>CM062804.1:793622769-794311623 GCA_031772625.1 Pinus tabuliformis
ATGAATTTGAACAAAAATGTGGTGGGGATAAGATAAATGTTAGGCTAGAATTTTGGAAGAAATGTTGTATGGAAATAGGCTATCAAATTGAGGAAAAAATCAACAAAAAAGGTGGCAAAGTACATTCTGATATATTTAGAAATATTGATAAAATTTTTTAGTTGGGATTTAGAACTGGAGAGATATGAGAATTCGTTAATGAGATTTTGATCATGTGGGAGAACATTGGCATTAATGTAGGAATTTACAGGGTAATTTCCTCAGACAGAACACCAAAGGACGCCGCTCACAAACAGATCACAGATCAATACACCAGTATTTTGACGTGGTTAAAACCCATCAAAGAGGGAAACAGTCCACGCCCTAAGCCAACGCGGCCACTTCAGGCAATTTATTAATAAAAGAATGAAAATTTACATAAGCTTCTCTCATGGATGATTAACCTACAAATGACCCTCCATGCTCTTTAAATAGAGATCATGGACCAATCGGGTGTTAAGCCACGAATCAAGTGTCGGTAATACCGAGGAGAGAATGAACCGTTGGATCACTACATATCGTGATCGTCGGATTGTAAGTTACAAAATGTACATAGTAAAAAAACACACTTTACCTAACTCTATACTAGACAAAGTTATACTTAACTATTTCCTATGTGTCGGAATATCCTAACATCCCACCTTAAGAACAACTTCGGATATGATTGAAGGATTTACAAATATGACACAATAGGAGAAGGAAGGAGGCACTAGAGCCTATCCCCCCTTAGTGACAACTTCTTGAACTCCAACCATAAATCGAAGTTTAGTAAACTTCGCCTCTGTGAGAACCTTTGTAAAGATGTCTGCAACTTGATCATATGTTGAACAATATTGCACTTCAAGAACATGGTCATGGATGAGCTTTCTGATGAAGTGCATGTGAAGTTCAATGTGTTTGCTACACTGATGTTGGACTGGATCTTTTCATAGTTGAATGGCACTTTGATTATCATACCAAAGTGTAGTCGGATGTTGCTGCTGAAAGCCAAACTCTGACAGGATCTGACGAAGCCACAAGGCTTCCTTACTAGCTTCTACGGCACCACGATACTCTGCTTCTACTGAAGAAAGAGAAATGGCACTTTGTTTCTTGCAAGCCCATGTAATAGGTCCTGAACCAAGAGTGAACACATAACCTGCAGTAGACTTCCGATCATCAGGGTCACCAACCCAATCGAAATCAGTGAAACCAACCAATAGAGGAGATGCTTTGGAACTGTAATGAATCCCAAACTGAACTGTACCTTGAACATAACGAAGTATTATTTTAGCTACTTTCCAATGACTTTCACGTGGGTTTTGCATAAACCGAGCAACAAGGCCAACAACAAAGGAAAGGTCAGGACGAGTATGGGTTATACAAAAGTTTTCCTACAAGTTGACGGTATAAGGTAGCATCAACTTCAGGAGAAGTAAAAGTGACTGAAAGTTTGACTCTAGACTGAAAGGGAGAAGGGGCTGGCTTACAGTCTTCCATGTGAAAATGGCATAGAATATCACAGGCATACTTGGATTGGGAAAAGGAAATACCTTCCTTGGATTGCAAGACTTGAAGACCAAGAAAATAATGTAAGTGTCCTAAGTTTGTCATTTCGAACTTCTTTTTAAGGCTGGACTTCACATGGTTGATAAGGTTGGGATCACTACCAGTGAGGATAAGATCATCAACATAAAGAACAAGAATGATAAGAGACTTGCCCACTTTCTTGGTGTAGACAGTATTGTCAGAATGACACCTAGAAGAGCCAGATTCTAAAAGAAAGCTATCCATTTTGGCATACCAAGCCCAAGGAACTTGCTTGAGACCATAAAGGGATTTCTTAAGGTGACATACAAGGCTGGAGTCTGTTTGTATAAAGCCAATAGGTTGTTCCATATAGATTTCTTCATGCAAGTCCCCATGCAAGAAGGTAGATTTAACATCCATCTGATAGACTTCCCATTTGAAAGAGGCAGCAAGGGAAAGAACAAGGCAAATAGAGTTCATTTTGGCAACAGGGGAGAAGGTTTCAGTATAGTCAATGCCTTCAACTTGTGAAAAACCCTTAGCAACAAGACGAGCGTTATGTTTATCAACTTTCCCATCTGGTCCATACTTGGTTCTATAAACCCATTTGCATCTAACAAGTTTTCGTCCCTTTGGTAAAGGAACAAGATCCCATGTATCATTTGCCAATAATGAATGATATTCTTCATTCATAGCTGCTTCCCAATCTGGATGGCCTGAAGCTTCTGCAAAGGTGTCAGGATCATAATTCACTGAAGCTTGAGCCAGTAAAGAAGAGGCTCTCTCGAACTGAGAACGTGTACGTCGTTGATCTGTAGGATCACCGACAAGATCACCTGCTGCATCCCGAGTAGCACAGACCCATTTTGGAAGCTGAAGAGTTGAAGGAGAATCCTGAGAAGGTGGGGGAGGATTGTCATCCTCGCTTTCATCATCTGAAGAAGAAATATTTTCAAAAGTAGAAGAGATAGGAAGAGGTGGCACATCCGCCGAACTAGGCTCATAGGCCGATATATTTTCAGCAAACTTTACATCTCTTCTAATGATAACATTCTTGGACTTAAGTGGAATAAGTCTATATCCTTTGACATCTTCAGAATATCCAACAAAAATACATTTTTCACTTTTAGGTTCTAAAGCTTTATGTTTCTCATCTGGAATATGGACCCATGCTTCACTTCCAAAAACACGAAAGTGACTTACATTTGGTTTAATTGAGCTCCATGCTTCTTCTGGAGTGATATTCTTTAAAACCTTAGTAAGAGTGCGATTTATTATGTAATTTGCACAGTTAATTGCTTCTACCCAATAATTAAGACTAAGTCCTTTAGATTGAAGCATACAATTAGCCATTTCCTTTAAGGTGCGATTCTTCCTTTTAGCTACACCATTTTGTTGTGGAATATATGGAACAATATGTTGCATTTGAATTCCATTCTCAGTGCAAAAGTTGATGAATTTGTTGTTAACATATTATCCGCCATTATTAGATCTTAGCTTAAGAATTTGATGTCCAGATTGTTTTTCAACAAAGGCCTTAAAGGCCAATAACATGTTAAATACTTCACTCTTGAGTTTTAAGAAGTATACCCAAGTGCGTCTAGAGAAATCATCAATGAAAGTTAAGAAATACTTGTAGCCAAAGAATGAAACAACTGGAAGTGGACCACATAAATCACTATGCATGAGATGTAAAGGGGCTGAGGCGTGCCAAGAGGCACGTTTTTCAAAACTATCCCAATGATGTTTTCCGAGTACACATCCGGAACAAACTCCATCTCTACAAGATACCATTGGAAGACCTGTCACCATATTTTCTTTACATAGATTCTGAAGGGAGCGATAGTTTAAGTGACCAAATCGCTTATGCCAAAGTTTGCTCACTTCATCGTTATGAGCAACAAATACTGAGGGAAGATTTGATGACCCAAAGTTGTGAAACTTATACAACCTTGTAGAATCATCAGCAATGTCAGTAGCTAAAATTTGTCTAGGATCTCTTAGGTCCTTAATTACAACATCGTGAGGTGAAAATTCAACGATTTTACCTTCACCTGAATGAGCTATCTGATATACAGATAGAAGGTTGCAGGATAAGGTTGGAACACATAATACATCATTAAATTGACCATTGTCTATATGAACAGTTCCAGTCCCTAGAACACTAAGAGATCTATCATCACCAACATATATATTTTTGGTGTTACAATCATTTCAAGAAGAAAACATGGCTTTGTTTTTGGCCATGTGATAAGAAGCTCCAGAATCAATGAGCCACTCATGAGAATGAGAAGAAGAAGATACATTTAGTGCATAGCCAGACCGAGATGCTTGACAACCACACGCAGAAAGTGCTATTCCTGAAGATGAAGTTGAAGTTGAAGAGTGCTCCAAATGGATGTTATGCTTCTTCATTTTTGCTTCCAAGGCTTCCATCTCCTTAAAGCTTTTGGATTCTAAGTGGCCATCTCGATTACAAAAGTTGCAATGTCTATCAGTCTTCTTCCCTTTGTTTATATTTGTCTTATCATTTTGTTGAAATGATTTTTCATTTTGAGGCTGAAATTGCTTAGGACCCTTGTTTGGTTTAGGACCATTCCTTTTAGGATACAACTTCTTAGGATTCTTTGAATTTGGTTGCTGCTGGGCAGCTAACACTTTCTTAGAAGAGTTTCCAAGATTAAGAAGACCAAGGTGTAAGATTTTTTCTTGTTCTCTTATTAAAGAATCACAAAAGGAATCAAAGGAAGGGGACTTGTAGGCTTATCCTTGAGAAATGAAGGCTTCTCTTGTAGAATGGAAGGTGGAAACAAACACAGAATAGGCTGGTCCCAACTTAGTAAGAATGGAATAGATAAGGCTACTATCTTCTTTCTTAACCTTAACACCTTCCAAGAGAAGTCTAAGGGTCTTGAACTTGGACAAAAAATCTTCAATGCAAGAAAAATTATTGGGGTCCAATGTAAGCAACTCATTTTCAAGTTGATGGGCTTTAAGTTCATTTTTAATTCCAAAAACTTTAGTGATCTGTTTCATTGCTTCTTCAGGAGTATCAAGTTCTGCAATATGGAATCTAAGATCTGGAGAAATAGACATTCCTATCAACCCTCGTGCTTGATCTTGCCTATTTTCCCATTTAGCTGCCTTATCTTCATCTTTCGTTTTGGTTTCTTGGCCTGAGGCTATTCTGTAGAGACCTTTACTTCTAAGTAAATCCACAATGTAGGACCACCATTGGAAGTAGTTGGTGCTATCAAGAATAACTTGGCATGGAATTTACATTTTAATAGAAACTGAAGCTATAGATGGTGAAACTAAGTGTTCTAATGGAAAGATCTTGAAAAAATAGGTTGTTTAAAAAAAACGGCTCTGAAAACAGCTTCCAGATAAAGAAGTTATGGTTGTTTGAAGAAAATTTGATGAAGATGCCAATGAAGTGCAGGAATGTGCGGAAATGAAAAATCCGCCCCCACAAAAATGAGACTTGAACTCAAGACCTCTACTCTCATAAATTAGCTTTCGACCAAGTGAGTTAACCTAAAAGTTTGAGAGAGAGAGAGAGAGGGGGTGATTTTTTTTAGTCACTGAAGCTTTGGGTTGCGTGCTTGCTTGAGAAAGCTCTTTTTCCCTACAAAACAAAAAAAAACACAAAACCCAACACGGACATACAAAAAAAATGAACTTTACAGCTCGAAGTTAGCTTTAGCCGGAAACTAAATATTTTCCTCAATGTTTCTGATTTTTCGAGATCACACTAAGGCGCAGCGGAAAAGAGCATATGCATGAGAAAAATCCTTCCTTTCTGTTTCTGATTTTCCCAGATCACATAGAGTCACAGGGCAAAGAGCATATGCAGAAATGAAAGGTACAAAACGGTAATAAAAAAAACAAAAAGCTAAATAAACCGAAGCCGAAATAAACAGAGAGAAAATAACTGTAAACTGCAAATAAACACTGTACACCTCCAGATCTTAAAAATGACATAGCTAGGGCTACCGGAAACCTTTTCGCATGAAACGAAAGGGGTTCCTCACTGGAACATATGCTCCCAACACAATAGAGCAGTCCTCTTGGCCCAAAAGTAGTAAAAAACAGTAGATCTAGGAAACGGTAGTCGGATGCAGTTCTACCGGCTTCAGATTTGGATCACCAATGGATGCGACCCTAAAATAGCTCTGATACCATGTAGGAATTTACAGGGTAAGTTCCTTAGATAGAAAACCAAAGGACACCACTCACAAACAGATCACAGATCAATACACCAGTATTTTGACGTGGTTAAAACCCTCAAAGAGGGAAACAGTCCACGACCTGAGCCAATGCGGCCACTTCAGGCAATTTATTAATAAAAGAATGAAAATTTACATAAGCTTCTCTCATGGACAGTTAACCTACAAATGACCCTCCATGCTCTTTAAATAGAGATCATGGACTAATCAGGTGTTAAGCCACGGATCAAGTGTCGGTAATACCGAGGAGAGAATGAATCGTCAGATCACTACATATCGTGACCGTCGGATTGTAAGTTACAAAATGTACATAGTAAAGAAACACATTTTACATAAATCTATACTAGACCAAGTTATACTTAACTATTTCCTATGTGTCGGAATATCCTAACAATTAAAAACTAGAAGGTCAAAAAGTTTAAATCATTGATATGTAGCAACAATAAATCAGGTCCTGAAATGAAGCAACTTCTAGAAGATATCACTATCACACCTTGGAGAGCATTGCAAGGAGTGAAGGATGAAAAAGTTGTCAAAACAATATTATCTTGTGTGAAGACATGGGAATTATCATTGGATGAAATGTGTGAGGAGTTTCAAAAATAAGTTTGTTGAATTATTATAATTTTCTTTTAAATATAACATATTGTTCCTGGTAGTATTTGTTATACATATTATTATATTAATTTTTTTTTACTTTATCTATTCAGTCACAGTTTATATGAAAATACAAGAACAAATGGTTAGCTTGTTGAATGAAGATAGTTGGGATGATGTTCTACGCAACTACCTAGATTCAAGTTCTACATTAACACTAAATGATTTCTAACTTGCATTTACAAATGTATGTTGATTTATGCATTCAGTTTTATTCATCTATATACTATTTTTATTTTATAACTTATACATATATTTTTTTATTTTATTAAAGATGAGGAATGATGCAAATGGAGCACCAAATAGTTTCAGAAGCTTTATTGAAAAAATTAAGATCGAAAGACTCAAAAAGCATCATCTTAGGAATGTTGAACTTGATCCAACTTTTACTCATTTCATTTGGAATGGGCTTGGCACTATTCAATATCAAGTAATACAAGGTGACTGTGAAGACATTTCTAAACTCATACCTAAAAGGGATTATTCCCTAGTTATTGCAAATATTCCCCATGGTTTCAATATCCCAATCATTGAATACGATAGTGACCTTTATACTTATCAAGCTCTTAGTAAAGTGGTTGCGGGATTTGTAGAAGTCACATCACCACCATTATGGAGATTTGTGACATTTCATTCAAACACACAATTGACAATGTTATTGACAAGCTTTAAGGGGAAAACAAACTCAAGGGTGCAACTTATATAGTAATATGTTGAAATTGTATGTTTGATTAATGTTAAAAAATTCATTTATGTACAAGTTAATTGAACTTTTACTATTTCACGTTACAGGCAAAAGTCAAATCTTCTTAACCGTGAAGATCAACCAATTATAAATTATTGTGAGCTCATCCATATTAATAGTTGGACAAAAGATGATAGCTATAAGTCTATGCTTCTTAATCAGGTAGATGGAAAGAGTCATAGCCAAGTACTGGTTTATGATATTGTTGTGAAAAAGCTAACATATGAAGATAAAGAAGCAAAAGGAGAGATAGTTAACATTTATCAAAAACCACAATCATTGATTAACTATCTTATAGACTTATGTTCAAATGAAGGAGATTGGGTTATGGATTTATTTTTAGGCTCAGGTAAATTTTATAATATAGAATTAAATTTATATATCTTCTTTCTTAATTTATATGTCATTATACTAATTTACTTCATTATTTCTTTTGTACTTGATAATTAGATACAACACTAGCATATTTCCTACAAAAAGGAAGAAATTGCAATTCCATTAAAAAAGACCCGGTACAGTGCAAATTTATTCAGTAAAGAATTGATGCTCTTCAATTTCTTCCACATGCAATGCAAGAAATTGGGTCGAGGAAAGGGGATTTTAATGAATCATGTGTGGCAAAAATGGCAAAGGAACCTCAACCACCATTAGATGGAATAATTGGAAAGACATGCATTGAGAGATTCGCAGACATCAAAGATCCATCAAAAGAGGAAAATGAGGAAAATGAAGCAGACTATATTATGGAAGAAGACAATGATGAAACTTTAAAGGATGAAGAGTTTGGATTACGTGATATTATTGATTAAATTTAAGTTATGCTTGGAAATCAAGCTCATTTTTTGTAACTATTAATTAGTTTTACTTGTAATGTTTTGACTTTGACATTTTATGAGAAGAATAAGTATTTAGTTATTGTTGTTATATGTTCAATATTTGTGTTATGTGATTTTCACTTTAATTTTTATGGGAATCATTATTTTTTGAAAAAAAATGTGATTATTATTATTATTTGACATGAAATTCATAAGAAACTATTATTTAACCATTTTTTGTTAAATTTTTCCTATAAAAATTGTGATTTTGACATGTCATTTCTAGCAAAAAATTATCAAAATGTTTAATTTTTTTGTTATATGTATGTTCAAAATGTTTATTTTTATGTCATTTGTTAAAAATATTGTTTTTTTAGAGGCAGTTATTTGATGTGCATTGAAAAATTAACTAACGATATATAAATATGTAGAATATTGAAACTTTAAAATATTGACCTTCTTTAACAATGCAAAAAAATAAAGACCTCACTACAAAAAAAAAGTTAAAAGAAAAACAAGAAAATATGAAGAAGAAGATCACTTCAAAAATTGTTAAATTTAGAAAATAATTATTCACATTTAATACATTAGAAAATATAAAGTAAAAAAATAAATGTTTTTAAAAAAGGGCCTAATGCATAATCAACACTTTTAAAATCAGCATGCAAATCACTAACATTCTAAAAACTAATGTACATAAAAAAATTAAAGTGTCAAAAACTATGCTAAAATAAAATATATGTATTCTTCATCACCACTTTTCAAAATCAGTTGATTTTTTTGCTACCTCAACAAAACGGGTAATCATATCAGTTCCCGTTTCAAAGTTTATGTTGTTGTAGACATGTAATATTCTTTTCCTACCCGGTGTAAATATATATGTTTCATTAGATTTAAAAGCTATTGTTAATTGAAAATTAGAAGTCAAAGCTTGCTCATGTATTATGTGCATAGTTAGCATATGGTTCTATTGACTTATTTTTGTGCACCCTCAACATCACCCTATAATATATGCCATATCTAAATATAGTCATTTTTTCTATGAATATCATGTGCATAAACATATCATTTCCCCACTTTCTGCACTTCTACACTCTCCACACATATCACTTTTACACACTACTCCATGCACCCTTATACACATCCATTTTTGTGTTTGGAAGAACTGCATAACCCAACCTTTCACACATTCATTTGTTATACACAATTTCATCCTTTACACAATTTGAAGTTTTGTATATCCATTTCTCGCCATAAATAACTTTCTTCACATATCAAATATATTCACACGATATGCCATAAAATCCATCTCCCTGTTCATATTCCATACTTAGTGGAAATTTTTTGTTTGCTACTGTTGAGAACAATTGAAATTTCATTTAAGAAATTCCAATTCTAGATATATTAGGCGCATAAACATATCATTTCCCCACTTTCTACACATATCCATTCTCCACACATATCCCTTTCTGCACACTACTCCCCACACCCTTGTACACATCCATTTTTATGTGTCTGGAAGAACACATAACCCAGCCTTCGGCACATTCATTTTTTATACACAATTTCATCCCTTATACAATTCATTTTTTTGTATATCCATTTCTCATCATAAATAACTTTTTGCACATATTAAATTTATGCACACAATATGAAATTAAATCCATCTCCCTACTCATATTCCATACATAGTGGAAATTTGGCTTTTGCTACTTTCGAGACTAATTGAAAGCTCAATTAAGAAATTCCAATCCTTGAGATAGAAATAAGGGCTTGATATTTTACTACGTGAACTCCCTTCCAACACACCTCTTAGATACTTTCCATAATTTATTAACTTCCCATTATCATTCTCGCATGACCTAATGAAGGTGGTACCTAAAGAAGTAACATCCTACTAAATGCTACTGTAAAATGAGGATTTAATAACTACAAGTTCCACCAAAGCCTCATTTATCTACCATATATTCCTAATTACATAAAACAAATAAGAAACATGGTGATTAAAAGGAAGAAGGAGCCAATTTGTGGGTGGGGATACATCCAACTCATTGGATCATCACAACAAAAACATCCACTGGTTAGTTTCATATAAATGGTATTTAAATTTGGATCCATAAGAGAAGAAGAATAACAATATTTGGAGTACAAGGTTGGCTAATGATGGATGCATCTTAGAAATGTTCAACTTCAGGAAAATAGTTAACTAGTGTGCCCATCAATTTGATGCCGAGACCAAAACCATTCAACTCTGCCTGAAGAAGGATCCAATTCCATTAACTCCTGAAGTTTTTAGGAATACATTGAATTTTCCATAACACACTAAGCAACATAAGTCATCTGCAACTGACACTTTTCTAGATTCCAAGGGTAGTGGAATGGATACCATTTAAGACTTCATGTTGCATTTGGCATAGATCCCATCCAAACTTTGTTTTATCGATATGTATATACTCGCTAAGCCTTATAGAGATTTATTCTGGTTATTTTCCCAGGTCATGGGATCTGAAACTACTGCTAATATACCTAGGTTAATTCTATACATACTTTGTTTTTCTTTTAAGAGGGATGCCATGTTTGACTAGGTGGAAGTAAGTTCAATGATATTTCATTTCAATTAGTTAATTTCTTCAAGACCCGGAGATTCTTTGTGATGGCCTTCCTGGAAAAACCATTGCTTCTTAGCATTTGTTCCATTAACTACCCCACAAAGTAATTTGAAACTAGATGTAGGACTGATGAAATTTTGATATCCTATTATGTGGACCCATAATGTTATTGAGTGTGTTGGTGTTAATTTTCACACTACCCTATGTTGTTTCAATTACTTTTAGCCCAATCCAATAATCCTTTTAGCAATATTTTCAATAGCAAATAATCTTTCCAATTTTCAACGATAATTTCATATAGAAGAGTAAATGCAATTGTAAAGGAGACAATCAACACATCAACAAGACACACTAGATTTGGTCAAAGACCAGGGAAAAACCCACTATGGAGAAAACCCTTGAAATTATTCTTCTTTAAAATGTTTAACAGAGAGTACAATAATACTAATACAAAATCATCTAGCAAAATTAACCTAATATCATTCAGAAATATGTTTCCAACATCAATATATATCAGACGCAACTTTCCCTATCTGTGTCAGTTGCGGTCAACTATCAAGTAATAGCCCTACTTTCTATTCGTAAGGATGAGTATTTGTGCGAGTGACTGAGAGAATCCAATCGCTCCCTTGAGCGTGCAAGCAAGTGACTATAGCCAAAGTTTCCTTCTTTTATGCCAACGACTGTAACCTAATACCCTAGAAATAGATGCAAGCTCTAGACCCCGTAAATTTAGACCTTTATGAACTTCTTTTTTCAACCCAACCTCAGACCTGTGTGAAACAATAAATGAAGAAGAGAAGAAGAATATGCTTGGTGAAATACAAATGAGCTTGAGGTCACTTGTATTTATAGGCTTCCAAGGGTGACCAATTTCTTGTTAGGGTTGACCTGTCCAAATGTGAATGTGGGATTTTCTTCATAAGTACACTATCCCTTATCCGATTTGAGTGATATTTAGGTCGATTTTAGTCCTCTAGGAAAGAGGAATTCAATGAAATAATTATCTCAATCAAATGAAATATATAAAATGTAATT
Source organism: Pinus tabuliformis (assembly GCA_031772625.1). NCBI lineage: Eukaryota > Viridiplantae > Streptophyta > Pinopsida > Pinales > Pinaceae > Pinus > Pinus tabuliformis. The sequence continues at coordinate 793,634,411 of CM062804.1, forward strand.
TTACCCTAGTTTCATCATTTAAAACTCTCTATCAACCAGGGAGAATTCCACATGTATCTTGTCATGTATATCCTGTTGTCATATCATTCCCCATCTCTACTCAATTCTATCTCATGAAACATTATCGAATATAAAGAAGAAGAATTAGGGAGTATTATATTCCACCCTCTATAATCTTGGAAATCACATCTCAATCCAAAAACAATATTAGGGAACACATCTCAACCTAAATCTACATTGGGGAGCACATCTCAACCCAAAATCTCATGGGGGTGCTAAACATATACAACCCGATATCAAGCATTAGGTGATATAGGGGAGCATATCTCAACCCATCCTATTTCCTACTGATCTTCCCATCAATGACCCTCAATAGTCATATGGTAAAATGCTCGCATCATAATCAGCTTGGGATGTACATCCCAAGTACACTCTCAACCCATTGACCAGACGGGGAGCGATAATCCCAACAGTTCTATTTTGTGGGTATGATGCCAACTATGGTATACTCTACAAAGTACAAGATAGGGGAGAAACATCTCAAACTCAATGGGTAACATATAGGGTAGCAACATCTATTACCCTATTGTCTAGAGATCCCTCAACCCCAATATCCCTCTATCTCAATTCCTCACCTTGGGAGCTTAGACAGGGGGGAAGAGCTTACTTAGTGTTCTCGACCAATGGTGCCCCTTATTAGGAGGGGTCACATACATTAGTACAAGTTTCTCTCTGAAGACCAAGAACTTTTCTTTCGGTAAATCCTTGGTGAGTATATCTACAATCTGCTCATTTGTCAATATATGGTGGAGTATAACAACTCCTCCTTGCACCATGTCTTGAATGAAGTGATATCGAATATCTATGTGTTTAGACTTGTCATGAAATGTGAGATTCTCTTCTAGGCAGATCCCACTCTTATTGTCGCAATAATATCACCGTAGTGTCTAGGAATTGCTCAAATATCTCTCCAAAGAGCTTCCTCAACCAAATTGCTTCATAGCTATCCATGCTAGCAACAATATACTCTGCCTCGACAACACTCAATGCTACATAATTTTTCTTCCTATTCATCCAAGATATCATGATAGATCCAATACTACAAATGTACTCTTTCTGTCGATAACGTTTCCTTCCTAGTTTGCAACAGTATATCCATGAAGTTGAACATCTCTGGTAGTATATCTCAAACCAAAGGTGATCGTCACATGAAAATATCTAAGAATGTGTTTGGAAACAACCCAATTTTCATGGAGAGCCTTGGTCATGAATTGACTCAATGTGTTCACTGAATAACATATGTCTGGATGGGTGTTCACTAAGAACATTAGAGCCCCAATCAACTATCACTGCTCAGATGGATTCACTAGATCAGGTTCTGCAGCTTCTCCACATAACCTTTCGAATTTCATTTCCATTGGTGTAAGAAAGGACTTGCATTATATCATTTCAAATCTCTCCAACTCATTCGCAACATATTTTCCTTGTGAAAGGAAAATCTCACTTGACCTTTCCCACACCTCAAGCCCTAGAAATTAGTGCATGATTCCAAATTCCTTCATATCGAATTCAGAGGCTAGCTCCCTCTTACACTCGATAATAAGAGGCTCACTACCTATCCATAATAGATCGTCAACATATAAAACCAAAATCAATGGAATACCTTGGACTACCTTGAAGTAGAGGTTGGGATCAATATTTCTTCTTGTGAATCTCAGCTTCACCCAATAATTGTCTATGCGAGTGTACCATGATTTGGGGGATTGATTCAAACCATATAATGGCTTCTTCAACCTGCAAACATGTGCCTTTTGACCCTCCACTTTGAATCCTTATGGATGCTCAACATACACTTCTTCATGTAATATACCATGGAGGAATGTTGTCTTTACGTCCATCTGATGAAGAGTCCATCCTTGACTTGCAGCAAGCGAAACTCTCAAACGAATGGTTGTATATCGAGCCAAAGGTGCAAATATGTTGTCATAATACTCTCCCTCTTTTTGGGATAATCCTTGATCCATGAACCTTTCTTTATATTTATCATTGCTACCATCAAATCCATGTTTGATATTGAATAGCCATTTTGAAGTCACCACATATTTTCCCTTCGGTCTCTGCATGGAATCCCATACATCATTCTTCATTATTAATTCATATTCTTCAGCCATAACATCCTTCTAGACTTGTTCTTTCATGGCTTCTTCAAAGGTGGGAGGTTAAGCTTGAATCATAGTTCTCATAGATACAACATATCCTTGGTATCTACATGGCTTCTTACTCTCTCTTAATGATATTCAAATGGGTACTCATCTCTCATCATCTTGTAATGTGTCAAGGAGCCAAAGCAGCCTTTTCCTGGCAAAAGGATCACATGGAGGAGGATATAAGGGATCCATAAGTCTATGGGATCATCAAAAATGTCTCTATCGGATGCACGCACGAAAGGACCATCTAAAATATCCACATCATCATTATTCTCAAGAGGAGGAGCTGGAGGAAGGTTCCATGATTTCCCAAGGGCAGTATCTTCATCGAGCATTACATCCCTACTAATTTCAACCTTCCTTTGACTAGGAATATATATTCTAAATGATTTAGAATTTCCACAATATCCAATGAACGTACCTTTTCTTCATGTTGCTTCCAACTTGTTTCTTTTGTATTTCGACGCATGGAAATATACAGGGAAGACAAAGATACCAAGATGGCTAACATCAATCTTAACACCTACGAACACTTCTTCGGGGGTATTATTGTCCAATTCTTGATGAGGCACCTTATTTTGAACATATACAACAAAATTTGTTGCTTTTCCCCAAAGGAATTTTGACAACTTTTGATCATGGAGCATGGCATGAGCGACTTCTATAATAGACCCATTATTTCTTCCAGCTACTCCATTTTTTTTGGGAGTATAGGGAACAATTGTCTCCTTCTTGAAAAAATCATTGAACTCCTTTGATGTGTACTCTCCACCATTGCCAGACCTAAATATTTTTATTTTCTTCCATGTTTGATTTTGGACCAAAGCTTTGAACTCCTTGAACATTTCGAAGGCTTCATCCTTATGCTTCAAATAATATATCCACATATTTCTTGAGAAATAATCAATGAAGGTTATGTAATAGAGATGGCCACCAATAGAATGTATGGGCATCAAACCACATAATTTGGAATGAATGAAATGGAGGATGTCATTTGTCTTGTTATCATTGGAGGGGATTGGTACCCTTGTCTTCTTCCCATTGGAACAACCTAGACATACTCCATCATGTTGGGCTTGAACATCGGGAATACTCGATACCAATTTATTCAATTTCGAAAGAGCATTGTAATGTAAGTGGGATAATATTCGGTGCCATAGTTCACTTAGATGATTTGTATCATGGACTAGTGCTAGAAGGGGTCTTCCAGTAACCCTGTAGAGTCCTTCAAATCTTGATCCCAATGTAAATTCATCTCTCATAGGTGATTCAAAAAACCAAGTTAGAAACTTTCCCCTTATGAAGTCAATATTCATCCCTTTATCTTCCAAAGCAGATATTGACACCAAATTCTTCTTCAATCCTAGCACATACATCACATCATCATAGCACAACAAATTCCCTAGATTCCAAATGAAATTTGATGAACCCAAAGCCTTTCATGGGATGAGTGGAGTTGTCTCCTAGAATAATTTTCAAATTTGACTCCCTCTCTACCAAATTAGAGAGAAATTCTTTATACCTAGAGAAATGATGAGTGGCCCCACTATCAACCAACCAACTATCCCACGAATATGGAGCAACTAGTAAGGGTAGAAATAAGAATATATTCCTATTGTTTGCCAACATTACATTCATACCTGGAGTATCTTGACTTCTTTTGAGGACGATGATCTTCTTCATGGTCACTTAGAGAATCTCTCATTCTTCTTTCATCTCTTCCATTGTGATCATTCCTTCGATTATCTCTTCTTCTTCAATCATCAAAGCTATTGTTATTGCTTCTAGTGTTGTAGCGTGGAATATTATTTTTCTTTGGGCATTATCAAGCATAATGACCCTTCTTATGACAGTTGTAGCATTCAATGTGAGATGGTGTTCTATCATTCCTTATCTTTGTATCTTGAGGTGGAGGATTTCTTGAATTTGATGGACCTCCTTTTCCTTTCTTCTTCTTGTTTCAAGTGACAAATGCATTGGCTCTCCTTCTTCATGCTTTTGAATCCTTCCTCTTGATATCATCTTTGATTCTTATTGAGTGATATTTTCAAAAATTTCATCAAATGATATGAGGAAATTATTGTTTCTTATGGTAGTGATGAAGGTTTCCCAAAGAGGAGGGAGACCTCTAAGAGTTACGATCACCAATTCCCTGTCAGACACAGTTTCTCCAACTCTTTGCAATTGATCTGTAAGATGAGATATCCTCATAATGTAGAATTGCACAAACTCTCCCTTATTCATCTTTATGTCTTTGAGTTTATCTTTCAAGGAGATGATTTCACTCAAATTGTTGATTTCATACATGCCAGCTATTTTATCATACAAGTCCTTAGACTTACTCAAATTTCCAACATATGCTAGTAGATTATATTTTAAAAGATAAACTATAATTTACTTTACTTTTAACTCATCTTTCTTGTGATTTTTCTTGACAGTATCAGAAAATCCTATGGGGAAATCCCTTGAAAGTATTCTTATTTATTAGATTATCATAAAATGTTCAAGATAGAGGAAAATTAGCCCAATACAAAATCATCCAACAAAATTAACACAATATAATTTAGAAATATGTTTCCAACATCAATATATATCAGATGAAAATTTTCCCATATGCGGTTAACTGCGGTCAACTATCAAATATTAGTTATACTTTCCAGTCACAAGGAGGATGAGTTGTGTGAGTGACTGAGAGATTCCAGTTGCTCCTTTGAGCCTGCAAGCAAGCGACTGCAACCGAATATTACTTTTGTTAAGCCAATGACTATAACCTAAAACCCTAGAAACAAATGTGAGCTTCAGACCCTATAATTTCAGACCTTTGCGAACTTCTTTTATCGACCCAACCTTAGACATGTGTGAACCGATCAATGAAGAAGAGAAGAAGAATATGCTTGGTGATGTCTAAATGAGCTTGAGGTCACTTGTATTTATATGCTTCCAAGGGTGACCAATTTCCTTTTAGGGTCGACCTGTCCAAATGTGCATATGTTGGCTTTTATTCATAAGTACACTATCCCTTATTGGATTTGAGTGATATTTAGGTCGATTTTGGTTCTCTCAAAAAGAGGACTTCAATGCAATAACTATCTCCATCAAATGAGATGTCCAAAGTGGAATTTGAACCCAATTATATAATTTAACAATTGGTAGTTATTTTCATTTAAATTTAGCCATTCATGTCAATGGTTTTCAAGTTTAGGGGGAGCTTTATTATGTTGTTATTGATGTCCTAGTTGCTTCATGAGTATTGGATGTTTAGTGTGTTGTGCTTACTGAATTTTGGATGTGTAATATAGTAGAATTTATTTGAAGGAATTTTTTCTATAGGTAATGTGTTCAAAAGAACATAAAACATTTTTGGTTGGATATCCCTCTCAGAGAGCTTTTTAGTGGTATATGGAACTTCCCCTAACTCCTCAAGAATGAAGATAAACATGAGTTTGAAGTGATGGAGTTCAGGGATGGGTTTGATGGGTTAGGTGGACCCGAAATGATAGAGCGAGGTGACTTGGTAGAGACATGTAGGAGTACAATAATGTGGCACACCGAGGTGAGGAAATGTGGTAGGTGGATTTGGCCTTTTTAGGTGGCCAAGTGGCCCTTATTTGAGTCACACATGGTAGTGACATGGTGGTGATGTCGTAGAGAGACAATGTGGCAGGTCTTGGTGGGTTGGAACAAATGACATGGAAGAAGAGTTGGGATGACCACATTGCATGACAGTGTGTCGCATACAACAAAAAATCTTTAAAGCCCCATTCATTAAAGTTTGGATAGGTGGGGGGGGGTGGCAAAGTGACATATTCAATGTCATATTTGATCAGCTCATGAGATCACTTGGTGCATCATTAAAAAAGGTAGATATTTAAAATGTATATACGACAAACTGTGCCCCTCCCCTTTGTTAAATTTTGGATATATGGTGGGGCCCTAAAGTGACATCTCTACTGTTAATCTTAATCATGTCACTTCATAATTAAAATAATACCAAATTCATTGGACACATATTCCAAACTGAATGGTGGGAAAACATTATAGTGAGCATCACTTGTGGTTTAATAATGACAATGGAAATTGGAAAAGGCATTGACCAATGCCAAGAGGCAATAATTGGAATTTAATTATGAAAATAAAGGAAAATAGGAAAAAAGGAAGGTGAAGAGATAAATTTGCATGCAAGGGAAATTGATAGAAAAATGAAGGAAAATGATGAAAATGGAGACATCAATAATAAAAAGGCATCAGAGAATTAGTTGCTATCCTTTTGACAGTTTTGAGTTTAGCTCTTTTTCATTCTCCCACACTCTTGTACATGAGTATTCTTGGATAACTCTAGCATTCACTTGGATTGGAGAAAGAAATCAAAGAAAAGCAAGTAAGCACAAGGAGACAGTTGGATCAATAACTACAACAAGCTTACCTTGCATGTAATAGGGTGTATGTGTGATCTCCTTACTGATTTTTGGATGCATGGTATATGCATGTGTTTCCTTGGTTATGTGATGTCATTGGCATGGAGGATTGCCTGGATTGATAATGGTTTTAGCCTTGCCTTTCCATTTCTTGGATAACCATGGTGTAGCGGGTTCCCCTTTTTTTTGTCTAATTAGTTCTCAATTTTCATATAGCTTTGGTTTGGAAAAAATTCTCTAGATCCCTAAATTAACTTGGTTTCCCTAGAGGCTATGGGTTGAGCTAATATTACTAGAAGCCTATGGATTGGGACAAATGATCTAGAGCAGTGAAACAACTCGGATTCCCTAGAGGTTGTGGGTTGAGTTACTAGTTCTTGGATCCCTGGACAAATTGGGTAGAGACTGATCTAGATGATGTTAGTGATTGTTGGACCAGATAGGTGATATCACTATGGTTGAGGGTTGAAGTGGTTTTGCCTCTACAACGGTCGATTTTGTTTTTGGTTTAACCCTTATGATCCCACATTCATGCTTGGAATTGGTGCAGAGGTGATTGGATGAAAGAGATATTTTGGTTCAACCAATCTATGGTTGGGTGGTACATGGAAGTCCGTGACTTGGTTGATAGTTTCATATTTTAATATGAGATATTTTCCTATTGTGATCTATGAGAAATTGTATTGGATATATGGTGATCTTATGGTTGATTTCTCGTGGTTTCTATTCTTGTTATATGTTGGTTAGATGCATGGTTTTATGATGTGTTCTAGATATGACTCTTGTTCATGATTTGATAAGTACTGAATGGTTGATGAATGCATGGTATAACAAGTGTTATCGTAGCTAGATAGAGAGGGAATAAATCCTTCTTCAAAACTCTCAGATGAAGTTAATATTACGATTAGATATGCATTCATGACCTATAGCTTTCATGTTTACCATATGTTTGAGAAAATGTATATCATGTACTAGGCATGTTATGGTCGAGATCATGTTCAAGTTTTGAATGGTTAGCCTTGTTATCACCTTATTCATGTTTCTGGAAACTTATACAAAGTTTTGGGAAGTGGTCTAGAGGCTTTCTTGAAAAAGTGGCATAGATCTCGAGACCACATGCACAAAACATGGGAGTTTTGTTCATAGCCACATGCACATAGGCTTATGGGTGTGATTGGAGCCTTATAACCATAAGTAGAGTGTTTTAAGAGTGCGGTTAGGGTGTTAAGTGGTTGAAAAAGATTTCTAGCTCAGGGATTGATCACCTGGGGTGGTTGGTAGGCTCCTGAGTGATATGGTCTCTTATGGATGTCAGTTTACTTCTGGTTTGTAGGTGATCAGCCCTAGAAATGGGTAACTATATGGGCTCATTCTGCCTATTATTTTCATTTAATCCACCATTATCAATAGTTTTGTGCATGTTTTTGAGTATATTTATGTCAAAAGAGTGAATGGGGATAGTCACTTTGCCACATAGTTTAATGAGTGTTTATTGCAGATTTTTGGACAAAGACCAGAATATATGAGGAGATTGGCAGCCAAACTCAAGGAAACAAGATTGAGGACTTATAGGAGGGGTGTATCCTTCATTAATGACCCCCTCCTCAAGTTCTCCATTAGCAGCTCGGAGTACAAAGGCCCACAATGATGATTCCAAAGGGCAGCTGAGCAAGTCTAGTAGAGCTGCTGTTATCTTCAGTTTTAGGCAGCCGAGTTCCTTAAGTTTAGGAGGACTATTGGGAGTCCCCACTTGTATAAATAAGAAGGATCCAAGCCTTAGTAGGTTAGCCATTTCATAGTATATTTTCGCACTCTTGTGCAGCTTGGTACTCAGTTCATTTTCAAGCTCTTTTTGAAGATAGTTTTGTGATGTAACTACTATTTTTTGGATAAATGAAGATGAATCATGTTTTGAACCAGCACTGATATTTCCTAGAGGGCTGAAGCTCTTGGGTTACGGCCCAACCCAAGTTTCCCAGTGCCTCCTTTGTGTATTTATATGCTTTTTCTTGCATTCATGAGATAATTTCTATTGATTAGGTTAAATCTTGCTTTGTTAATTAGGTTGCTTTTGATGGTTAGAATAGATGTTCTTGCTTCAGGTTGATTAGATAGGTTGCTATAGTAACAGAAAAAGATCCAAAAAGGCTACCAGCAGGTCTTGATCTCCTTTCTCCCTCCTTGGGACCATGATTTGATGTGAAGGCACTACTATTGCCACCAAAAACATAGTCTTTGCTATTCCAATGCAATTGCTAGTGTGATATTTTGAGTTGGAGAAGTTGATATTAGTTTGGATTCACATGCTTAGATCATTTCATGTTCATTTACTATAGCTTTCTCACATAATTTTCTGTCCATAAAGTTTTGTTCAGCATTTTTCTGGTTTTAGGTCAAATTTTATGTCAAAATAGACAAAACTTTGTTTTTCCTGTTCTTTCTTGGGTTAGTTTTGAGAAGTAAGTGTGAAGCTCACTTGTAGAACACTCCAGCCTATCATTCCTCCATAGCACAACCTGTACAATTCATCTCTCAAGATTTCCCCACTCATTCACCTCATTTTTCCAAACTGCCCTATTTTTTGCGTTTTTGTGCAAAGTTGCTTTCTTGACCTTTGAACAAATCCAACCATCTCCTTCATTCTTGATCTTCATTGACATAGTCTAGACCCCTCAACACCTCCATATAGCCTTCATTTCCCTTTTCCCATCATTTTTCCACCTTCAAACCTCCAAAAACTACTTTCAGCCTCCTCCTATAGATCTTCCTGTAGATCCCCTGCAGCTTCCTGTAGAAGTTTATGCGAGTGATTTTTCGAAGTCTGATCGCAATGGAAGTCTCCAAAAGGATACTAAGGACTTCTTAGGACCTCTCCACTCCTTCCTCACCATATGCAAAAGTCAACTCCATCCTCCTTTGCCACCAAACCCTTGTAAAGGCGCAACCAGTCAAATCACAAGTACAATAATTCCACATAAAAATACTCAAAAATACAAAAGATGATTTCTTCTCATTTCTCTTCAGAAGTAGCTTGAATAAATGCAATTTACCTTTTCAGTAGTCAATGGCATCCATTTCAGCAATTTCCATCTCTTTTCTTGCAAAGTTAGGGTTTGTAGGGTTTGCTAGGGTTTGTGTTTCAATTTAGTTTCCCTTCTCTTTCTGCAAGTAGAATAGCCCCTATAGAGTTAGCTTTCTTCCATCACAGTAAAATCTTCTTCTGAGAACTCATAGAAATTGGCTTAAGATCCTAGCGACCTTGTGCAAGATAATCAAGTGAAAGCCTGCAGTAAGAGCTAGTACTTGTGCATATAGCACCGTCGCTTTCAAGTTTGTTACGAACTACCAGGTTGATAAAAGTAAAGAAGGAAACCCCAGGAGTTGCAGTGTTATTGCTGCAATACTGGTGCTCACCACTCTTTTTGACACCATTGTCGGGGAAGCATTAGAGTATTTTGTGATTATTGTTTTTCTTCTATTTTCTACTGCAACATTCTGCTAAATAGTTTATTTCAGCAAGAGTAAAGTAGTTGTTTCATTTCAATTCTGCAATTTCCTTTCTACAAAAGTAGATTAGAAATTTCCTTCTTTCATTTCAATTCTGCAATTTCATTTTAACAAGCGTAAATTAGGCATTTCCTGCTTTCATTTCAATTCTGCAATTTCATTTCAGCAAGCGTAAATTAGGCATCTCCTGCTTTCATTTCAATTCTGCAATTTCATTTCAGCAAGGTTTATTTTAGTTAGTTGCAATTTTCTGTTCAATCCATTTCAGTTTTTGCAGGTACAAGCAGAAAAAGAAACACAAAAATCACCCAAAAAGAGATTTCCTTTCATGCCTCGTAAGAACAGAGACAATTCAGGAAAATTCCTACCCAACACCCCCACCACATCACTAAGTCACCCTTCTCTCTTCTTTGGTGGCAGTGATCCAGAAGAACCTATAGGTGAACCTTCAGAGATATACGAAGATCCTATAACAGAAAGATGAAAAACATAAGTACCTTAGCCTTACCTTGGATTTAATACTGAAGACCCTGATACCTTCTTGTTTGAGTTTTTTGTTCTCTGTCGAACCTATGACTATGCAGAAGATGAGCAAAAGTGGAAAATATTTCCCTCTACCCTCAAGGATGCACCATTATGCTGGTTCATGGGGTTACCTGGAAACAGTATCACAACTTGGGCTCAGATGCAGCAAGCCTTTAACAACAAATATTGGGACTACTACAGGTCAAAGGATACCAAGGAAGAGATCTTCCAAATGACCATGGGAAGTGATGAATCTTTAGAAGACTATGAAGATAGGTTTCAACTCAGTTATAAAAGGGCCAGGTGCACACTTGACCTTGAATCTCTGAAGTTGGTTCTGCTCAGAGGAGTCCCTGAAGACCTTCTAGATACCCTCCATTTGCTGGCTGGGGGAGACATCTACCAACTACCTTATGATGACATAAAGACTGTGTTTAGAAACCATTATAGGGTAGCCAGAAAGAGAGGTAGGGGAATTCAACCTTTAGCCAGTAACCCCCTTATTCAGTTCGTCCCTTAAAAACAAACTTGAGAATCAGCTAGAAGATTTCAAGAGCGAGATGAGGCAGACTCTTGCCATGCAAATGGATACCTTGTGGATCCAAAGGAAGCAAGAGGAAGTCGAGAGGGCTTTGGCCATCTTTTGTCCCAAGTGCACTAGAAAGCATCCTAGGAACAAATGTCCATTGCACTCCGTAGAAGTGTGTTTTGTCTGTGAAGAAGACCATCCTACAAATCAGTGCCATTCCTTACCCGGATTCAAAGCTATGTACCAAGGGGTTGAAGGAGCCATTGAACCACTCTATTCATGAACCAAAGGAGGCCACATGGACCCAGACCTTACCAGCAGCGAATGCAAGAGACATCCCAAACTCATTACAACCTCAATCAAGCCACTTCCATTCCTTCTTGGGGCCCCCCTGCTCATCCTTCCTAGTCCACACCCCCTCCTTGGTTGTATCCATCTCAATATCATACTCAACCAACTGCTCATTCATTTCACTCTTATGCTCAGCCACAACCTCAGTGGAATGCACCTCATCAGGGGTGGAGGCCCCAATACAACTCTCCTCCCACTCTTTTGCCTCCACCACCTACTCAACCACAACCATTACCTCCTGCTCCTCCAAGACAACCCCAAATACATGCTTAACCAAACTCGAACCCCAATAACAGACAGGCCCAGTAGGTATATATTAGATAAACAACATACCCTACCTATGTTGTGGAGATTCAGGAGATTAACCTACGATCTGGGAAGTTTCTCCCAGACAGCCAACCTCCTCCTAAGGAGGATGAGGAAGAAAAACAGGAAAGTGAACCAAAAACCATTCCACCCTTTCCTGAGAGACTAACTGGAACCACACAACCGACCCCAGAAGAAACTGAACTTCTGGGAGAACTAAAATAGTTATGTGTGAAAATACCACTTCTCCAAGCCATAAAAGATGTACCAATCTACAACAAGTTGATCAAAGAGAAGTGCTTCAGGCACCCAGGCAGGTGCAAGAGAGATGCCCCAACTATCAATGTCATAGGACAACTGTCTGACCTGATGTTGGGGCAGGTAATCTATCCGAAATATCTGGACCCTGGGAGTCCTGTAGTCAATGTCCACATCAATGGCACCATAATCCTCCATACCTTGATTGATCTAGGGGCTACCATTAACGTGATGACCAGGGACACTATGCTCAAACTCAACCTTTAGGGTTCCCTAAGAAAGACCTCAACAGTACTGCAGTTGGCAGACAGCTCCACCATGACCCCTGAGGGGATTTTGGAAGATTTAATTGTCTTTATTGACTCCTGGGAGTACCGTGTTGACTTCTTGGTTCTTTAGCCAAAGGCAAAGCTCATTGGGTATCCTCTCATGTTGGGAAGACCTTGGTTAGCTACTGCAGATGCTTACATCAGTTGTCGAGCTAGGAGCATAACCATCAAGAATGGGCATATGTCCAAACAAATAGTCATATATCCTCCTGCCCAACCTCTTCTAGAACATGACTTACCTCTCTAGTTGGAGGAGGAAGATGAGGATGAAGTCTACTCCGCACCATTGTGCATAGTGGAAGCTACCATGGGGGGTCCACAAACCGAGGATGATCTTATTGAGAACTTGATTCAAAATCCATCCCCCAATGTGTTGCCATTAGAAGAGTTGGTGGAAGAAACCCAAGCCAATGCTTTAGTTGATCTCTGTGTGACTAATCCGACCTCTCTCCCAGTTAAGAATATGGAATTCGGCCCAGAAAAAAACCTTGAAGATCAACTCATCCCTATCCACCTCTCAAGAGAAACAATTGTGTAGCTTATTGAACAACCACTTGGATGCTTTTGCTTGGAGCTATAAGGAGATGAAGGGAGTCCACCCTTCAGTCTGTACTCATCACATTTACATTAAAGAAGATTGTAAACCAGTCAGGTAGCCCCAAAGGAGGATGAATCCAGCCCTTAAGGACATTGTCAAAGAAGAACTACAAAAGTTGCTAGATGTAGGATTCATCTACCCCATCTTTGACGGCGAATGGGTTTCTCCTTTAGTGCTAGTGCCAAAGAAAAATGGGAAGTGGAGAATCTGTGTAGATTTTCGAGAACTAAACAAGGCCACCAAGAAGGACCATTTCCCTTTTCTTTTCATAGATCAAGTGTTAGATGTCCTGGCAGGGAAGAAGTTCTTTTCTTTCCTAGATGGGTTTAACGGGTACAACCAGATCTAAATCATCATGGAAGGCCAAGATAAGACCACTTTCACTTGTCCATGGGGTACCTTCGCCTACCGGGTCCTTCCTTTTGGGTTTTTTAATTCTCCTGCCACTTTCCAGAGAGCAGTACTGAGAATATTTGCTGAACTGGTTCATGATTCAGTGGAAATCTATATGGATGACATTACCCTTTATGGTTCTAACTTCCAGGAAGCTTTGACTAACATGAGGAAAGTTTTAGCCAAGTGTACTGAAATGAACCTGTCCCTCAGTCCTGAAAAATGCGAATTCCTAGTAACTGAAGGGACCGTGCTAGGTAATACAATTTCTCAGCAAGGATTACAAGTGGATCCCAACAAGATTGCTACCATTCAAAGGGTTCCACCTCCTCAAAAGGTAAGAGATGTTCGGAGTTTTCTAGGCTTACCAAGGTATTATAGAAGTTTTATTAAGGATTTTAGTAAGCTAGCCTCTCCATTTTTTGGTCTTTTGGGAAAAGATGTTGAGTTCATATGGACTAACAATTGTCAAGAGGCTCTGGATGCCTTGAAAGGTAAGCTGGTAACTATCCCAATCTTGAGAGGTCCAAACTGGGCCCTACCTTTCCACATTCACACAGATTCCTTGAACAAAGTTATAGGAGCAGCCTTAGGGCAAGTTGAAGAGAAGCTATTGTATGCCATATATTTTGTCAGTAAAAACCTGTCCAAGGAAGAATTATACTACACTGTAACCGAAAAAAAGCTCCTAGTTGTAGTCCATTCCCTAAACAAGTTCAGACACTACATCATTGGCTATCAAACATTCATACACACTGATCATGCTACAATCAAGTATTTGATGAATAAACCTGATGTAAATGCTCGTATCATTAGATGGTTACTTTTATTGCAGCAATTTGATTTGACCATTATTGATAGGCCATGTAAGGAAAATGTTGTTGTTGATTTTATGTCTAGACTAGATCTGCCTGCAGGTGAAGAAGGAAAGGTGGATGATCAAATGCCAGATGAGCACCTATTTGCTATTTCAGTACTTTCCCCATGGTTTTTTGATATAGCAAATTATTTGGTTTTGACACATTTTCTGCCACATCTGTCCTCAAAACAGAAGAGCAAGATCGTGAGGAAGAGTGCCCCATTCACTTGGATTGGGGGCAATCTTTTTAAACTTGGCCCAAATCAGATTTTGAGGCAATGTGTCAGGGAGGAGGAAGTTTTTGACATCCTCCTAAACTGTCATGATGGGCCCTGTGGGGGCCACTTTTCAGCAAAGAGAACTGCCTTCAAAATTCTGCAGACATGTTACTATTGGTCCACTCTTCATCAAGATGTTAGGAGATAGATTAGCCAATGTGACCGATGTCAAAGGATGGGGAAACCTACTCCAAGGGATGAGATACCCCTGCAACCTCAAGTGACTTTCAAGCCATTTGAGAAGTGGGGCATGGACTTTGTGGGTCCTATCAACCCTCCCTCAAAACATAAATCTTACATCATTGTGTGTATGGATTACTTGACAAAATGGGCAGAAACAAAGGTGATCAAGGCAGCAACAGAAGAAAAAGTAGCTAAGTTTTTGAGGGAAAATATCTTCTACAAGTTTGGCTATCCAAGAGAATTAGTCACAGATCAAAGAAGTCAGTTTACCTCCAATCTGATTGAAGACCTACTCACACATCACAAGATTAAGCATATAACTTCCACCCCTTATCATCCGCAAGCAAATGGACAGGTGGAAGTCACTAACAGAGCTTTGGAAAGGATTTTGACTAAGGTAGTGAGCAGCAGTAGAAAAGGTTGGGTAGATCGATTGGTTGAGGCCACCTGGGCCTATAACACTACTTGGAAAACCACCACAGGTTTCACACGCTATGAGCTGGTCTATGGGAAGAAGGCTTTCCTGTCCATAGAATTTGAATATAACACATTAACGATGGTAGCTCAGCTGGACCTAGATCTCAACCATGCATAAAAGGAAATATTGCTTCAGCTAAATGGATTGGATGAACAAATATTGTAGGCCCTTCTCCACTTTGAGGTAGTCAAACTTCAAAGAAAAATATGGCATGACAAACACCTCAAAGAAAAAAAATTCCAGCAAGGAGATTGGGCGTTGTTGTATGATTCAAGATATAAAGATTTCAAGGGCAAACTGAGAACAAGATGGCTGGGACCATACACAGTAGAAAAATGCAATGACAATGGTTCAGTCCTTATCTAGACCATAGATGAAGAAGCCATCCCCATGCTCGTCAATGGGCATAGATTGAAGATCTACACGAAGCCCCTTTCCAAGCAAGAGTTCATTGAGAATTTGGGTAAAACAGTGTTGGTAGAGGAGCAGGTCCCTGTCTCCACTCAAACCACACCCTGAGCACAAAAAAAAGAAGAAAAAAACAGGAAAAGGAATAAAAGATCCCTGGGTGAAAACCTCTTGGAGGCACCCAGGGTAGGAAGCGATGGTGAAAACCTCCTGGAGGCACCCCAGCTATCTCAAAAAAAAAAAAAAAAAACCTAACTTCTTTTGAATAAATTGCAGGTTAAGGAGGGTAACACAAGAGAAATACATGGTCAAGTTGCATACACCCTTCATAGTCCATCCCTCCATCGTCGTTATCCTTTCCCAAGTCTTGGTCTCATTTGTTCTAAAAATTTCACATCCTACAGGAAACTTTGTGTATTCTATAGGAGGATCCTGTAGAAATCACAAAGAGGCCAAAATCAAGTTCAGAGAAGAACCTGAGGGCTGGAAATTTGTCTAGAAGGCCTGTGAACCTCCCTGCCACCATCCATCTTCCTATTTCTCCATTCCATCCCTGCACACCCACATTTCCACTCGTTTTTTCTTTCCCTGCACAAACAAATACAGAAATTCTGTTTCTTTCATTTTGTAAACACAAGAAAAGGGTGACAAATAAAGTAGCAACATTCCTTGATTATTCCTACCTGATACCTTCCAGCTGCTATTTCTTTTCATTCGAGACCTTCTTCAGCAGTCTTTTTAGCCCCTACTCAAGCATCAGCCTAAATTTCAGAAGGAGAAGCAGCTATAGGAAATCCTACAGGATTCCTGTAGCAGTTGATCCCTTTGAAAAACAAACTCCAGAGACAGGGTCAACGCAGCAGGATGTATGAAGCATGCAAGGAGTAGAGCTTGAATGAGAAATCATCAACATAAGCCAAGGGCCAAGCATGCAAAGCACCAACAGCAATAACAAAGAGGAAATAAAGTGCCAAAGTCTGAAGCATGAAGAACACAACAACGATTAGCAGGTAAGTGGCCAAACGTATTCCTCGATTGCATGAATATTATTTACAAACTGCATGAACTATGGGAATGGTCACGATTAAACGGAATCGGTGGCCAGCTAACTGGCCACCCTAGTTCAATTCACACACCCTCGTGGAAGTTCAAATGAGCCTCATCCAATTCAAACTGCAAATCAGATACGCAGTCAGCACGTGTGGCCCATCAACTCGGAAAGAAAAAAACTCATAACTGGTAGTGGTGGCGGCGTATAACGAGAATGAGGGAGGTGATGGCGGTCAAGTGACATGTAGAACCATAATGACACTGGCATAGGACCAACGGTCCGATGGGGATGATGTACCCATCCGACCACCTCACCTCCTCACTACGGATTATGCCACCAGTTAAGTACAATGCGGTATAAGCCTCCACCACCCTTTGTTTCATTTTCATTTACGAAGTTCTTGACTGCAATACTCACCTACCACCTTCAGAATAACGAACCATTCGTTTTCTGCCAGTTTTTTCCAGTCTTACAAAACCTTCCTGCCTATCGGGTTCTACAGGAGCACTACTGCATTCTACAGGAGCTGGAACACCATCTACAGGAGGCTTTCTATAGGAAGGGCAGAGAGAAGCTCTGTAGAAGGAAAATCTGAGACTTTTGTCAGATTGAAGCTTGAAAAGAGGTAGGTTCGGGAAACCGCTCTACATATGATATATTTATATAAGGTGGTGGATTAAAAACACAGTATTGGGTTGAAGAAAGGAAAGTGAAGCTTAAAAGTCTGCCTATATTTTTCTGAGTTCTACACAGTCTCCCCATTTTCTTCTCTGCATTCAAAGTCTGTCTTTTTTATTCCTCACATTCTTCTGTAAAGAAAAAAGGGGATGCAACCATAGAAACCGACCTGTGAAAAAAACCGAATTTGCAAGTCTGTCTACTCTCTGAAGAAAAAAACACTGTGTTATTTATTCTCTTTTCTGTCAAAATAGTGATTTTTTTTCCAAAAATCGAGAAGCAAATTCAGGTTAAAAACAGTTTGAAGAAAGGGAAAAATTGCAAATTGATGTTGTGAAGAAGAAGCACACAGGAAAATTCCCTCTTTGGTCAGAAAAAAAAAAAAAAAAAAACTCAGTTGTCCCTCTATTTCTAGTTTTGGAAATTTGCCTCCTTCCTCACCTGAGCATTTTCAAAAACCACTGAAAACACCATGCTAAGAGGTTTTATGAGAAAGGAGCCTTTGAACTCCAACACATTGCATGAGCACCCCGAAGTGGTGGCCCTCTTCACCAGGCAAATTGGATGTCGTTCTTTGAGAGAATTCATGGACAAGATGAAGAGGTGACTGAAGAATTTTTTATGTCCTGAAGAACCCATTTGAAAACACATGCTACAGTCAGTTTCAAGGGTCTGACCCTAGAGCTTACACCAGATTCTATTAGCAGAATCATAGGTCTTCCACCTGGGCTCCCTTGGAGCAAAGAGGAAAAACCATTGGGACAGGTTGCTAAAAAGACATTCTTTCAGCCTGATGAACATCTTGTAGAGGATAAGAATGGGGTCAGAAGGACAAGCTTACCTCCTCCATGGAGTTAATTCAGCTACCAGATCATGAAATACATCATTTGTGAAGGCAGATTCAGTATAGTTTATGGTTATCACTTCAGGTTATTGCATGAGTTGAGATATGGGATGGACCTACCTGCAGCTAGAAAACTTAGTTTCCCATATTTCCTCCTCCAATTTTTGATAGAATGTGGCACCAAGTTAAATGTAGGGGTCCCAGACCAGCTGGCCCACCATGGTCTCATCAAACTATTGGTAGAAGATGCCCTACACACATACACCATCCCTATAGCATGGGAAATTTTCAGGAATATGTCTAGAGAAGATGACATCAAAACTTTGACTTAGGACATTAGCCCATCTAGCAGTGAAGAGGAGGAGCAGACAGAGGAACTTGAGAAGAAAATTCATGAGGAGGCACAAGATATTCAAATAGAAGGAAAAATAGAGGAGAAACAGAAAGAAGAGGAGAAACTTGATGAAACATTGTTGAGCCTAAGGCAGAAAATAAGACAGCCTTGAAAACAGAGAAGAGGAAAAGGAAAAAAGCTGAGAAGAAAGAGTCCAAGAAAGCCAAGAAAAAGGCTGCCACAAGAAAGGCAGGGACTCAACAAGAAAAGGAGAAAACACCACTAGAAGCAGCAGAGACAAAAGAAAAAACAACAGACACAGGAAAAATTGTAGGAGATTAAGGAGAAGAACAGTAGGAAGAAACATCCCTTGAAACACTGGCAAGGGAAGTAGCATCTGTGCTTGGTGCATTAAGCACTCCAGCAAAACGAAAGGGAAAAAGAAAAAGGCAAACATCTATGTATTTCAAAGCTAGGAGGAGCACTGGGATTAAGGTGGGCAAGCCCCATCCACCATCAAAAGAACCCATTATCATTGAGGATGCACCTACTGAGAAGAAGGAGGAATCTCCCTCCAAGATCTCTATCACCTATGAGAGAGGGAGTCCCAAAACCTCCACTTGGAAGGAAAGAATCAAATTGATGGACTCCAAAGCAGTCCTACAGGAAGCTCAAACCTCTCTACAGGAGACACTGGCCAAACTTAAAGAAACTGAGAAATTGGAAAAGCAGGAAGAAGAACAGTCACAAGAGGAAGGAAAGGAAAAAGAAATACCTGAGCCAAGCCCTCAGCCTAATTTAGGCTCCTATTACAATCTTCTAGAAGGTGGGAAGATCATCCCACAAAAATTCATTGTGCCTCTTTTCTTTGAATTAGAAAAAGAAAGGGTCAGAACCCACACCTGGATGCAGATTGCTAAATCTAAAGGAGTTGAAGATATAGGACATATGGAGGACAAGTTGAAAGAGTTGAGAAGGGAGGTGGGCATGGTAAGGCACATAGAGAGCATTAGAAGAGCCCAACTACAGGAACAAAATGAACTGCTGAAAAAGTAGTTATAGGACTGGGAACCTCAAGGGGGAGACAAGTTGCAAATTTTAGAAGGACGGCAGTAGCAAGAAGGTCCCCTAGCAGATAATGAAGCAGCAGAGAAACAATAGCAAGAGGAATAGCCATAGACTAATGTTGAAATGCTAATGAAACAGCAGCAAGAAAAAGAGTCTCAGGAAGCAACTGAAGTGCTGATTTTGAAACAGAAGTTGCAGGAAAAGGAAGCCCAGATGGCCTGCATGGCCAGCTGGGCAATGGAGGCCTTGCAGTGTAGAAAACCAGCTAGATCCTATGCACTTTATCTTAAAGACCAGTGGCTCCAATTCCATATTAAAACATTGGCCTAGAGGGACACAATTCCATTCCAAAATTATGATCAGTTTATGCATTTATGTGATGATAGTTCAGCCGAGGATAAAGCCGAATTAACATAATTTTACCTACACAATATGGCACTCCCTGACATGAATTTACGGGATCCAAATGCTGCATTGGGAGACCTACTGCTCATGGCTATGGCTTCTTGGTTGAGCCATGAAGAAAAGAGAGCAGTGGAAATTAAAAAGATCATGACAAAAGAGCTAAGTGAACCCCTCATGATAAGGGCAGAACCATTAGCTCTCATTTATGCCCACCAACACCTAGTAGCCAATCCTCAAGTTCTCCCTGATTATGTTGACAGGCAAGCACAGGCTATCACTCATTTTGAAGATATGGAAAGATTATTTGGCGATAAATGCCTTCATGCTTGCATGAGAAGATGGAATACATTGTCACATAGCCTAAAGGTCAGGGAGTTTCATTCCCCAACTAGATTGAGGGAGGCTATGATGAGAGTGCCCCTATATAAACAATCAATGCAAAACTTGAAATCCAACTGGATTGGTCTTAAGTTCAGTCCTCCACTACTATTAGGATTGTTGGAATGGATTAAGGAGAAGGAAGAATAAAAACAATGGGAGGAAGTGGAAAGGAAAGCTGGTTTCCATGATAGAGAAGAAGACATCACATGAGAGGCTTGGGATGTCAAGGAAGTTGTTAAAGCTATTAAAGATGAAGAACTGGATTAGTTGCTCAGAGGATGAGCAACCCATTTAGCAGGGGGTGATGATGAGCCCCAGAAATGCGTAACTATATGGACTCATTCTACCTATTGTTTTTGTTTAGTCCACCATTCTCAATAGTTTTGTGCATGTTTTTGAATATATTTATGTCAAAAGAGTGAATGGGGATAGTCACTTTGCTACATAGTCTAATGAGTGTTTATTGCAGATTTTTGGACATTTTTGGACAAAGACCAGGCATTTATGAGAAGATTGGTAGCCAAACTTGAGGAAACAAGGCTGAGGACTTATAAGAGGCGTGTCTCCTTCATTAATGACCCCCTCTTCGAGTTCTCCATCAGCAGCTCGGAGTACAAAGGCCCACAATGATGATTCCAAAGGGCAGCTGAGCAAGTCTAGTAGAGCTACTGTTATCTTCAGTTTTAGGCAGCCAAGTTCCTTAAGTTCAGGAGGACTGTTGGGAGTCCCCAATTCTATAAATAAGAAGGCTTCAAGCCTCAGTAGGTTAGCCATTTCATAGTATATTTTCGCACTCTTGTGCAGCTTGGTACTCATCCCATTTTCGAGCTCTTTTTGAAGACAGTTTTGTGATGTAACTGCTACTTTTTGGATAAATGAAGATGAATCAAGTTTTTAACTAGCACTAATCTTTCCCACAGGGCTGAAGCTCTTTGTTTAGGGCCCAACCCAAGTTTCCCAACACCTTCTTTGTTTATTTATATGCTTTTTCTTGCGTTTATGAGATAATTTCTATTAATTAGGTTAAATATTGCTTTGTTAATTAGGTTGCTTTTGATGGTTATAATAGTTGTTCTTGCTTCAGGTTGGTTAGATAGGTTGTTGTAGTAACAGAAAAGGATCCAAAAGGGCTACCAGCAGGTCTTGATGTCCTTTCTCCCTCCTTGGGACCATGATTTGAGGTCAAGGCACTACTGCTGCCACCAAAAACACAGTGTTTTCTCTTCCAATGCAATTGCTAGCGTGATATTTTGAGTTGGAGAAGTTGATATTAGTTTGGATTCACATGCTTATATCATTTCACGTTAATTTGCCATAGATTTCTCACATAATTTTCTGTCCATAAAGTTCTCTTCAGCATTTTTTTGGTTTTAGTTCAAATTTTAGGTCAAAATAGACAAAACTCTATTTTTCTGGTTCTTGCTTGGGTCAGTTTTGAGAAGTAAGTGTGCAACTCACTTGTAGAATACTCTAGCCTATCATTCCTCCATAGCATAGCCTATACTATTTCATCTCTGAAGATTTCCCCAATCATTCGCCTCATTTCGCCAAACTTCCCTATTTTCTGCAATTTTGTGAAAAGTTGCTTTCTTGACCTTTGAACAAATCCAACCATCTCCTTCATTCTCGATCTTCGTTGACAGAGTCCTAGACCCCTCAACACCTACATCCAGCCTTCATTTCCCTTTTCCCATCACTTTCCACCTTCAAACCTCCAAAAACCACTTTCGGCCTCCTCCTGTAGATCCCATGTAGCTTCCTGTAGAAGTTCATGCAAGTGATTTTTAGAAGTCTGATCACAATGGAAGTCTCTATAAGGGTACCAGGGACTTCTTAGGACCTCTCCACTCCTTCCTCACCATCTTCAAAATCTAAATCCATTCTCCTTTGCCACCAAACCCCTGCACAGTCACAACTAGTCAAATCACAAGCACAATAATTCCACATAAAAATACTCAAAAATACAAAAGATGATTTCTTCTCATTTCTCTTTAGAAGTAGCTTGAATAATTGAAATTTACCTTTTCAGTAGTCAATGGTACCCATTTCAGCAATTTCCATCTCTTTTCTTGCAAAATTAGGGTTTATGTTTCAATTCAGTTTCCCTTCTCTTTCTGCAAGTAGAATAACCCCTGTAGAGTTAGCTTTCTTCCATCACAGTAAAAGATTCTTCTGAGAACTCATAGAAATTGGCTTAAGCTCCTAGAGAACTTGTGCCAATTGATCAAGTGACATCTTGCAGTAAGAGCTAGTACTTGTGCATATAACACCATCACTTCCAAGTTTTTTACGAACTACAGGGTTGATAAAAGTAAAGAAGGAAACTCCAAGAGTTGCAGCATTATTGTTGCAATACTGGACCTCACTAGGAGGCCCCACTTACATAACTAAAACTTGGATTTTGGGTCATAACATAGTGACATTTAGCTCATCTTTACCCTAGAGAGCTTGTAAAAGTGGGCTAATGTTGGAGGGGTTGTTACAGAGTGGTATTATAGCTTCCAGGTTCAAACACTTGGACTGGATGGGATACATGCATATGTTTATGCATGCATGTTAATTGTATATGTGTCTATAATGCATTCATTCTAGTGGTAATTGTTTAGTAAATTTAGTATGTCCTAAATTGCTACATTAATTATCAATCCGAGAGTTGTAAACTAATGAAGTGTGGCGCACTATATGTGCAAGACAACATCTTTCTTACTTTTTATTGTTTTCAATTTTCATTTTTTTGGGAGGATTTTATCTTTGTTTATCTCCTAATGTGAATGGAAATCCTATCCCTGAGTTTTAAGATTAATTTAGAAGGCAAGTATGGATATATATTTTAAGGCAATTATGTCCTTTATGATGACTTCCAAAACTTAACACTTCAGAAGATCTCAAAATAGTCTAATAATGAAATTGATACTTTGAACAAGAATGTAAATGTGCAGCTAAACAGGAATGTAAATGTGCAACTACTTGAATCAAAGAAATGATGAACTACTAATCATGAAATCTCTATCTCTGCTGCTCATCTAAATACAGAAATAATAGTTAAGCTATTGCACTCAAACAAATTAAAAACTGCAAACTAATAAAAGTAAAATCAATTCACTTCATTTATTGTCCGATAGCTCGCCAAGTAGTCTTTTCGGGGTTAAGTTATGGCTCTGGAGATAATGTCAATAATATGAGGAATTGATATCTAATTGCAGAAAAATAAAGCTAAAATCAAATCACATCATTCATAGTCCGATAGCTCGCCAAGTAGTCTTTTCGAGGTTAAGCTATGGCTTTGGAGATAATGTTAATGACATGAGGAATTGATATCTAATTGCAGAAAAATAAAGCTAAAATCAAATCACACCATTCATAGTCCGATAGCTCGCCAAGTAGTCTTTTCGAGGTTAAGCTATGGCTCTAGAGATAACGTCAATGATATGAGGAATTTGATATCTAAGCTAACTAACAAAGCAAATGGATAAAACTGAAATCAAAGCATAACTGAAATTGAAAAGCTAAGAAAAGAAAAGTCAGCAGAGAGGCTAATCTCATGTCACTAGTTATTGTAAAAATTGTATGAAAATGCCCAGGCCTAGCCTATCCTGAAACACACACTGATCAGTGTTAGCAACAATATACAATGCTTGAAAAATCATGTACAGGAATGTAACGTTAACATCATAACTAACTTATGAAATATACATAGGTGAACAGATTATGAAATATGTGCACTGGAAATAAGGAAACAACACGTAAAAACTTTACAAAAATAAAGAAAACAAAACCTCAGCTAGCAGGGGCCCTCTGTACGGCCTTGGTCAACACGCTATCAGTCTAGAATTACGTTCACACAGTCATGTAAAATAGAGTCTTGTTATATTGCAAAACAGAGGAAGACTCCTCTTGTTACAACAGCAGGACTAGTTCACAGCACAGTACAATGACTAACAGCAAAACGACATCAAAAACTAACTCTACATGCATTTGCAAATGCGTTATTTATAAGGGAAATTACATAACAATTTTCCTATGAAACTACTTCAGTAGAAGACACGTAAAAGACAACATCCGTGAGCTTAGCATGATGGTTGCCAAGATCATTCAATCTACCAAAAGGTGGTTGTTGGATTTGCGTCGTGGGGGCAGTCTACAGCTGTCAAAATGTGTCCACGGATCTAGGAATGGTCTCGGACCCTTTACGTGTTGAAACAGAGACCTGTTTGCCATAGAACTCCTTCATTTGACCACTGTTTGACCAAGGGCTTCCTTTGCGAATTTGGCTTAACCAATAGGACCTGATCCATGTCCAGATCATTCCTGAACTGCCCACATGCCTCGTTTTGCTTGATGACACCTGTAACCTAGAGATCAACAAAAACAGCTGCGGAAAGTTGAATCAGCTGCAGAAAGTGGCTGTATTCCGCAGCTAATGAGAAAAATCTAATTCAAATAGCAAACATAAAAACATAGTTAGAAAACCACTTAAATGCTCTTTTAGAATCAATATGCAATGATCTTTGATAGCTTATGAGGTACTGGTGAGGGGAAAAAGTCTAGGAAAATGTGTAGGAGAGATGTAGTTTCAGGGCTCAACATACCCCCACTGTGAAGGTGTTGCATGTCCCCATGCAACCAAAACTGTGATCATCCTCCCTTCAGTTCATGTGTTCTGAGACCTTTGCCAACACATCCAGCCTTCTTTTCTTCTTTCTTGGTACCACTGTCATCCTAGGCTTCCTCATTAGGCACTTGAATTTGAGGTTGATGAGAGCCCTGCTCAACCTCCTATTCTTTTTCTTCAATTTTCTATTTTTCTTCTGCCACAGCCCAAGATGCAACATGGTGTTGTCGTGAATAATCTTATCCAACCTGCTCTATTCTTTCAATGTTTCATTTTCTCTTTTGATGTGTCTATTTAGGACATCCAGCTCAAAAACTTCTTGTTTTAGTGATTGGATTAGAGCTTCCTGGGCTGTATTAGGTTGGGCAGATGAAGTGCCTTGATTTGTGGCAGTTTTCTCCAATGTCTCAATATAATCATACATTTCTTGCTGGGTTGGATCTATCTCAGGTGTAGTCTTCCTTGGGTTGTCCCCAAAATTTGGTTGAGAAGGACTAATCTCAAAATCCGACAGAGAAGGACTGATCTCAAAATCTGGCTGAGGAATAGGAGTATGGTGTGGGCCACAGCCAGGAGGGATTGCTGGAGGTTGATCCAGTGTTTCCCCTCCTAAATCAATGAAGTGGGGCCATTTAGTTTGTACTTTCCTCAATTTTCCTTTAAGTCTGGAGCTCCTCCTTAGATTTTGTGAGCTAGTGTCTTCTTTCTCCATACTCTGTTTTTCTTTCCCTTTCCTCTTTGTTGTAGTTGATTGCTCCTAAAGGTAAACTAGTCTTTCAGAAATTATTTGGTGGTCCTCTTCTGAGGAAGGTTATGGGGTTTGATAGATAGCTTCAATTTTTCCTTTCCCCTTTAATTTTCTTTGCTTCCTAACCTCAGTTCTTTCCTTCCTACTTTCTGACAGCTTCTCTTCCTTATTAGTTTCTTTAGCTATGTTAGTAGGAGTGTCCTAAATTCTCACACTTGTTTTCCTTCTCCTACTTCTCCTTACTGTGTTGCTCTCGGGTATTTCAGGTGGATCTTGAAAGAAGTTTATAACCAAAAACCGTTCCTAGGTGTCCTCCTTTTCCTTCAACTGTTTTTCAATCAAAATTTTTACAAGGCCGTGATGGTACAGGTGGGGTTCTATGTCCTCCAAATTCTTTTGTACAGTTATGGACATCTTTTTCAGAATATTCAATAAAAAGTAAGGCAAATTGATGGTTTGATTTTCTAGAAAATTCATTAGCAACTAGGTGTGGTACATATACATGGACCCGAACCATCCCTCACATGTAATAAACTTTTGGATTATCAATAATAGACTAGCCCACTTTTCTTCTAAATCAAAGACAGGGATTCCACGTTTGAAAATGGTTATATCCATACCTGGATTGTGTAGGATAACCCTCCAGGCCCTCTCATCAAAGCTTTTTTTTTTGAACCACCATTCCCCCTCCTGTGGGAGTTCCGTTGCTGCAGCGATAGATGCCTCCGTAGCTAAAAATTTAAGATCTCCAATCTCAACTTCCATGCCATTAAAAGACCTCGCAAATGTCTTCGTAACTTCTTTATTGTAGCCTCTAAATTTCTGGATGAACTGTAGCCACTGTGCCTTCCTTAGTATGCTTTTCAATTGTGGATACCCCTCCATGAATTTGGGCCCTTCCGGTTCTGCTCTTAGCAAAAGACCCATTCCTTCCTCCTGCCTTAAAATACGTCTGGGTGAGTAATGGATTGACGGAGGTGAAACGGCTATGTTAGCGGGGAATGGAGAAGGTTTATGGAGAAAACCAGTAGTCGTAAATGAAAGAGCAAAGAACAGGTAATGAGAATGAGTTCACGGGAGTGTAAACAGCCAGAAATGACAAACGCAACTTCAATGGGATAGTATGGGAATAGAGTGAACTCGAATTTTGAGATAGACGGCTATGGAATAGGTGTGAGCACGTTCTCAAAATGGCTGTGGATTTGTGTGGTAGGACAGAGTCGTGATCAAATAGATTACGTCATCATAAGTACCTGGTTTAGCAGGTGGAATGCCAACATACAAATAAACACGAGTTAAATTCGGAGGTGGATCATGAGGCTGTTAAAAATTAATGCAAGGTTCATGGATGAATCATATAAAGGTCATGGAGCGGTTATGGAAGCTATCAATGCTAATCATTACATATAATGGATCTGTAGTTTCATAACTATATAGAATGTGCTTTTTTAAAATGCTATTTGAAATGAATCTTGCTCATACCTTGGAATTTTTGCCACTTCCGTCCATTAACCTTTGATTAGTTGCTTCCTGTTGGTGCTTTATATCTTCAAAATATTTTCCTTTTTCATACCTACACTTGGTGCTCATCATTATTTGGCTAACATCTAACTGCCAGTGCTGGATAACAGAGTGTTAGATACAGAATCAATCAACTAGTTGCGGAATCAGTTTCTAGCTGCGGAAACTGAATTCAGCTACGGAAACTGACACAGTGGACATATGACTAAATGGAGATGGATGGAAATGAATGATGACTGAGTGAATGATATATGAAAACTGGTCATGGAAGGAATTTTATTGATGGAATGAGATGATGAAATGAAATGAAATGGAGTGAAGCGAAATGACATGAAACTATGAATAAAATGAGGAAAGATTTTTTTTTTTGGAAAATATCGGGCGTCAGAAGTTTCTGATTTTCGCCTTGTATTTTCTGTATAAGACTACCAATCAGTGATTGGTTTTCAGGCTTATACAATTTTATTTGTATTTTTTTTAACAGAAAGGAACAAAGACTAGGCTAGTGGAGAAGAAGGATTCTTCTTCACCAGCCTTATTGCAGAATTATCTTGAAAGATTTTGACAAATTCCTCCTTTGAGAGTGGCTTATGATAGATCTTTAATTTGTGGCCATTCACAATAGGAGGATTTTGATGTTCATCAATGGTTTTGATTCTTACTGCTCCATTGCTAAATATTTTGTCAATCTCATATGGCCCAGGCCAATGAGTCTAAAATTTACCTTTGAAATATTTAAACTTGGAATCAAATAGAAATGCCCAATCTCCTTCTTGAAACTTTTTCTCCTTGATGTATTTGTCATGCCACTTAGCTCTTTGATATTGAACTAGATCAGTTCTTAGGATTGCTTCTTCTGATCTCATCTAGCTCATTCAACTGCTCCATTCTATGCTTTTGGGCTTCTGATAGATCCATTCCCAATTGAACTGCCATCTTGAAGGTTCTAACTTGGAATTCAATGGGGAGCAGAACTTCTTTCCCATAAACAAGTTCACAGGGAGAATGTCCTATTGTATTCCTCCATGTAGTTCTATAGGCCCATAAGGCTTCAAGAACCTTTTCTGCCCAATCTCTTCTATGTAGATGAATAGTCTTGGTAATGATGCCTTCAAGAACTTTGTTTGTAGACTCCACTTGACCATTTTCTTGCAGATGGTAAGGAGTAGATTTTATGTGCTTGACCTTGTACTCTTCCATCAGCTTCTCTACCAATTTGGATGTGAAGTGTCCTCCTTGATCTGTCATAATTTCTCTTGGAACACCAAAGCAAGTAAAATACCCTCATAAAGAAAACTAGCAACTGAATGCTCAGTAGCAGAAAATAATTCTTTAGCTTCTACCCATTTAATGACATAATCAGTAGATACCAATATATACTTTCTTTGTTTAGATGGTGGGTTAATAGGTCCAATGAAATCTAAAGCCCATTTTTCAAAGGGTTCGATGAGTACCTGTGGCTACAATGGCATTTCATTTGAAAGGGTAGCTCTCCCTACTCTTTAGCAGCTGTCACACATTCTGACATATTGTTTTGCATCTTTGGAGAGGGATGGCCAATAATATCCTAAAGAGAGGATTTTATAGACTTTCCTTTTGTCAGCAAATTGTCTACCGCATGGTTCATCATGGCATGTTTTGAGAATATCAGGCATTTCATCTTCCCTAACACATCTTCTGATCACAAAGTTTGGCCTTGTTTTAAATAATTCGTCAGAAATCCATGAATACTTTGAACTCTCCTGAATAACCTTTCTTCTTTCACCAGGAAATAAATGTGGAGGTAGTTTCCCTGTAACCAAATAGTTAGCTATATCTGCAAATAAATATTCATCAGGAAACTTTTCCTCTACAGGAGAATCTTCCTTAGTATTTTGAATCCTAGACAAGAAATTAGCTACTGTGTTTTGTTTTCCTGGTCTATCTAACACAGTAATGTTGACTTCCTGTAAAAGTAAGAGCCACCTTGTAACTCTGCCATTAGTAATGGGTTTTTTCATTAGATATCTAATTGCAGAATGATCAGTATGAATAAAAGTTTCATAGCCTGTTATATAATGTCTAAACTTATTGATTGCATGAACAACAACTAAGAACTCTTTTTCAGTCACAGTATAGTTCAACTCAGTAGGAGTTAAATTTTTACTAGTATAGTAAATGGCATAAGGAACTAAATCTTTTTGCCCCAATACAACCCCTATAGTTGTATCTGAAGCATCTATAGAAATATGGAAAGGGAGTTTCCAATTTGGTTCTCTCAAGATAGGCACTTCAGATATTCTTGTTTTCAAAGTTTCAAATGCTAATTGGCAATCAAGACCCCATTCGAATTCATAGTTTTTTTTAAGCAGTTTGAAGAGTGGAGATGCTATTTTGGTGAAGTTTTCTATAAATCTTCTATAATATTCAGTAAATCCCAGAAAACTTCTAACATCTTTTTGACAATTTGGAATAGGTAACTTGGAGATGACTTCAACTTTTGATCTATCAACTTTAATCCCATCCCCTGAAATATGGTGTCCTAAAACAATACCTTCAGTAAACATCATAAAGCATTTTTCATGGCTTAGTGAAAGGTTTGTTTCTTTACATCTTATAAGGACTTTTTCCAAATTTTCTAATGCCTCTTCAAACGAATCACCATAAACTGTAAAATCATCCATATAAACCTATACACAATCATGGATTAGATTAGAAAAAATTCCTAGTACTGCTCTTTGGAATGTTGCTGGTGCATTACATAATCCAAAAGGAAGCACTTGATAAGAAAAAGTTCCCCATGGATAGGTAAATGTGGTCTTATCTTGGTCTTCAGGTGCTACCTGAATTTGATTATAACCACTAAGACCATCCAAAAATGAAAAATACTTTTTGCCTGCTAATGTATCTAATACTTGATCGATGAAGGGCAAGGGAAAGTGATCCTTCAAAGGTTTTTTATCCAATTCCCTGTAATCAATGCATACCCTCCATTTACCATTCTTTTTGGGGTACTATAACCAAAGGAGAAACCCATCGGCTATCTGAAATTGGGTAAATGAAATTTACATTGAGTAGTTTTTGGAGCTCTTCTTTCACTATCTCCCTAAGATTTGGATTCATCCTTCTCTAAGGTTGTCTGATTGGTCTATTGTTTTCCTTGATATAGATATGATGGATGCAAGTCTTAGGGTCAATACCTTTCATATCAGTATACTCCCATGCAAATGCAGTGGAATGTTTTTGCAAGATTTTGGTTAGCTCTTCCTGTTGTGACTTTTTTAAATTTTTGTTGATATTCAGTGTTTTTCCTGGAAAAATCTCAATGATAGAGCTACCAAACTCTTCCATAGAGTAAAGAGACATTTGTCTTGATGATAGATATTCAATATCAGAATCTAACTGAAATTGTGTGTGGTCATATTCTGAAGATGTTTCAAAATTTTCCAATGTGTTCAAAATTTGGCTATCTTCACTAATTTCAGAGACAGTAAAGACAAGTTGTGTAATATCTTCATCGTCGACCCATTCATTGTCTCCTACTTCTGTAATTGCCTTTGCTAGAGGATACAAATCGAATTTGTTTGTTGAACTACCATCAGATATGTACATATCTCCAGATCTACAACTAATGAAAGCATCGGCTGTGGCTAGCCAAGGTCTTCCTAAGATGAGTGGATGTCCTCCTAAATTACCCTTGGGAGTCAAAATCATGAAATCTACTAGATATTCCCAAGAATCTAAGGAGACTGAAATATCTTCTAGTACACCATCTAGTTTGATTATTGATCTATCTGCAAGTTGCAGTAAGGTGGGTGTAAAAAGAAGATTAGGAAGTTTAAGTTGTTCCATAGTCTGTTTACTCATAATGTTGATAGCAGCCCCTAAGTCAATCAAAGTGTTTGGAATTTCTATACCATTTATATGTGTCTTGACAATTGGACTACCTGGATCTACATACTTCTACATGGTAATTTTTCCCATCATGATATCTGCAATTTTTCCTACCAGATGGATTCTTCTTGTATCCCTTGGTTTCCTTCTTGGTCTTTTAAGACTCAACTCCTTTATTGTTTTTGCTAGAATAGGAATCTCTTGAATGGCTTGTAGCAAGGGAATCTTGATACAGACATTCTTCAATTCATCTAGAAAATCATAGTCAGGCAACAAGATTTGTTTTTCCACCCCTTTGTCAATTTGTAATCTTTCAGGGAAAGGAGGCGTGGATGAAGATGCAGGTTGCTCAACTATAGGAGTTGTGGGGGTTGACTCCTTTTCTTTTTCTTTTTGAATGGTTGGGTTTTGAAGATATGCTTCCTCAGAACCTTTATTGACTTTAAGAGAATCCTCCTCAGAGGTACCTTGCTCTTGAACATCTATAGAAGTTTTTTCTATAACTCTACCAGATCTGAGTTGGACATCATTAAGAGGAACAATCATATAGGTAGGAAATTGTTGTCCTTCTACCATGTAAGCATTCTGAGGATTTTTGTTGTTGGGATTTGGCAATGGCTAGGCTGGTATTTAATTTGTCTTTTGTCGAAATGGAAGCAAGAGTTGAGAATTTGGATTTTGTTGAGAAGGTTGATTGTTGTGGGAATGGTAATGAAAGTTGTGGGTTATGATTTGGAATTGGTGGATTTTGTTGATTTGGAAAAGATGGAGGATATTGATATAATTGAGCAAATATCCCATAAGGATTTTTCATCGCTTGCGCCCATGACTGGAATGGATTTTGAGATTGGGGCCAAGGTTGTTGCCAAGAATTCCAATTTGGTGGGAGCTAAAAGTTCATAGGATTGTTAAATCCCTAATTTTGTTGCCCTTGCCATGGTCTTCTTGAAGCAAAACAAAGGGACTCTACTGAATTTGGATCTTACTGAAAGACAGCTTTGAGCCCAGGAATTGAAGTACAATCCTTGGTCTCATGGCTTTCTGAGCAAATCATACATGTTTCTACAACTTTTGCATCCAAGGGGCATTCCCTTAGAGCATGTTTCTTTCTACATTTTGGACAAAAGATGGCCAAGGCATCGACTTCTGCTTTCTGCTTATTTTGTATTTTAAGGGTGTCTAGTTGTTCACCAAGGCTCCCTAGAATATCAATTTTGAACTTGTTATCACAAAATCACTACTAAGGGCTGCAACCAAGTAAGATTTTATGTAACTCTTTCAACCAGACTTTAGACTAGGAATTAGCCTTCCTAGTCAGAGAGGGCTCTCTCACAGACTTTTGATAGAAATCAATCACAACAGCAGATGGCTAACTCTTCACTCATTCATGAAAACAAAAGCTGGTTGAACACATATCAAATTGGTCTTCATTGGGCTATGGAGTCTCACACATTTAATAAACAAAGCACAGTCATTTCATGGAAGTCAAGGCTCTTTGCATTAGATGTTCAAACATATTTCACATAAACCACAGCTTGCCAAACATACAGGAAGTCAGAGCATTAGAAATGAATTCTGAGTGATTATGTTATAACAAGGCTGTAAAAGAACATTAAGAGAAAACACCACCATCATATTTGAACAATATAATCCATTGAGAATCTTGAGAAGAAACAACCACTGTTTTACTATTACTGTAACAAGTCTTTAAATTGGCCCAAATAAACTCTGTTTTTGTATAAAATGTCCAACCTTTTTTACATCAGAGTCATTTCTATATATAGGAAAACCAAAATACAACTACTTGAGACTCCTCAACAAGCATGAAGGGAGCTCGAAATCCTATCATTAGTTGCCTTATCCATATCTAAACAAACTAATTAATTACAAAGGTATTGCGCTGTGAAAACATAGAGTCCCATTCCCATTGAAACTCTAAGTCTATCTCCTCATGTGCATTGATGCTTTCTTGAAATTTGACACCTGTATCACTTCAGTAATAGCCAAGACATGCTGGAGGAACATTCACTGAATGAGCAGCTTCGGATACTTGATATGTGGATGACTCATCAATTGATGAGGATCTGTGTCCTATGTTCACGGTCTCTGCCTCCCATTAGTCTTCATGCATTAAAAGACTATGCTCCAAGCCATTTAATTCTTCTAATAACCACGCATAATTCAATATGCCTTATGATCTGGACACTTTGTGAACTGAACAGGTGTACCACTCAAAATTTCGGTAACCCTACCAGAACCCTAATATTTCGGCTATAAAGTAACTTTAGGAAGACTTTAACCAAAGACAAAAATTTCACCTTTTCCTTACATACTCACACCTGTCACCTTTTGAATGCTTAGATAGCCTTGTATAATCTCCATGCTGGCCTCGAGTCATCCCTTTTAAGATTTGCTGACCTCAGCATCAATTTCATTTTTTTCACATAAACAGTCATCTACAGCAGTTTCGTAGCGCGCTACGAAACTGCTGTAGGTAATCAAAACAAAGCATATGACCTTTAAAGCACTGATGACTTAACTCCGTGATTTCTTCAGCTATTTTGTACAGGTGTAAGGGCTCCAAAAAGTTTCGAAATGATGACAGCCAAAATTTATCAAAACTTGAAAAGCAAATTTCCCCTTGGATTAATCAGCTAGTTTACCTAGCTTCTTCTTCAAAATGCTAATTTCTTCCTTCAAAACCTTGTTTTCTGCTCTTAAGCTTGTATTCATCTGTTTCATGATTTTTGCTTGCTTCAGAGCTGGCACCGTCCACACATATGCATCAGACACTGAGTCAGTTTGGCTCATTAGACTTGTTCTGCCTTTTATCACAGCCCTTTTATAATTTGCATATCTCACTGCCCTTTCCTTAGAAACATTTTTAATCTGAGGCACTTCTTCTTGTGTTGTTCCTGCTTGTTGCTTGATATCAATGACATTTCCACCTTGGCTGATGATGACCCTACTACCCTTGTCTTTGCTTCTGGCTGCATGAACTGTTCTGGTCAAAACCTCAAGTACATCTGTACTAGGCACTTCTAAAGGTGCCTTCTCTTTCTGCGCTTTCTCCATTTCTTTCATTTGTCTTCTTGTAACTGGCCTACGTGGCTTGAAAGCATATTCTTTACTAGGCTCCTCAAATTTCAACCTTTTTGAAGCTCTTGGTTTTTTAGAACTTTCGGGTGAAGATTGAGTGAGGTCAATATGCATTGGCTGCACTGGGTGATCTTGCTCAAACTCTATTGGTTCAATCTGTATTGGCTGATCTTGCTCAAGTTCAATAGCTTCAAGTAAGTCATTTAAACTGCCTTTTGAAATAGGGCTTTCTTCCACAGTAATTGACTTACCTTTCTCCTTGTTTAGTTGACCTCTGGTTTTCACCCTTGAAATCTTTTCAACTTCACTTGATTTAGCTTCATCCTTCTTTTTCTGGATCTTCTGCTTTGATGACTGAGGTGTCTCCTTAGATGATGGCTTAGGAGTTTCCTTCGCTGATGATTTAGGTGTCTCTTTTGCTGCCACAGACTTCTCTGATTTCCTTAACTTGGTTTTAGGCTTCTTTTGGTCAGTCACCTCTTTTCTAAGCTCAACCAGAGTGGGTTCTTCACTCCTTTCTTCCCTTTCCCTCACAGGCAATGGAGTGAGGCCTGTTTTGCTTGGGAAGCCGGCCATAAACACAAATGAATCCCAATCTCTGCCAATCTTTTGTAAAGCATCCAACACCAGCAACTTTACTAAACCATGATGAAACAGGGATGTTTCACAACCATCTTTCTTTAACTGGATTTTATCACACATTTTACTAATGCTTCTGAACAAATAGAAAGGTATGTCTATTGAAACCTTACCTGTGAAATGTAACAAAAGTTTGAAGTGGTAGGAGTAAACTTTAT
Source organism: Pinus tabuliformis (assembly GCA_031772625.1). Taxonomy (NCBI): domain Eukaryota; kingdom Viridiplantae; phylum Streptophyta; class Pinopsida; order Pinales; family Pinaceae; genus Pinus; species Pinus tabuliformis. Next base: position 793,669,446 of record CM062804.1, read on the forward strand.
TGTACCTTCCCTCGCATGTCAGGTATTTCTGGATGCATGTGAGGAGCATAGCATAATGTTCTTTTATGTAACTCCTTGGCACCGCTTTGGTGAGGTCCTCATTTACATAAGGTTCCTTCAAAAACTCTTTACAGGGACTCATGTCGAACTTAAAGTTTTTGAACCATTCTTGACCACCCCTCGGAATTTCAGTGACAGTGGAAATAGCTTCAGGAGACACATGAAACTCTAACATTGACACCTTTGAATTCAGTCCAGTAAAATTCAATGCGAAAGCCTTCGTTACCTCTGCATGTCCTCCCTTCAATTTCTCGCAGAACCTCCAGCAACCAGCACTTCGAAAGGCTCTTGCTACACCTTCATCCCTGAGAGTAACATCTAACCCCTCCGGCTCTGTCCTCAAACACTTACCGGATCGATGTTCCCTCTTTTCCATCTTGCTTCGAATATTTTCACACAGGAAACTAATGGCAGCTACAGCGCGAAAACAATCTCGACTTTGGAGTGCAGGCTCGCTTGCAATAATCTCTTTAAATAAGAACTTGGGCTTCTCATACAGCAAACATGTTTACACATTATGAAAACACATTATGACATAACCATACCTCGTTAAAATCCCTTAAGCTGACATTCATATGCATGACTCTGGACCTTATGGCGGAATGATGATTTATCATGACCTGGAGAGGACATCAACTGACAAACATGAACAGACCTATGACTCACCCCTCCCAGATTTGACATTGCAAGAGAAAACGCTACAAAAACCCCGAAACCCCGATTTCGTAGCGCGGACAGTTCAAATTTAACAAAACGCGCTACGAAATGGCTGATAAATAGTACGATGCGAAAAGACAGAAACATCATTGCGCAGCTAAATTGACCAAACAAACATGCGCTGCGAAACTGCGCAAAGTACTAATGACATGACATGCCTTAACTGACAATGATGGAGGGTATCTAACGATTTTTTTCTTACACGAACTTACATCAATACCTTTTGAAATTCAAATTTCAAAGTGACACACACATATAAACCTATTCACAAAACTGAAAACCTTTATATGAAACTTGTGGACAACATTACATACATGAACTATGGTTCTAAGTGATAACAGTGGCTCCACTTGGGATAGTGTGCTCCTGTAGTACACTAAGAACGCGTAGTACCAGTGCCTTTATCCATTTTATTTCACTCACATATGGCTGACAAGCATCCCTTTCAAACCTTGTGGGCCTTCTCCTCGGGCTAAAAGTTTCCTGTTCAGCTTGTCATTTATTTCTAACATGAAACATTCAGAAAACGATTATTTACAATGATCATGGACTACTTGGCAGATTTTCACTGATAATAATGCTTTAAGAACCTGCCATTAACAGGTCCTCCAGCATACGGTGATCCATCAACTTCTTGCAGAATATAAGTGTTGTTTCCATGAAAAGCAGAAATCAAAAATGGCCCCTTCCATAAATTCTCAAATTTTCCATGTTTGCCTTTTTCTTCAATCCTGGCTTCCCACTTCAAAACCTTGTCATCAATCTGAAATGTAACATCTTTAATCTTCTTGTCAAAAGCCCTCTTGACCCTATTCTGATTTTGTTGATGATCTTCAACCACTTCATTCCTTTTCTCTTGTAATGCTATCAATTGATTAATCCTCCGTTGTATGGCATTAGGCTCCTCCTCTAGTCCTTGAATTAGCTTCATAACTGGTACCCCAAGAGATGTTGGAAAAATAGCCTCTGCTCCATACACAAGCTCATAAGGTGAGGTTCCAATAGACCTTTTAGTGAAGATGCGATCAGCCCACAATGCATACTTCAGCTTTAAGTGCCAAGTCTTTTTGTTTTCTTGCAGCAGTTTTTTAATAATCCTTACAAGACTTTTGTTTGAACTTTCAGCTAGACCATTACCCTGTGGATAATAGGCTGTTGAGTGACCAAGAGAAATATGGTATTGATGGCAAAAATTTATCATTCTCTTAGACTTAAAAGCCTGAGCATTGTCTGTGATAAGCTTGAGTGGACATCCAAACCTTGATAAGATGTTGTTCTCTAAAAAGGAAATAATGACTGCATCATTAGCTTGCCTAGTTGGTACCGCCTCTATCCACTTTGTAAAATAATCAGTGGCTGTGAGTATCCACCGATGTTGTCCTGATGAAGAGGGATGTATCTCACCTATAAAATCTAGCCCCCACTGTTGAAAGGGTGCTTCTACATAAATAGGAACTAATGGCATAGGCATAAGTTTCCTTTTACCTTCAAACATCTGACATTCATGGCAGGCTGCTATTTTTTTGTAAATGTCCTTGAACATAGTGGGCCAAAAATACCCAGCTCTCAATATTTTATTTGCAGTAGCCTTCCAATAATGGTGGCCTCCACAATCTCCCTTATGAAATTCATCAATCACCCTATCAGCCTCTTCTTCAATCAGACAACTCAATAGAATTCCTCCAGCATCCTTCCAAAATAAATTCTGCTCATAAACAAAATATCTAAGGGATTTCAGCTTGGTGAACCGAGCTTTAGACTTGGAAAGGTTATCAGGAGCTCTGTTGTGCTGTAAAACAAATGACACATCCTTATACCATTCAGATGTCAGAAATTTTTCATTGATCTGAACCAACTCTTCCTCTTCTTCAAAAATTTCTGATATTTCTGCATTGAAATTGATGTCACTGCTGTCTAGATTTGAGTGAGTTAACAACTCTGCCAACCCTTGACCCTTCACCAATTTAGTTGGCCTAATTTCAATATCATATTCTAACAATTTGGCTATCCACTTTCCTCTTTTACCATCCGGGTCTGCTTGTGTAAGAATGTCTTTAATAACAGCACTTGGCACATATGCAACAATATGAGAATGTAACACATAGATTCTAAAATCCTTGATTGCCTTTACCAATGCATACGCCTGCTTCTCTAAAATGTTATACTTTAATTCAGCATTAGCCAATGTCTTACTAAAGAATGAAATAGGCTGTTCAGTATCTCGATTTCCTTTTTGCAGTAGAACTCCAGCAATTGTATCCTCAGAAGCATATGTGAATATTAGAAATTCCTTGGTGAAATCAGGGCTGATAAGGACTGGTGCTTGAGTGAGTGCTTTCTTAATTTCTTCAAATGACTTCCTTGCCTCAGCTGTCCACTTGAAGTCTGCTCCTTTCTTTAGCATTTTTGTGATGTGTTTAACCACTTCAGCAAAGTTGGGGATGAACCTTCTAACAAAATTAACTTTACCAAGAAAAGATTGAACCTCTTTCTTGCTCCTTGTCAAATCCAACTTTGAGATAGCACTGACTCTATTAGGATCAATCCTAATTCCTTCTTCAGAAATGATATGCCCAAGCAATTTACCAGAAGTCAAAGCAAAGATACTTTTGGTTGGGTTTAAAGAAATACCAAACCTCCTACACTTCAATAGTATCTTTTCAAGATGCTTTAAATGATCTTCCTCTCTCTTTGAAAAGACTGTGATATCATCAAGATATACCACCACTGATTTATCTTTTTCCTCTGCAAAAGCAATGTCCATAGCCCTTTGGAAAGTCGCCCCTGCATTCATGAGGCCAAAAGGCATCTTTGCATACATAAATGTGCCCCATGTTGTGGTAAAGGCTGTCTTCTCCTGATCCTCTGGATGAACAAGGATCTGATTGTATCCTGAGAAACCATCTAACATTGACATTCTTTGAGAGCCAACAATATTCTGCAAAATAAGATCCATTTTAGGAAGAGGATAATTGTCTTTTAGTGAGGCCTTGTTCAAATTCCTGAAGTCTATGCAAATCCTTATCTCTCCATTCTTTTTCCTAACTGGTACCAAGTTAGCAAGCCAATTTGAAAATCTGATAGGAACAATAATCTTTGCATCAAAAAGCTTCTTCACTTCTTTTTCAATCAATGGCATTAGCAGAGGATTAATTCTTCTTAATTTTTGCTTAAAAGGTTTCTCATTTGGCTTGATTGGGATTGTATGCTGTATAATTGAGGAATCATATTGCTTCAGATCAGCATAGTTCCATGCAAAAACATCAATGAACTTTTTCATTAACTCAACATATTTAACTTTTAGATCAGGTGATAAAAATTTTGAAATTTTGACCAATTTAGGCGCTACTGAATCACCTAAATTACAGCTCTCTACTTCCTCTTCATCTGCTTGCAACCTTGGTGCTTTAAACACATCATTCTGATCAAAAAGTTTCTCAAGTGGAATCAGACCTTTAGGAATCAGATTATTTTGCAGCTGTAACACTTCAGACTTTTCTTTTGTTTCCACTAACATGTTTTGCTGATCAATTTGACTATGTTCAAATTCTCCTTTCATTTCTAGGAAACTTTTCACCTGCTGGTCATCTTCAAAGACTTGCCAATTTAGGATATTATCCGGGATAACTGGCCTATGGCGGACTTTCACTTCATAGCTATCAGAAGCATGTTTGGGGATGACAAAAAGACTAGCTGCTACAGCAAGAGAATCTGCCATAGAATTCTGATCTCTGGTTTTGATATTGAAAGTATATGACTGAAATTTCTCCAACAATTCCAATACCAAGTTTCTATAAGCTCTCATCCTTGCATCTTTTGTTTGATAAGCACCTTGAACTTGCTTTATGACTAGCTCAGAATCTCCATAAACAGCAATGTTCTTTGCCTTAAACTCAATCAAATTTTCTAAGCCTAAAACCAGGGACTCATATTCCGCCATGTTATTTGTGCAATCAAAATTAAGTTTATATGACAAAAACTTACTTTCCTCAGATGGACTCATGATCCAAATTCCAGCTCCTGCACCATCTTTCCCTGCTGCTCCATCAAAGTACAAAGACCAGCAACCAGAGGCATCTTCTTCATCACTTTGCTGCAACTTTTCACACTGATTTTCTGCCTTTTCTTCCTGTGATTCTTTTCCCACTGATTCATTAAATAGAATAGCTGATCCAAGGCCTGTATCACAAGAATAAATGGGAAAATTCTGTGGTTTGTCCTTGCTGCTCACCATATATGCCATCCTTGTCTCACGGTATAACCTTCTTTGCTCCCCAAATACTGGAATAGTAGCATAAGTCAAATCCATCTGCATGGTACCTTTAATTTTAGCTGCCCATGACCTTGAGAGTAATATTCCAAATTTAGGTGGAACATCTGCCACAACAATATCCATGACAGTGGTTTTAGCTGGGATTTGTGTGAGTGCCACAACCACATCCTTTATCAACCCAATACAATGAACCCTCTTTGAATCAAAAGAAAATAAGTCCTTATAAGGCCTGGTCACTTCTAATCCTAACCTTTCCATAATGACTTTAGGCATAAGGTTATGAGATGCCCCTGAATCCAACATGGCATTATGAAGAGTCATATCATGTATATTGATGCTTATATAAAAAGGAGGAAACTCATCATTTTGCTCATCTTCAAGTCTTGGACCTAAACAAATGATAGGATTGTCCTCTTGCAAATTCAAAATATCAGCCCCTCCTGGTGGAGAATTAAGCATTTCCACAATCTTACTTCTATACTTGTTCACTTTCAAGATCTCATTAAATGGGACTGATATTTTAATTTTAGCAATCTCATTTTCTATATTGAACACAGGAGTAGACCTTTCAATTTCCTTAGGAGAAGCAGGGGTTTTATTATCCTTTTTCTCAAGAGGAGAATCACCTTTTTCATCAGCTTGTTTTGGCTTTTCTTTTTTGTCTTCCACTGCTTTAGAAACATTCTTCTTGGGCTGAGCCTTATTTGCTGTAATAGGGACATCTCTGTTTCTGAGGTTGTATTGCTTTTGGATTTCAAATATAGCATGTTGATAACCCTTTAAGAAATCTGAGGGTTCTTCCTCGGCTTTTAGTTGGCTGGACTCATCATGTTCCTCCTTTGTTAGAAAGATCTCCGAATCATCTTCACCAAGACAATGAATAGATTCCTCAGGTTCTTCAGGTTCTTCTTCTTCATCCACCATATTTTGCTGAAAAGGAGGTCTTACAGGAGGATCAGCTTGCTGATTTCTATTTTCCCTTGGCCTTTGCTGATTTTGAGGCCTTCTAAACTGAGGATTTCTGAACCGAGGTTCTTGTTGTGCTTGGGGAGCAGCAGTATTCCCAAGTGCTAATTGGTCCATCAATTTCTCCATAGTCTTCATCATGGTTTCAAATTTATCTTCTTGAGCAGAGGTAGAAGGCCTCTCCTCTTCCTTTATCTTAGTCTTAGCCATCTTGGATTTTTTAGCAGCAAGTATATTCACCTCCACTTTGATAGCATCATTTTGCATGTCAGCCAGTGTAGCAGACTCTCTTTCTCTGAGTAAGAGAGAGAAATCAGAATCAAAGGACTCAGCATATCTTAACTGTGCCAAAGCTCCAGGAGGTTTCAAGTGAGCTGGAATGGAATTATAAATTTTATTAAACCTCTTAGAAAAATTTTGAATAGTCTCATCTGGAGCTCTTCTTAAATTATTGTATTCAGTGAGGGCCTGAACAGGATTAGTTCTATTTCCCCATTTCCTCAGAAAACTATCTTCAAACTCAGCCCAACTGTGAATGCTACCAGCTCCCAAGGCTTTAAACCATTTCCTGACCTCCCCAATGAAAGACTGAGCAAACAATCTCAGTTTGACATCTTCATCATCCACTTCATACCTATCAATAAAATCATTGAATCTATCCACATGCTCTTCAGTTGTAATGTCTTCATCTCCTCCCCATGTTGGAATCCTAGCAGCATATTTATTAGGTAGATCATGCAGAACAGCAGGGAGAGCTAGAGGAGCATACCTAGCAGGTACAGCCATAATGAAAGGAGGAACAGTGACAATAGGTATTGTATGACCAGAAGGACCAGAACTAATATGAGATGTTGTCTGAGGGCTATTTGGACTAGCAGAGGCAGAAGACAAAGTATGAGTATGAAAAGGGCTATTGGGGCTTTGTAAACCACTAACAAAAGAACTCCAATTTGGGAGAGGTAAACCAATCTTTGAGTTAAGCAAAATTTCAAAAGGGTCAAGCTCCTTGAGCTGTTTCAAATCTTCTTTTTCTAATAATAGCTCAGAAGAAACAATTTCCCAAAACTCCTCTTTATCTTTTTGTGATACTAAAGAAGAAGTATCAATACCTCTCTTTTGTAGATCCAAAATAATACCAATTAATTCTTCTTCATTTTCAGACCTTAATACAACCTCTTGAACTTTATCATCAACAAGTTTATTCTCAGGACTTCTAGAAAACTCAGGAAATAATGACTTTGAAATACTTGAAGTACCTGGTATATCAGAGAATCTTTGTTTACTCCTTGAGATGATATTAGGATTCTCCACAGGACTAGGTGGGTTTGGGTCAGGATTACTCCTTGTGTATCTTCCTCTCGAAGCCACCTTTAAACTTTAAAAAACAATGGAGTCACCAAGGTAGAATGCAGCCTCGAAAATCATTTTGAACTCCTGCTACCTTCAGAAATTCAATCTTCAAATTTCGGGAATAAGTAATCATCAGGCTCCCGGCAGACGCACCAAAATGTTATCACAAAATCACTACTAAGGGCTGCAACCAAGTAAGATTTTATGTAACTCTTTCAACCAGACTTTAGACTAGGAATTAGCCTTCCTAGTCAGAGAGGGCTCTCTCACAGACTTTTGATAGAAATCAATCACAACAGCAGATGGCTAACTCTTCACTCATTCATGAAAACAAAAGCTGGTTGAACACATATCAAATTGGTCTTCATTGGGCTATGGAGTCTCACACATTTAATAAACAAAGCACAGTCATTTCATGGAAGTCAAGGCTCTTTGCATTAGATGTTCAAACATATTTCACATAAACCACAGCTTGCCAAACATACAGGAAGTCAGAGCATTAGAAATGAATTCTGAGTGATTATGTTATAACAAGGCTGTAAAAGAACATTAAGAGAAAACACCACCATCATATTTGAACAATATAATCCATTGAGAATCTTGAGAAGAAACAACCACTGTTTTACTATTACTGTAACAAGTCTTTACATTGGCCCAAATAAACTCTGTTTTTGTATAAAATGTCCAACCTTTTTTACATCAGAGTCATTTCTATATATAGGAAAACCAAAATACAACTACTTGAGACTCCTCAACAAGCATGAAGGGAGCTCGAAATCCTATCATTAGTTGCCTTATCCATATCTAAACAAACTAATTAATTACAAAGGTATTGCGCTGTGAAAACATAGAGTCCCATTCCCATTGAAACTCTAAGTCTATCTCCTCGTGTGCATTGATGCTTTCTTGAAATTTGACACCTGTATCACTTCAGTAATAGCCAAGACATGCTGGAGGAACATTCACTGAATGAGCAGCTTCGGATACTTGATATGTGGATGACTCATCAACTGATGAGGATCTGTGTCCTATGTTCACGGTCTCTGCCTCCCATTAGTCTTCATGCATTAAAAGACTATGCTCCAAGCCATTTAATTCTTCTAATAACCACGCATAATTCAATATGCCTTATGATCTGGACACTTTGTGAACTGAACAGGTGTACCACTCAAAATTTCGGTAACCCTACCAGAACCCTAATATTTCGGCTATAAAGTAACTTTAGGAAGACTTTAACCAAAGACAAAAATTTCACCTTTTCCTTACATACTCACACCTGTCACCTTTTGAATGCTTAGATAGCCTTGTATAATCTCCATGCTGGCCTCGAGTCATCCCTTTTAAGATTTGCTGACCTCAGCATCAATTTCATTTTTTTCACATAAACAGTCATCTACAGCAGTTTCGTAGCGCGCTACGAAACTGCTGTAGGTAATCAAAACAAAGCATATGACCTTTAAAGCACTGATGACTTAACTCCGTGATTTCTTCAGCTATTTTGTACAGGTGTAAGGGCTCCAAAAAGTTTCGAAATGATGACAGCCAAAATTTATCAAAACTTGAAAAGCAAATTTCCCCTTGGATTAATCAGCTAGTTTACCTAGCTTCTTCTTCAAAATGCTAATTTCTTCCTTCAAAACCTTGTTTTCTGCTCTTAAGCTTGTATTCATCTGTTTCATGATTTTTGCTTGCTTCAGAGCTGGCACCGTCCACACATATGCATCAGACACTGAGTCAGTTTGGCTCATTAGACTTGTTCTGCCTTTTATCACAGCCCTTTTATAATTTGCATATCTCACTGCCCTTTCCTTAGAAACATTTTTAATCTGAGGCACTTCTTCTTGTGTTGTTCCTGCTTGTTGCTTGATATCAATGACATTTCCACCTTGGCTGATGATGACCCTACTACCCTTGTCTTTGCTTCTGGCTGCATGAACTGTTCTGGTCAAAACCTCAAGTACATCTGTACTAGGCACTTCTAAAGGTGCCTTCTCTTTCTGCGCTTTCTCCATTTCTTTCATTTGTCTTCTTGTAACTGGCCTACGTGGCTTGAAAGCATATTCTTTACTAGGCTCCTCAAATTTCAACCTTTTTGAAGCTCTTGGTTTTTTAGAACTTTCGGGTGAAGATTGAGTGAGGTCAATATGCATTGGCTGCACTGGGTGATCTTGCTCAAACTCTATTGGTTCAATCTGTATTGGCTGATCTTGCTCAAGTTCAATAGCTTCAAGTAAGTCATTTAAACTGCCTTTTGAAATAGGGCTTTCTTCCACAGTAATTGACTTACCTTTCTCCTTGTTTAGTTGACCTCTGGTTTTCACCCTTGAAATCTTTTCAACTTCACTTGATTTAGCTTCATCCTTCTTTTTCTGGATCTTCTGCTTTGATGACTGAGGTGTCTCCTTAGATGATGGCTTAGGAGTTTCCTTCGCTGATGATTTAGGTGTCTCTTTTGCTGCCACAGACTTCTCTGATTTCCTTAACTTGGTTTTAGGCTTCTTTTGGTCAGTCACCTCTTTTCTAAGCTCAGCCAGAGTGGGTTCTTCACTCCTTTCTTCCCTTTCCCTCACAGGCAATGGAGTGAGGCCTGTTTTGCTTGGGAAGCCGGCCATAAACACAAATGAATCCCAATCTCTGCCAATCTTTTGTAAAGCATCCAACACCAGCAACTTTACTAAACCATGATGAAACAGGGATGTTTCACAACCATCTTTCTTTAACTGGATTTTATCACACATTTTACTAATGCTTCTGAACAAATAGAAAGGTATGTCTATTGAAACCTTACCTGTGAAATGTAACAAAAGTTTGAAGTGGTAGGAGTAAACTTTATTGTACCTTCCCTCGCATGTCAGGTATTTCTGGATGCATGTGAGGAGCATAGCATAATGTTCTTTTATGTAACTCCTTGGCACCGCTTTGGTGAGGTCCTCATTTACATAAGGTTCCTTCAAAAACTCTTTACAGGGACTCATGTCGAACTTAAAGTTTTTGAACCATTCTTGACCACCCCTCGGAATTTTAGTGACAGTGGAAATAGCTTCAGGAGACACAGGAAACTCTAACATTGACACCTTTGAATTCAGTCCAGTAAAATTCAATGCGAAAGCCTTCGTTACCTCTGCATGTCCTCCCTTCAATTTCTCGCAGAACCTCCAGCAACCAGCACTTCGAAAGGCTCTTGCTACACCTTCATCCCTGAGAGTAACATCTAACCCCTCCGGCTCTGTCCTCAAACACTTACCGGATCGATGTTCCCTCTTTTCCATCTTGCTTCGGATATTTTCGCACAGGAAACTAATGGCAGCTACAGCGCGAAAACAATCTCGACTTTGGAGTGCAGGCTCGCTTGCAATAATCTCTTTAAATAAGAACTTGGGCTTCTCATATAGCAAACATGTTTACACATTATGAAAACACATTATGACATAACCATACCTCGTTAAAATCCCTTAAGCTGACATTCATATGCATGAATCTGGACCTTATGGCGGAATGATGATTTATCATGACCTGGAGAGGACATCAACTGACAAACATGAACGGACCTATGACTCACCCCTCCCAGATTTGACATTGCAAGAGAAAACGCTACAAAAACCCCGAAACCCCGATTTCGTAGCGCGGACAGTTCAAATTTAACAAAACGCGCTACGAAATGGCTGATAAACAGTACGCTGCGAAAAGACGGAAACATCATTGCGCAGCTAAATTGACCAAACAAACATGCGCTGCGAAACTGCGCAAAGTACTAATGACATGACATGCCTTAACTGACAATGATGGAGGGTATCTAACGATTTTTTTCTTACACGAACTTACATCAATACCTTTTGAAATTCAAATTTCAAAGTGACACACACATATAAACCTATTCACAAAACTGAAAACCTTTATATGAAACTTGTGGACAACATTACATACATGAACTATGGTTCTAAGTGATAACAGAACTCATCAAGCATATTTCCAATCTCTGCCCTACTTACTGATCTAGTTGTAGATTTTTTTGCTCTAATAAGAGAAGGATCTCTCGGCCCTTTTCCAGTTTTAGTTTTTCCCCTTGAGAGATGGACACATTGTTCTGTTATGTCATGAAGTGGAAGTTGAGAAATATCTCCCTTCCCCATCATGTTTAAGATATCTATCCATTCATCTATAATGGATTTCAATAGAAGGGCTTTCAAGGTTTCCTCATCTAAATTGCTCATTTTTTCTCTTTTTAAGTTGTATTGAAATCTTTCAAGTAAATCCTCTAAGTTTTCATCTTCTTTTTGCATCATCTTGAATACCTCATCCTTATGATTGGTGGGCATACAATAATCCAGGTACCTATCCAAAAATGTTTGTTTCGTATCATTCCAAGTCCTAATAGATTGAGTGACTAATCCCATGAACCATTTCAAAGCAGCTCCTTTCAATGTTGAAGGAAACAGTTTGAGTTTTTGAGAGTCTTCCATATAGTCATAGGTTCGGCACAAGACTTCAAACTCAAATAGAAATGTTTCAGGATCCTCACTTCGCAACCCATAAAAGTTTGGGAGGACAGATGGTGAAATGTTTTTCATTGTTGTATGAGTTTCCTCATCGGCTATAGGAAATACAAATGAGTTATCTCCATCCCTATTTGCCCCATTGTTACCTCTACCCCCTCCATTATTTCCTTTTCCTCTACCTCTACCCCCTCCTCCAAATCCATTTATTACTTCCTCTGTCATGATAGTTTCCTCAAAGTCCTCAGATTCCTCTGGTTCTTCTATTAATGGTGAATGAGGAAGAGTTTCTCCCTCCTCTTCTTTAGGTGATTCTACTTCTTTGATTACAATATGTTCCCCTGTAGAAGTGAAGAAAGGTTCTTCTCCTAGATCATATTTAGTAAATAGTGTGGGAGAATCTCCTAATTCGGCTGATGCCCCTTGAATTCCATGAATCCTAAGGCTGGGAGTATGAGTCAGAGATGATGGAGGTGTATCTTGTCTATGCCTTGGAGTAGCTGGAGTTGTGAAAATCGAACTTTTGGCCCTAGCTATAAACCTTCCCCTAGAATCTCTTTCTCTATGCATGTCATTTTTATTATTTTTTATTTTTTATTTTTAAGTCAGGCTAATAATTCTCTTTTTAATCTTCTAGATCACACTAGGTGCAAGAAGAGAGCATAATCAAGAAATTATTGAACTAATAACTCTCTTTTCTGATCCTCTAGATCACACTAGGTGCAAGAGGAGAGAATACTTCAAGAAGTTATCAATTTTTCCCTTTTTTTTTTGTAAGAGATCGGCTACCTAGTTACACTTCCCCGAAAACGGCACCAAAATGTTTAGTAAATTTAGTATGTCCTAAATTGCTACATTAATTATCAATTCGAGAGTTGCAAACTGATGAAGTGTGGTGCATTATATGTGCAAGACAACCTCTTTCTTACTTTTTATTGTTTTCAATTTTCATTTTCTTTTGGGGGTTTTATCTTTGTTTATCTCATAATGTGAATGGAAATCCTATCCCTGAGTTTTAAGATTACTCTAGAAGGAAAGTATGGATATAGATTTTAAGGCAATTCTGTCCTTTATGATGACTTCCAGAACTTAACACTTCAAAAGATCTCAAAACAGTCTAGTAATGAAATTGATACTTTGAACAAGAATGTAAATGTGCAGCTAAACAGGAATGTAAATGTGCAACTACTTGAATCAAACAAATGATGAACTACTGATCATGAAATATCTATCTCTACTGCTCATCTAAATACAAAAATAATAGTTAAGCTATTGCACTCAAACAAATTGAAAACTGCAAACTAATAAAAGTAAAATCAATTCACTTCATTTATTGTCTGATAGCTCGCCAAGTAGTATTTTCGGGGTTAAGCTATGGCTCTGGAGATAACATCAATAATATGAGGAATTGATATCTAATTGCAAAAAAATAAAGCTAAAATCAAATCACATCATTCATAGTCCGATAGCTCGCCAAGTAGTATTTTCGGGGTTAAGCTATGGCTCTGAAGATAACGTCAATGACATGAGGAATTGATATCTAATTGCAGAAAAATAAAGCTAAAATCAAATCACATCATTCATAGTTTGACAGCTCGCCAAGTAGTCTTTTCGGGGTTAAACTATGGCTCTGGAGATAACATCAATGATATGAGGAATTTGATATCTAAGCTAACTAACAAAGAAAATGAATAAAATTGAAATCAAAGCATAACTGAAATTGAAAAGCTAAGAAAAGCAAAGTCAACAGAGAGGCTAATCTCATGTCACTAGTTATTGTAAAAATTGTATGAAAATGCCCTGGCCTAGCCTATCCTGAAACACACACTGATCAGTGTTAGCAACAATATACAATGTTTGAAAAATCATGTACGGGAATGTAACGTTAACATCATAACTAACTTATGAAATATACATAGGTGAACAATTATGAAATATGTGCAATGGAAATAAGTAAACAACACGTAAAAACCTTACAGAAATAAAGAAAACAAAACCTCAGCCAGCAGGGGCCCTTTGCACAGCCTTGGTCAACATGTTGTCAGTCTAGAATTACGCTCACACAGTCATGTAAAACAGAGTCTTTTTATATTTCAAAACAGAGGAAGACTCCTCTCGTTACAACAGCAGGACCAATTCATGGAACAGTACAATGACTAACAGCAAAACGGCATCAAAAACTAACTCTACATGCATTTGCAAACACGTTATTTATAAGGGAAATTACATAACAGTTTTCCTATGAAACTACTTCAGCAGAAGACACGTAAAAGACAGCATTCGTGATCTTAGCATGATGGTTGCCAAGATCATTCAATCTATCAAAAGGTGTCTGTTGGATTTGCGTCGTGGGGGCAGTCTCCAGCTGTCAAAATGTGTCCATGGATCTAGGAACGGTCTCGTACCTTTTACGTGTTGAAACAAAGACCTGTTTGTCGTAGAACTCCTTCGTTTGACCACCGTTTGACCAAGGGCTTCCTTTGCGAATTTGGTTAAACTAATAGGACCTGATCCATGTCCAGATCATTCCTGAACTGCCCACGTGCCTCGTTTTGCTTGATGACACCTATAACCTAGAGATCAACAAAAACAGCTGCGGAAAGACGAATCAGCTGCAGAAAGTGGCTATATTCCGCAGCTAATGAGCAAAATCTAATTCAAATAGCAAACACAAAAACATAGTTAGAAAACCACTTAAATGCTCTTTTACAATAAATATGCAATGATCTTTGATAGCTTATGAGGTACTGGTGAGGGGAAAAGGTCTAGGAAAATGTGTAGGAGAGATGTAGTTTCAGGGCTCAACAGTCATTATTGCAGCTTTTTATTATCATGCATGATGTTTAAGTTGATATCATTATGTGTTTATATCATGCTAATCTGGACTAACTTGTGCAGATGTGAAAACCTCTTCAGAAATACACTGAGGTATGATCTTTATTGTGTCTCTATTTGGTTTATCTAACATGCCGTGTTTACAAGAGATAGAAGATCATAGATGAAAAGTAGAATGGTGGAATACAGTTCACATGACTCCCCTTATAGGCTTGATGTGAATTCTATGGAAGAGTAAAGGTCAATTGGGAAGCAAGGAGAAGAGTACTCTCCTGATTTAGCAAATACGCTAATAAATTTGAAGGCATCGATAAAAAGTTGCAAGGCATACAATAATAGGTTGATTGCGGTATAAAATGGGGCATATGGAAGTAGGTCTCGATTAGGATACATGTTGGATAAATATGATATAGTTAGAGATGACAGATCTTTGGATACACCTAAAAATAGAAATAGCACTCACAGATTTCAATCTATCTCTATTTATAAGAGATATCATCATCATTACTACAAACATCCTTATAGGAGGAGTGAGAAGCAACATTTTCCGGAAGAGTTCAAGAAATCCAAGCCTCCTACTTTTGATGGGGATGCAAAGAAATAAGAGAATGAAAAATAATGGTTGCTTGGGAGTAAGAAGTTATTCATATTTTATGATTATTTAGAGAATATGAAAGCTAAGGTAGAGATCTTTAGTCTCAAGGGAAACAAGGTATCTAGTGGGAAAATGTGAAGTGTGTCAGAGGAATCGGGATAGAGGAGATGAGTTGGCATGAGTTTAAAAGACTCTTTAGGAAGAAGTACTTGTCTGATAGATATTATGATGAAATGGCCAAGGATTTCTTTCAACTTAAGATGAGTTCCATGATAGATGAAGAGTATATGGCCAAGTTTCTGGAGTTTTTGAGATATGTGTCGTAACTTAAGGATGAGAGGACAAAGGTCCAAAGGTTCAACAATGGATTTCCTTTAGAATTTAAAGATTGGATTGAGTATGATGACCCTCGGTCATTGGAGAAATTCATTGGGAAGCTAAAGAAGTGTTATGAATAGTCTAAGTGCAATTAAGAGCCTAAGCAGGATTGGAAAGGTAGTGAGAATACAAAAGGAAAGTGGGCTAAGAAGCAAGGGAGACCTCAGGATGAAAGTGATAAGGAGAATGTAGCACCTTATAAGAAGTTTAATGCAATTGATAGAGGACATGGATTTCATCCTGGGGAGCAGAATAAGGATGATGGCAGGAAACCTTTCATATTTTTTACTTGTGGTGGAGAGCATCAAAAGAGGGAGTTCCCATCATACCAGGGTAGTAGACCTCTGATTTATAGTGCTCAAGAGGAACATACCATTGGAGATGTTGGTCATATTGTTCCTCATATTTATGCAACAATTGATAATAGGTAGGTTGATCACTAGGCATCCATTATCGAGATGGAAGGTAAGCTCCATGATCAATTTATTTCCATTTTGATTAATCCTAGATCTAATTATATTTCTATTAGTCCCTACCTAGTGGGAAAGTGTTGCTTGAATAAAGAAGTACACGTAAAATCTTGGTTGGTGTAGTTCGACATAGGGACCAAGAGAAGAGTTCATCGTTAGGTGAGATCTTGTGCATTTGAGCTGAATGGTATGCCTACGTTATCACATCTAAATGTGCTTCATTTGGGTTCATATAGTATTATTTTGGGCATGAATTGGTTGTTAATTCACATGACTAACATAGACTACTGTGACAAAGTTATTGAGTGTCTAGATGATGATGTGAAAAGGAGAGTCTTGTAGAGAAAGAATAATCCTTCATCAGTGAGAATGGTTACATATATGCAAGAAAACTGCAATTTCTAGAAGGGATGTGTATTGATTGCAATTCATATTTCCAGTGACAAAGGGAAGTATGTTGAGGATGAGGAAGTATTGAAGAGGTATCTTGTTTTGCAGAAGTTTTAGGATTTGTTTCTTGTAAATATTTCATAGTTTCCTCCTCATAGGGAAGTGGAATTTTCAATTAAGTTGATTGGGAGCAACAATAACATCTAAGGCACTATATAGGATGAGCACTCTATAGTTGGTGGAATTGAAGTTGCAGCTTAAGGAAATGTTTGATAAGGGATACATTATTCCAAGTACACCAATATTATTTCTAAAGAAGAAGGATGGTACTATTAGATTGTGCATTGATTACATGAAGTTGAACAAAGTGAATATCAAGAACAAGTATCATTTTTCACAGATTGATGACTTGTTTGATTAGTTTAAGGGATAAAAAATGTTTTCAAACATTGATTTGAGATCAGGATATTATCAAGTTCACATCAAGGGAGAAGACATTTCCAAGGCTGCATTCCATACAAGGTATGGTCATTATGAGTTTGTGGTGGTTCCTTTTGGTCTTACTAATGCACCAACCATGTTAATGTGTTTGATGAACAATGTGTTGCATCCTTACCTAGACAAGTTTATGATAGTGTTTACTGATGATATATTGATATAATCTAAGACTGAGGAGGAGCATGTAGAGTACCTGGAAGGTGTGTTGAGATTATTGAGAGAGCATTAGTTATATGCCAATCTCAGAAAGTGTAGTTCCTTTTAGTATCAGATTCATCACACGGGACATGTTGTTTTCAAGGAGGGGATCTCAGTAGACCTGGAAAATATTAAAGCTATCATGGAGTGGCCAACTCCTAGGAATGTGGAATAGGTCAGATCATCCATGGGACTACTAGGTTATTATAAGTGAATCATCAAGAACTTATCATGGATTGGATATCATTTTACATCTTTGCAGAGAAAAGGGAAGAAGTTTGAATGGACTGAGGAGTGTGCAACTAGTTTTGAGCAGTTGAAGCATTTGCTTACAAATGCTCCATTTTTGTAGATTGAAGATCCTAATAAAGAGTTTGTGGTTTATAAAGATGCTTGCAAGGAAGGACTTGGTGGGGTCCCAATGCAGGAAGGGTAGGTGGTCTGCTATGAGTCAAGGAAGATAAATGAGCAAGAGCATAAATATTTGACTCATGATATTGAGTTGGAATATATCATTCATGCATTGAAGATATGGAGACTTTATCTTCTTTGCAGGAGGTTCATCTTGATGAGTAATCATAGTGGGTTGAGGTACTTGTTTAACCAACCCAATTTGAATGCCAGGAAAGTTAGATGATTGGGTACCCTTAGTGAGTTTTACTTTGAGACTAGGTACATCAAGGGAAAGGAGAATAGGGTTACAGATTCTCATAGTAGAAGACTACAGGTGAGTCACATTTCAGCTATGAGTTAATATGGGAAATATTTGTAGGAGTGGATCTTGCATGAAGGGCACCGTGATGAGAGGTAGCAAAAACTAAAGTAAAGAATACAACAATAGGGTGAAGGTGATAAGTACGAGGAGTATCACCTCACGAAAAATGGCTTGGTGAGATTCAAGAAGATGATTTATGTGCCATATACCAGTGAGTTGAAGAAGCTTATCTTGAGGGAGTTTCATGTCAAGATGTATTCAGGCCACCTAGGATACTAGAAGACTTTTACAACAGTCAAGAAGTTCTATCATTGGCCGAACTTGAAGAAAGAGGTGGTTTATTTTGTTGCGATATGTTTGGACTATCAGCAGGTGAAAGCAGAGTGTAACCATCTAGCTGGTTTGTTGCAACCTATTTTGATTCCAGAATGGAAATAGGAGGTAATTTCCATGGACTTCATTATAGTATTTTTGAGGACATCGCAGCAACATGATTCCATTATGGTTGTGGTTGATAGGTTAAGGTAGCTCACTTCATTGCAGTGAAGTCTACAAATTCAATTGGTTAGGTAGCTCAAATATTCATCGGGGAGATAATGAGATTGCATGGTGTTCCCAATAAGATTATATTAGACAGAGATGAAAAGTTCACTTCCAAATTTTAGAAGGAGTTGTTTGTAGGCTTGGGGAGAGAGTTAGCTTTCAACACATCCTATCATCTCTAGAAAAATGGATAGACAGAGAGGGTTAAAAGGATCCTTGAGGACATGTTGAGGATGTATTTCATGCATCAACATCGAAAGTGGGAGGAGTGTCTTCCACTGGTGGAGATTGCATATAATAATGGGTATCAAGCATCCTTGAGGATGAGCCCATTTGAGGCTCTTTATGGGCATAGTTTTAATACTCCTATCAGCTAGAGTGATCCTGTGAATAGGGTGTTGATTAGACCAGATATGTTGGATGAGATGGAGTAGGAAATGTAGGTTATTAGAAATAATATGAAGGCGGTGCAGGATAGTCAGAATATTTATGCATATCAACATAGAGAATTCAAGGAGTTTCAGGTTGGAGAGTGGGTGTACTTGGGCATCAAGCCCAAGAGGACCTCCTTGGGGATTGGATCATGTGCCAAGTGGGAACATTAGTATTGTGGGCATTTTGAGATCCTTGAGAGGATTGCACTAGTGGCCTACCAAATTGAAATACTACCAACAGTGAAATTCCATGATGTTTTCCATGTTTCATTACTTAAGTGATATGTCTAGGAACCAGATGAAGAATACCAACCAAAATCTCAGTGCATTTTGCAGTGGAACTAGTTCATGCTCTGGAATTGAGCAATCGAGCAATCAGGAAAGTTAAAGTGCATTGGAAGCACTTTGGGGCTGATGAAGCTACATGGGAGATGACTGATCAGATGGAGGATGTGTATCCTTCTTTATTCGTTGTTTGAGTAGATGTGTTTGGTTTATGTTTTTTGGTTTATATTTATATATGCATATGTGTATTGTGAATACTACGACGAGCTATGTTATAAACCACCAATAAGTAGTATGTTTTCAATACTACATCGAGTTGTGTTATAAAGCTCCAATAAGCAGTATGGTATTCATTCTTTCTGAGTTTTGGTATGATGTAAATGCTGCATAGAGCTGTGTTATAAAGTTCCATGGGAAACATGTTTTGTTGGTTATAAGAATAATTGAACACTCAAGGATGATGTTCCACTAAGGGGAAGGGGTTTGTAATAGCCCCTGCTTGATTTTCCATGTAAATAAAATAAGACCAAGGTCATGGGACACATATTCCAAGCTAAATGGTGGGAAAACATTATAGTGGGCATCACTTCTATTTTAATAATGGACATGGAAATTGGAAAAGGCAAAGAGGAAATAATTAGAATTTAATTATGAAAATAAAAGAAAATATGAGAAAAGGAAGGTGATGAGACAAATTTGCATGCAAGGGAAATTAACATAAAATTGAAGCAAAATTATTAAAAAGGAGATACCAATAATAAAAGGGCATCATAGAATAAGTTACTAGCCTTTTGAAAATTTTTAGTTTCACTCTTGTCCATTCTCTCAAACCCTTTCACTCTTAGAGTATTCTTGGAGCACTCTAGCATTCACTTGGATTGGAGAAAGAAAGAAAAGGAAAACAACTAAGCACAAGGAGATAGTTGGGTCAATAACTAAAATAGGCTTACTTTTCAGGTAACATGTTGACTGCATGATCGGCTTGCTGATTTTTGGAGGCATGGTATATGAATTTGTTTCCTTGGTTATGTGATGTCATTGGTATGAACGATTGCCTTGATTGACAATGGTTTCAACCTTGCCTTGCCATTTCTTGGATAGCCATGGTGTAGTTGGTTCCCCATTTATTTTTTCTAATTGGTAGTAAGGTTTCCTATGGATTTGGGTTGGAACAAATTATCTAGAGATCTAAAACAACTTGGGTTCCCTAGAGGATGTGGGTTGAGTTACTAGTCCCTAGAGACCGTGGGTTGGAAAAAATGCTCTAGAGCCCTGAAATAGTTTGGGTTACCTGGAAGTTATGGGTTGAGTTACTAATTCTTCAAGCACTGGATAGATTGGGTAGCGACCAATTTGGTTAATGTTAGTGATTTTTTCGCCATTTAGGTGATATCACTATGGTTAAGGGTTCGGGTGGTTTGGCCTCTAGAATCCTTGGTTGATTTTGTTTCTTTAAACCCTTATGATCCCACATTCATGCTTAAAATATGGCGCGAGGTTGATTGGATGAAAGAGAGATTTTCGTTCATCCAATCTATGGTAGGGTGGTACATGGAAGTCCCTAACTTGGTTGGAAATTTCATATGTTAATATAAGATATTTTCCTATTGTGATCTATGAGCACTTATACTGGTTATTATGGTGATCTTATGGTTGATTTGTCATGGTTTCTATTCTAGTTATATGTTGATTATATGCATGGCTTTATGTTGTGTTCTAGTTATGACTCTTGTTCATGATTTGATAAGTACTAGATGATTGATGAATGAATGGTCTAATAAGTGTTATTTTAGCTAGCTAGAGAGGGCATAAATCCTTCTTAGTGATTCTTATATGAAGTTCATAATTTTAAAATCAAATATGCATTCATGACCTGTAGCTTTCATGTTTACCATATGTTTGAAAAAATGTCTATCATGTAATAGGCATGTTTTGGTCGAGATCTCCAATTTTTTAATGGTTAGCCTTGTTATCACCTTATTTATGTTTCTAAAAACATACAGGAAATCATGGGAAGTGGTATGGAGGATTTCCTAAAAAAGTGGCATAGATCGCGAGACTACATACATAGAACATGGTATTTTTGGTCATAACTGCATGCCGGTAGGCTTATGGGTGCGATTGGAGCCTCATAACCACATGAACAATGTTTCAAGTGTGTATATGGAGTGTTAAGTGAGTGCAAAAGAGTTACAACTCAAGGATTGATCACCTAGGGTGGTTGGTGGGCTCCTAATTGATTTGTAGTCTTCGAGGGATGTCATTTTACTTTCGGTTTATAGGCCCCACTTCCATATCTAAAACTTGGAGTTTGGGTTATTTGATAGTGACATTCAGCTCATGTTTACCCTATAGAGATTTTAAAAGTGGGTAAATGTGGGAGGGGTGGTGTATTATAGCTTCCAGGTTCAAACACTTGGACTGGATGGGCTAAATGCATATGGTTATGCATGCATGTTAATTGTATATTTGTATACTATGCATACATTTTGGTGGTCATTATTACAGTTTTGTGTTATCATGCATGATGTTGATATGTTGATAGCATTATGTATCTATATGGGGCTAATCTGGATTGACCTGTGTAGATGTGATTGCCTCTCGTGAAATACACTGAGGTATGATTTTGATTGTGTCTCTATTTGGTTTATCTAATATGACATGTTTGCAGGAGATAGAAGTTCAAACATGAAGAGTAGAATAGTGGAAAAGAGTTCACGTGACTCCCCTTGTAGGCTTGATATGAATTCTATGAAATGGGAAATTTTAATTGGGAAGTAAGGAGAAGAGTACTCTCCTGATTTAGCAAATACGCTGAGAAGTTTGAAGGCGGGGATCAAAAGTTTCAAGAAAGAAAATAATAGGACGATTGAGGCATGAGAAAGACTTTCTAGAGCTCAGGAAAAAAAAATAGAATTTAATGCAGTCATCCTTTAGAGCCTTTCATATTTGTAGAATCAGGGACAATTGGGGATTAGTCATGGACAAGAGGAAAATACAAAGGGCATATGGCAACAGGTCTCAATCAAGATACAAGTTGGATAGAGATGATTTTATAAGTACTGGATGGTTTATGAATGCATGATATAATATGTGTTGTTGTAACCAACTAGTGAGGTAATAAAGCATTCTTGGCAATTCCTATATGAATTTCATAATTTTATTATCATATATTCATTCATGACCTGTAGCTTTCATGTTTACCATATGTTTGACAAAATGTGTATCATTTACTAGGAATGTTTTGGTCGAGATCTTGTTCAAGTTTTGAATGGTTAGCCTTGTTATCAACTTATTTATGTTTCTAGAAATTTACAGGTAGTTTTGGGCAGTGGTTTAGAGGCTTTCCTGGAAAAGTGGCATAGATCTCGAGACTGCATGCATAAAACGGGGGATTTTTGGTCATAACCGCATGCATGCAGGTTTATGGGTATAGTTGGATCCTTATAATTTCATGCACAGTGTGTCAAGGGTGCGATTGGGATATTAAGTGAGTGAAAAAGAGTTCCAACTCTCGGATTGATCACTTGGGGTGGTGGGTAGTGTAGGTTTTAACCCCGTATAGAAATTACCTGCATACGAATTCTAAAACACAGAAAATAAACAATGCGAGAGCATAACACATAAAACACATATACATAGAGCTTTTCCCTAGATCCCAAAACCTACCAGCTTTATTTTTCGTTATGTTCCTTTCAATGTTACAATACATATTTATACATGTTGAAGCATAAAATACCATGGACCAAAAACCATCGCGTCCAAAGCCATGGACCGAAAACCATCACATGCAAAACCATAGGTAGGTCTCCCACTTGTTGCTTTCTTTCCACAGGGGGGCACAAGAGAGCTTAGTCATTTATCCAGCCCTGCGATTCCCATTGTTTCTCTACACCAAGATAACTTATTAGAGCTCACAGATTTTGTCAATGCATCTGCAGTATTCTTCAAAGTGTCAACCTTTATGAGCAACACCTTTTTGTCTTCTATCATGTCCCTCACAAAGTGATACTGAACATCAATGTGCTTTGTCTTTGAATGGTAAGCAGGGTTCTTTGGCAAGAAAATTGCACTTTGGCTATCACAATCTATCCTTATAGCTCCCTGTACTAACCCCATACTTGAACACAGTCTCTGCAACCAAACTGCTTCCTTGCTTGAATGAGTGGCTGCCATGTATTCTGCCTCTGTAGTTGATAGTGCCACTATAAATTGTTTCTTACTCATCCAACTAATTGCACCTACAAATAGGTTAAAGACATACCCAGTTGTAGATCTTCTCTGATCCCGATCTCCAGCCCAGTCTGCATCAACAAAGCCACAGATATCCAAAACTCTATCCAATCCTGGTCTTCCTTGGTAGCACAAACCATAATCACTAGTGCCACGCAAATACCTGAAAACCCGCTTCACTGTTGTCCAATGCTCCTTCCCTAGTTTTGACATAAACTTGCTCAATACTCCCACTGCATGTGCAATGTCTGGTCTAGTACAGACCATCACATACATCAGGCTACCGACTGCACTTACATATCGAACACAAGACATATCCTCTTCCTCTTCTTATGACTTGGGACACTATTCAGCAGATAACTTTACACCTACAAGAATAGGAACCTTCACCGGTTTACTATCCTGCATATTAAACATCTGCAATATTGTCTTGACATACTTTCTATGGTTTAACCAAAGCTTCCTCTTTGCCCAATCTCTTTTAATTTCCATGCCCAAAATATAGTTTGCAACACCAAGATATTTCATGTCAAATTTGGAGGACAATTGGGTCTTAAAATCCTAGATAATTTCTTTGTCATTTCCAACCAAAAACATATCACCCACATACAAGACCAGATAAATAACACAGTCATCAATTAATTTAAAATACACACAGTGATCTGCTTTGCTTTTGGTGAAGCCAAGTCCCCGTATAAATGTATCAAATTTCTAATACCACATCCTTGGTGACTATTTTAACCCATATAGAGACTTCTTTAACTTGCATACCAGTTCTTTCTTACCCCATACCACCCCAAACTTGCATAGTCCATCTCCTTTTCTAGATCCCCATGAAGAAATGTTGTCTTCACGTCCATCTGTTCTACCTCAAAATCAAAAGCAACAACAACAGATAAAATTAATCTAATAGAAGCTACCTTGGCAATAGGAGAAAAAATATCACCAAAATCAATTCCCGGCACCTGGGAATAACCTTTTGCTACCAACCGAGCTTTGTATTTCTCCACCTTTCCTTTTGCGTTTGTCTTCTTCTTGAACACCCATTTTCTTCCAATAGGTTTCCTTCCAGTCGGCAACTCCACCAGATCCTAAGCCTCATTTTTGTGCAAATATGCCATTTCATCAACCATGGCCTCTTTCCAGAGTTTTCCATCCTTGAATCTACTGCTTCCTTCACAGTTCTGGGATCATCATTAGTAATAGATAAAGCAAAATTTGAACATAAAGTAGATGGACTATACCTTTCTGGTTGCCTTCTTTCTCGAACTGATCTTCTCACACCTGGAGTTTGTGGCTCTTCATCTTCTGATTCCTCCTCTATTGTAGAGTTTGATTCTTTCTCCTTAAGCTCAAACTCTATCTTCTCAAGTTCCTTTGGTTGGACTTCATGTTTAATAACATATTTAACCTCTCTGAACACCACATCTCAAATGTACACAATCTTCCTTATTACTGGGTTCCAAATCTTATAACCCTTTAAACCATCCTTATACCCAATAAAGATGCACTTTTCAAATTTACTATCCAAATTTGTTCTTTCCTCCTTTGGAACATGTACATATGCATCACATCCAAATACCCTCAGATGTGAAAGAGAGGGTTTCTTACCAGTTGATACCTCTTGTGGAGTCTATCCTCCAACGCTGATGAAGGTGACCTGTTGACCAGGTAACATGTAGCCTCTACCGCCTCTGCCCAGAATTCTTGTCCTAACCTGGCACCACTGAGCATGCTTCTTGCCCTTTCCATCAACGTCTTGTTCATTCTTTCTGCAACTCCATTTTGTTGAGGTGTATATGGAGTAGTCTTCTATCGTGCTATACCACACTTCTTATAGAATTCTTCAAATTCCTTACTACAAAATTCTCCATTGTTATCTATCCTCAACACCTTTATATTCTTCTCTGTCTAGTTTTCCACCAGAGCCTTAAATTCTTTAAACCTGTCAAAGACTTTAGATTTCTTATTAAGGAAATATATCCATGTATTCCTTGAGAAGTCATCTATAAATGTACATAGTACACAAACTTACGCAGTGATGGAACCTTCACAGGTCCAAACACATCACTATGCACAAGCTCTAATATATGTTTCGCCCTCTTACCACCAGAGGGGAAGTTCACCCGATTTTGCTTCCCATATACAAAATTTTCACAAACATCAAAATCCAGAGAGCTATTACCCATACCTTCTACCACACCTTTACCATGAAGTATTCGAAGGCCCTTCTCTCCAATATGTCCAAGCCTTTGATGCCACAACATGGTCTTCTCTCTAGAGACCACTAAATTTTCTGCTCCACTTTCAGGAACCACAGAACTGTTGAACCCATGAACAACAATTCTACCTTGTAGCTTGTATAGAGTTCCAATCCGAACTCCCCGCATCAATACCAATGCTCCCTGAACCATCTTGTATGTATCCTTCTCAAAAATTGTTTTTACACCTGCATCATCCAGCTTGCTTACAAAAATTAGATTTCTGGCCAATGCAGGAATATGTAGAACACCCGGAAGTGTTCTAACCCTTCCACCTTGCAACTTCAACTTTACTTTTCCGTGACCAACAATTTTAGCCTTCATATCATCCCCTAAGAAGACATCACCACCATCGTATTTCTCATACTCGCAGTACCACTCTCTATGGGGAGTGAAGTGAAAGGATGCACCTGAGTCAATCAACCATGCCTCATGTTCTACATTTGTACTTGAAGAAGCCAAGTACACATCCCCACCTTCATCTGAGGTGGTTTTCACCTCTGCAAAAGGAGCATCATCAAATCCCTTTCCTTTGTCAGGAGATTTAGTTTTATAGTCCCTTTTGTAGTGCCCTTCCTTTCCGCATTTCCAGCACACCACCTTTACATGTTTTCCTGGATATTTAGATCTCCCTCTAGATTTAGATCTCCCACTTGATGACTTATTTTTGTTTCTTTTCTGGGACCGTCCTCGTACAGACAAGGCATTAGCACTCTGGCTCTCCATATTTTTCCATCTCATCTCCTCCATCAACAAGGATGAGAATATTTCATCAAACTGCAAGGCAGTTTCATTGTTACCTATTGCAATAACCAGACTATCCCACGAATCTGGTAGAGAACACAACAAACTAATGCACTTATCTTCATCTAAAATTTTGATATCAACATACGATAACTGACTTACCATAGTATTAAACACATTTATATGCTTTGTCACCGAGTCTCCATCTTTCATCCTCAGGTTATATAGCTTTTTATGTAGAAATAGTTTATTCACCAGAGACATGGATTGGTACAAAGTCCCTAACTTGTCCCACAAAGCCTTTGTCGTAGCTTCCCTGATACATTCAGCAATAATGAATCTGAGACACACAATCGTATTGTTCTCTTTACGTTTCAATCCAACTTCTTCCATTCTTCATTAGACACTCTCGTTGGTTTAGTACCCAGATCTACCACGATCCACTGATATTTATCCACCAATAGGTCCTCCATCTTGAGTTTCCATAACTCAAAACTCTGACCATTAAATTTCTCGATCTCTATCTTTCCACTGCTCGCCATCTTCTTTCACCACTAGAATTGATCCTGTAGATCTCCCACTGAACAGGGTCTACCACAGGTCCGAGCAACAGCCCTCAACAAAAAGGCATCCCCTTGAAGCCAAAACAGCTCTGATACCAAATGTAGGTTTTAACCTCGTACATAAATTACTTTCATACAAATTCTAAAACACAGAAAATAAACAATGCGAGAGCATAACACATAAAACACAAATACACAGAGATTTTCCTTGGATCCAAAAACCAGGACTACCAGCTTGATTTTTCATTATGTTCCTTTCAATGTTACAATACATATTTATACATGCTAAAGCATCCAATACCATGGACCGAAAACCATCGCGTCCAAAACCATGTGTGAAAATCATGCACAAAACCATAGGTAGGTCCGCCTAACCTAGTATAGGGTCCAAAACAAAATTTTCTTGGGGCGCTGCCCTGGACCTCATAGAGGGGGTCTACCCACCCCCCTCAAACCCCTTGGGAAGGGGGGTCTGCTACCCCTCATTGGAAAGAATATAACACAACCCAACAGGTAGGCTCCTGAGTGATGTGTATTCTCTAAGGGATGTCAATTTACTTCTTGTTTATAGGCCCTTCTTCCATAACTGCAACTTGGAGTTCGAGTCATATAATAGTGACATTCAAATCATATTTACTTTAGAGAGCTTGTAAAAGTGGGCAAATGTGGGAGGTGTGGTTACATAAGGTGTAAAAAAATTTTCAAATCGTGTAGAAGCTATATCAAATATTGGTAGAAGCATTCAAGGAATTTCGAGAAGATGTGTTACATTGCAAAGTAATAACATATGTGTTGTTCATAGTAGTAAAATAAATACTCATGCAACCTAATAATGATGGCAGACGAGGTAAATGGATAGAAAATTTGCAAGAGTATGACCTATAAATCAAGCCCAAAAAGCTTGTCAAGGGCAAAGGATTAGTAAAACTATTCACCGAGTCTAAGCATGATGTGTTGGAAATGTGAACTAATGAATATCTTTGAAATATTTTTGGAGAGGAGAATCCATAAGAACCTCTTTCTTTGGAAGAAGAGAATCCACAAGAACCTCTTCATCTTCGAAGAGAGAATCCAAAAGAACCTCTCATTCTAGTATGAAGGAATCGGCAAGAAACCTTCCTAAAGGACCTCTCAAAGTTCCAAAATTCTCCCTGGTATCATGATATCATATTTTTATTACAAAATTTGGAATGTCTGCCTGAATTGCCTAAGGCCAAGTGAAAGTCTATAAAATTGAAGGCAATCAGGAACTGCATTTTGGATGAAGATTTATATTGGAATGGTCCTAATGGTATCCTACTTACTTGCGTAACTGAAGACTAAGTAGAAGAGATCATCATAGAGTTCCATCAAGGTGTGTGTGGAGTACATATAGCCTAGAAGGTCACTGCTTATAAAATATTAATAGAAAGATATTAGTGGCCTTCAATATTCAAAGATACAAGTTGTTTTCTCAAGCTTGCCCAAAATGTCAAATGTTTGTAGGGAAATAGAAGCTTCGGTATCTACTATTGAAACCAATCAAGTTCAAGCTCCTTTTCAATAGCGGGGATTATATTTCATTGAAGAGATACATCTGAACTCAAGTGGGAAACACAAGTACATTCTCAAGGCCACCTGCTATTTCACTAAGTGGGTAGAAGCCATTTTGACATACAAGGCCGATGAGAAGGTCATCATAGATTTCCTGGAAGATAACATTATCTCTAGATTTGGATGCCCCAAAAGGCTAGCAATAGATAATTATTAGCCATTAAAATATTTTAATATGATGTAGTTCTATCAAGATTACATTATATAGTTGGTGCATTCCAAAACATACTACCCTCAAATAAATGGATTGGAATAATCATCGAACAAGAATCTGATAAGGGTCATTAAGAGAATTCTAGACAATAATAAAAGGAGTTGGGATGAAAATCTCAAATATGTGCTATGGAAGGATATAATCAACATTAAAATAGCTATCAAAACCTCATATTATCAACTCTTGTATCGAACAGACGTAATTTTTCCTAAGAACCTCACCTTGCCAATGATGAAGTTGCTACAGGATGAGGAGTTGGATATCGACCTAATATAGAAGAGAATTTATCAAATGATAGAAGTTTAGTATGAAAGGGAAGAAGCCTTGAGTAAATTTGAATCCCATCAATAGAGAACGAAATTTGTATTTGATAAAAGAACAAAGGAGTATGACCTACAAGCTAGAGAGTTTGTAAAAACATGGGATTCAATCTCAGCCAATAGAGGCAAGCATTGAAAGTTTGATATCCTTTGGATTGGCCCGTTTTAGGTGCAGGAAGTGATGGATAATAATAATTATCAACTAGATACTCTTAATGGATATTTCCTCAAAAAACCTGTCAATGGTAGGTTTGTGAAGAAGTTTTTCCTCTGAATATTGAATTTTCATGGCACAAAAAAAATCAATCCACTTTCATTTTAAAAAGATTACTTCTTGGAATTTCCTTTTTTATAAGTATTGAAAGGTATGTTTCCCAGAAAGTCCTAACGAGATTCAGATGCCACTTTCAAACAGACTTCACAAACCAATGGATAAGACACTGGAATTGCAATTTCTCAGCAGATCACAAGAGCATGTTGTCCCCCATGGAGCCAATGTTGGTGTCAAATGTAACACCCCTACAAAATCTTAGTTTCAAAGGCATAAGTTTCACCACCTTGGTTCAATCTAAGCTTAAAAGGAAAAAATACCTGAGTTCATCCTACCAGGTGTTCTCATTGATAATCATTAGTGCCTTTCCTCCATTGTTAACCAGCATCAATGTAAGACACGGTGATAAGGCCCATGGGCATTGGGCAATGGCGAACACGTAAGACATGGGTGGGCAACAAAAAAATTCTAGGAGTGCCTTAACAGTGGAGTTGAACGCCGCCCAAATCCAATGGCAGGAGTGCCCTCTGATCTAATGGCTATGATTTCCCTGTACCACAAGGATGTTGAGATGATAATGTTGTGGATGTGTGTGGAGGAGTACATGCATTAGTCTCGTGTGCCCTTCGTATGCCTACATGAAATTCAAATCCCAAACCTCTGACAGTGTGAAAGGATTCCATGTTGTCTCCCACTTACATAAGCCTCCCACATCACCATGTGGCATCTTGCTAAGTCACGTGATGAATCCCCTACTGCGTCATCATGCCACCTATCTAGTCATCCTCCACACATTTGGTCTCGCATTCAGCTCACATTAGTATTGAAATCACCATAGATCATATTAATGTGCCCATTGGTAGATTTGACAGTGATGACAACCCTTCATCCAAATTTCCTCGTAGATCCGCACTATGAAGTTGCAGAAATGATAAGGTGATTAAGAGGTGTGAAGAGTTTTATGTGACAACCTCTCGTGCACCTCATGTGCCTCCACAAGTTTGAATACTACAACCCACACAGTGTGAAACATTGTCATGTGGTTTTTCGTCCCACATCAATCAACAATGTCACATGCCATGTGTAATGCACCCTATTTCCCAATAATCTGCCATGCATTTATTCTGCCTTCCCAATCAACTCTACACATTATCCAGCTAGTCATCATCGGGCTTGCCATGTTTTCCTAAGCATCATGCACAATCAACTTGCCACATGGTTCACCCCACGTCTTGTTCACATCAACATGATGTCATCTAAGTTTTCCCACCAAGGAAATCCTCACATGTGTCACATGTTGACTGGGATAAAGGACTTACAGGGAACTATTTTTGGAATTTTCCTATTGTTGTCACATGTTCTGACACTTGCGCACCTATGACCTTTAATTTACTAAATTTGGTAAAATAAGAGAATAAGCCACACAAATTTAACCTATAAATGGCCTTTCTTCATGAATTCTCCTTGTCAAGGATTCTGTTATGAAAAAATTTCAAGAATTTAACTCATTTAAACCCCATCCTCTTCTTGCAAGAGGATCCCACTTTATTTACATAAAATTCACCTCCCAGGTAAAAGAGCCTTATAAACTAGAGGAACTAGCCTCATAAGCGCATTATTAGGTAAAAATAACCTTTTAGTTGCTAAATCAATACTCCTTAAGCTCAGAAACCCTAAGCATATTATTCGTGTGAATTTCGCCATTCTCAAGCTCAAAGTTATAGAAGGTATTCATGCCAACCTGTCACTCACACTCTACGACACGTGGCCTCTCCTTATTTTTTTCCTTGATTCTCGAAATCACTCTCTTTTTCCCTCTATAGTTCGTCGATTAAGAATTTTTCCTCATCTTGCCACCTTTTCAAATGGCCTCTTCATCTACATGGGGTTACATAGATGTGAATGGAAAAGGTAAGGAACCATGCTTATATGATGATTACATTAGTAATCAGGATCTTCTCATAGATGAGCAGGTAGATGTCTTAACGATTGAAGAGTCATAGTGTTAGCTTCCAAACCATAGGCATGAATTAAAATTGGATAAAATCAAGCTTCTTTAGGCATTGGAGCATATAGGGAGGTTGGAAATTGATTTGGAGTTGTTGAATAAAGAATAAAATGACAAGACTTTTGTCAAAACAATTAGGAAGGCAATATGGGGGTGCATAATAAAGACAATGGATAGAGACTAGAAGCATATGGATTTTATTCAATATATGATAGAGACCATAAGAAGGAGGCATAGGGATATAGAGGACATTGAGAAGACAATTGGAAATTCCCCTGCCAAGGTTGAGGTCATTATAAACTTCTTGAATCAGTTGTTAAAGGAGGATATTTCAAAGGTAAACTTTGAATAGTTTGAATGGGTGACCACGGTCAACCAAATAATAATGAAAAGTGAACTAGTGATGATGGCTAAAGAGGAAGCAAAAGCATTAATAGATGAGGTAGAAGGACTTAAAAGAAAGTGTGAGATGCTTCATCGCAAAAATTTTCCAACCTTTTTCGATGAGGAGGTTAACATGCTTCCCAAATTGTCCTTCATGAGACTCCTAACTGTAATCAAAGAAGACCGTAGAGGTATCAGAAAGAAAATCATATCCTTTAAGGAAAGGGGATCATGAAGTTATATAATTACCACTATGAAATTTTCTTCTTTCTCAAGTATATTTTCAGGGAGTGGGGAAAAATTGATTATAAAGACATTACTAGCCTATAGGGAGCCATCATAGAGGCATAGTCTTGTGACATTCCATATGGTATAGAATGGATAACTTTGATAGATTTGTATGAATAGGATTCCAAAAAAGGATTCACCCTAGGTCAAGAAACCTTAGCAGAAGCTAGTTCCAATCCAAGGACTTAGACACACCAGAAAACACTTCACTAGTTGACACTGGCATCAATACTCACTTCAATATTAACATTGTCATGAGCATATTCATTAGCACCGACTAGAGCATCAAAACCTCTATTGGCACTGTCAACAATGTGCCCATAGTAGCACTTGAACCAAGCAACTCCCATCAAGGGGAGAGAAGTCCTAGCTTGCAACCAAAAGAGAGAATGAAGAGCTATTAAAGGTAAATCGTAAGGGGCCCACCACGCAACCAAGAAATCCTTCAAGAAACTTGTAGAAGAAGTTAGTTATAGTACAATCGGCAACCTTGTAACAAATATTTTTGGTTTTTCAAATACCTCTAGTAGTTTAGGGTTTGGTCTAAGTTATGGAGTGCCTATATATAGGCCTCATTTCTATAAATTTAAGGAGAGCAATCTTCAGTTGTAGGGAAACTCTGTCAAAATTTTAGGTGAATTGTTGGGAGGTCTTGAAGCTATTCTAAGGAAGAATAATGTAATAAATCTTTAGTTGTTTGTCCCTTTTTATAATGTATTTTCTCATACCCATTTCATATTTTGAATTTTTCTACGTATGAATACAATTTTATGCAATTTTCATGGAATTTTGAGATGTAAACTTGATCTTTCATGTGAATTATAGGGAATTTTTTAGTTGAAATAAATTTTGGCAATAGTATGATGGTTTATTTTGGTTTTGCAAAATTATCGAGGTTGTTTGAAGAGTATATTTAATTGTTTGATATTTTTTACTAGGGTTTTACAAGAAATGGAAAATTTCAAAATTTTATGTATTCTAATGGATAAATTCTTAATTTCTCATCTACCCACCAATTTTTGACTCATTTAAAGGAATTCTTAATTTCTCCTTTAAATTTGTTAGAATATGTTCATCTTTCATCCACCTTCCATATTTTAAACCTTCTTGCCAAACCCAAGGGTCATGAATTCTCTAACTTAGGATTAGTGTAAATGCAACCTAGTGAATACATTTAATGTCTGGTAGTTTTTCCCTTAACCCTGATTTGCAAACATATTTCTAGTTTGATACAAATCAGAGCTAAATCTGAATATTATTCTTGCATAATTTGGTATTTCCTTTGAAGAACACATAATGAATGTTAAATGTGAATAATGAATCATTTTTCAAGGTTATTGCAATACTAATTATGTTTTCATTCAATTGTTTGCATTTGACAGAGGAAAATATATACAAAAACATAAATTTGACATTAATTCAATGGTTGTGATGAATTTTTCATCATATTTTAATTTCTTGTGACACTTTATGGGAGAAAATAAAGTACATGTACATTGAAATTCAATTTAAAATTTGTAACAATGGCTATGTTTAAGACATAATTGCATCATCCTTTTACAATAACACACTTACAAGAGAAAATCTAAAGATATGATCTTATTTGTTTACATTTTGAGTCGTCCACATATTTCTGATAAAGTTGTTGGGTGCGTTTTATATTCTTTCCACGACTACCCCACACACCGGGGGGGTCACAACGGAGGGTGATAGCCCCCCTTGTATGTTGCGTCGAGTGCAGCAAGGGGGCGACAGCCCCCCTGCACAGGGTTTGGGGCAGCACCTAGAGGAACATTTTTTTTGGACCGTATATTAGGTGGGCGGACCTATCTATGGTTTTTTGCATGGATTTCACACATGGTTTTGGTCATGATGGTTTTTTGTCCATGGTATTTTGTAGATCCGGTTAAGGGAACTACGGTTATGATCTAATCCAAGGTTATGGATTGGGATTTATGGATCCTTCAACATGTATATATATGTATTGTAACATTGAAAGGAATATAATGAAAATCAATCTAGTAGTCCTGGTTTTGGGATCTAAGGGAAAATATCTGTGTATATTTGTTTTATGTTTTATGCTCTCACCATTGTGTATTTTCTGTTTTCAAAATTCATATGCAGGTAATTTCTATACAGGGTTAAAACCTACATTTGGTATCAGAGTTGTTTCGGCTTCAAGGGGACGCCTTTGCTGCTGAGAGGTTTTTCTCAGGCTTGTGGTAGACCGTGTTAAGTGGGATATTTGTAGAATCGATTCTTGTGGTGAAAGAATATGGTGAGTAGTGGAAAGATAGAGATCAGGAAATTTAATGGTAAAAATTTTGAGTTTTTGAAACTCAAGATAAAGGATCTGCTATTGGATAAAGATCACTGGATCGCAGTAGATTCAGGTATTAAACCAACATCAATTTCAACTGAAGAATGGGAAAATTTGGATTGGAAGGCAAAGAGCACAATATGATTGTGTGTCTCAGATTCAGTATCACTGAATGTATCATGGGAAGCTTCGGCGAAGGCTTTGTGGGGCAAGTTAGGGACTTTGTACCAATCTAAGTCTCTAGTGAATAAACTGTTCCTACGGAAAAATTTGTACAACCTGAGAATGAAAGATGGAGACTCGGTGACAGAGCATATTAATGCCTTTAATATTGTGGTAAACCAATTATTATATGTTGTTATTAAAATTTCATATGAAGATAAGTGAATCAGTTTTTTGTGTTCTCTACTAGATTTGTAGGATAATCTGGTTGTTGCAATAGATAGCAATGCAACTGCCTTGCAGTTTGATGAAATAGTATCATCCTTGTTGTCGGAGGAGAGGAGACAGAAAAATATGGAGGTCCAGAATGTTGATGCCTTGTCTATACAAGGACAGTTGCAAAACAGAAACAAAAATAAATCCTCGAGCGGTAGCTCTAAATCTAGAGGGATATCTAGATCTGCAGGTAAACCTATAAAGGTGTGTTGGAAATGCAGAAAGCAAGGGCACTTCAAAAGGGACTATAAATATAAAGCTCCTGAGAAAGAAAAGGGATCTGATGATTCTCCTTTTGTAGAGGCAAAAACCACCTCAGATAAAGGTGGGGATGTGTACTTGGCTTCTTCTTCAAGTACACATGTAAATCATGAGGCATGGTTGATTGACTCAAGTGCATCCTTTCACTTCACTCCCCATAGGGAGTGGTTCTGCAAGGATGAGAAATATGATGGTGGTGATGTTTTCTTAGGGGATGACAGGAAGGTTAGAATCGTCGGTCGTGGAAACTTCAAGTTGAAGTTGCAAGGTGGAAGGATTAAAACACTTATGGGTGTTCTGCATATTTCTGCATTGGCCAGAAATCTGATTTTTGTAAGCAAGTTGGATGATGCAGGTGTAAAAATAGTGTTTGAGAAAGATACCTGCAATATGGTTTGGGGAGCACTAGCATTGATATGGGGATTTTAGATTGGAACTCTATACACACTTCAAGGTCTAAGCACTGTTATTGATGGGTGCAACAGTTCTGAGGTTCCTAAAAGTGGAGTAAAAAATCTAGTTGTCTCTTGAGAAAAGACCATGCTAGGGCATCAAAGGCTTGGGCATATTGGATAGAAGGGCCTTTGAATACTTCATGGTAATGGTATGGTAGAAGTCACGTCTAATTTCTCTCTGGATTTTGACTTTTGTGAAAATTGTGTATATGGGAAGCAAAATCAGGTGAGTTTCCCCTTTGGTGCTAAGAGGGTGAAACAAATATTAGAGCTTGTGCACAATGATGTGTTTGGACTTGTGTCGGTTCCATCACTAGGTAAGTATGTGTAATATGTATAATTTATAGATGACTTCTCAAGGAATACATGGATATATTTCCTCAAGAAGAAATCTGAAGTCTTTGACAGGTTTAAAGAATTTAAGGCTCTGGTGGAAAACCAGATAGAGAAGAAGATAAAGGTGTTGAGGACAGATAACGGTGGAGAGTTTTGCAAGAAGTAATTTGAAGAATTTTGTAAGAAGTTTGGTATAGCATGACAAAATACTACTCCATACACACCTCAGTAAAATGGAGTTGCAGAAAGAATGAACATGACATTGATGGAAAAGGCAAGAAGCATGCTCAGTGGTGCAAGGTTAGGACAAGAATTATGGGCAGAGTCAGTGGAGATTGCATGTTACCTAGTCAATAGATCACCTTCATCAATGTTAGAGGATATGACTCCACAAGAGGTATGGACTAGTAATAGACCTTCTCTTTCACATATGAGGGTTTTTGGATGTGATGCATATGTACCTATTCCAAAGGGGAAAAGAATAAAGTTGGATAGTAAATATGAAAGGTGCATCTTTACTGGGTATAAGGATGGTTGAAAAGGTTATAATATTTGGAACTGAGATACAAGGAAGATCGTGTACAACCGAGATGTGGTGTTTAGAGAGGTAAAAGATGTTATTAAACATGAATTCCTACCAAAGGAGCCTGAGAAGATAGAGTTTGAGCTAAAGCATGAAGAATCAAACTCTACAACATAAGATGAATAAGAAGATGAAGAGCCACAAACTCCAACTGTGAGAAGATAAATTCGAGAGAGAAGACAGCCAGAAAGGTATAGTCCATATACTTTTTGTTTAATTTTTTATTTATCTATTACTGATGATGATCCCACAACTGTGAGGGAAGCAGTAGATTCAGAGGATGTAAAAGTATGGAAAGAGGCCATGGTTGATGAAATGGCATATTTGCACAAAAATGAGGCTTGGGATCTAGTGGAGTTGCTGACTGGAAGGAAACCCATTGGCAGCAAATGGGTGTTTAAGAAGAAGATGAATGCAAAAAGAAAGGTGGAGAAATACAAAGCTCGGTTGGTAGCAAAAGGTTATTCCTAGGTGCCGGGAATTGATTTTGGTAATATTTTTTCTCCTGATGCCAAGATAGCTTCTATTAGATTACTTTTATCTGTTGCTACTACTTTTTATTTTGAAGTAGAACAGATGGATGTGAAGACACCATTTCTTCACGGGGATCTGGAAGAAGAAATCTACATGAAGCAACCTGAAGGCTTTGCGGTGAAGGGTAAGAAAGACCAGTTATGCAGGTTAAAAAAGTCTTTGTATGGGTTAAAAAAATCACCAAGGATGTGGTATCAAAAATTTGATACATATATATGGGGACTTAGCTTCACCAGAAGAAAAGTAGATCACTATGTGTATTTTAAATTAATTGGTGACCATGTTATTTATTTGGTCTTGTATGTGTATTATATGATGTTGATTGGAAATAACAAAGAAATTATCTAGGAAATGAAGACCCAATTGTCCTCCAAATTTGACATGAAAGATATTGGTGCCGTGAATTATATTTTGGGCATGAAAATTAAAAGATATCGGGGAAAGAGGAAGCTATGGTTAAACGAGAGGAAGTATGTCAAGACAATATTATAGAGGTTTAATATGTAGGATAGTAAACAGGTGAAGGTTCCTATTCCTTTAGGTGTAAAGTTATATGTTGAACAGTGTCCCAAGACACAAGAAGAGGAAGAGGACATGTCCCGTGTTCCATATGCACGTGCAGTCAATAGCCTGATGTATGAAATGGTATGTACTAGACCAGACATTGCACATGCAGTGGGAGTATTGAGCAAGTTTATGTGAAAACTAGGGAAGGAGCATTGGACAACAATGAAGCAAGTTTTCAGGTATTTGCTTGGCACTAGTGATTATGGTTTGTACTACAAGGGAAGACAGGGATTGGACAGATTTTTGGACTTCCGTGGCTTTGTTGATGCAGACTGGGTTGGAGATCTGGATCAAAAAATATATACAAGTGGATATATGTTTAACTGATTTTGAGGTGCAGTCAATTGGATGAGTAAGAGATAGTTTGTAGTGGCCTTTCAACTACAGAGGCAGAATACATGGCAGCCACTCATGTAAGCAAGGAAATAATTTGGTTGCAGAGATTGTGTTCAAGTATGGGGTTAGTACAGAAAGTTATAAGGATAGACTATGACAGCCAAAGTGCAATTCTCCTGGCAAAGAACCCTGCTTATCATTCAAAGACAACGCACATTGATGTTCAGTATCACTTTGTGAGGGATATGGTTGAGGAAAAAAAGGTGTTGCTGGTAAAGGTGGACACTTTGAAGAATACTGTAGATCCATTGACAAAGTCTATGAGCATTGAGAAGCTCTCTTGGTGTAGAGAAACAATGGGAATTGTAGGGCTAGATCAACGACTAGGCTCTCATGTGGCCTCCTATGGAAAGAAAACAACAAGTGGGAGAATGTTGGGTGTGTTTTATATTCTTTCCATGACTACCCCACATGCAGGGAGGTCACGGGGGGGAGGTAGCCCCCTTTGTACATCGCAGAAAGTGTAGCAGGGGGTGGTATCCCCCGGTACGTTGCATCGAGCACAGCACAAGGACGGTAGCCCCCCCGCACTGGGTTTGAGGCAGCGCCCCGGCAATTATTTTTTTGGACCCTATATTAGGTGGTCAAACCTACCTATGGTTTTGTGCATGGATTTCACACATGGTTTTGGGCATGATGGTTTTCTATCTATGGTATTTTGTAGATCTAGTAAAGGAAACTACGGTTGTGTTGTAATCCAAGGTTAATGGATTAGGGTTTATGGATGCTTCAACATGTATATATATGTATTGTAACATTGAAAGGAATATAATGAAAAATCAATCTTGTAGTCCTGGTTTTGGGATCCAGGGGAAAATATGTGTGTATATCTGTTTTATATTTTATGCTCTCGCCATTGTGTATTTTTTGTTTTAGAATTCGTATGCAGGTAATTTTTGTACAAGCTTAAAACCTACAAAAGTTTTAGGCCAAAAATAGGATATTGAGCCTAAAATTCATAAAAATACATTGAGCAATATTTTATAACAAGAGTTGGTCATTCACATTGATTTAAAAGAATATTTTTAACGTAATAACAAATAAGATCGCACTTAGATGTTCCCAGGCTCTACACTACAACACAACGCAGGCTGACTCTGGGGCCCCAACATCTCGTGGTGTCGTTGCGAGGGATGATTTGAATTATTTCCTTGGGTACAATGACATTTATTATACTTTTGTGGTGGGTAAGGTCTGAAATTATTTGTTGTGCTTTCCACTTGTTGACTCCACTACTTATTACTTTCTCACTCATCCACATCTCATAGTCATCACACTCACTGTCTATAAATTTTAATACACTCATTATACATATTTCACTCACTATACATACTCATGTCGATTTTATTTCATTTTGTTAACACATACTCCATAATATACACATTCACACTTTGGTTTTGTTAAGAAGACACACCTAGAGTAACCTAGATAAAAATATTACACCCCCGGCCTTTGACCCTGAACATTTTTTATACATCTCGAACCAACGTAACAAAACCTTACAAGTAGAATCCTCAGGAAGACAAATAACCAACATCTCATCTCCACCCTTTCAACAGTGATTTTATAATTACCTTGTTTAAAGATTATTCAAATGAATGTTGTACCTTCACATATAGTGGTCAAACATTCCGAGTCATTGATTCCCCTACACAAATTCGAAAATTCAACTCCACAAATAGTTGAAATAACTAGAACTCCAATATCATTTGTTGCTAGGGAAATGACCTTGCAACACGTCATGGCAAGATAGGGTCAACGTTGTAATCAACCCAACCAACCTCATCAACCATTGGCTTGGGTAGCAACATGATACACCCCATTGGATCTACGTTAGGTGTTACACGACATGATCAAGAATGATTTGAAATGGTTACCTTGGTTTAGTGGCCAAATTTGAAATTTTCAACTTTACACGACTCTTCGTCTTTTGTGCATGTCCTTTAGACTTCCACTTTACAATACATTTTCGAATAAGAAATTACATGAACCACAATAATGATGTGACATATGAAAACTCATGACATGACACTATTGACATGGACTACTTGATAATATGGATATGTCAAGCCACTTTTGCTACTGCTTGCTACATGTCTTTGATGAGCCCCAAAAATGTACAATTATTTG
This sequence comes from Pinus tabuliformis, assembly GCA_031772625.1. Lineage (NCBI taxonomy): Eukaryota > Viridiplantae > Streptophyta > Pinopsida > Pinales > Pinaceae > Pinus > Pinus tabuliformis. Next base: position 793,709,545 of record CM062804.1, read on the forward strand.
GGCTCATTTAACCTCCTAATTTGACTTAGTCCACCATTCTCATTTGTTTATTGCATGTTTTTTATTATTTTTATGTTAATAGAGTGAATTTGGTTAGTCATTATGCCAACAAGTCTAATGGGTGCTTTGTGTAGCCTTGTTGGTCAACTTGGAGACAAAATTGAAGGTCTTAATGAGCACTTGGCAGCCAAATTCGTGGGAGAACAAGCTAGAGGATTTGTAGGAAGGTGTCCCCCTCATTTATGGACCCTTACCTCGAATTCTCCACCATCAGCTCGGAGTTCAAAGGCCACCAAATCAATGAGCTCAAGGGCAGCCAAGCAAGTCAAGTTGGACTGCTGTTAACTCCAAGTCTTGGGCAGCCAAGTCCCTAACTTTTAGGAGGACTGTTGGGTCCTCAAATTGTATAAATAAGAAGGCTTGGGGCCTCATTTTGGTTAGCTAGTGGTTGGTCATTTTTGTTAGCTAGTTGGTAGTCATTTTTGGTAGCTAGTAGTTAGTCATTTCGTAGCAGCTAGTTAGTCAATGTGGTTTTAGCTCTTTGTAAGCCAGTTTTGGCATGACATTAGACTTTTGATTATGAATAAAAGCAAGCAGTTTTGGATCAGATTTTAAGTTTTTAAAGGAGCCTAAAGCTCTCGGGTTGGGCCCAACCTGAGAGCTCAGGCCTCCTTCCTTTGTATCAATATTGTTCCTTTAGCATTTCGTTTCCATTTTCCTTTACATGCATTTGAGTATAGCTGCTGATTTAGATTTCCTGTAGAAGTCAAACAGATTGGTTTTATTAGTTAGAACTGCTGTAGTTGTTTGGAAGTAGGCTGAGGCATTACTTAGATCCATTCATGCACTTTCATATTTAGCATTGCTTCTTCATTCCACTGCCATGCATGAGTTTCCTTCACAATTTATATTGTTGTTCATTGATTTTATGTCACAGGTAGCTCAGGTTGAAGCATTCTCATTTTGGTGACACTCACAAGCATTTGTTTCCTCTACACTACTTTCTCTTGTTCCATCACTTCGTCCTCCACCTTGATCACACCTGCAAACACATCTTTGATCCCTGCTCCGCTCTGTTATCTCACAAAGCCTTTCACTCCTCACGTACTTCCATTCTCTAGCCCTTTCGTTGACATAGCCCTTTACCTTCCACCCTATTCCCTACACTCACTTCCCATCCCATTCTTTCACTTCTAAAACCATCACCAGCCTCATTCCTACCTTACACATCTCCCTCTACCATTTCATCATCCCTCCATCACTCCAAACACTCACGGTAGGTCATCGTGTAGCCATTTTTAGACATCCTGTAGAAAACAGAGTATCATGTAGGATCCTCCACAGCCATCCTGTAGGAGGCCACTCTCTCGGTTGCTGAGCATCTGAATGCGAGGAACCTCTGTGGATGGATGCTAAGGATCCCTAGGGACCTCTCTTAGCCTCCCCAACCTATCCCACGCTTTCCTTCCTTCTCCATCCCATATGCACAACCAAACCCTAGTTAGCACAAGATCACCATCATTCCACACACTTAAAGGAAAAATACAAAAACATAACTTTCATGATGCAAGTAGTTTAGATCCATGCATTTTCATTTATTAGAGGTAGTGACAGCATTGGTAGAAGTTGCATTTATATTCCTTGCATTGTAGAGGTCAGACTAGTTAAATTAGGGTTTCCTAGGTTTACATGCTTTGATTTGCCTTCAGTTCATTTTTGTCAAGCAAAGTAGCTTTCCTTTGAGATTAGCTTTCGTCCATCAATTAGCAAGCTTCTTCTGAGAGCCTATAGAAGTTGGCTTGAGCCCTAGCGGACTTGTGCCAGCTGACCAAGTGACAGCTGCGATAAGAGCTAGTACTTGTGCATATAGCACCGCCGCTTCCAAGTTTGTACGAACTACCGGGTTGATAAAATTAAGAGACAGGAAGCCCCAGGAGTTGTAGCATTATTGCTACAATACTGGAGCTCAGCATCTTTTTGGCGCCGTTGCCAGGGAAGCGGCAGAGTATTGGTGATTGTTGCTATTCTTCTATTTTCTACTACAACCTTCTTCTAAGTAGTTTACTTCATTTCCATTATGCAATTTCATTTATGCAAAAGTAGATTAGCCTTTCTTGCTTTCCTAGATTAGCATTTCCCGCTTTCATAGATTAGCATTTCCTCCTTTCCTAGAATAGCCTTTCAATTCCGCATTTCAATTCTGCAAGCGTAGATTAGCATTTCAATTCCGCAAGCGTAGACTAGCATTTCATTCTTGCAATTTCATTTGAGCAAAATAGATTAGTCCTTTCAATTTCGCAAGATAGTTAGTTGCAGTTCAATCTATTTCATGCTTTGTAGGAGTAGAGATAAGTTAGAAAAATGATTGCACAACACCCCCACTGCTTCACACAGCCAACGTTCTTCTTCGATGGCTGTGATGAAAGGACCCCTGGGTGGACATCAAGACATATCTGAAGAACCTCTAGGGGAGAAGAAGAAGAAAACATTCCTCTGAAGCAAATGGCTACAAGCAGAAATGTTGGGAGCAGTCCCTTCTCCAAGGATGAATTTGCAAATCAGATCGAAGATTTCAAGAGTGATATGAGGCAGTTTCTTGCCATGCAACTGGATACCTTGCGGATCCAAAAGAGGCAAGAGGAAACCAAGAGGGCTTTGGTCATTTTTTGTCCTAGGTGCACTAGAAAGCATCCTAGGAACGAATGTCCAATGCACTCTCTAGAAGTGTGTTTCATCTGTGAAGAATACCATCCTACAGATCAGTGCCCTTCCTTGCCCAGAATCAAAGCTACATATCAAAGAGCCAAGGGAGCCACTGAATCACTTTGTTATATGAACCAAAGGAGGCCACATGGACCCGTACCCTACCAGCAGGAACTACAAGGGACACCCGAGACCTATTATGACCCTTACCAAGCCACCTTCATGCCTTCTTGGGGTCCCCTGCTCATCCTTCCTGGTCTACACCTCCTCCTTGGTCATATCCTCCTTGTTCCTTCACAGATCCATATTATGCCCAACCAGTTGCTCATTCATTTCACTCTTATGCTCAGCCACAGCCTCAGTGGAATGCACCTTATCAGGGGTGGAGGCCCCAGTACAACTCTCATCCCACTCATTTTCCTCCACCACCTGCTCATCCACAACCATCGCCTCCTCCTCCACCAAGGCAACCCCAAATGCCTAACCAACCACAATGCCATCCATCTCCATCTCAAACTCACACCTCCACTCATCTACCCGTACCATTTCCAAAGCCATGCAATGGAGCAGCTCAACCCAATTGCAAAGCTGAGGCACAACATGTGCAAATGATTCCTCGTGAGCTCAATGATGTTCACCAAAGCTCAGGAAAAGTAATGCAAAGAAGAGATCATCTTGAAAGCATTGAAGGATCACATCCAGCAAAAGAAGATTCAAAAGAGGAGATCAAAGAACCATGGGCTGCACTTGATAAAGAGAAGACATCAGAAGCAGAGATAAAGAAAGATCCCTCATGGTTACCATTAAATCCTCCATGTACTCAAGAGAAAGATCAGAAAAAAGAGGAAGATGAGAAAGTCATGATAGAAAGTGACATGAAGAATGATCCAGATCAGCAAAAGGACCAAGGATATCAAAGCTATATTGAGACATGGTTCCAGACAGTCACTAAGTTGCAGCAGTACTCTCTTCCTCAGCTATGTTTTGTACTTTCAAAGTCAGATCATTTTGTCTCTGAAAGTGGGATAGTTGTCAAAGCATGCATTCCGAGCCTTTACATCATCTTGTCTCTAATCTCGATGTGCACATGGCTCCATTGGAAGTATTCTTATACTTGAGAATGATTTTGTTTTTCAAGTAGGGTAGGGTAGAAAAAAGAAAAAAGAAAAAAAAGAGAAAAAAGAAAAAGGAAAAAAATGAAAAAAGGAAAATAGAAATCTAAGGTGAAAACCTCCTCGGAGGCGCCTTAGATTGGCTCATTGATTGAAAACCTCCATGAGGCGGTCAATGGGTTGGAAAAAAGAGAAAAGAGAAAAAGATCTTTGGGTGAAAACCTCCCTTGGAGGCGCCCAAGGCAAGCAATTAGGGTGAAAACCTCCATGAGGCGCCCTAGTTGTTTTTCAAAAAAAAAGAGAAAAAAAAGAAAAAATAAAAAGCTAATCTCCATTTCATGTTGCAGCAGTGACATTGCAGGTTGCAAGAAGGACATTGTAGATCAGGTGGATCACTCAAAACAAAGACAAAGGAGTTTTTGTGCCTTCTACAGGAAGTTTCGTATCTTCTACAGGAAGCTTACAAAAAAGCCAAATTGATCTCCAAAGAGGACCTGAAGGCTTGGAATATGTCCATGAGGCCTACACTCATCTATGTTTCCACTCCTCACCCCTTTTCCATCATTCTTTTCATGTCATTATGCTTCTTTCCTCCAAACTGTGTTTTCTACAGGATGCTCTATATTTCTATAGGAAACATCCTGTAGAACCTTTGGACGAGCCAAATTCAATCTCAAAAATGAATCTAATGGTGGGAATCTGTTGATTAGGCCTACAAGCACTGGTGTGTCCATCCCTTGCCTTTCTCCATCATTCGTCCACCTCCTTGTGCCTCTCATTGTGCTTCTACAGGATCTTCCTGTAGAAATTGTGGGAAACTAGGCATGCATTTCAAAAAGTGGTTTTGCAAGCATGGTAGCTTCCTCAAAGGTTCAAGAGTCCTCCTGCAATCTTCCAACTCATCCTCCATCATCTCCATACCTGCATCACAGCAAAACTTCATTTTGTCATACCATGCAAACACATGCAAAATGCCTTGAAGCCAAAAACACATAGAGCAGAATTTGTTTTTTCCATAACTTGAGAACCATGCATCCATTTGACAAACCATTTTATGGGGGATTGTACAAGGTCGATGACAACATGCCTGAGCAGTTTCATGCAATTCCGGTGCACGGTTTCCAAGAAATCAGCCTCCATCACCATCAGCCATTTTTGCATTTTCTCCATAACCGTGCATCCGTTTCAAAACCTGTTTCATGGGGAGATGCATGTGGGTGATAGTAGCCTACCCAAGCATTTTCAACCAATTCCGATGCACGGTTTCCGAGAAATCGAGCTCTGAAATCTTCAGCCGTTTTCCAATTTTCTCGAAATCCGTGCATCCATTGATCACGAATTTTCTATGGGAGATGCATAATGATGGTAGGAACATGCCCACCAAGTTTCAGCTCAATCCGGTTTGCCATTTGGGAGAAATGGCAAAAAGAAGTTCTGGTTTGGTGAAGATGCAGCAACAGCAGCTTGAATGTGCAAATCTGAACATGGAAATGAACTTTTGTTGCATGCATCCATCCAGAGGGCACCTGCACAAGAGAAAACAGCCATAAATCATCAATCAAGCTACCATACATGCAGCAAATGAAGATCAACACATGCATGCAGCAAGACGCTTCACAAAGCAACCACGCACGACTTGCAGGTACGTGACTTAACCTTGTTCCTCTGTTGCATGAATGTAATTCGAAGCATTGCATGAACGAATGAGATGGTTGTGGTTAAGGGAATCGGTGGCCAGCCAACTGGACAGCCTCATCTAGTTCAACAGCGCTTGGTGGGTGGATACGACACGTGTGCTCAGCCAACTCAAGAGAAAATTGAAAACGGGTAGTGATGGACAGTTAGACCTCAGCGTGCTTGATGGATGAGATTAACAGCAGAGAACAACTAGTTAAACACTGCAGTGGAGACAACAGTTGCATGGGGCCAACGTATACTTGGCCACTTCACTACCTCACCAAAAATCACGTTGAAATTAAATGATGCTTGGCTGACTCTCACCACTCTTTGTTCAACTGCGGTCAACTGAAGTGCATGTCCACCATCCAGATCAGTTAAACAATGGTGCTCTACCGATTTCTGCCTTTTATTCTCGAGATCTCTTCAGTTCCTTAAAAAAAAAATTTCCCGTTTCTACAGGATGTCGTCTACAGGAAAGTGCAGCAGAGTCTTTTCAAAAGCAGAGAAGCCCAAGTTTTTACGTCTTCCATTTCTGATCAAAAGGACCACCATCAAGTTCACATGGAAGAAATTGGCAGAGATACATTGGGTGTTGTCGATGATCCTTGTGCAAAGAAAGTAAGAAACAGAGGGGATTCCCCTTCAGCTGACTCATTTTCTGGACCAATTCCCTGTCAAGAGCATGGCACATCTGTGAATTTAGTAAATCCAGAGACTCAGAGATACATGGAAGGCTTAGACAGTCATAAGAATGTCTTGAAGGAAGCTCATAGGAAATCAATCCATGCAAAGATATTCAACCCAAGCATCTGGAAGAAGCGAAGAAACGAGGGCATGATGCAAAAAGGTGATTGTGCAACAGTAGGTATAATGGCAGTATTTATCTCTATGTTGACTTGGATCAAATATACTTAAGTGAAAAATATTACCTTCTGGCATTCTAGTCCAAAATATGGGTCCTAAGAGTTAATGTTGAAGTCTGCCAGCACTGTATTTTAGCTTTTTGCATTATCATGCCACTGCCCTATGCTTGCAATTACTTCTGTCACTTGTCAATACAGCATATTGTCTTCAATTCCTGTTACATTTCCTATCAATGATCTTAAGGAAAGCTCTGTTTTCAGCACCTGAATTGGGGCATTTGAATTCAGCAATACATTATATTGTTTCTGCTGCCCTGTGTGATATTTTCCAACTATGAAAGGAAAATACAGCGTATAGAAAAGAGAGCATTGATATTGGGCATCTGATTTTTCAGCATCAATTCAGGGTATATGATTTTTCAGCAGTAAGTCATAATACATATTTCATTGCCTATGATCTTTCCAACTATGAAAGTAAATAGAGGACAGGTCAATTTGAGGCACATGTTTCTACAGGAAGACAGAGTCTGTTTCTACAGGAAGACAGAACAGTTTCTACAGGAAAGGTTGAAAAGAGGGAAGCCAAAGGAGAAATCGGCCGAAATGCTAGCCAAGAAAGTCACCAAGGCCATCAAAGACAAGGAGAGAGATTTGGTTGCTCAGAGGATGAGCAACACTTTCAGTAGGGGGGTGATGATGAGCCCCAAAAATGTACAATTATTTGGGCTCATTTAACCTCCTAATTTGACTTAGTCCACCATTCTCATTTGTTTATTGCATGTTTTTGATTATTTTTATGTTAATAGAGTGAATTTGGTTAGTCATTATGCCAACAAGTCTAATGGGTTCTTTGTGTAGCCTTGTTGGTCAACTTGGAGACAAAATTGAAGGTCTTAATGAGCACTTGGCAGCCAAATTCGTGGGAGAACAAGCTAGAGGATTTGTAGGAAGGTGTCCCCCTCATTTATGGACCCTTACCTCGAATTCTCCACCATCAGCTCGGAGTTCAAAGGCCACCAAATCAATGAGCTCAAGGGCAGCCAAGCAAGTCAAGTTGGACTGCTGTTAACTCCAAGTCTTGGGCAGCCAAGTCCCTAACTTTTAGGAGGACTGTTGGGTCCTCAAATTGTATAAATAAGAAGGCTTGGGGCCTCATTTTGGTTAGCTAGTGGTTGGTCATTTTTGTTAGCTAGTTGGTAGTCATTTTTGGTAGCTAGTAGTTAGTCATTTCGTAGCAGCTAGTTAGTCAATGTGGTTTTAGCTCTTTGTAAGCCAGTTTTGGCATGACATTAGACTTTTGATTATGAATAAAAGCAAGCAGTTTTGGATCAGATTTTGAGTTTTTAAAGGAGCCTAAAGCTCTCGGGGTTGGGCCCAACCTGAGAGCTCAGGCCTCCTTCCTTTGTATCAATATTGTTCCTTTAGCATTTCGTTTCCATTTTCCTTTACATGCATTTGAGTATAGCTGCTGATTTAGATTTCCTGTAGAAGTCAAACAGATTGGTTTTATTAGTTAGAACTGTTGTAGTTGTTTGGAAGTAGGCTGAGGCATTACTTAGATCCATTCATGCACTTTCATATTTAGCATTGCTTCTTCATTCCACTGCCATGCATGAGTTTCCTTCACAATTTATATTGCTGTTCATTGATTTTATGTCACAGGTAGCTCAGGTTGAAGCATTCTCATTTTGGTGACACTCACAAGCATTTGTTTCCTCTACACTACTTTCTCTTGTTCCATCACTTCGTCCTCCACCTTGATCACACCTGCAAACACATCTTTGATCCCTGCTCCGCTCTGTTATCTCACAAAGCCTTTCACTCCTCACGTACTTCCATTCTCTAGCCCTTTCGTTGACATAGCCCTTTACCTTCCACCCTACTCCCTACACTCACTTCCCATCCCATTCTTTCACTTCTAAAGCCATCACCAGCCTCATTCCTACCTTACACATCTCCCTCTACCATTTCATCATCCCTCCATCACTCCAAACACTCACGGTAGGTCATCCTGTAGCCATTTTTAGACATCCTGTAGAAAACAGAGTATCCTGTAGGATCCTCCACAGCCATCCTGTAGGAGGCCACTCTCTCGGTTGCTGAGCATATGAATGCGAGGAACCTCTATGGATGGATGCTAAGGATCCCTAGGGACCTCTCTTAGCCTCCCCAACCTATCCCACGCTTTCCTTCCTTCTCCATCCCATCTGCACAACCAAACCCTAGTTAGCACAAGATCACCATCATTCCACACACTTAAAGGAAAAATACAAAAACATAACTTTCATGATGCAAGTAGTTTAGATCCATGCATTTTCATTTATTAGAGGTAGTGACAGCATTGGTAGAAGTTGCATTTACATTCCTTGCATTGTAGAGGTCAGACTAGTTAAATTAGGGTTTCCTAGGTTTACATGCTTTGATTTGCCTTCAGTTCATTTTTGTCAAGTAAAGTAGCTTTCCTTTGAGATTAGCTTTTGTCCATCAATTAGCAAGCTTCTTCTGAGAGCCTATAGAAGTTGGCTTGAGCCCTAGCGGACTTGTGCCAGTTGACCAAGTGACAGCTGCGACAAGAGCTAGTACTTGTGCATATAGCACCGCCGCTTCCAAGTTTGTACGAACTACCGGGTTGATAAAATTAAGAGACAGGAAGCCCCAGGAGTTGTAGCATTATTGCTACAATACTGGAGCTCACCAGTCTTCTTGAGGATGCTCTTCTATCCACCTCCTTATGGCTTATAGGTAAGGAGTCTTCAATGATATCAAGTCTTGAGTTATGGTCGCAAACTAGTGTCCCTTTGTCTTCTCTTGATTAATCAACTTGCATAATCAGCTACAAATATGTCTTTCAACATGTTTCCCTTCTCCATCTCCTTCTTCATCATCCTGTCATGGTGTGATAGAGTACCTACATCTGCAATTCACTCATGATGAGATGACATCAGTCTGATAAACCCCTAGTCTAAGATGGTGCATGTTGATCCATTGACTAAGCGAGAACTGAGTGGGAGGCCGAGGGAGAGGCTTAGTGACTGCGCAATTGTGTAGCTCATATAGTCAGGGCTGAAGCTTGAGCCTTGATACTGTGCAATACGTAGTTCAGGCTGGACTGGGTAGGTATATTGCAGAGTTTTGGGACTTAGTGAGTCGGGCTGAGGAGTTTTACATTGTTTCATCCAAATGCATAGTCCTGGGAGGTAGAGTAGACCTGGTGATTATGATTTTTGCAGCTCAAGATCTCAATGGCTGAACTTGAGTTCAGAGATTATGCAATGCACAGTTGAGGCCTGAATGAAGGGCTGGATTACACAGTTATGTGGGCCAAGGTCCAGGTTCTTCTTCAAGTACACATGGTATCAAAGGCATAGTCCTCTTGATCAATTTACAAGAAGAAGAAGTGTTACTAATATACTTAGTGACATGTTTAGCAGAGGCGAAGCATTGTGCTTGGGCCAAGTTGAATGATGAGACATGGCAAGTTGGCAAGAATGATAAGGGAGGCTCTTGCTGACCTTATACAGGTTGAAGTTGATGAAAGAAGAGAACCCATGGATTTGAGATGATCTTGAAGTCTTGGAAAGGAATGTTGAAGATGAACTTCTTCGACTTGGTTGGGCAATGGAGCAGGATGTAGCTGTAGATTGCAATGATGAAGAAGAGGAAGTCGTGATGTATGAAGATGTTGTAGATATGAAAACAATGGAGGAAGAACTTGAGGCACTTCCAATTACTCAAGTTGGACAAATATCATGCATTTTCCAGACATTGATGGATGAGGACACTCACAGGGAGGAGCCTCATGATGAAGTAAGCATTCTTATTACTACTTGTGTTTCATTGGAGCTTTTGGAGGATGGGTCATATGTAGTGAAGGGAAAATTCAGTTTGTCAATGCAATGGGAAACCTTACCATGGATGTCTACGATGAGACCTTTTGTGGATGTTAGAAAAATATATATTACAGATCAATGGAACACATAAAATATATTGCAGAAAATATAAACCCAGAAAACACATAAAACAAGAGAGACACAGATATACATGGTTCACCCAATTTGGGCTACGTCCATGGAGAAACAACCAATCCTTCCTTTTATATTATCTAGCAAACTGAAGAGATACAACCTACAACATATTCGTTGTAATTCCCTCTTCGCTCTCACACAATCTCCTCTCTTTTTCTCACTCAGAATACAGATCTACATAGATGCAATACAATTCCCTAATATATAGCAATGGGTTTCCTTCTAGGGCAAAAAACCCTAAATTAAACATAACTTCTACCGTCAAATCTCCGCCTAATGAACAACCCAGATTGACTATGAAATTACAACATTTTACAAGGCAATTTTACATATATTTTTAGCTTCAAGGGTGCTGCCCCCGATCCCCCACCAGGAGGGGGCTCCTAAAGATCATTGCCCCCCCTAGACCCCCTTGTAGCACAAATATTACAGGCGGCATTGCCGCCACATTACGAACTAGGGTTCAATGTGGTGATACCTCTGAATAAATAAGATAATCAGGCTCCACACCCAGCAATATCCCACTTGGAGACTGATAATAACAACTACACCGCTGCCTCATTTGTTGGAAAATGACTCCACTTTGGACCTGGTTGTTTCTCATCTTCTTCATCATACTTGAAGACCAATTGAAATTGAGCAGAATCTTAGTTTCTTCCTGGTTACAACTTTTGTTAACATATCTACAGGATTCTGGCTAGTGTGTATCTTTTCTAGCTTCAACTGTCCATCTTCTAATGTTGATCATATGAAATGGTACATGAGATGTATATGTTTAGTCTTGGAATGAAATGTCAAGTTCTTTGCAAGATGTATGGCACTCTAGCTATCACTGTATAACCTTCCCAACTCTTTCTTCTTACCCAATTCATCCAAAAACCTTTGTAACCAAATCATTTCTTTACTAGCCTCTGTAGCAGCAACATACTTTGCTTCCGTTGTTGAGAGTGCAACAACACTTTGTAGTTTTGAAACCCAACTAACAGCTGTTCTACCTACAGTAAACACATACCTTGTTGTTCTCCTCCTATTATCTCTATCACCCTCCATGTCTAGATCAACATATCCTTGTAGAGCAATGTTTGAACCACCAAAGCATAATGCTTGATTTGTGGTACCTCTAAAATACCTGAGAATCCACTTCACTGCCATCCAATGTTATTTTACTCATGTACCTGCTTACAACTCCCACTGCATGTGAAATATCAGGCCTTGTACAGACCATTGCATACATTAAGCTTCCAACTGTTGATGCATATGGAACTTTAGACATATAAGCCATTTCTTCCGAAGTCTTGGGACACACCTCCTTACATAGTTTGAAATGGCTAGCCAAAGGTATACTAACTAGTTTTGTATTTTGCATATTAAATATTTTCAACACATTTTCTATGTACTCACTCTGAGACAATGTTAATTTTCGATTCTTCGTGTCTCTAGTTATTCTCATACCAAGGATTTGTTTTGCAACACCCAAATCCTTCATTGCAAAAGAGTTTTCCAATTTTCTTTTGAGAACACTTATTTCTTGCATGTTATAACCTAAAACAAGCATGTCATCTACATACAATAATACTATAATATAGCTACCATCATTTTTCCTTCTGAAATAAACACAATGATCATAGTGACATCTAGTATAACCTTGTTCAGACATTAACCTATCAAGTTTTAGATACCACTGCCTTGGAGCCTGTTTTAAGCCATACAAGCTCTTCTTCAACCTGCACGCTAGTTTCTCCTTCCCTTTTACCTCATATCCTTGTGGTTGCTGCATATATATCTCTTCCTCCAAATCCCCATGGAGAAAGGTTGTCTTTACATCTAATTGCTCAAGATGCAAATCTTCAGCTGCTACTAGACTTAAAATAGTTATGATTGAAGTCCTTTTAACAACAGGAGAAAATATCTCATCAAAGTCTATACCCTTTTTCTATGCAAATGCCTTCACCACAAGTCCAGCTTTATACCTATTTCTGCCTCCATCTTCTTCCTTCAACCTATAAAACCCATTTATGCTGCAATGTTGTTTTACTTGCAGGCAACCTGACTAAGTCCCAAGTTTGGTTACATGCTAAGGAGTCCATCTCTTCTTTCATGGCTTGCTCCCACTTCTTCTTGCACTACTTCTTCATAACATTATGGTTCACCAGAATCAGTCAACAATACATAACATAATGAAGGAGAGTATTGTTCAGGGGGTCTACTTATCCTGGTAGATCTTCTAACACCACTTTCAGGTGTTTTAGGTGCTTATTGTTGTTGTCACTATTTTTGTTGTTTTGGTTGTTGATCATTATGATTTTAAAACACCTTCACTTTTTTTGTGATCTCATCAAGCACTATGTATTATCTATTTTCTTTTTCATGTTTCTTTTCGTGCAACTAATCCTTATACAAAACCTTTTCATTGAATATGAAATCGTTGCTCCCAATTATTTTGTGTTTTTCATAATCATAAAATCGATAACCAAAATCGTTAACACCATATCCAATCAAGGTACATTTCTTTGATTTTGCCTCAAGCTTTGTTCTATTTTATTTATTAATGTGGACAAAGGCTTCGCAACCAAAAGTATTTAAAAATGAGTAGTTGACAATTTTACCTATCCATGCCTCCTTTGGAATACCACCATCAAAGGAACTTGAAGGCCCTCTGTTTATTATATAAACAATAGTATCTACAAAATCTTCCCAAAATTGTAAAGGCAATCCTGCATGCAATCTCATGCACCTTGCATGCTCCATGATTGTCTTGTTCATCATTTTTGACACACCATTTTCTTCTAGTGTTCCTGGAACTATGTTCTCTCTGCGAATTCCATTCTCTGAACAGTACCTATCAAACTCTTTGCTACAATATTCACCTCCATTGTCTGATTTGTGACACTTCAACCTTTTTCCTGTCTCATTTTCAACCAAATCTTTCCATTTCTTGAAAGTATCAAATACATCAGATTTATTTCGAATACAATAAATCTAGGTCTTTCTGGTTGCATCATCAATAAAAGTAACACAATAACGAGAGCCATCGAGAGATGATACCTGAGTGGGTCCCCATACATCTATATGCACAAGCTCTAATTTGTCGCTCTTCTTTTCTTTCCCAACTGTGAGGAATCTAACTCTCTTCTATTTTCCATAAGCACAATTCTCACGGAATTTTAAATCAACATGCTTCAAACCTGGCAACAAATTTCTCGAGTGAAGAATTTGCATTCCCTTCTCACTCATGTGCCCAAGCCTATGATGCCATAATGTCATATATTCTCCTGTAGAGGTTAAATCATTAACATAATTAAAAATATCATTTCATAAATACAATGTACCAACCTTTTCTCCTTTTTCTATTACCAGGGATCATTTAGTGATCACCTTCCAAGTTTTATCTGTAAAAGTAGTTATAGAGCCTTCACCTCCCAACTGCCCTGTTGAAATTAGATTTTTCTTCAGATCTGGAACATGCCTTACCTCCTTCAATAGCCATTGATCTCCATTCTGTTTTTTTATGAAAATTGTACCCATTTCAATGATTTTACAAGGTTTATCATCACCCAATCGAACCTGTCCAAAATCTCCTTGAACATAATCATGAAAATGTTTCCTATCAAGTGTGGCATGGAATGAGGCCCCTGAATCTACCACCCAAGCATCAATAATATTTTCTAATGAAAGAATGAAAGCATCCTGCAACACATCACCTATCACATTTGCTTCATGATTGTTTTCTTGTTGCGCATCTCCTTCTTTTCCCTTCTGAGACTTGTAGTCTTTCTTCAGGTGTCCTTTCTTCCCGCATTTCCAGCACACTATCCCCGATCTAGACTTGGATCTACCTTTCCTTGACTTACTACGATATCCTGGGCTCTTTCCTCTTTCCATTTTTATTCCCCTAGTCTTTGTAGTTAAGGCATTACCTGATGTCTCATTGGAGCTTTTCCTTTGCATTTCCTCACTAAGGATTGCACCAACAACATCATCAAACTTTAAAGTACTAGATCTAGAGATAGAGTTACAAATGGTCATAACTAAACCATTCCAAATTTCTAGCAATGAGCATAGAAATGACAGAGCCCTAACTTCATCATCAAAAGTTACCCCTACAGAACTTAATTGACTAGTAACTATATTAAATTCATTTAAATGATCAACAATAGATCCACCTTCTGACATCTTCATAATAAATAAACACTTCATAAGAAATACATTATTTGAGGCTGAGGGTTTTTCATATAGTTTGGTCAATGCCTTCATTAAACCCTTTGTCGTCATTTCGTTTGAAATATTAAAGGCTACTAATGCCGCTAAGCATAGTCATGTTGATCCAAGTGTCTTTCTGTCGAGAATATCCCATTCTGTGTCTCTCATACTCATCGGCTTCTTTTTCCTTCCGCTCAATGGTAGGTAGAGATCTCTCTGATATAGATAATCTTCCATCTACATCTTCCATAGCTGGTAGGTTTGGCCGTTAAATTTTTTGACCCTAAACCTACCATCTTCCGCCATTTCTCCCACTCAAACTAGGAACCCTTCTCTCCTACGAATTTACCAGCCAAATAAACCTTCGGCTCTGATACTAGTTGTTAGAAAATTGTATATTACAGATCAATGGAACACATAAAATATATTTCAGAAAATATAAACATAGACAACACAAAAAACAAGAGAGACACAAATATACGTGGTTCACCGAATTTGGGCTACGTCCACAGAGAAATAGCCAGTTCTTCCTTTTATATTATCGAGCAAATTGAAGAGATACAACCTACAAAAGATCGTTGTAATTCCCTCTTCGCTCTCACACAATCTCTTCTCTCTTTCTCACTCAGAATACAGATCTACATAGACGCAATACAATTCCCTCATATATAGTGAGGGTTTTCCTTCTAGGGAAAAAACCCTAAATTAAACATATATTCTACCATTAAATCTTTGCCTAATGAATAGCCCAGATTGACTATGAAATTACAACATTTTACGAGGCAATTTTACATCTATTTTTAGCTTCGGGGGCGTTGCCCCCGATCCCTTGCCACGAGGGGGCTCCTAAAGATCACTCCCTCCCCCTAGACCCCCCTTGAAGAGCAAATATTACAGGTATCGTTGCCGCCACATTACAAACTGCGGTCCAATGTGGTGATACCTCTGAATAAAGAAGATAATAAGGTTCTACAGCCAACAGTGGAGAAGCAAGGACCATTGATTGTTGCAGATCTTGTTGGAGCAATTTGTGACCTCATGGCAGGGGGTGAAAATGCTCGTGACAAGGGAGGAACATGATGATCATTACGGAGGATGGGTCATGCTTTAGCCATATGGAGAATTGGCTAAGTGCCCGACATGACTCATGGACAGATTGGAGAAAGGGCACACACTTGAGGTTTTGATGATACTTGGGTGGACTTCTTCATGGCCGAGACCAAGAGGCAGTCTTGGTGGACCCTTTAGTGGGGGAGCTATGATGGAAGGGACTTATGTGACATGATATGATATGACTTGATGATATATATATATATATATATATATATATATATGGTTTGAGTGACCGAGGGCACTAAACTTGATTGAGGACTAGGATGAGATGATCAATTGTTGTGATGGGTCTACTTAGTTGGACAACATGGGTAGCTTGAGTCATGGACATCGAGTTGGATAGATGGAGCATGGTAGACACTATGCAGGGACATTATGCAGGTGCACTTGTAGAGATGTCACTTATGGGCATCCAATGAGGAGTGCCAAGGCAGTGATGTTGTGCGGATGGATTTGCTGATGTGACATGGAGACATTTTACTTATGAGCCGATGGAGATGTTGTGCACTTTTGTACAACAAGGCCATGGACTGATTGGATTTGTGAGCAATCTATGAGAGCATTCCTACTACATGGAGAGCTTAGGCATCTTGCAAGGACCTTTGAGGCTAAGACATGTATGTTTGTTGAGATGTTGGCATGGAACTCATGATGACATGAGATTGTTGCAGCCATTGGAGACTTCATAGTATAGTAGGCTTGGAGGATCTGATGCATTGAGGAGCTGAGGTTAGTGGTGTACTTGAATTTGATGCGATATGGGGTGCATACTTTTGAGCACATTTATGGGTGTGTTTGGGAGAGTGACTTGATGGGTATGATCGAGATGAGACACTTTGGAGTTGATGGAATTGAAACAATGATGATGCCTTGGTGGAAACACTTAGGCATGGGTTGAGCCGTGACTTAATCACTTTGGATACATGGGGGCTGATTGGTTTTTGACCATGGGCAACACATGGATGATGAGACAACTGTATACTTATTTCTTTGGTAGACTTGAGGTATGGAATATTATAGATGTGATGGAGGTTGCTTCATGGACCTGGATGTGGCACATTGAGAGTCGGTTTGATGAGAGGATCTCTTCATTTTGAGAGATGGATCTTACACACACATATGGATGATGATGTTGGGATAGATACGACTGATTGACATGCATCACATTGACACTAAACATCATGGACAACATGTTACGGATGAGATGAATATTACTTCATGGACCTGGGCATGGCTTACTTACATTTTGATGGAGATGGGATGGATTCTTGATCGAGTTGGTGTTGTGACAAGATGCTAATAGAAATGACGGATGATGGCATGAGGAGGTGCATTCTCATGGGTTGAGCATGACAGTTGGACTAGCTACCCAACTAGTTCAAGTCATGACAGCTAACAGTGTACTGAGATATGTTTGAGTTGGATTGGAGTATCATGGTAGCAGTTCACATGATAATGGTACATGATGAGGTCGAAACAATATATGTTGCAACAATAACATGTAGCTTGATTTGGAGGGACCAAACTTCCACGATGGGGGATCATGTGGAGTTGCGAAGGATGTATTTGATGATCATGGATTGAAGAGACTTTCCTATTCATGGAGACATGATCCTTTACAGTTTGTGCAATGGCAGAGCGAAGGTGGGCAACATGGACATTTTGGATGTTGGAGCTAGCGACACTTTGCGATGTCGTATGATGGATGTTGTCGAGGACGAAAACCGTTTAGAGTGGGGGAGTATTTCACGCCCATGATTCCTACGTGTGACATGCGATGAGTTGGGGAGATGCGCCCTCGATTAAACGTGACAAGCTAGTGTGTGACGAGTCAGTGGGTGATGAGTCAGTGAGCGGGAAAGACGGTTGTGATGATATGCGAAGATGGGATGAGTTGGCGTGCAATGAGCCAATGAAGGAAACAAAATTTGGTTAAGTATGGAACATTGTGATGGCAAGCTTATACAATGTACTGTTGGGTAAGTGGACCCGACGAGCCATTATATGGGGGCGAGCCAACGTGAAGTTGGGGCATGGACAACCGAATTGAGAGGTCATCCTGGGCAGATCGAGCCATGGTATAACCTTGGCGGAGTGTATAAGTAAGTGGACGCATGGGTGGAGGAAGGAAACCATTCAAAAAGTTCAAACATCCAAGCGTGATTTCAAGTGAAGGTGGATGAGCTAAAGGAAGGGAAAATAGTGAAGAGTAAGGTGTAGGTGGGCTCTGGACCATAGCGCTGAGGTGAGGAAGAAAACAAAAAAGTGTTATGGGTGGCAGGTCGCAGGTGGGGCACGTCTGCCTGATGGCTAAACGGCATAGGGTGTCAATGCATGGTGGGGCACATTTTCCTGACGAGAAAACCGCGAAGGGCGTCACTACACAGAGGGGCGACTCTGCCTAAAATGACAAGTTGTGGTGGTTGGACTGTGGTAAGACAGGTCTGCGGTGCAGGTGAGTGCCGAAGAGATGGGGCGAGTTGCGGACAGGCATCAGAAGGGTGACACGCTGTGAATAAAGTGTTGGACGAGCTGTAGAGAAGCGGGTTTTGTGATGAACGAGTGTGGAGGGTGGCCTGGGTGGGCATCTCTACCCGACGAGCTGTAGGAGACCCAACGTGGTAGGGGTGGGCACCCTTGAATGGCAATTGGGCACTGTTGAACGATGCAAGCCGAATTGTTGGATTTTGACAGAATTGTAGAGAGGAAACTTGGGGTTCCCTCACAAAGGCTCTGCTTGTATATTTATTTGTAAAAGATTATTATTATCATTATTTGGGCAGACTCTAACTGGGGAGTTTCCCCTCCCATTAAAGATTGTATCCATTGTGCATATGTTTATAAATGATGATGATGAATGTAATTTTGCTGTGTTAAAAAGATGAATGCTTAAAAGTTGAAAAATAATCTAAGTGTTGAAAGGTAAGTTGACTATCTTCTGGGTATTATATCATAAGTATATGTGTACTTGGAAAGGTAATGAGAATACTAAAGGAAAGTGGGCTAAGAAGAAATGAATACCTTAGGATGCAAGTGATAAGGAGAATGTAGTACCTTATAAGAAGTTCAATGGAGTTGATAGAGAACATGGATTTCATCCCGAGGAACAGAATAAGGATGATGGCAGGAAACCTTTGATATTTTTTGACTTGTCGTGGAGAGCATCAAAAGAGTGAGTTCCCATCGTACCAGGGTGGTATACCTCTGATTTATAGTTCTCAGGAGGAACATACCATTGGAGATGTTGGTCAGATTATTCCTCATATTTATGCAGCAGTTGATAATATGCAGGTTGATCATTAGGCATCCATTATCGAGATGGAAGGTAAGATTCATGATCAATTTATTTCCATTTTGATTAATCCTAGATCTAATTATATTTCTATTAGTCCCAACCTAGTGGGAAATTGTTGCTTGAATAAATAAGTACATGCAGAATCGTGGTTGGTGCAGTTGGGTGTACGGACCAAGAGAAGAGTTCATCATTAGGTGAGATCTTGTGCATTTGAGTTCAATGGCATGCCTAGATTATCACATCTAAATGTGCTTCTTTCAGGTTCATATAGTATTATTTTGGGCATGGATTGGTTGTTCATTCACAAGACTAAGGTAGACTTCTATGACAAAGCTATTGAGTGCTTGGATGATGATGTGGAAAGGAGAATCTTGCAAGGAAAGAATAATCTTGCATCAGTGAGAATGGTTACATCTATGCAAGAAAAGTGCAGTTTCTAGAAGGGATGTGTGTTGATTGCAGTTAATATTTCCAGTGACAAAGGGAAGTATGTTGAGGATGAGGAGCTATTGAAGAGGTATCTTGTTTTGCATAATTTTTAGGATTTATTTCTTACATATAGTTCAAAATTTCCTCCTCATAGGGAAGTGAACTTTTCAATTGAGTTGATGCTAGGAGCAACACCAACATCTAAGGCACTGTATAGGATGAGCACTCTAGAGTTGGTGGAATTAAGTTGCAGCGTAAGGAAATGTTTGTTAAGGGATACATTATTCCAAGTACACCAATATTTTTTGTAAATAAGAAGGATGGTATTCTTAGATTGTGCATTGATTACAGGAAGTTGAACAAAGTGACTATCAAGAAAAAATATCCATTGTCATAGATTGTTGACTTGCTTGATCGGTTTAAGGGAGCAACAATGTTTTCAAACATTGATTTGAGATCAGGATATTATCAAGTGCACATCAAGGAAGAAGACATTTCCAAGGCTGCATTTCGTACAGGGTATTGTCATTATGAGTTTGTGGTAGTTCCTTTTGGTCTTACTAATGCTCCAACCACTTTCATGTGTTTGATGAACAATATGTTGCATCCTTACCTAGACAATTTTATGATAATGTTTATTGATGATATATTGATATACTTTAAGACTAAGGAGGAACATGTAGAGTACCTGGAAGGTGTGTTGAGATTATTGAGAGAGCATCAGTTATATGCCAATCTTAGCAAGTGAAATTCCTTTTAGTATCAGATTCATTACTTGGGACATGTTCTTTTCAAGGAGGGGATATTAGTGGACTTGGAAAATATTAAAGCTATCATGGAGTGTCCAACTCCTAGGAATGTGGATGAGGTCAGATCATCCATGGGAATATCAGGTTATTACAGGTGGATCATCAGGAACTTATCACGGATTGGCTATCCTTTTACATATTTGCAGAGAAAAGGGAAGAAGTTTGAATGGACTGAGGAGTGTGCAACTAGTTTTGAGCAGTTGAAGCATTTTCTTACAAATGCTCCAGTTTTGAAGATTGAATATCATAATAAATATTTTGTGGTTTATATAGAAGCTTGCAAGAAAAGACTTGGTGGGGTCCTAATGCAGGAAGGGCAGGTGGTATGCTATGATTCAAGGAAGCTAAATGAGCATGAGCAGAACTATTTGACTCATGATATTGATTTTTAATCTATCATTCATGCATTGAAGATATGGAGACATTATCTTCTTTGCAGGAGGTTCATCTTGATGAGTAATCATAGCGGGTTGAGGTACGTATTTGACCAACCCAATTTGAATTCCAGGAAAGCTAGAGAGTTGGGTAACCTTAGTGAGTTCTACTTTGAGACTAGGTACATCAAGGGAAAGGAGAATAGGGTTGCATATGTGTTGTGGGGAAAATTCCTATGCAGGACGATCCTATCCACCTAAGGTGTGACAGTGCCTTAGCAACAAACGAGTATAGCTATTCTGGTTTCTTCCTTTATGAAATGTGAAAGAAGAGAGATCAATAGACTTACCGGTGTCTTCCGTTTGTCCCTCGATCCGGTCTCTCTTCCCTTTGGATGTTCACAGCTACTTGCCTTCTTGCTTGTCCAGCTTCAATGGGTTCGTGCAAGATCACAAGAGAACAGCTACTTGCGACAAGAGAACAGCTACTTGAGACAAGAGAAGAACACTACACAAAGACAAATGTTCACATTCATAACTAGTTTAGGATTAGAAATAAACCAAATACACTAATACATTCATACATCAAAATACATCAGCATATAGGAGAAACCAAGATAGCTTTATTGATGAATAACAAGGTTCAGGAAGAGATACAACCCAGAGGGCTCCAATCCAGCATCTCCTTCCCAGCAAATGGAATTCCTCTCTTTTCCCCCTTCAAAGCATTAAGCACCCAATGATTCCAGTCTCAAACCAACAATAATTCTTTGCAATAACAAAATTCCAGCCTCTAGATCTCATGGAGGAGAGATCCATATATAGATGTTTGGAGAGAGGATGAGTCAGCTTGAGATCTGACTAGTGTCCTCTCCCTCTGTCAGTTCTTGAGTCCACTTGGAGGTTCTTGCTTCCACTTGGAGATTTGGAACCTCTTACTCATCACCAGTCGAATTCCCTGAGGCAAGTGTCATTTTGGAAGCTTCCTGGGTTTTGACACCTTGAGAAATGAGCCTGCCACTTGTCCACTCTCGTTCAGCGCAGGTAGCCTTTGTTCCAGTTGACATTCAACGTAGGTAGCCAGTGTTGGCTTTGACATTCAGCGCAAACAGCTAGTGTAGCCACTGAAATGATCCTGAATTGACTTGTTTTTGAGCAGTTTCTGGTGGAGAACTTCTGTGAATTGCTGTGGTTTGTTAGCCTTGTTCCTCTAGGGGTAGGAACAACATGTTTAGGGACTTTGGATCCCTTAGATTATGGAGATTTCATGCTCAATGCTGTTAGGCACAAAAATGTCTATAACAGTTGCCCCCTAAAGTATGAGGTTGTTTATCGGGTGAAATGCTTTATCAGGGGGATCCGAAGTTCATCCAATGCTGGGAGGAGACCTGTAATAAGATACAATACAATACATTATTTTTCATACTGCTTTCATGATCTAGCTGAGGCGGGCAATCCCATGCTCAGCTTTATAAATACATTTTTCTGTACATAGAACAGACAATCGTCTGAAGGTAGACTGATAATTTTGATGAAATTATCATCCTTTGAGTAGGATGATTATCTGCTGCAATGATGTACATGTCAATGTCTTTATCTTTCCTGAATATATATCGCAGCCCGGATGGATGAAACTAGATCCGGGGTCTTCAAACTCGTTCGATCTTCACTCTAAGTACAAGTCAATCCATGTGAGAAATGTTCTGAAGTCGAACATGGAAAGACATCGCTTGATTACCGGTCAATGATGAAAACCGTTAACAAGTGCGAGAGGAATCACCAATAATGATAATGACCCTCAAGGTACTGCAGTACAATTCACGTGGTGTGAATAAAGGACTTGGCATCGAACACCACGCAAAATCTTTCGATTGAAGGTCATTGATGTATACCTGTCGCCGGAAGTGAGAAACTTGCCATTGTGGCATGCAAGCTTCAAAGTACTGAAGGGGTTGTTCCTAGATCAACTTCTTGGATAATGAACTGCATGGAAAATTTTAGGGGCTAATGTTCGCCCAGTGGGCTAATTTTCCATGATTTTTCCACAAAAAAGATTCGCCAATTTCCAATTTTATAAAAGACGATTTGCCCAAATTTTAGAATATAAAATTATTTTACCTTTAAAATCGCCAACATTATATAGAGACTATATATAAAATAATTATAAATTTGATTAATTTTACAAATATATCAATAAACATTTATAATTTGCATATTAGGGATTAGTGAGATTCGCCAATATTTTAAACTTCAAGAAAATTTTCCGTCCTTAAAATTTTCCTTGATGAACTGATGTCGACAAGAAGCGATCCGTCAAAGGAGGGCCTTAATGAATCCCACATCAGTGACACGGAACGGAGCTAATGATTTTAATGGAGGTGAAAACAATCTGTGACATATGATTCAGGGTGGCGGTCATGAAAGGATGAAGGATAATGTATGGCAGTGGATGGGACTCGGTTGACTTTTTCTTAACGACTTCTCTTGAACATATGGCGACACTGATGCGATGGATCGGTAGCATTACCCCAAATATGGATGGTATGGCGAGACCATGGATGTGACCGGTGAATGAAACAACCCAACCCGATTGTGGTACGGAGGAAAAGTGTCATGTTCAAGAGCGACTTGCTACCATCAAAGTTTTCTTTAGTTTCTCCCAATTTTTCCCCAGTCATTGCTGACCAATACCTCTTTATTTTTGTCAAGCTTGAGGAGGATAACATATTCTTGTTCTATAACCTGCCCTTCGGGCAAGCCCATCGCTATGTTTTAACGAACCTAGCGATAGTGAAACTCGTTCTCGTCTAAAGACAAGTTTGTCGCTATTTAATGATTTTAACGAGTCTAACGACAAGGATAACTCGGTCCTTTTCATTTTTAGAGAGTCTGAAAAGGTACATAAAGTCAACTCCAAAATTCCTTTTTCGTCATCTAATCCCTTAAGTCCGAAAAAGTATAAAACAATACAGAAGGGATGATTTTTCGATAGTTTTAACGAGCCGAACAAAACAAGCGCTCGATCTTTTTGTGCAATAATCCCTCAGGTCGAAAAAGATTAAAATCTAGAGGAGGGATAGCTCTTCTTGTCCCTTTAACGAGCTGGAAGGCCAAGGACTCGGCAATCTTTTCATATTTTACGAGTCAGTTGAAAAGAGCTTAAAAAAGACTCGTCTTTTGAGGAACGAGTGATAAACAGGGTTAGTAGCTGATTCCAGGTACAGGTTGGAATTTTCCAATCACGGCAGTGTCACAGGGATGGCTAGGTGAAATCACTCTTCGCAGTTGTTCCTCAAAATGGGTAAACAATCATATGGAGGTGAACGATCGGCCAATGGAAAAGTGGAGGTGACGGTGCAAACACGACCAAGGCTTTAATGGCTGATGATATTACATTCACAGTGGTTATTTACCGGGTAGGTTCATTTTTTATTTTAAAATGAGCTTAAACACTGGAGGAAACTCTTGCTCATTGCTTATGTTTATTTTTTAACGAGAATGAAGTCCGCGTTAAAACTACTCGGATCTTGCGTTTATTTTTTAACGAGCATGAACTTTGTGCTAAAACTGCTCGATTACCCAGTCATATGATAAGAGTGTCTCATCAAGACTCTATTTTTTATGGAGCTTCATCTCACTAAGCTTTGCTCCGCATCCTTCCTTTATGCAAGTTAGGAAACGGCTAACCCAAAAAACAGATAAATAACCACTCTTTTCTTGCACTCCAAAAGGTTTTCATGCCCCCAGGTATAAAGTATGATTTCAAGGTTACCTCTACTTCATTTCCGTCAAAACATTCGTTTCACCGAGAGAGGCCTACCTCTTTCAGGTTACCCAAAGATTGTCTCGTTAATCTTTCAAACAAAACACTTCCTCGGCAATGTCTACCGAAATAGACAAAGGTGAGTGACGGGTCTTGTCCTCTCACATAACTTTGACAAAAGAATCTTATTCTAGAATAACCCTCTTCCTAGACGGACGGGGTACAGACTAGTCATATTCTCCCGCGGAAACCTACTCTATACCCAAAGTTTCCCTGCCAAAGCAGACCAGGACGCATGCGCCCTGGGTTCCAGTCATATCCTCCCGGATTACTCACGCTCATCAGGAGGACGGACCGTGGGTTGAGACACTTCTTGCGTGAATAGACCATTTAGGGATGGTACATGACTATTTGCGATGCGTGATCCGGGAAATGAAAGTTGGTCCACGAGCTTGACCACTCTTCCTTCATGCGAAAAACGCATTACTCTAAAGAGTGAGGAGACGATGGCTCCCATGCAATATATATAGTCTCGTCCAAGGAGTAGGTTATAATCCAAGGGTCCTTGAACGACCATCACGTTCATTTGAACGGTCTTCCCTTTCAATGTTATGGGCACATTGGGGAGGATCCCTAAAGGTCGACTGGTTCCTTTATCAAAACCTGATAGATTTCTCATTTCAGGTAAAAGTGCTGGCGAACCAAGTGCTTTCCAAGCAACAGAGGAAAGGATACTCACAGATGCCCCCACATCAATGATAGTGCCAGCCATTACCATTCTATATATTTGAACGATAATTCTGAATGGTATGCTTGCTGGCAACCGGGGTCTGCCTAGTTGGTTCCAGTCAAAGGACACAACCAGGTTGCTTGGTGGTGGGACTGAATAAACGGACAGATATCGCTCTGACGAACTTCCTTCCTGCGATAAAGGAATGGGGGCATTTCCCCCTTGTTCATCAGAGTCAGTGTTGATGAAGAGAATTTGGATGGTGTCATCTTTATTCTCCTCTGTGATGGTATCATTCAAAGATAGAGCCTCTGAAGGCAAAACCGGGTCAACTGCTGTATCAACCTTTTGACTTTCGTCAGGCATGGATCCAGATGGTTCATCTTCAATGATAGGTGCTTCGGCTGACCACCTGGGTGGGCCAGCCGGGTTCTCAACTAGTGAAGGACTTGGCAGGAGTTTTTGATATCCATGAGGAAGTTGCGCTCGTAGAATCGGGCGATCTTCCAGAACTCTTTTAGCCTCGTATAAGAAGGGACAACGGTGGATGGCGTGATCGCCTTCACACAGTTTGCAGGGAAATTTAGCTTTCCCTCTCTGTCCTGGGACTTCACTTTCACTAGTCGACGGTCAGCAGTCAACATGGCTATCAGAGGTTGATGCTACCGAATTGTGCAAACGGGGAGACCAGTCCCTTAGTATTCGAGGGATACAGGGACAATCTCTGTGGAAATGGTCTCCCTTGCATATGACACATGGCGATTTAGGCCTGGTCAGTGCTGTGTGTGGATTTTTGTCAGACGACACTTGTTTGCCCCCAGTCGCCTTTGGCTCCTTCTTCTTCTTCTCTTTCTTCTTCTTTTCATTCTTCTCCTTAGGAACTTGGTTTTTGGCTTTACCAGTTCCGTCAAGCGAAGAGGAAGGAAGAGAGGAAGAGTTAGATGAAGTAGAAGGCTGGTTGGCAACTCTGGTCTGGTCTAACTATTGACTCGACTGTTCAGGAATGGTGGTGTTCTGAATGACATTGGTTGAAAAGAGCCAGACTGGCAGGCCAATTGTCAGTCCTGGAAGCGACAATGTGGCCATGTGGGGCGCACCAACATCTCCCCAAGAGGAGAAGGGACTAGGATTTCCACCAAGGGGAATTCCTTGGTTGGTGTGCTCCATTTTTTCAACCTAAAGATCAATGCAGGAATTAAAGGGTGATTGTTCCGTTTAAAATAAATTTTAACGACGCTTAGACACAACTTGCTTTTTCAATTTTAAAGAGTCGAGAAAAAGCTAAAGATGACTCTAGTCTCCTTCGATGTTTTAACGAGCCCGAAGTGACAAATGCTCGGATGGAATTTTTCCGTTATAGAGTCTGAAAAAGGCCAAAAGGAACTGCTCTGGAGTTCTAGGCAGAGGGTGTGCCAAACTTTTCGCAAAACCGCAGAATACTTTTTAGGGTACGGGCGGTCGATCTTCGTGAATGCTGTGTTCAGTGCATTGCGATCAGTAGGGTGGCCGACACGGCTTCCTAAGGATAAAGGTTTTATGCCTATAGGGGTCTCCCAATATATACGCGACAGTACGTGGGAGCACAATCCGTACTGGCGCTATCGTCCCTCAGGAGGAATCACCCACCATCCACGAGATCGACAGTCACCAGGCTTAACGACGCCGGAACACGTCTCTAGCCTAGACCTCTATGATGTGCGTTATGTTGCAAAGCATTGTTAAGTTCATTCAATTTATTTTAGGTTGATCTTTTTAAAGTTTGCCTTTCAAGGTTCACCACGAGATGTATGATACAAATTCCTAAATGCAGTCTAAAGATGATAAGCAAGCTTTATATCTTTTCAACTTTGAAAATCCTAGCTACTAAGGGAAAAGAAAGACACCATATTTTCTCAAAGAGCAATCAGCACACTCTAATGCACTTTTCCTAAATCCAACATGCAAACTATCAAATGCAAATGCACAATGCAGGTGTTTGTTTTCCGCTTTCTTAGTATTGATGCCTACAAAGAAAGCTTTTTGTACAACTTTGAATTTGCTTTTAAATGATCAATACAAACAAGTTTACTTTTTCGAAATCAAAGAGGGTAGAAGAGATTACAACACTTAACGATTTTCGAAATAAAGACTTGTTTCGACGCTTAAAAGAGACAAATTCAAACCAATAAGCAAAAGTAAATGTATAATCAATCTGCAAATAGCCAATGAACTCTCTTCTAAGATCACAATCAACAGATCTGAATCAAGGGCTACAGGATGACTATTTCACTTATGCAAAGGAAAACTGTAAATGATGCCACAAACACATAAAAACACTCACAGTATTTTTGTACAAAAGGAGGCGGAATCTAAGCAGAGAAAAGGAGTTATCAGACTGGTACCTATGCTGGTTACAGGCTGCAAAAATCAGAGATCAAAGCAAGGCAAAACAGAGCAGAGAACCCCAGCTGCACAAGGACAAACTGGTTCAGCGCAACCTCAACACAGGGGTTTTGACATTCAGCGCAGGTAGCCTTCACGAGACCTGCGTTGAAATGCAGAATCCCTTCACTGGGTCTGCGCTGAAGGAGAAACTCTCGTTTCCCTCAGGTTCTGGGTCACAGATTGCTATTTAATTCACTGTTTTAGGCCAAATAAAAGCAAAAAGCAAGGTGTAATCAAAGGGATGCTTTGAAAGGCTACTAATATCTATCACAAGGATCATCAAATCATTTGTGAATCCATTGTTAAGATCATAGACAAGTCCAGCAATTGGATCAAAGCAGCAACTATCTACTTTGCATCCGGGAAAGATGCAGTTCGATTGTTGCTGTCAAGTCTATGAAAGAGACAATGATAGAAACACAAATGAAATGACTAAACAAATCTCCCCAGCGGAGTCGCCAATTTGTTGTGGGGAAAAATGCCTATGCAGGACGATCCTATCCACCTAAGGTGTGACAGTGCCTTAGCAACAAACGAGTACAACTATTCTGGTTTCTTCCTTTATGAAATGTGAAAGAAGAGAGATCAATAGACTTACCGGTGTCTTCCGTTTGTCCCTCGATCCGGTCTCTCTTCCCTTTGGGTGTTCACAGCTACTTGCCTTCTTGCTTGTCCAGCTTCAACGGGTTCCTGCAAGATCACAAGAGAACAGCTACTTGCGACAAGAGAACAGCTACTTGAGACAAGAGAAGAACACTACACAAAGACAGATGTTCACATTCATAACTAGTTTAGGATTAGAAATAAACCAAATACACTAATACATTCATACATCAAAATACATCAGCATATAGGAGAAACCAAGATAGCTTTATTGATGAATAACAAGGTTCAGGAAGAGATACAACCCAGAGGGCTCCAATCCAGCATCTCCTTCCCAACAAATGGAATTCCTCTCTTTTCCTCCTTCAAAGCATTAAGCACCCAATGATTCCAGTCTCAAACCAACAGCAATTCTTTGCAATAACAAAATTCCAGCCTCTAGATCTCATGGAGGAGAGATCCATATATAGATGTTTGGAGAGAGGATGAGTCAACTTGAGATCTGACTAGTGTCCTCTCCCTCTGTCAGTTCTTGAGTCCACTTGGAGGTTCTTGCTTCCACTTGGAGATTTGGAACCTCTTACTCATCACCAGTCGAATTCCCTGAGGCAAGTGTCATTTTGGAAGCTTCCTGGGTTTTGACACCTTGAGAAATGAGCCTGCCACTTGTCCACTCTCATTCAGCGCAGGTAGCCTTTGTTCCAGTTGACATTCAACGCAGGTAGCCAGTGTTGGCTTTGACATTCAGCGCAAACAGCTAGTGTAGCCACTGAAATGATCCTGAATTGACTTGTTTTTGAGCAGTTTCTGGTGGAGAACTTCTGTGAATTGTTGTGGTTTGTTAGCCTTGTTCCTCTAGGGGTAGGAACAACATGTTTAGGGACTTTGGATCCCTTAGATTATGGAAATTTCATGCTCAATGTTGTCAGGCAAAAAAATGTCTATAACAATATGATCTCAATAGAAGACTGCAGGTGAGTCACATTTCAACTATGAGTTCATATGGAAAATATTTGTAGGAGTGGATCTTGCATGAAGGGCAACGTGATGAGAGGTACCAAAAACTAAAGTACAGTTTGCAACAACATGGTGAAGGTGATAAGGATGAGGAGTATCACCTCACGACAAATGGCTTGGTGAGATTCATGAACATGGTTTATGTGCCATATAGAAGTGAGTTGAAGAAAACTATCTTGAGGAAGTTTCATGTCAAGATGTATTCAGGCCACCCAGGATACTATAAGACTTTTACAACTGTTAAGAATTTCTGTCATTGGCCAAACTTGAAGAATGAGGTGGTTGAGTTTGTTGTGATATGTTTGGATTATTAGTGGGTGAAAGTAGAGTGTAACCATATAGCTAGTTTGTTGCAACCTATTCTGATTCTAGAATGGAAATGGGAGGTCATTTCCATGGAAGTCATTATAGTATTTTCGAGGAAATCGAAGCAACATGATTCCATTATGGTTGTGGTTGATAGGTTGAGTAAGGTATCTCACTTCATTGCAGTGAAGTCTACAAATTCAGTTAGTGAGGTAGCTCAGATCTTCATCGGGGAGATAATGAGATTGCATGGTTTCCCAAGAAGATTATATTAGATAGAGATGCAAAGTTCAGTTCCAGATTTTAGAAGGATTTGTTTGTAGGCTTGGGGAGAGAGTTAGCTTTCAACACATCCTATCATCTCTAGACAAATGGATAGACATAGAGGGTTAAAAGGATTCTTGAGGACATGTTGAGGATGTATTTCATGCATCAACATCAGAAGTGGGAGGAGTATATTCCACTGGTGGATATTGCATATAATAATGGGTATCAATCATCCTTGAGGATGAGCCCATTTGAGGCTCTTTATGGGTAGAGTTTTAATACTTCTATCAAATAGAGTGATCCAATGAACAAGGTGTTGATTAGATTAGATATGTTGGATGAGATGAAGTAGGAGATGTAGGTTACTAGAAAGAATATGAAGGCAGTGCGGGATAGTCAGAAGATTTATGCATATCAACATAGAGTATTCAAGGAGTTTCAGGTTGGAGGATAGGTGTACTTGGGCATCAAGCCCATGAGGATCTCCTTGGGGATTGGATCATGTGCCAAGATGGCACATTAGTATTGTGGGCATTTTGAGATCCTTGAGAGGATTGTACTAGTGGCCTACCAAATTTAAATATTTCCAACAGTGAAAGTCTATGATTTTTTCCATGTTTCATTGCTTAAGAGATATGTCTAGGATGTTGATCATGTGATTCATTGGTCAGTATTACAGGTGGAACCAGACAAATAATTCCGACCATAACCTTAGGGCATTTGTAGCGGAACTAGTTCATGCTCTAGTATCGAGCAATCGAGCAATCAATAAAGTTAAAGTGCAGTGGAAGCACTTTGGGGCCGATGAAGCTACATGGGAGATGATTGATCAGATGCAGGATGTGTATCCTTCTTTATTTATAGGTTGAGCAGATGTGTTTGATTTATGTCTTTTGGTTTCTATTTATATATGCATATGTGTATGGTAAATAGTGCAATGAGCTATGTTATAAACCATCAATAAGTAGTATGTTTTAAATACTGCATCAAGTTGTGTTATAAAGCTCCAATAAGAAGTATGGTATTCATTGTTTCAATATTTTTTTATGATGTAAATGTCGCATAGAGTTGTGTTATAAAGATCCATGGGAAACATGTTTTGTTGGTTATAAGCATCATTGAACACCGAGGATGATGTTTCCCTAAGGGGAAGGGGTTTGTAATAGCCCCTGCTTGCTTTTCCATGTAAATAAAATAAGACCAAGGTCATGTGACACATATTCCAAGATAAATGGTGGGAAAATATTTAGTGGGCATCACTTCTGGTTTAATAATGGATATGGAAATTGGAAAAGGAAAAGAGTAAATAATTAGAATTTAATTATGAAAATAAAGGAAAATAGGATAAAAGGAAGGTGATGAGACAAATTTGCATGCAAGGGAAATTAACAGAAAATTGAAGGAAAATGATTAAAAAGGAGGATAACAATAATAAAAAGGCATTAGAGAATAATTTGCTAGCCTTTTAACAATTTTTAATTTAGCTCTTATCCATTCTCTCACACCCTTTCACTCTTAGAGTATTCTTGGATCACTCTAGCATTCACTTGGATTGGAGAAAGAAAGAAAAGGAAAACAAGTAAGCGCAAGGAGACAATTGGATAAACAACTACAATAGGCTTACTTTGCAGGTAACATGTTGCATGCATGACTGGCTTGCTGATTTTGGAGGCATGGTATATGAACGTGTTTCCTTGGTTATGTGATGTCAATGGTATGAAGGATTTCCTAGATTGATAGTGGTTTCAGCCTTTCCCTTCCATTTCTTGGATAGCCATGGTGTATTGGGTTCCCCATTTAGTTTTTCTGATTAGTGCTCAGGTTTCCTATGGATTTGGGTTGGAAAAAATTATCTGGAGACCTGAAACAACTTGGGTTCCATAGAGGATGTGGGTTGAGTTACTAGTCCCTAGAGACTGTGGGTTGGAAAAAATTCTCTAGAGCCCTAAAATAGCTTGAGTTCCCTAGAGGTTATGGGTTGAGTTACTATTTCTTGGAGCCCTGGATAGATTGGGTAGAGACAAATCTAGTTAATGTTAGTGATTTTTTCACTATATAGGTGATATCACCGTGGTTAATGGTTTAGGTGTTTGGCCTCTGGAAGCCCTTGTTGATTTTGTTTTTGTTTAACCCTTATGATCCCACATTCATGCTTGGAATACGGCACAAGGGTGATTGGATGGAAGAGAGATTTTGGTTCATCCAATCTATGGTAGGGTGGTACATTGAAGTCCCTGACCTGGTTGGCAGTTTCATATGTTAATATGATCTATTTTCCTATTGTGATCTATGAGCACTTGTATTGGTTATTATGGTGATCTTATAGCTGATTTGTCATGGTTTCTATTCTGGTTATATGTTTATTATATGCATGGATTTATGTTGTGTTCTAGTTATGACTCTTGTTCATGATTTGATAAGTAATGGATGATTGAAGAATGCATGTTCTAATAAGTGTTATTATAGCTAGATAGAGAGGGCATAAGTCCTTCTTAGTGATTCTTAGATGAAGCACATAATTTTATGATCATATATGCATTCATGACCTGGCTTTCATGTTTACTATATGTTTAACCAAATGTCTATCATGTACTAGGCATGTTTTGGTTGAGATATCCTTTAATTTTTTAATGGTTAGCCTTGTTATCACCTTATTTATGTTTCTAAAAACATACAGGAAATTATGGGAAGTGGTATGGAGGTTTTCCTAAAAAAGTGGCATAGATCGCGAGACTGCATACATAGAACATCGGATTTTTGGTCATAACTACATGCAAGTAGGTTTATGGGTGCGGTTGGAGCCTTATAACCACATGGAAAATGTTTCAAGTGTGTAATTGGAGTTTTAAGTGAGTGTAAAAGAGTTCCAACTCAGGGATTCATCACCTAGGGTGGTTGGTAGACTCCTGATTGATTTGTAGTCTTCGAGGGATGTCAATTTACGTTCGGTTTGTAGGCCCCACTTCCATAACTAAAACTTGGAGTTTGGGTCATTTCATAGTGACATTCAACTCATGTTTACCTTAGAGAGCTTTTAAAAGTGGGTAAATGTGGGAGGGGTGGTTACAAAGTGGTATTATAGCTTCCAGGTTCAAACACTTGGACTGGATGGGATAAATGCGTATGGTTATGCATGCACGTTAATTGTATATGTGCATACTATGCATACATTTTGGTGGTCGTTCTTGCATTTTTGTGTTATCATGCATGATTTTTATATGTTGATATCATTATGTATCTATATTATGTTAATATGGACTTACTTGTGTAGATCTGATAGCCTCTCCTGAAATACATTGAAGTATGATTTTGGTTATGTCTCTATTTGGTTTATCTAATATGAAATATTTGTAAGAGATAGAAGTTCAGAGATGAAGAGTAGAATAGTGGAATACAATTCACATGACTCCCCTTGTAGGCTTGATGTGAATTCTATGAAATGGGAAAGTTCAATTGGGAAGCAAGGAGAAGAGTACTCTCCTGATTTAGCAAATACGCTGAGAAGTTTGAAGGTAGGGATCAAAAGTTTCAAGGAAAACAATAATAGGATGATTGAGGCACAAGAAAGACTTTCTAGAGCTCAAGAAAAACAAATAGAAGGTAATGCAGTAATCCTTCAAAGCCTTTCATATTTGCAGAATCAAGGACAATTAGGGATTAGTCATGGGCAAGAGAAAAAGACAAATGGGGCAAATGGAAACAGGTCTCAATCAAGATACAAGTTGGATAGAGAAGATTTTATAAGTATTGGATGGTTTATGAATGCATGGTATAACAAGTGTTATTGTAGCTAACTAGAGAGGGAATAAAACCTTCTTGGTGATTCTTAGATTAATTTCACAATTTTATGATCATATATGCATTCATGACTTGTAGCTTTCATGTTTACCATATGTTTGACAAAATGTGTATCATGTACTAGGCATGTTTTGGTCAAGATCTTGTTCAAGTTTTGATTGGTTAGCCTTGTTATCACGTTATTTATGTCTATAGAAACTTACAAGTAGTTTTGGGCAGTGGTTTGGAGTCTTTCCTAAAAAAGTGGCATAGATCTCAAGACTACATGCATAAATCGAGGGATTTTTTGTCATAACCGCATGCATGAAGGTTTATGGGTATGGTTGGAGCCTTGTAATCGCATGAACAATGTGTCAAGGGTGCGATTGGGGTATTAAGTGAGTGAAAAAGAGTTCCAACTTAGGGATTGATCACCTGGGGTGGTTGGTAGGCTCCTGACTGATCTGTATTCTCTAAGGGATGTCAATTTACTTCCAGTTTGTAGGCCCTTCTTCCATAACTAAAAATTTATGTTCGATTCATATCATAGTGACATTCAACTCATATTTACTCTAGAGAGCTTGTAAAAGTGGGAAAATTTGCAAGGCGTGGTTACATAAGGTGTTAGAAATTATTTGGATCGTGTAGAAGCTATATCAAATATTGGTAAAAGCATTCAAGGCATTTCGAGAAGATGTGTTACATTCCAAAGTAATAACATATGTTTTGTTTGTAGTAGTAAAATAACTACTCACGCAACCTGATAGTGATGGTAGACGAGATAAATGGATAGAAAAGTTGCAAGAGTATGACCTAGAAATCAATCCCAAAAAGCTTTTCAAGGGCAAAGGCTTAGCAAAACTTTTCACCGAGTCTAATCATGATGTGTTGGAAGAATCCAGAAGAACCTCTTTCTTTGGAAGAATAAAATCCACAAGAACCTCTTTATCTTAGAAGAGAGAATCCATAAGAACCTCTCATTCTAGTAGGAAGGAATCGACAAGAACCATTCCTAAAGGACCTCTCAAAGTTCCAAAATTCTCCCTGGTATCATGATATCATATTTTTCTTACAAAATTTGGAATGTCTACGTGAACTGCGTAAGGCCAAGTGCAGGTCTATAAAATTGAAGGCAATTAGGAATTGCATTTTGGACAAAGGTTTACATTGGAATGGTCTCGATGGTATCCTACTTCCTTGTGTCACTGAAGACCGAGTAGAAGAGATCATTGCAGAGTTCCATCGAGGTGTGTGTGGAGGACATATAGCCTAGAAGGTCACTGCTTATAAAATATTAAGAGATAGATATTAGTGGCTTTCAATATTCAAAGATACAAGTGGTATTGTTCAAGCCTGCCCAAAATGTCAAATGTTTGCAGGGAAATAGAAGCTTCAGTATCTACTATTGAAACCAATTAGTTCAAAGTCCTTTTCAATAGAGGGGATTATATTTCATTGAAGAGATACATCTAAACTCAGGTGGGAAACACAAATAGATTCTCAAGGCAAGCTGCTATTTCACTAAGTGGGTAGAAGCCATTTTGACATACAAGGCCGATGAGAAGGTCATCATAGCTTTCCTAGAAGATAACATTCTCTCTAGATTTGGATGCCCTAGGAGGCTAGCAATAGATAATTATTAGGAATTAAAATATTTTAAGTTGATGTAGTTCTATCAATATTACAGTACATAGTTGGTGCATTTGACGGCATACTACCCTCAAAGAAATGGATTGGCATAATCATCGAACAATAATCTGATAAGGGTCATTAAGAGAATGCTAGAAAAGAATAAAAGGAGTTGAGATGAAAATATCGAATATGCACTATGGAAGGATATAATCAACATAAAAGAGCTATCAAAACCTCATCTTATCAACTCGTGTGTCGAATAAATGTAATTTCTCCTAAGAATCTCACCTTGTCAATGATGAAGTTGCTACAGGATGAGGAGTTGGATATCAACCCAATATAGAAGATAATTTATCAGATGATAGAATTCCGATAGGAAAGGGAAGAAGCCTTGAGTATATTTGAAGCCCATCAGCAAAGAATGAAATTTTTATTTGATAAAATAACAAAGGAGTATGACCTACAAGCTAGAGACTTGGTACAAAAATGGGATTCAATCTTATCCGATAAAGGCAAGCATTGAAAGTTTGATAACATTTGGATTGGTCCATTCGAGTGCAGGAAGTGATGGATAATAATACTTATCAACTAGATACTCTTGATGGATATTTCCTCAAAACCTCTGTCAATGGTAGGTTTTTGAAGAAGTTTTTCACCTGAATATTGAATTTTCATGGCACAAAAAAAATCAATCCACTTTCATTTTAAAAAGATTACTTCTTGAAATTTTATTTTTTACAATTATTGAAAGGTATGTTTCCCGAAAAGTCCTAACGAGAGTCAAATGCCACTAACAATTAGACTTCAAAAACCAATGGATAAGTCACTGGAATTGCAATTTCTCAGTACACCACAAGATCATGTTTTCCCCCATGGAGCCAATATTGGTGTCAAATGTAACACCGCTACAAAATCTTGGGTTCAGAGGCATAAGTTTCACCACCTTGGTTCAATCCAAGCTTAAAAGGAAAAAATACCTGAGTTCATCCTACCAGGTCTTCTCATTGACAATCATTGGTGCCTTTCCTCCATTGTTAACCAGCGTCAGTGTAAGACATGGTTACAAGGCCCATGGGCATTGGACAATCGAAAACATTTACGACATGGGCACACAACAAAAAAATTGTGGGAGTGCCCTAACAATGGAGTTGAATGCCGCCTAGATCTAATGGCAGGAGTGTCCTCTGATCTAATGGCTAGGATTTCCTTGTACCACAAGGATGATGAGATTAATAATGTGGAGGTGTGTGGAGAAGTACATGCATTAGTCTCATATTCCCTCTGTATGCCTACATTAAATTCAAATGCCAAACCTCATACGGTGTGAAAGGCTTCCATGTCATCTCCCCCTTACATAAGCCTCCCATATCACCATGTGGCATCCTTCTAAGTCACATGTTGAATCACCTACTACGTCATCATGCCACCCGTCCAGTCATCCTCAACACTTTTGGTTCCACATTCGGCTCACATTAGTATTTAAATCACCATAGCTTCTATTAATGTGCCATCTAGTAGATTTAACAATGATGACAACCCTTCATCCAATGTTCCTCGGAGATCCACACTATGAACTTGCAGAAATGATAAGGTGATTAAGGGGTGTGAAGAGTGCTATGTGACAACTTCTCGTGCACCTCATGTGCCTCCACAAGTTTGAATACTGCAACCCACATCATGTGAAACATTTTCATGTGGTTTTTTGCCCCACATTAGTCAACAATGTCACCATTCCATGTGTAATGCACCATGTTTCCCAGTAATTCGCCCTACATTTAGTCTTCCTACCCAATCAGCTCTGCACATTATCCATCTAGTCATCACTGGACTTTCCATGTTTGCCTAAGCATCATGCACAATCAACTTGCCACGTGGTTCACCCCACATCTTATTGACATCAACATGATGTCGTCTAAACTTTCCCACCAAGGAAATCCTCACACGTGTCACATGTTGACTGGGATAAAGGACTTACAGGGACCCATTTTTGGCATTTTCCCACTATTGTCACTTGTTCTGACACTTGCGCACCTGCGGCCTTTAATTTACTAAATTTGGTAAAATAAGAGAATAAGCCACACAAATTTAACCTGTAAATTGCCTCTCTTCATGAATTCTCCTTTTCAAGGACTCGGTTATGCAAATTTTTCAAGAATTTAACTCCTTTAAACCCCATCCTATCTTGCAAGAGGATCCCACTTCATTTAAATAAAATTCACCTCCTAGGTAAAAGAAACTTTTAAACTAGAAGAATTAGCCTCATAAGCTCATTATTAGGTAAAAATAACCTTTTAGTTGCTAAATTCATACTCCTTAAGCTCAAAAACCCTAAGCCTATTATTCGTGTGAATGTCGCCATTCTCAAGCTCAAAGTTACAAAAGGTCTTCCTGCCAACCTGTCACTCACACTCTGTGACACATGGCCTCTCCTTATTTTTTTCCTTTATTCTCAAAATCACTCTTTTTTTTCCTCTATAGTTCATCGATTAAGAATTTTTCCTCATCTTGCCACCTTTTCAAAAGGCCTCTTCATCTACAGGGGGTTATGTAGATGTGAATGGAAAAGGTAAGGAACCATTCTTATATGACGATTACATTAGCAATCAAGATCTTCTCATAGATAAGCAGGTAAATGTCTTAACAATTGACGAGTCGTAGTGTTAGCTTCCAAACCAAAGGCATGAATTGCAATTGGATAAAATAGGTCTTCTTTGGGCATGTTGGCTTGAGGGGGCCTGACCCACGTTAAGCATTAATTAGCCAAACAAATCCCTACACTACTGGCCCTTTCGGCATCAGCCCATAGAGTGCGGACTGAAGTCTCACCTGAAGTAGTATGGGGGGATGTTGGAACCAAGTTTCCGCACCCTTGAGATGGTTGTGATGTCGTTTGATCTCTTCTATCCCTGCCTTCGCGTAGGTGATCTCGTTCTAGGGCTTGTAAGACAAACCCTTTATTCTGGCCTTCAATACCTTCGCAAAAGTATACGATCAACCTTCGCGCAGCCCTAACCTAGGGCTCAGGTACTTTCGCACTGCTATGGCAGCGTGTCGTGTAGATTCCTCAATTATCTTAAGTGTTTTTCTTATCTTGTCAAATACTTAAAGTTATCACCGCGTAAGCAGATATTTGTGATTGTGTTCAATTATTCAATGTAATTGCATTCATTCGTGCACCATATAAGCATAATAAAGGAACTTCATACACAAAAATATCCAAACTCATCAACAAAACAAATACATAGAAATTGCAGAATAACTCCTTTTATTAATATCTTTCAAGTATTACAGACTTTGTCCACCCTATGCACATAGCTACAGGGGTTCATGCACTCAGCTGCGTACTTCTACCCTAGGCCTCTGCGCACTTAGTTGTAGAGCCTCTATCTACACTACAACCCAAGACTTAGACTTCTTGCTCTAAAGCTATGACTCTCTTACATATTCGATGCTCTCTCTATCTACTTAGATCTTAGCTCTTTTTATACAATCCCATGGTCTGTAGACCATGGGTAGATCTCTTACAACCTACTTTGCTTTAAAAAACTAAGGGCAAACTACCCTTTGTGACACATAATACCTTTGTGCTTCACAACCACAAAATGCAGAGTCTTTACAATAATATTACAAAAACATGGGCTTTTAGCCCCAAAGCTGCCCTTGGGGGATCCTGCTCCCAACAAGCCCCCAACACAAACATCGTGACTCGCCCTCGAGTCAGTCGGAAAGCACAGAGATCTTTGCACGAAGCTCGTCCAGCTCGACATGATGACTACAACTTCGGCTATGCATTGATTTGTTTCCTGCTTTGCATCTTTGACTGTCTTATTAGTTATTGCCCCTACGTTGTTAGTTTGAAGTTGTTTTTGTGTGGCTTGTAGAGTCGCAAGCTTGCCTTCAATGTTTCCTGTAACTGCATAAGCTTCCTCCATCTAGGGCTTGAGTCATGCCTTCAACACTGCTTCCTTATGCAGCATTGTGTCCACCTGTTCCTTCAGTTGCTTGGCTTCTTCCAGCTTGGCTAACCTTTGTGTCAACGCAATGGTTTGCGTTGTGCCCTTCACTTTGTCATAGCATTGTTGAAGATCACGCGCTTCCATCTCGATCCTTTGGATGTTTGGGTCCTCCTGCAAGCCAGTCAGGACCTCAAATGATTGTTAAAACAACTAGGTGCAATCTGCTACTGCACTCTCCACTACCGCGACTGCTTCTAAGACAGTGGCCACCAGCTGTTCCTTGACCTTTGGTGGTGTTGAAGGCTAAGAACTCAACTAAAGCTCTGTAATCTGCAAGTTTAGTTCCAACTGAACCCACGCCATCTCTGTCCAAACACCCCTGTGGCCAATCTACAGATGCGGACTTTAGTTGGCTCCTCCTTCGAAATGGCCAATTCCGAGACCATTCTGTAGGCCTCCGCTATGACCTGTATGATCTTATTATTCTACATGGTCACCTCAGCCTCGACGGCGATGGCAGCATCCCTCTATAAGGCCATCTACTCACTCTTTATTCTCTACTCGCTGCTCACTTGAAGGGTGCGGTGCTCGCAGGCCCTTAGCTCTGCAATTACTCCGTCCTACAAGGAGTGGAGTGCTTCATGCAGGAGTGCTGCCAGGTTTAATCCTACTCCCTTCAAGACACTGACAGTGGGCCTGTCAGTATCATTCTTGAATGGTTCATGAGGCACAATACTTGCTAAGGTTTTGCAAATGGGGTAGCAAGCTAAGTGGGCTTGATTGTGGAAAAACTCCACAGTTAAGCGCGCTTGAGCTAGAGGAGTTCTGGGATGGGTGACCTCCTGGGAAGTCCTGGTTACCGGGTGCAAGCCCCGGAAGTGATGATTGATGCTATGTGATTCGTTCTCCACATTTCACTAGTTTCAATCCCACTTCTTCACCCCTGTGAGCATCACCCGATGCAATGAGTGCTAAGTGAACTATTCAAAAATCATGAGAAATTAGTCAGTTACGACTACCTCTCATGGAAATGGTCATACGTTTGAATGACTTACTTAACGCAGTTGAATCCCAAAAATGATATCTAGTATCATTCTTTGTTGTCAGTGCTCCATCTGGCAGCACTAGCACACTGGAAGCCTTCGTGCGAAGCATATCAACAGCCTCTGATGTTCTGATAGCGAAGCTGGTAGATGCCATACCAACTGGTGATGTGCGGGCCTACAACTCCTGTAGTATAGTCTGGATGGACTAGGACGATCTTCTGCTGCTTTTCAAATTGTTGTAGGGCCTCTGTGGTGACATCTCTGACTGTTTCACCAATGTCATATAAGTCTCCCTCAATTAGTGTGATGGGGTCCAGCGAGGTCTTAGTTGCCTTGGACTTCTTTCTAGACCCTCCCTTTTCTAGCTCTCTTGGCCGCTTAATACAGCCAGACATCTCCTCAGGGTCCACGTCATGTTGCTATGTGTTCTCTTCTTAAGTTACAAGTGAAGGCAACCGTGCACCTTTGTTAGAGCCCTGCTTTGTGCCGCCTGTTTGTTTTCCTTCCTCCTTTCCTATCTGCTCTGCCTTGGCCTTCGCAGCGGCCTCCTTCTTCCTCTTCTCGACAAGTTGCGCCATCTTCATCTTGGCGTCGTCCTTCTTCTTTTGTGTGGCAAAGTTGCTTCCACACACTGCCAAGTCCATGGAGGTGTGTCACTCCACCGGTCATTTATCCAATACCATAGTGATGGCATCATGTGTGGCCAGGTATGGCAAATCGTGCCACTTCATCGCAGGGTTGTTCTGCATCCTGATTGAGATCCGATCGAAATCAACTTTGAATTTGGCATAGCTCTATAGGTTAGCATATACCATGGGCGACAATTAAGGCTTGCGATTGATAGCCATCCTGATGTTCATTTCCATCAGGATCTGGAAGATTTCACTGTTCCTCACACACTCCACATCCTTGGTTTCCCATAGCGAAGCGTACTTCACTGCCTCAAAAAGGTCCAGCGCGACCGAGCGGAATTGGTTTTCTTCTAGTAGCTCCCACACTATGAGCACAATAGATAGCAAGAGCCACGTGTAGTGGAACATCTTGCTCTGCTATTACACTTTGCGACAATTCGCCAGGAACTCTCTATGAAGGTAGGCCAACCAGTTAAATTGGACTCCTTCCGTGCACTATTGTGCGAGTGTGACAACAGGGGTCGGCTGCTATGGGGTAAAATGCACGGTGTATGGAGAATGAAAACTACCCTCAAAGGCCTTCCCAGCACCTTCAACAAACTGTAAGATTATCTGCAGATGCTACCAAGTCATACACATGTTCATATACAAATATCAATTAACAAAGTATGGAAAGAGGATTACCTCAAGTCTCCTTCTAGATTTTTTTGGAGATACAATGTAGCCAAGAGGAACTCCCTCAAAGCTGGCTCCAAATCAGTTACTACACAAAGGAAAGGAAAACACAATCACTGCATACAACCTTGAAAACCAATACATGAATACACAATGAACATATATTTGCATACAACTAAACTACTCATATAAACAAGTATCGAATGAACAACTTAATGAACAATGTTACCGACACCATGGAGTAGGGAACACAACTACAGTTCTGTATCAATAACGAAAGAGTGATTACAACCATTTGTTGTATCAGTCTTCCTTTTCCCCTTCCACTTCTCTCTCTCTCTCTCTTCTAGCTCACTTCCTCAAATATTTGACACTTCACAACAACTTAGTAGACTATCCTTTCAAATGCTCTGACCCCTTTCACAATGAACCTCTCATTGCTTATATAGCAATCGAGTTATGGTTGCCAAGTTCCTCATAGATTTCACTAGGGAAAATGCAATGAACTTGCCCTGCTTTTCAGCTCTTTCCCATTTTCCTCCTTTTCTCATATTAGAATTTCTCCAAACAAGTTGTTTTTGGATGTTTCCTTGCTTTTCTTGAGTAAATTTAGGGACAAATATCTAGATATTTGTGAGTCAATTCGTTGGTTTGACCCTTGGAACTTCCCTTAGTTTCACTAACGCTATCCCCTAACTAACAACGTGCTTTATTAGGGTCACTAACGCACCTCCAGGCTTGGTAACAATCTTTATAAAGCAGGTTGTTAGTGTAC
This sequence comes from Pinus tabuliformis, assembly GCA_031772625.1. Lineage (NCBI taxonomy): Eukaryota > Viridiplantae > Streptophyta > Pinopsida > Pinales > Pinaceae > Pinus > Pinus tabuliformis. Next base: position 793,751,751 of record CM062804.1, read on the forward strand.
AACCAGAGTTAGTGTGGAATCAAGGCCTATAATCTTGGTCTTTGCTTCAGTGATCATTTCTTTCACCTCTGAGTTGATGAGGAGGTCATTTTGTTGTATAACAGATGCCCCCTAAGGTATGAGATCAGAGGCAGAGACGATGGCCGAAATACTTTACTAAAACTGTAATTTTTCCTGTCAAAAGTTAGAGAGAGAGAGAGAAACTTTGGGCAGCAAGGGAAACCTGATACAACACAAACACACACACACACACACACACACACATATATATATAACTGCTAAAATCATGTCCTAAGTCGCGCATTCCCATGCTCAGTAGCTATGTCAAAGTAATTTTCTCCAAAGAGATATGACGATATTGGTCGTGGATAAGCACAATGCGGATCCAGTGTCATAATAGAATCATCCTAAAACAGCTGTCTCCAAAAAACAATATCCGCAGCTTAGGAGAGGAAACAAGGCTGAATGATGCAAGCCTCTACCCAAGGTCTTGATTTCCGCTTCATCGAACAGCATAGATCGATACATGCAAATATATGCATTGACGTCGAACATGCATGAAATCATCTGATTACTAGTCAATAATGGAGACCGTTAACAGACGCAAGGAAGGCCACCGATAATGGTGATGGTCTCCAAGATGCACAGTGCAATCTAACGAGTGTGAAAGATGTCTTTGTCGTCGAACACCCATAGAATCGCTTAACCAGGAGTCAATAATGAGAACCCCCGATCAAACACAAGGCAACCTGCCACTAATGTCTGCAAGTACCAAGGCACTGAATGTGTTTCTGGGTTATCTTCCTGGATAGAGTGTTGAAGTCGATAGGTAGAAACCTATCGAAAGGTAGGCAATGATGTTTCCTACATCAATCAACATGAAATGGGACAAGAATGACTTTGTTTATTGATGAATATTTTGAGCATTTGGGTCTAAACAATGGAGGGCATGATGAAAGGATATGTTTGATCGGTTGATGGAGGAAACAAATGGTTAACCCTTGAACAATAGAAGGCACGACAATGGTTTTAACTAGACAACACTAGACTCATGAACACTACAGAGTGTTAGGATACAGAGATGTAATTACATCAAGGTATATAGGCTAAAACTCATAGGATGGTAGGGTTCATATTGAGAGGTCGTCAAAAGGAAGGTTTATCTGAGGGAGTGCTATGTTCAAGGGAACAACTACTGCCAAACCACACTTTCTAATACGGAATACAATTGTATTGTCCACTTTCCCCATCTGATTCATTTTATGAGTCCAAACAGGTAAACTCATTGATCTTTTCACTTTTAAAGAGTTTGAAAAGGGCCGCAAAAAGAACGACTCTTTGCCTTATCTGATTAATTTAATGAGTCCAGGTAGGAAAACTCGTCAATTTTTTCATGTTTTAAGAGTCTAAAAAGTATCGTAAAAAGAACAACTCTATATCTTGTCTATGTAATTTAAAGAGTCCAAACTAGACAACTCAGTGGTCTTTTCATATATAGAGAGTCTGAAAAGATCGTAAAGAGAAAATCCATGGTGGTCCTTTGTCATAGTTGTTAACCGGGTGCGACAAAAGGTTAATAGTATACCCAGATCAGTTACTTTTCTGTTAATTAATCTATTGAATCCGGATAAAGAGAAACCTATTTTCAATAGATGTTGACCTCATTTTGTTACGAGTACGAGGCAATGAACTAAACTTGTTTTTCGTCGTGAATTTTTAACGAGTCACGCGATGACAAACTCAATGCCTTCATCAAAAATTTTAATGAATCAAATGAAGAAAACTCACGGTATCTTTTTCAGTTTAGTGAGCAAGAAAAACATGGAAAAGAACTGCTCATTCCTTCTTCATAGATTTAATGAGCTCAAAGGAGGAGAAAAACTCGAGAATTTTTTGATTTAAGAGCGAGAAATGGTCCCAAAAAAGAAATTTCTCTTGTTGTTGCCGTATATTTTTAACGAGCCTGGTAACAAAAACTCAGGATTTTTCAGTTTAACGAGTGACAAAAGTACCTAAAAGAATGCTCGGGTCATATTTATAAAGTTTAACGAGCCTAAAGACAAAGCTCGGGATTTTTTCAGTTTAAAGAGTAAGAAAAAAGCACCTAAAAAGAATGCCCCCTTGGTCCTTTTATGTTTAATTAGCTAGAAAAAGATCAAAAAAGAGTTGCTCAGAGCATCGTCGTATAGATTTAACGAGCGAAATGATGAAAACTTGGAGATGTTTATATTTTTTAAAGAGCAATAAAATATCTCAAAAAGTGCTCTACTAAGAATTACATGCAGCATTTACTGCTTTTCATTCCTGAAGGTACTTTCATCAAAAAGTGGTAAAAAGTATAAAAAGGTAGCAATTCCTATCATATGGGTTCATGCATGATAAAAAATCATGGAGAATGGACTACTTCCTCTTTAATGATTTCATAAAATCGTGTCTCCAAAATAAATATAAGGAAATGTTTTGAGCTTTCACATGTATCATTTTCACTAGTTTGAGATTTGTGAGAGCATTTTGGAGCTAAAGAGGAGCAGATTTTCATGGACCATTGCAGGAGATCCGGGTGGCCATTCCACGTGCCATTAGTCCCAAGTGAAGGCTAAAACCTTGCTCTATGCATTACTTAACCTTTCTTGACAGTTTTATGGGTGGAATTTTGCAAATTTGAAGTGCCCTAAAGCCCTATTTGCGCACTAACACCCTCCAGATGGCCAATAGAGATCGTTAAATGCTTTGTACGAGCCACTAGAGGGCGTTAATCCTCCCTGTGTAGCACTGGGGGTAGCATTAGAGCTAAAGGGAGTAGTGAAAACCCTCATGCATGGATTCCTTAAGTGTTTTTTGCCCCATTTTAACTGTTCTTAGGGTTATTTTATGCAGGTTTCAGACCGAAATGACTCACCTATGGAGAGAACGGGCCCATGATAATGAGGAATTGCTGATGCGAAATGATCCAGGATGCATATTTGCATTGCGCCGCTGTGGTTTACTGAAGTATGAAAAGCTGGAGCTGATGAAAGGGCAGCAGGATTTACTAAGATGGATTATACAGCGCTGGGATGAACACGAGCAAGTGTTCAGGATTGGAGATCAGGTGTTGGCTATTGACTGTGATGACATATATTTTTTGACTGGTTTGTCGTGCCATGGGGCACAAGCAAACCTCACCAGTGGCAGGCCAGATCCATGATCTACCTCAGAGCTGGTGTAATCCTATTGCATCCATGAGAGTGGACTAGTCAGCAATAGAGTCCCCATAGAGAGGATAAGATCCCGATCTATGAGGGCAGTTGTATGGTTGATTGTGTCATTGGCGGGGTCAAAGAGTCCCCACGTTGCAACAAAGACCCAACTGTTGCTTGCAGTTGACTGTTTCTAGCCACAGATGTTCAACTGGTGTGAAGCAGTGCTTTGCAAGTTGAAGGCAGAATTAACAACATGCAAGACTTGTACCCAACACAGTTTTGGGTACGGTACTATCATAGTCTCTTTCTTCCTTGAGAGGGGACCTATTATGCGCCCAAGGATGAGCTTAGGTACCCTTGATCCGAGGGAGCCAAGGAAGGGTCACTGGTCATCACTCAATCCTCACACAGGAGGAGGACTGATCTGGCATTTCTTTGACAAAGATTTCTTCCAATGGCTTCATAGCCAAATTGTGATTATTGATGACTATGCTTATGAGGGCATGGACTTTAACAGCAACCCGAACTTGATGCTACCGCCTAGGACCAATTGGGTTCCTCAAGGTGAGAATAATTTTTTACAGTACTTTAAGTATTTTTTATCTTTTTAATGTTTATGTAATGTTTTTATAGGCGAAATAAGTACTGACATGAAACTTTTATGCTTAACACAGATGTGGCACCATTACAACCTGCAGGTGAACCTCACCATATGTGACGAGGAGGCCAACTACTTGCTAGAGGGGGAAATTCCGATAGTCTCTATGAGGTTCTGAGGAACCTGGAGGATTTGACAATGGGTGTCCCCCCCCCTTCCTATGAGGGAGATTCCTGCTCATATGTAGCAGCACACAGTTGGTGTACTTGAGCATTTTCTTGTTCCTCTTCGGAGGGTAGCTAGAGCCGTTTTAGCGTTTTTGGAGAAATAGGCTCTTTTTAGCAGGTGCTTTAGTGTAGCCACATGAGTGTTTGTAGCTGGGCTTTTGAGCCATTTTATACTTAAAACATCCAAGTTTTGGAATATTTTGATGTAAAAGACTGGATTTCGATCTATATATATACAGACATTTTTGGTATTTTGATGGTGTAAATGTGTTTTTAAATGTTTTTTGTAAAAAAAAATTGAACTCAGTAAATGTTTTACTTTTCATGCATGCTTCTATAAAGAATGAGACAAATGCCAATCTAATACATAGTTAGTTAATGAATCAACAACTGTATTTAATTCTTAAGGAACATGTTCATATGTGATTATTTCAAATTGACATTCCAGGAGTCGTACCCTTAGATAATGACGCAACAAGGTTGGATTATGAATGTGATAATGGTTTGTCAATTTCATAATGACTAGCTGGGAGTCTAACCTAACCACCAGATTGGAGATGTCCCTTGATGGTGCTTCCGTGAGAAGTGAAATGACAAACATGTACTTAGCAATATTGTTGGTTGTGGTACTAAGAAAGACCCCCCCGGAGCAAAATAGTTCAGACTTGGGTGTGTAAATGACCCAAGTAGCTGATGCAATATGTCATGTGTGACGACTGGAACCATCCACGTATCCTATGTATGCTAAAGGTAATGATGACATCTGCATTGCAAGAATAATGCATGAGACAAGTACTCCACTAAATAACAAAACAATCCAATCACACCAAAAAGGGAAGCAAAACTTATGAATACATAAAATTACAAAGCACATGCCCAGTGCAATACTAGGCATAATACTTTTTCAGATAGAGCCCATATCTGGGCTCCTTGAGCGGGACTCCTTCCCAGTCCTGCAGTTCATATGCCCCCGTGGGGAGGACTTTCTTTACGACATAGGGACCTAGCCAGATGGGTTGAAGCGTGCATGCCTCCAAGAGGTCATCTTTTGGATGATAGAGAAACACAAGGTCGCCCTCTTGGAAAGAACAAAACTTAACCTCTTTCACAAATTGGGATTGTACCCGTTGCTTGTGAGCCTCGAGTGCCAAGTCAGCATCTCGACGGGTTTTATCCAGCTATTTAAGGTATAGTAAGTGTTCTTCTTCGGTAGTAGGGTCGGGCATGGTTTCAATGGCTATTTCCAAGGAAGGGGTGTTTGGTCTAAAATGCGGATGCAAATTGGAGTTTCATTGCTATCAATCCGGGTAAGTAACCTTTGAGGATCGTCCAACATATATGGACTTAGGGATAAACTAAACTAACATAGGTGAAGAAATGCCAAAGCTCCCTTAAAGGAGGTCTTTCATTGGAATCTCCAACACCTATTTAGTCATTTAAAAAAATGAAATCTAAAGACATTGTGACAAGTGTAAGAAATATTAAAGCTCCCTTACAGGAGACTGTTCATTAACATTTCTAATCATCTTAATCAACAAACTATTTAAACTAATGAAATTAAAGCACTTAAATCTAATTCTGATTGATTGCATGAAATATTAAAGCTCTCTTACAAGAGACTATTCATTTATATCTCAAGCATATGAATCAGTAATTTAATCTAATTAAATTCACAAACAAAAATAAAATTAAAGTTTACCAAAACAAAACGAGCATGCAAGTGAGGCAATGAGGGCCCTCCATAGCTCCACAAGCACACCTAGAAATAAGTCAAATGTAGAAGAAAATCCAATCCACTTTATTTATCATCAATTGAAAATTGCAATTACAAGCTCCAAGTTCTACATTCCAAAAGGTTCTAAATCTCCATTACAATGATCCTAAAATATAAAATTACAAATGAAGGACTAAGTTTCCAAATTCTAAAAATAAGATTACAAATGAAGGAGATAACACTCTTATTTATACAAAAGCTATGATAACAAACTCATAAATGTAGGCCCACTATTTCCTCCTTTGACCCACATATTTCTCAACCAATGGTGACACATAACCCTCTCCTCCATGATCTCCTCCATGAGGTCCATGATCTTCTCCATGAGGTCCATGATCTTCTCAAATTCGAATTTGAACATAGAGTGCCACATAAATATGCGTTGGAAGCTTCCTTTGTGCCTACACATGTCAACAAACTCATTCTAATTGTTAGGTATAAGTATATGGAGATTATTTTCTAAAGTTTAACAATAAATTCTCTTAAAATAACTAAGAATTAATAATGTTTTGGAAAACACAAAGGTAACCCATATAATGATGAAAGTGAAGTTGATGTGGTGACATGGTGGTGGAATAGAGGTGAGAAAATGTGTGAATGGAGTGAAAGTGGGTGTTGAATGGAGTGAAAGTGGATGTATTTTAAGGATAATTCTTAGGCCCAATAAGGGGTCTGACACTCAATGGGTTTTTCATCGTCGTAAAGTTGGATATCATGCGCGACAATAGATGGATCAATGTCAGGCATTTCCTCGTGAGACCCATGGAATACATCGTGGAATTCCTTATATAGGTAGGTGGAGCTCTCAATTTCCTCAGGATTGTAATCTGCTCGCATCTGGATGTTTTCCATGATGCTTGTCTTGACCGAAATATCGATGGGAAATGATTTGGAAGTGTCGCCCATGGTTCCTTCTGCATCCAAATTTTGGATGATCGTATAGGGTGAGGAAACTATTTCTGGTATGTCAGGGGAAAATATTTGAAGAGGCGTCATGTCTGAATCAGATATCAGAACATGATGGTGCCAATCCTCCCAATGTTGCTCTCCAAAACTCATGATTTCTCGAACAGCTTTGTCTATAGGTAGGAGTTGATTAAGTGGATCTAAAGGAGGAGCGGTTATGGGAAGGGCGATGGTACCTTCGACAGTAGCCAACGTGATTGGAGATGTGAATGCGGATTGAATGGCTTAGTAGGCCAATTCAGCTGATGACAGCGACATCTATTCTCTGAATGTGTCAAGGTCTGAAGGGGCTAGTAGGATCCATGGATCGATCTGTTCATGAGGAAAAGATGAAAGCATGTTGACCGTCTGTGAAACCTTGGACAGCTGAAGAGGAAAGCAACCCATGAGGGAAGAAGCCTTTAGTAGGCAGATACCTAAACTGACATAACAGTCAGTTCCACCTCCTACTAGGGGTACGGAGCCACTTGGTAATGGTGAATTATCAAGGGTGCAGAACGACAACTGATCTACTGTAATAACCTTTCCATCCAATGGAAATAAGATGATGTGAAAGACAGTAGATACAATGGCCGTCATGGCATATGTCCAACTACAACCCAGCAAGAGATTATAATCGAGTTTTTTGTTTACGACTTCTATGTCCACCGTTACAGTTTGCCCATACAAAGTGATGGGGAACTGGCTAGGTATCCTTTTGGGATAAAGGTGTGGCCATCAAAAGCTTTAAGGGAGTTCAATGGCAGGGATAGGGTTGGGGAACCTAGGGTGAGCCAACATGAAGCTGACATGACAAAGGTAGAAGCACATTCGTCGATGACAGTTCTGTGTATACCTTTACCTTTCGAAATTATATGCACCTGGAATGCAAGTTGGTGAGAAAAGGGAGGTTTACACTTTTCCATGTCGAAAATAGCAAGCATGGAATCCGTTGGGCCAATACCCCCAATAGCCGAAAGCAAAGATTTTCGTTGCTTTGGGCATGTTTGTAATACTTCGAGCACCGACATAGCTGACGACACTTGCGCCAAATATTCTCCAATGTTGTAGTGTTTGGCGCCACGTGCAGATGTATTGTGCATTGTGCGTTGAAGTCCCCCTTTTGGGGATCGAATTATAAAGTCCTCAACCAGTCTTTCGATATGCAAATCGTTGGATGGTGGTGGGTTTTGACGGATGGTTCTACTGCAGGAGTGATAGGAGCTCCATAATATTTGTCTCTTGTGGCGAGTTCTACCATTTCAAATGTGTAAACGGTAGAAGATCCTTCACCAGTTGAAGGATGTTGCGAACCATCGTTGCCCCCTTGCGGGGGTTGCGGTTGGTTTGCAATAAGATTTTGTTGTTGTTGAGTGGAAAAGGATTTCTAAGGATAGTGGGGGCCTTACTAGAATCCCTTTTGGTAAGGTATTATGTGCATTCCTGAAGCCACGGACAACACCAAGTCGTGTGGTATTCAGCACAGAGTTTGCATGGATGTCTGGTGGGTTTATCCTTTTCCTCATTAGTAGGCGTAGCGACCTTCTGTTTTAGGTTGGGTTGCTTTATTGACGATGGTGAGCTCCAGTATTGTAGAAATAATGTTGTAACTTTTGGGGCTCCATACTTTACTTTTATCAACCCGGTAGTTCGTAACAAACTTGGAAGCGACAATGCTATATGCACAAGTACTAGCTCTTACTGCAGGCTGTCACTTGATCAGCTGGCACAAGTTGCTAGGAACTTAAGCCAACTTTTATGAGTTCTTAGAAGAATATTTTAGCTATGATGGAAGAAAGCTAACTCAAAAGAGGCTATTCTACTTGCAGAAAGAAGATGAAAACTGAAAGCAAACGCAAACCCTAGCAAACCCTAGTTTTCCCCACTAACCCTACTTTTGCAATAAAAGAGATAGAAACTAATGAAATGGATGCCATTGACTATTGAAAAGGTAAAAAGCATGTATTCAAGCTACTTCTAAAGGAAAATGAGAATAAATCATCTTTTTGTGCTTTTGAGAAATTTTATGTGGAATTATTATGCTTGTGTTTTAACTAGTTGTGACTGTGCAGAGGTTTGGTGGCGAAGAGAGATGGATTTAGGTTTTTAAGGAGGTGAGGAAGGTGTGGAGAGGTACTAAGAAGTTCCTATTACCCTTCTGGAGACTTCCATTGTGATCAGACTTCAAAAAATCACTCGCATGAACTTCTACAGGAGGTTGCAGGGGATCTACAAGAGGTTCTACAGGAGGAGGACGAAAGTGGTTTTTGGAGGTTTGCAGGTGGAAAAATGATGGGAAAAGGGAAATGAAGGCTGGATGGAGGTGTTGAGGGGTCTAGGACTCTGTCAATGAAGATCAGGAATGAGGGAGATGGTTGGATTTGTTCAAAGGTCAAGAAAGCAACTTTGTGGAAAAATGCAGGAATTAGGGTAGATGGGCGAAGTGTGGTGAATGAGTGGGGAAATCTTAAGAGATGAACTGGTACAGGTTGTGTTATGGAGGAATGATAATCTGGAGTGTTCTATGAGTGAGCTGCACACTTACTTTGCAAAACTGACCCAAGCAAGGACCAAAAAACAAAATTTTGCATATTTTGACCTAAAACCAGAGAAATGTTGAACAGAACTTTATGGACAGAAAATTATGCAATAAAGCCATGGTAAATGAATGAGAAAGTATCTAAGCATGTGAATCCAACTGATATCAACTTCTCCAACTCAAAATCTCACACTAGCAATTGCATTGGAAAGCGAAAACAGTGTTTTTGGTGGCAGCAATAATGCCTTGATCTGAAATCATGGTCCCAAGGAGGGAGAAAGGAGATCAAGGCCTGCTTGGTAGCCTTTTTGGATCTTTTTCTGTTACTGCAGAAAGCTATCTAATCAACCTGAAGCAAGAACAATTATTCTAACCATCAAAAGAAACCTAATTAACAAAGCAAGATTTAACCTAAACAACAGAAATTATCTCATGAATGCAAGAAAAAGCATATAGTTACACAAAGGAGGTGCTGGGCACTTGGGTTGGGCCCAAACCCAAGAGCTGTAGCCCTCTAGGAAATATCAGTGCTAGTTCAAAGCTGGATTCATTTTCATTGATCAAAAAATAATAGTTACATCACAAAACTTCCTGCAAAAAGAGCTCGAAAATGAGCTGAGTACAAGGCTGCACTAAAGTGCAAAAATAGAATATCAAATGGCTAATCACTAACTAAAAAAATTGAGGCCCTAAGCCTTCTTATTTATACAAATGGGGACTTCCATCAATCCTCCTAAAATCAAGGAACCTGGCTTCCTGGAACTGAAGATAAACAACAGTCCTACTTAACTTGCTTGGCTGCCCCTTGGAATCATCAATGCGGCTACTTGTGCTCCGAGTTTATGATGGATAATTCGAGGTAAGGGTTCATAAATGAAGGGGACACCCTCCTACAAATCCTCTCCCTTTTTCTTCCTTGAATTTGGCTGCCAAATGTTCATTAAACCTTTGATTTTGTCTCAAAATTGACCAAAAATCTGCATAAAGCACACATTAGACTTTTTGGCATAATGACTAACCCAATTCACTCTATTAGCATAAATATAACCAAAAACATGCAATAAACTAATGAGAATGGTGGATTAAGCTGAATTAGGAGGCTAAATGAGCCCATATAATTACCCATTTCTGGGGCTCATCATCCCCATCCTACTGAAGGTGTTGCTCATCCTCTGAGCAACTAATCTATCTCTTCATCCTCGATGGCCTTGATGGCCTCCCTAACATTCCATGCCTCAAATATGAGATCCTCCTCCCTATCATGGAATCCAGCTTTTGCATCCAAATTTTCCACTGCTATTTTTCTTCTTCTTCATCTGTTGTTTTTCCTGTTTCTGCTGGTTTTGTGTCTGTTGTCTCTAATTTTGTTTTCTCCTCATCTTGTTTAGTTTCCGCCTTCTCTGCTTTAGTATTTTTCTTCTCTGGTTTAGCCTTTTTCTTTTTTGTTTTAGTCCTTTCCTTTTCTATTTTGGGTTTCCTCCTCTCTGTTGTGGTCTTTTCTTCTTTGTTTCCTCCTCATCTTCCCCTGCCATATTTCTAAAAATCTCCCAGACTATGAAGGTGTTCTTGGCAACCTGACCCAATGGTTTTTCTTCTTTGCTCCAGGGGAGTCCAAGTGGGAGGCTTGTAATCCTGTTGATAAACTTCGGTGTAGGTTCTATGGTTAGACCCCTGAAACTAACTGCAGCATGGGTTCTTGAATGAGGGTTTAAAGGCAATAAAAATTCCTCGGTCACCTCCTCATCATATCCATGAATTCTCTCAATGAAAGACATCCAGTTTGCCCTGGTGAAGAGGGCCACCATTTCTGGGTGCTCATGCAATTTGTTGGAGTTCAAAGGCTCCTTTCTCATAAAACCTCTTAGCATGGTGTTTAGTGACCTCTGAAAATGCTCAGGGGAGGAAGAAGGCAACAACTTTCAGAATTAGAAACAGAGGAATAGCTAATGTTTGTCTTTTTGAAGCTAGAGAGGGAATCTCTCGTGTTCTTTTTTTTTTCACCACATCAATTTTGCAATTTTTTTCCCTTAAAACTATTTTCACCCTGAATTTACTTCTTATCTTTTGGAGGAACTCAATATTTTGATAGAGAATATATAAAATGATGTTTTTTTTCTTTTCTCTCGGAGTAAATAGAGTTGCAAATTTGCTTTTTCACAGGCTTGGTTTCTATGGTTGCATCCCTTTTCTTTACAGGAGAATACCGGGAAGGGAAAAAAATAGGTTTTTTAGTGCAGAGAAGAAAACTGAGAGACTGTATGGAATTCAGAAAAACACACACAGACTTTTGAGCTCTCTTTCCTTTCTTTTTTTCAACCCAATACTTTGCTTCTAATCCACCACCTTGTATAGATATATCACATGCAGAGTGGGTTTCTGAGCCTACCTCTTTTCAAGCTCAAATTTGACATAAAATCTCAAATTTTCCCTTGCGGAACTGCTCACTGGCCTTCCTATAGAACTGTTACAGCTTCCTGTATAATGCTGATAGCAGAAAAATAACAGAGAACGATGCTTTCAAGGCTATGTAGGTGGTATAGAGCTTGTTGCAGTTGCGGGGATGATGATAAAATGGAGACAAAGGTGGTGAATTAGTTCGAGGCAGAGTACTGGTGAGCTGGAAAAAATGTGCATTGGCATTATTTGGATTGTTGGTCCCTACTGCAGCGCCATCATGAGACTTTACGCTTTATGCCTGTAATCACTTCCCATTATTTGCGCTGGAGTTCAAAACATCTGCCACTACCTGTTTTTTAGATTTCCCGTGAGTTTACTAGACACGTGTGCTATATGATTTCTGGATGAGAGATGTAGAACTGGACAAGGGTGGCCAGCTAACTAGCCATCGATCTCATTTAATCACAACCATCTCACTGTCCATGCAATTTTTAAATCACATTCATGCAACAGAGGAATGGGTTTAGTCACTTACCTGGAAGTCGAATGTGTTTTCTGTGAGGTGTTGTGGCCTTTCCTTCTGCTGCATGCCTTTGTTTCTATGGATGCATGCTTGACTAGTTGCTGATATGTGGTTGCTCTTTGTGCAGGTTCCCTTCTTTCTAGATTTGATCTTCAGGAGTCTACTTCAACCTTCAAATTTGCACCCTCATGTTGTTGATGCTAGATTTTTGCAGGACAGTGACTTGTTTTGTCCATAACTCCCAAACAGTAGATTGGATTGACCTGAAGATTTCTGAGCATGTTTCTATCATCATTATGCACCTCCCCATAGAAACAATTTCGTCAATGGATGCACGGATTTCGAGAAAAATTGAAAATGGCTAAAAGTGATGGAGGCCGATTTCTTGGAAACCGTGCACTGGAATTGGCTAAAATTGCTTGGGCATGTTTCCATCATCCCTATACAACTCCCCATGGAACAATTTTTTAAATGGATGCACGGTTTTCATGTTAAGGAAAAAACAAATTTCTGCTCTATGTATTTTTGTATCAGAGCATTCTACAGTTTTTTGGACAGTAGGAAAAAATGAGCTTGGGCTGTAATGAAGACTTGGAATTAATGGGAGATAGTTTTGAAGATTGCAGGGGGATTTATAAACCCTTTATGAAGCTTCCCTATTCCCCAAACTGCTTTTAAAATCCATTTCTAGCTCTCTGTAATTTCTACAAGAGTCTCTTGTAGAAAACACAGTTTTCAGAAAAGAAGCACAGTGAGGTGGAAAGAATGTCAAAAATGATGGAGAAGGGTGAGGGAAGGTAGGATAGGTGATGTTCTTGGTTTCAGAGCTTTCTTGGCACCTACTGCTACTTCTTGACATTCTCTTGCAAACCTGTAATACAACTGGAAATTCATTTTTTCTTTTTCTTTTTCTCTTTTTTTTTTAAAACAACTAGGGCGCCTCAAGGAGGTTTTCACCCTAATTTCCTGCCCTAGGCGCCTCCAAGGGAGGTTTTCACCCAGGGACCTTATTCTCTTTTTATTTTCTCTTCTTTCCAACCCATTGACCGCCTCATGGAGTTTTTCAATAAATGAGCCAATCTGAGGCGCCTCCGAGGAGGTTTTCACCTTAGATTTTTACTTTTCTCTTATTTTTCATTTTTTCATTTTTCTCTTTTTTCTCTTTTTTTCTCTACCCTACCCTACTTGAAAAACAAAATCATTTTCAAGTATAAGAATACTTCCAATGGAGCCATGTGCACATTGAGATGATAGACAAAATGATGTGGAGGCTTGAAATGCATGCTTTGACAAGTGTCTGGATATCAGAGACCAAATGATTTGACTTTGAAGGGATCAAGCATAGTTGAGGAAGAGGGCACTGCTACAACTTAGTGACCATCTAGAACCATATATCAATATAGTTGTGATGTCCTTGGTCCTTTTTCTGATCTGGATCATTCTTCATGTCACCATCTACCATGACCTTCACATCTTCCTCTTTTTGTTGATTTTTCTCTTGAATGCATGGAGGAATTGATGGTAACCATGAGGGAGCTCTCTCGATCTCTGATTTTGATGTCTTCTCTTCATCAAGTGCATCCCATTGTTCTTTGATCTTCTCTTTTGCATCTTCTTCTGCTTGATGTGGTCCTTCAATGATACCAATATAATCTCTTTTTTGCAATACTCTTCTTGAGCTATGGTGAATATCATTGAGCTCAAGAGGAGTTGTTTGGAAGTGTTGTACCTCAGCATTGTAATTGGGTTGAGCTACTCCAATGTGTGGGTTTGGAAATGGTGGTTCCCCACTATAGACTTGCTAACCGTTTCTGTTATTTTGGTTCGAGTTCGATTGAGCAGGCATTTGGGGCTGCCTTGGTGGAGCAAGGGGCGATGGTTGCAGTTGAGCGAGTGGTGGAAGAAAAGGAGCGGGAGGAGTATTGTACTGGGGCCTCCACCCCTAATGAGGTGCATTCCACTGAGGTTGTGGCTGAGCATAGGGGTGAAATGGATGAGCAGCTGGTTGGGCATAATATGGAGATGTGAAGGACCAAGGAGGAGGTTTGGACTAGGAAGGATGAGCAGGGGAACCCCAAGAAGGCATGGAAGTGGCTTGATAGGGGTTGTAATAAGTCTGGGATGTCCCTTGCATTCCCTGCTGGTAAGGTCTGGGTCCATGTGGCCTCCTTGGTTCATGAAATAGAGTGGTTCAGTGGCTCCTTTGGCCCTCTAATATGTTGGTTTGATTCCGGGTAAGGAAGGGCACTGATTTGTAAGATGGTCTTCTTCACAGACAAAACAAACTTCTATGGAGTGCAATGGACATTCATTCCTAGGATGCTTTCTAGTGCACTTGGGACAAAAAATGGCCAAAGTTGTCTCTGCTTCTTCTTTTTTTCTTTTGATATGCATGGCAAGCATTTTCCGCATCTCACTCTTGAATTCTTCCCACATGTTTCCAATTTCACCTTCAATGGATGAGTTGGAAGAAAAGGTACTGCTCCCAACATTTCTGTTTTAAGCCATTGGCTCTACATGAATGTTTTCTTCTTCTTCTCCCCTATAGGTTCTTCAAATATGTCTTGTTGTCCACCTAATGGTTCTTCTTAATCACAGCCATCGAAGAAGAGAGAAGTTTGGTTGTGTGAAGCAGTGGGGGTGTTGGGAAAAAAAATTCCTAAATTATCTCTACTCCTATGAAGCATGAAAGGAAATCTTTTTGGTGACTTTTGTTTTTTTCTGCTTGTACCTACAAAACTGAAATGGATTGAACAAAAAATTGCAACTAACTAAAATGAACTTGCTGAAATGAAATAGTAGAATTGAAATGAAAGCAGGAAATGACTAATCTATTTTGCTGAAATGAAATTACAGAATTGAAATGAAAGTAGTAAATGTCTAATTTACGCTTGCTGAATGAAATTTCAGAATTGAAATGAAAGTAGGAAATGTCTAATTTACACTTGCTGAAATGAAATTGCAGAATTGAAATGAAAGCAAGAAATGTCTAATTTAAGTTTGCTGAAATAAACTACTTAGCAGAATGTTGCAGTAGAAAATAGAAGAAAAGCAGTAATCACAAAGTACTCTGACGCTTCCCTGGCAACAGCACCAAAAAGATAGTGAGCTCTAGTATTGTAGCAATAATGTTGCAACTCCTAGGGCTCCCTGCTTTACTTTTATCAACCCAGTAGTTCGTAACAAATTTGGAAGCGACGGTGCTATATGCACAAGTACTAACTCTTACTGCAGGCTGTCACTTGATCAACTGGCACAAGTTTTCTAGGAGCTTAAGCCAACTTCTGCTAGTTCTCAGAAGAAAACATCTTTTTGTGCTTTTGAGCAATTTTATGTGGAATTATTATGCTTGTGTTTTAACTGGTTGTGACTGTGCAGAGGTCTGGTGGCGAAGAGAGATGGATTTAGCTTTTTAAGGAGGTGAGGAAGGTGTGGAGAGGTCCTAAGAAGTTTCTAGTACCCTTCTGGAGACTTCCATTCCGATTAGACTTCGAAAAATCACTCACATGAACTTCTACAGGAGCCTGCAAAGGATCTATAGGAGGTTCTACAGAGGAGGACGAAAGTGGTTTTTGGAGGTTTGTAGGTGGAAAAATGATGGGAAAATGGGAATGAAGGCTAGATGGAGGTGTTGAGGGGTCTAGGACTCTGTCAATGAAGATCAAGAATGAGGGAGATTGTTGGATTTGTTCAAAGGTCAAGAAAGCAACTTTGTGGAAAAATGCAGGAATTAGGGTAGATGGGTGAAGTGTGGCGAATGAGTCGGGAAATCTTAAGAGATGAACTATTACAGGCTGTGTTATGGAGGAATGATAAGCTGGAGTGTTTTATGAGTGAGCTACACACTTACTTTTCAAAACTGACCCAAGCAAGGACCGAAAAATAGATTTTTGCATATTTTGGCTTAAAATCTGACCTAAAACCAGAGAAATGTTGAACAGAACTTTATGGATAGAAAATTATGCGAGAAAGCCATGGTAAATGAACAAGAAAGGATCTAAGCATGTGAATCCAACTGATATCAACTTCTCCAACTCGAAATCTCACACTAGCAATTGCATTGGAAAGCAAAAACAGTGTTTTTGGTGGCAGCAATAGTGCCTTGATCTCAAATCATGGTCCCAAGGAGGGAGAAAGGAGATCAAGGCCTACTTGGTAGCCTTTTTGGATCTTTTTCTATTACTGTAGCAAACTATCTAATCAACCTAAAGCAAGAACAATTATTCTAACCATCAAAAACAACCTAATTAACAAAGCAAGATTTAACCTAAACAATAGAAATTATCTCATGAATGCAAGAAAAAGCATATAATTACACAAAGGAGGTGTTGGGCACTTGGGTTGGGCCCAAACCCAAGAGTTGCAGCCATTTAGGAAAGATCATTGTTGGTTCAAAGCTGGATTCATCTTCATTGATCAAAAAATAATAGTTACATCACAAAATTGTCTGCAAAAAGAGCTCGAAAATGAGCTGAGTACAAGGTTGCACTAAAGTGCGAAAATAGACTATCAAATGGCCAAGATCTAACTAAAAAAATTGAGGCTCTAATCTTCTTATTTATACAAATGGGGACTTCCAACAGTCCTCCTAAAATCAAGGAACTCGGCTTCCTGGAACTGAAGATAAATAACAGTCCTACTTGACTTGCTTGGCTGCCCCTTGGAATCATCAATGTAGCTGCTTATTCTCCGAGTTTTTGTTGTAGAATTTGAGGTAAGGGTTCATAAATGAAGGGGACGCCATCCTACAAATCCTCTCCCTTGTTCTTCCTCGAATTTGGCTGCCAAATGCTCATTAAACCTTTGATTTTGTCTCAAAATTGACCAAAAATCTGCATAAAGCACACATTAGACTTTTTGGCATAATGACTAACCCAATTCACTCTATTAGCATAAATATAACCAAAAAAATGTAATAAACTGATGGGAATGGTAGATTAAGTTGAATTAGGAGGCTAAATGAGCCCATATGATTACCCATTTCTGGGGCTCATCAGAAGGAGCAGTCTTTTTCTTATTCTTCTTGTTCTTGCCACTGGATTTTTACATAGATTGCACAGAGTTTATCGCGGTGGCAGGAAGAGCAGTCATATTGGTAGAGGGGTCCACTGCCATCTTGGAAATGTGACCACTCAGTTATTTTACAACAACCCTAGAGGTTGCGCTGACAATACCATCGGCGTGCACTCTGGGGTGTTGAGTGGCGGAAGCATTGGCGTTACTAGGAGCATTGTGGATTATGTCGTAAAGAGTGCCAAACTGTGAATATATCAGATCTAAGTGCTAGGCATGATGTATGGATTGGTCTTCTATGACCGCACCACCAAGAGCGACATCTCTAGCGATTTGCGGGAGTAAGGACTTGCAGAACCAGTCCATTAAGAGAAAGTCTGGGATGGGAGCTTTGACTAACCTCCGCCTACATCTCCATTCATGAATATGATCAGAGATGTGGGTGGCTGCATCCTAACGAAATTAAGTGAGGAGCTCTATTCCAATCTCATAGCAGATGGGTAGCTGGAAGTGCTTTAGGAATTCCATTGCTAAAGTTTCAAAGGTGTTTACTGACGCGCATGGTAACTCAATATACCATTTCGCTACGTTGCCAGTGAGGGTGCAGGGAAAAAGTTGTAACCGGACACTATCATCCACCATAGAGTTTGAAACACACCAGAGATGGTAGGTGGTGATATGGGTGCTCGGATCCTCCCCTTGTTTTCCATCTAAATTTGGGATGTCCATTGGTATCTTATGCGGGATCGGTGGCCATTGTAAGTTGTGATAGATGGGGTCGTTTGTCTGCTTGTATAAGTCGGGTATATCCAATGTTTCCAAGAAAGCCAGAGAGTTAGTGCGCTCCTCCCATCGTTTGGTTCCCTATAGTGTACATGGGTTGCGTGGTGTAGTAGTTGCTCTGAGGTATGGTGTTGTAGACTGGATTTCCATGAGGATTTTGATACTGGGGTATGAAATTACCCCCAGTATAAGCGGTGCCCCTTGACTCATTTGAATGAGTAGGGTGCCCCCATGGACTGGTTAAGAACCCCTTTAGGATTCTCGCCTGACACAGAACTAACCATTTGTCCTTGATTGACAGAGGGAACGCTCATGTCAATTAGCAACTGACCATGCATGCCTGAGAATGGGGGGGGAACTATTATGTTCCCCACTGGCATGTGTATATTGGAAACCCCACCAGGTATATGAATCTGGGGGTTTAAACTGTACATTGGTGGTCGACCATATTGTTGGTAAATGGGAACCGCACCCATAGTGCCACATTGAGTGTTATAGGGAGCATTGTATGTGGCACTTGTAAGGTATGTTGTTTGGCACCATAGGGGTGGAACCTGGCATCTTCTGGGTTCCAATCATAGAGGGTGTTATGTGAGTGGTTGTACCTGGGACAAACAGGATAGCGGGATTCGCCACTACCAGTGTTGTGGTGACTGTTGACCGGGGGAGTGGTGAAGGACCAAAAGTATCCTTAAAGTTCCACAACCCATAAGTCGTTGACTAGATAGATGGAAATGTTCCAACTATCGAAGTAGGAAGTACAGGTACCACAGGAGCCAAGACAGGTTCCAATGGATTCGTGAGCGGAGGGTTAAAGGGAGGAAGAAATCCTTAGGTAAAGAAATCCTCTGGTAAGCCTGAATCGTCAGCTATCCAAATAGATCCCGTGTGAGATCTAGGAGACTGATCCCCTAAAGATGGGGAATCCGGCTCAGTGGAACTTGGCGGATCTTCCATAATGAGTGGAGGAAGTCCTAACAATCGTTTGGAGTGACGACGAGGGCCGGATGTAGCCATGGTGACCATTAATTTTTATCAATAAATTTTATCGTGATATTCTTTAAAGTCTCAAATGATAGCACTCAGGTACCTAAAAAATATAAAAAATACACTAAATGGATCAATCAGCAAATAGAGGGAAATTACCTCGTCTGATAAGCACCGATCACTGGAGATGAAACCCAGTATCTTAATGAATAATAGAGAAGGATGGCCAGATTTACGGTTACGGTTACTCTAGAGCTTCATCCGAACCTTAGATTGAAGGGCCAAGTACTCTCATGAAGACGAGTACCCTCCCAAAAACTGAAGACAGAGTAGATCCGTCTATGTTAAGTACTAGGACGGCCTGTCCCAATCACCTTGTGTAAGTCCCTATAAGTGTGGCCACTAGAGATACCTTAGATCATAGACACCACTGGGGGGACATAGTCGTAGACAGCACGCTGTGTGGGCAGGATACTTGAGTCCCTGACTCAGTTCCGAAATTCTCGAAGGGACCCCCAATACACAGAATACCCAAAGGATTTGTAAGAGAAGGCAAGCTACCTTCAATTATAGTCCGATGTTGTCTCGTATTTCGCTCCAATTTTACTAGAGTGGTCCTGGTAGTATGAGTTCAGAAGGAATTTTTTGCTCATTAATGACGCTAGTTTTGGTTTTCAACCTTGGTCAGTTCACTCACATGCTTATCCCAAGATCCTAGCCTAGCTAATGTTTGTTTTCTCAACAGAGTTACTGATTGATTTTTATGTAAATTTTATGTGTACTTGATTATTGTCTTTGGTAGGGGAGTTGACGTATGAAATATGGTGAGACTCTTGACTCGATAAATCATGCAAAAACAATGCTCTGATTTTTTTTTCAATTTAATGCAAACAAGTTGTATTCTACATATTCATATTTTTCACATATTCATAGTTTCTTCCATGCATCTATAGTCTTTCAACACATGCATAACCAAAAGATTCTTTTCCAATATTTCCTAACAACTACTTGAAACCAAAATGAAGCAACTTACAACTAGTTAAACAGAAGGATGAATACAAATTGTCAGTCTTTCTTTCAGAAAAATGTTTTTAAGAGAGAAAAGCCAAAACTTTTTTCCCAAAAATAAATTTCTAGGAAACCAAATCTGCTAACATAATACAATTACAGATCTTATTTCAACCCATGAGAAGATTTCCTATCCCTTTTGGTCCATAGACACTGCTAAAAATCAAGGTAATGGGAGACTAACGCTCTGTAACAGTGGCTACAGAGAGTTAGTAGGCCCACTAACACTCCCTGTGAATAGGCATAGTGCTTTATAAAGCTCTGTGTGGCCTGCTAACCTATGTTAGCGTGGGAAATCTATCAAAAAGAGGGTTTCCAAGATCAGTTTCTGAGATGAACGTATACAAGTAAGATGCATCAAGATATTTGGTGGATTAGAAAAGGATTTTAGAAGAATAGGGAGCTCTTAGAAGGAAGAGAGAACTGAGAAGAGTTTGGGTAAACCGAGAACTAGATGTATAGTCCCCACCAAAGTCGCCAATTCTGCTATGGGGTAAAATGTACAGTGTATGGAGAATGAAAACTACCCTCAAAGGCCTTCCCGGGACCTTCGACAGACTATAAGATTATCTGCAGATGCTACCAAGTCATACACATGTTCATATACAAATAACAATTAACAAAGTATGGAAAGAGGATTACCTCAAGTCTCCTTCTAGATCTGTTTGGAGATCACAATGCAGCCAAGAGGAACTCCCTCAAATACGGATCCAAATCAATTCCTGCACAAAGGAAATGCAAACACAATCACCACATACAACCTTGAAAACCAATATATGAATACACAATGAACATATATTTGCATACAACTAAACTACTCATATAAACAAGTAATGAATGAACAACTTAATGAACAATGTTACCGACACCTTGGAGTAGGGAACACAACTACAGTTATGTATTAATAACGGAAGAGTGATTACAACCATCTATTGTATCAGTCTTCCTTTGCCCCTTCGGCTTCTCTTTGTCTCTCTCTCTCTTCTAGCTCACTTCTTCAGATATGTGACAGTTCACAACAGCTTAGTAGGCTATCCTTTCAAATGCTCTAACCCCTTTCACAATGACCCTCTCATTGCTTATATAGCAATCGAGTTAGGGTTGCCAAGTTCCTCATAGAGTTCACTAGGGAAAAAGCAATGAACTTGCCCTGTTTTTCAGCTCTTTCCCATTTTCCTCCTTTTCTCATATTAGAATTTCTCCAAATAGGTTGTTTTTGGATGTTTCCTTGCTTTTCTTGAGTAAATTTAGGGACAAATATCTAGATATTTGTGAGTCAATTCGTTGGTTTGACCCTTGGAACTTCCCTTAGTTTCACTAACATTGTCCCCTAACTAGCAACATGCTTTAGTAGGGTCACTAATGCACCTCCAGGCTTGGTAACAAGCTTTATAAAGCAGGTTGTTAGTGTACAACCAGCGTTAGTGTGGAATCAAGGCCTGTAATTGTGGTCTTTGCTTCATTCATCATGTCTTTCACCTTTGAGTTGATGAGGAGGTCATTTTGTTGTATAACACTAACACCTCGTTAGCGCGACAATTCCGCATCACCTTGCCTATAAGGATCTACATTACCACTTTTACAGTGGGGTCATAGATGGTAGAGATTGCGTACTTGTGTGGCTTCTTCACCAACTTGAACTTCTCTTTCATTGATTCGGCAAGCGCTAGTTTGCCACCCTTACCGCCAAAGATCATAGTTGGGTTTTTGCCTGTATACACTAGGCACGTTATGAAGTGAATCAACATATCTGTGATGGGTATCGGCTCCTCCAGCCACAGACACCCATCATGCACCAAGCACAACAACTACTTGATAACTAGAACTATCATGGGGGTGCAGTTATAGTGCGACACCCATAGTAGGTTGAGTAATCTTGCCTTCTCTACTCCTCTAAGCCACCTCCGTGGCTCCGGTGAAGTCATCCTCATAGTTTTGTCTATGATGCGATCCATCAACTATTCGGTCACCAGGTGCAGAAACTTCTCATGATCTGCTAATTCCCAGTCTTCGAGCTTCAAAATCAGCACCTGCACCAAACGTGGACCGTCAAAAGTGATCTCATCTGGTAGCAATGGGGTTTTCAGGGGAGTCTTTCTTTCATCAATGTCCTTTGGGACCTTGGAATTAGGCTTGCGTAGAGGGACATACTCCGACTACCATGTAATAGGGTCCGCACCCTGGGCTTCAACCTCCTCTATTTCCATTCCCACATCTTCATCATCTATGGGGATGTCTTTGATATCCTCCTCTTCTACCTCTAGGTTTATAACCTTGCCTTTCTCCTGGCAGTGAGATTTGTTGAGTTCTGTCTCAGCGACACGTGCACCAAGATGGTAGGCTACTTTCCCTTCTTATCTTTCATGGTCTCCTTGGTTGGGGTTGGCTTTGGCCTCAGCGTTCTCAGAGATTTGGGGACCTTCGCCAGTACTTCGCCTACTTCAGCGGTAGCTTCTTCGGCCTATTTCTCCATTTCTTGTGCCAACTCTTCTACCACTTGTTGTGTATTAATAACTTCTGGGGGTGATGACATAACACTCTCTATCATTACTCGTGACGTCTCAGACAAGTTCGCAAATGCAGGAGTCTATTTGAGAGCTTTGAAAAACTCTGGGTCCATAGGTGTCTGAGAGCTCAACAACTGAATACTAAAAATGCCAAGTGTTTCTTGATGGGCAACCACTTGTAATTTATAGGGAAATTTGAATTCAAATTTGACCTTTCCCCCTGAAATCAGTTCATTAATGCCAAATTGGTGGCAGATTTTCAAGGATCTATGCCATAAAGTTTGTCTTAACCGCCAGCCGCCCACTCCATTTGGCCTCATTTCTGTCGTCTTTTCATGAAGAGTGACTTTAACAGTCACTTTCTAGCCGACTTTCATGATTTCTCCCTGGGTAGCACAACTCCCTCCGCGTTATTGCAGACCCAATAACATGCCCCTGCTTCACACCATCTTCCAATCGCACATCTCCCCAACTTGGGTAGTGTAGTTTATAGTCCCGTGCCTCCTTTCAGCTACCTGGAGCGCTAATACTATGCTACTTTCATCTAGTCACATGGCCAAACCGTCGATGTATGACTTCAAGCGATTGCCATTCACCTTTCCTGGGATGGGTTCTCCATTTAACTTGACCAACTGTACCACTCCATCGGTAATCTCCTCAATATCATATGGCCCTAACCAGTGCATCCTAAATTTTCTGGGGAATTTATCAAACTTACTATCATACAACAAAACCAGATCATTTACCTTAAATGTGTGCAACTTGATGTGTCGATCATACCATGCCTTTTCACGCTGCTTTTGGACAAGCTAGTGAAATCCAAAAAAAAAAAAAAAATTCCTCTTCGAGCTCATCTAGTTGTGCGAGCCTCTCTTCTAGGGCTCCGCGATCCATCATACCTGTGAGCACTGCTATGCGCAGACTATGCACGATTTATTCCATAGGAATTATGGCCTCCACACCATAGACAAGCCTATACAGTGTTTGTCCAGTTAACTTCTTGCATGTCATTCGATAAGCCCACAATACTGCAGGTATGCGTAGGTCCCAATCACTTCGCTGAGCATTGAAACCTTTGTTAGTGCGTTTTCAAGCACTTTGTTGAACGCATCCATTGTCCCATTAGCCTGTGGGTGATAAAGCTCTTCTGGTGATATACCTGAAATTCCTCTGTTAGTGCAATGATCATCTCATTCAGGAAGTGCGTACCATGATCACTCATCAAGATCGTGGACATCCAAATCACGTTAGTACATGCTCAAGTCGGAACTTCGTGGTGTAGAAATTTTTGTTTTCCCACCCCGGTTTTCAGTTTCACCTTATTTCTCCCATGTAGTTAAATGCCCTTTCCCATAACCATACATTTAACAAGCTGAAAAAATAAATATTGCTGAAAACACAAATTCTGGAAATTTTACAGAATGCTGGAAATTGTAGAAATAAAAATCAGCAGTAATAAACAGCCATTAAAACACATTTAAACACTAAGATTTTTGGTCAATGTGACCCCGGAAAAACCCCCTACAACACTTGGGGAAAACCAGTTCGAGAGCTCTTCTTTATTTCTGAAAATGTCTTTTTCACAGTGAGAAATATTCAGCAAAAAAATCAGCAAGCAAATTTACAACTTATCTCTTTTCCCATGCCTCACAGCAAACTGGAAATTACAGCAAACAGGACAGCAATAAATGTTGTACGGCCTCCTCGATTTTCATGCCCACTTTCAGCATTAAATGTTGTTCTACGGCCAACATTAAATGCGTTGTACGGACTGCAATAAATGCGTTGTATGGCCCTAGTTTTGCATGCATAAAAATCAGCAAACTGCTCCTCGATTTTTATGCAAACCACTCCTCGAAAATAATGCCAAAATTTGCCTTTCATTGTGTGTTGAACCAGCTGTACAAATCTTCTCAACTGCTGCCTTGGAATGTGTGCCAAGCTGCTGTCTCCTTCTCCTCCCTGCTCAGAAATCTCTCTTGCTCTCTTGCTCTCCTTCTCCCAATCTGCTCATGAAAGAATGAATGACCTTTTCCTCCTTTTCCTCCTTTAATCTAACCCCAAGTGACTTTTGGGTGATCTAAGTGACTTTTGGGTGATCCCTAAATCCAATGGCTAAAATAGATTGAGATCTAAGGCTGAGATTAAATGCTCATTTGAATCTCACTTTTTATTTTTTAATTCACCCCACTTTAATAAAGACCCACTTAGTCATTTATTTCCAAAGTCACTTTTCCTTTCTAATTTTTCATTGACTTTATAAAAGTCACTTTAAAATTAGACTTAGTAACTTTATCACTTAAATTCACTTTTAAATTAGATTTAACTTTATAAAAATTATAAAGTTACTTTAGGAGAAAAATTAAATTCTTTTGGACACTTTTCCCTAGGCCAAAGATCAAAGCCTAAGGGAACCACCTGTCCTCTGGTACCAAATTTCAACACTCCCTCTTACTGAGGAAGGTGTTCCTCACCACACCCATCTTTTCTCTGAAGTAGACATGCTTGCCCCGTGGTAAGGCTTTGGTAAGAATATCTACAACCTTCTCATCAGTGGAAATATACTCAAGCTTCATAGATCCCTTCTGAACATAGTCTCTGATGAAATGATATCTGATCCCGATATGCTTTGACCTGTCATGAAATACTGGATTCTCCATGAGTTTAATGCAACTCTGATTATCACAGTAAATCACTTAAGGTCTCAACGGCTGACCAAATAAGCCAAACAACATCTTTCGAAGCCAGATAGCCTCACAACTAGCTAAACTGGCTGCCATATACTCTGCTTCCGTTGAACTCAGTGCTACTGACTGCTGCTTCCAGCTGAACCATGACACTATTGCTGAACCCAACCCAAAACAACACCCTGAAGTGCTCTTCCTATCAGAAGCACAACCTGCCCAATCAGAATCAGTGTATCCTGCCAATCTCACTCCATCTCCCTACCTGTAGTCCAGACCATAATCCACTGTCCCCTGCAAGTACCACAAAATGTATTTTGCAGCCACCCAGTGAACCTTCCTAGGCTCACACATAAACTGACTCATCGTGTTGACTGCAAAACAGATATCTGGTTTAGTGTTGACCAAATACATCAAGGAACCAATCAGCTGCCTGTACAATGTGGGATCCACCAACTCGGAATCCGAAGCATGAAGCTTCTTCTAGTTGGTGATCATCGGTGTCGACATGGGTCTATAATCCTCCATGTGGAATCTACTAAAGATGTCCACAATATACTTCCCCTGCCCCAGGAAGAAATGCCCCTCCTCCTGCCACACCTCCAAGCCCAAAAAATAATGCATCAAGCCGATGTCCTTCATCTCAAACTCCGTCGCAAGATCTCTCTTGCAGTGCTCTATGAGTCTCCCTGCACCTGTAATGACCAAGTCATCCACATACAACACCAAAATGAGAGGCTCCTCACCAATCACAATAAAGTAAAGGTTCGGATCTGCCTCACTCTTTGTGAAACCCATCCCTTGCAAATATGTATCTATCCTGGAGTACCAAGCTTTGGGAGCTTGCTTCAGGCCATAAAGGGCCTTCTTCAGTCTGCACACATGGGACTCCTTCCCATGCACCTCAAAGCCCTGTGGCTGCTCAATGTACACCTCCTCCTGTATGAAGCCATTGAGAAATGCGGTCTTCACATCC
Source organism: Pinus tabuliformis (assembly GCA_031772625.1). Classification (NCBI taxonomy): domain Eukaryota; kingdom Viridiplantae; phylum Streptophyta; class Pinopsida; order Pinales; family Pinaceae; genus Pinus; species Pinus tabuliformis. The sequence goes on from CM062804.1 coordinate 793,777,954, forward strand.
ATCTGGTGGATCTTCCAACCCATCTCTGCTGCTATCGATATAATGGAGCGGATCGAAGTATATCGAGCCACAGGAGCGAAGGTCTCCTCATAATCAACTCCCTCTACCTGGGAGAACCCTCTAGCCACAAACTTCGCTTTGAATTTATCAATGTTGCCATCTGCAGCATGCTTTACCTTGTAAAGCCATCTGGAAGTAACCACGGATTTTCCCTCAGGCCTCGGCACCACCTCCCAAACATCATTCTTCATGATAGAAGAATACTCCTCCTGCATGGCCTCTCTCCAGACCTGCTGGCTAGCTGCCTCCTCATAGCTAGAAGGCTCAGAGTCAAGGATGCTGGTAACCATCGCCATATAGCTACAAAACCTCTCAGGTGGTCTACTCTCTCTGACTGGCCTCTTCGGCTCAGCAACAGATGAGGCATATCTCAAGGTGTCCTGAAGCCACTTGGGCTTCCTCTTCCCTTAGTGCACTTCTCCCACCGGAGAATGAAACTCCTCCTCCTCATCATCATCAGGAGCCTGAACTCCTGACTGTCTATCTGTTGTCCTCCTGCCTGCACCTGAACCTGTAGAAGCTGAGGTACCATGTGAATTGTCAATCAGTGGACTCCCTAGTGAACTGCTCTGTGAACTGCTTTGCATGCTACCCGGAGCACCACCCCTCTGGCTCGGTGAGCCACTGCTCACTGACGAACCTGACATCCTCATAGATGTACCTCCTGATCCTCCTGATCCTCCTGATCCCTGCGACTGACTCAACTGCTGCTGAGGGTCTGGCTGATCCAGATACTCTAACTCCCGTGACCTCCTGAAGGCCCTGTCCTCCTCGAATTTCACATCCCATCTGACAACAACTCTCCTCTGTGCAGGAATGTAAATCTGAAAGGCCTTTGAGGTCTCACTGTAGCCCACAAAGATACCCTTCTCTGCGGTGGGCTCTAGTTTGGTCCTCTTCTCCTTGGGTATATAGGAGTATGTAATGCATCCAAAGATATGAAGATGACCAATATCAGGCTTCTTCCCAGAGAAAGCCTCCTCCGGAATCATGTGCCCCAAGGCACAATGCGGACTCCTGTTCTGCAAGTAAACAGCTGTGTTGCAGGCCTCTGCCCACAAGAACAATGGCAACCCCTGATCATGTAACATGGCTTTGGCAGCCCCTATGATGGATCTGTTCTTCCTCTCCACAACCCCGTTCTGCTGGGGGTTGTAAGGAACAGTGAACTCCCTCCTAATTCCTACCTCTGCACAATAGTCAACAAACTCTCCAAGGGTGTACTCTCCTCCATTGTCCAACCTCAGGGACTTTATCTTTCGACCTATCTGTGTCTCCACAAGAGCTCTAAACTCCTGAAACCGCTTGAAGACCTCACTCTTGGTCTTCAAAAAATAAATCCAGGTCCTCCTGGAGTGATCATCAATGAATAAAACATAGTACTCATATCCACTCAAGGAAACATGAGACATCCGACCGCTCACATCAGAATGAATCAAATCAAGTATCCCAATCGCTCTGCTGTCACTGCTGGGAAAAGGGGATTTGGCAAACTTGCCCATCTCACAACCTCTGCAAGTATCAAAGTGATCAGTACTGAAATCTGGCACACCTGTAGTGATCTCCCGCAATGTCCTCAAGGCTCCATGATACATATGTCCCATCCTGCGGTGCCAAATCTCACACAGCTCAGAAATGCTAGCTCTAATGTCGGTACTACTGCTCAATGCCAAAAGGGGTTGGAATGCAAACTTGTACACCTTTGCATGGCGTACACCTATCACTCTAGCTAAATCAGCTGGAGTGCCCCTGGGATACATCAACACATGTCCTCCCCTGAACAGTACCTCATATCCTCTGTCCTCCAAATCTGAGACGGATATGAGGTTCTTCCTCATCCCTGGCACATAAAGAACATCTGACACTTTCAAGGGAGGTTTGGACTCCCTCTGAAATGTCAGTGTCCCCACCCCGACTTCTCTAACAACTCTGTCATCACCGAGTACTACCTCTATATCAGTGCCACTCTTTGAAAGCTCTGAGAAGTACTCACAGACTCCTGTCATGTGACGTGAAGCCCCACTATCCACATACCAGATACCTGAAGATGCTCCGCTAATCGAGGGAAAAGCATGCTCCCTCTGAACCTGCGTGGCAGGTGATCCTGCACTAGAGGACTCACACGTAGTGAACGCAAACTCTCGGTCAAAACGACCTACAAAGTCCTCAATCTCTGCTGAAGCTGCCACGTCTTGGTTCTTCCCCTTCTTCTTCTTCTTCTCCGGACACACAACTACATAGTGTCCCATCTTTTGACAATTCCAACACTTCACCTTGGAATAGTCCTTCTGTGTGTTCCCCTGTTTACCTTTACCTTTTCCTTTGCCCCCACCACTGCTTGTGGAAGCCTGCTTCTTCCCTTGGCCTTTCTTGCCTCCTGCCACCAGTGCTACATCCTCATCCTGCTCAACTGGCTTGGTTGCCCCAAGCTAACCTTTCCTGATCTCTGTCTGAATGCAATCATCCCAAAACCTCTCCCATGTGGGAAGGGTCTCACGTGCACAAACCCCATCAGCAAAGTTCAACCATGAACGGGGGATGCCATTCACTGCAATCGCACCAACTTGGTGGGTGGAATGGCCTCTCCAATTGCTGCCAACGCATCTCTCACATTAGTAATCTTTGTGAGATATCCAGCCACACTATCATTACCCATCTTAATGTTCTTCAGCTTCTCCTTTAAGACCATCTTCTGGTTCTCATTGGTACTCTGGTAGAGATTGGACAATGCTGTCCACATCTCATGGGAATTGCTCTTTCCTCTCACATGAGGAATGCAATGGTCTTTGATTCCGTCTAGAATCAACCTCTTACCCTTATTGTTCTTCTTATTATAAGCAACCCACTGAGTAGCATTAGTAGGCACAACAACAGGGTTATGTGTGGTATGCACCATGATATCCTAGACTTCTGCCTCCTCAAAGATACTCTGCATTCTCTCCTTCCAAACGCTGTAATTTATATGCCCATCTAGCCTATCCTCCACCCTCAATCCCAATGACATCCTGTTGTCCTAAAACTGAAAAATAGCACTACTGTAGTAAAGATAAAACTGTTGTTTATGAAAAAATCAACTTGCTGGAATTTTCTGAGTGAAAAATCAGCAGCTGTAATTTTTCCTTTTGCTGTCCCAAACTGCCCTTCAGCACTCAAGCTCTGATACCATGTAGAAATTTCTGTTTTCCCACCCTAGTTTTCAGTTTCACCTTATTTCTCCCATGTAGTTAAATGCCCTTTCCCATAACCATACATTTAACAAGCTGAAAAAATAAATATTGTTGAAAACACAAATTCTGGAAATTTTACAGAATGCTGGAAATTGCATAAATAAAAATCAGCAGTAATAAACAGCCATTAAAACACACTGAGATTTTTTGTCAATGTGACCCTGGAAAAACCCCCTACAACTCTTGGGGAAAACCAGTTCGAGAGCTCTTCTTTATTTCTGAAAATTCCTTTTTCACAGTGAGAAATATTCAGCAAAAAAATCAGGAAGCAAATTTACAACTTATCTCTTTTCCCATGCCTCACAGCAAACTGGAAATTACAGCAAACAGGACAGCAATAAATGTTGTACGGCCTCCTCAATTTTTGTGCCCACTTTCAGCATTAAATGCTGCTATACGGCCAGCATTAAATGCGCTGTACGGACTGCAATAAATGCATTGTACGGCCCTCGTTTTACGTGCAAAAAATCAGCAAACTGCTCCTCGATTTTTGTGCAAACCACTCCTCGAAAATCATGCCAAAATCTTCCTTTCACTGTGTGCTGAACCAGCTGTACAAATCTGCTCAACTGCTACCTTGGAATGTGTGCCAAGCTGTTGTCTCCTTCTCCTCCCTGCTCATAAATCTCTCTTGCTCTCTTGCTCTCCTTCTCCCAATCTGCTCATGAAAGAATGAATGACCTTTTCCTCATTTTCCTCCTTTAATCTAACCCCAAGTGACTTTTGGGTGATCCCTAAATCCAATGGCTGAAATAGATTAAGATCTAAGGCTGAGATTAAATGCTCATTTAAATCTCACTTTTTATTTTTTAATTCACCCCACTTTAATAAAGACCCACTTAGTCATTTATTTCCAAAGTCACTTTTCCTTTCTAATTTTTCATTGACTTTATAAAAGTCACTTTAAAATTAGACTTAGTAACTTTATCACTTAAAGTCACTTTTAAATTATATTTAACTTTATAAAAATTATAAATTTACTTTAGGAGAAAAATTAAATTCTTTTGGACACTTTACCCTAGGCCAAAGATCAAAGCCTAAGGGAACCACCTATTCTCCGGTACCAAATTTCAACACGTGGCCATCACGACTATGCAATCCTTCATCAGCTACGCTTTTGCCCAACGATTCAAATACTCCATCGCAGTAATAATGTACCTTGCCCCTGTCTTCCCTTGTGGCTGAATGGGTCATACAAAATATATTGCCCACTTCTCGAAAGGTTGCAATGTCATTTGTGGATTTAAAGGAATTTCATCCCTCCACGATGGCCTGCCTGTTCTTTAACATACATCACACGCCTTGCAATATGCTTTTGAATCCTGATGAAGGGTTGGACACCACAACCCTGTGCATAGAATATTCTTCGCAGTTGCTCTCCCTACATAATTTCCTCCCGCGATGCCCCCATGAGCATCTGCAAGGATGCTACTTCGTTCAAAATTAGGTACATACCATCGCAATATCTCATCAATCCCCATCTTGTATAGATGCCCAGAAATGACAGAGAAATCTATCGTGTGCACCACTAATTCCTTCTTTTGTTGGATAGAGTATCCTTTCTGTGTAGTTCTTGTTGTTAGAAAGTGTATTATATCCTCAAAATGACCATCCATGACGCGTACTACAAATATCTGCACATCGGGCAATCCTTCTTCCAAGTTAGTAGGTTCCTCCTCTGTTTCGATGCGCGACAGATGGTCTGGTCCTGTGTTCAATCATCCAGGCTTCACAACAACTTCAAAATTGTACTCTTGGAACAATAAGAGCCATCTGCATATTTCCCCCCAAACACAGGCTTACTAACCAAGTACTTCAGCGTGGAGTGATCTGTATACATCTTAAAATGGCCTCCTAGCAAGTAGTGCCAGTACTTCTGGAGTGCATACACCATAGCTAGCCCCTCGCATTCAACGGTAGAATAGTTCTTCTCTGCTTTGGATAATCTACAGTTGTGAATGCAATAGGATGGTCCAAGCCTTCACCTCCATCTTGTGTTAGTACTACCCCCAGTGCTATACATGACACATTGATAGTCCAGTCTGGGAAGATTAGAATTGGTACGGTAACCATCTTTTCTTTCAATATATCCAAGATTTTCTTACAGTCATCATTCCAGCAGAACGTGACTTCCTTCTTTAACAATTTTTCCATCAGCGCGTTGATCTGGGCATAGCCTTTGATAAACTTTCTGTAATATCCCGTATGTCCCAAAGTAGCACACAACTGTTTCACACTTCTCGGCACTTCCAAGTTCAGTATGACCGTGATCTTCGCAGGGTCTACCATCAATCCTTGTCTGCAAACCACATGCCCCAATAAGTTCCCAAACGGAATGCAAAACAGGCACTTCTTGACATTGAGCGTGATCTGGTATCTTTGACAGGTATCCAACATCAGGCGCAAGCTTGCTACATGGCGCTTCAACAGCCCAAATATAGTCCAATCATAAAAATATACCTCCAGGAATTTATGAATAAATTCCTTGAATACCGCAACAACCACGTGCGAAAAGATGGCAGGTGCATTCTTCAATCCAAACGGCATTACAGTGTATTGAAAAAAACCCCACTCAGTTGTGAAGGTTGTCTTGCTCCTATCCTATGACGTGATTTTGGATTTAGTGGTACCCATGGAACCCATCAGTGAATGAATATTCTTCTTGGCCACCTACATTATCCAACACTTCATCCATGAAGAGAGTTTGGAAAGGATCATGCACAAAAGTGTCATTCAGTTTTCTAAGATCCACACATATCCTTATCTCATCCTTCTTCTTTTTCTCTTACACCACCATAGGGCTTACCCAATCAGATTCTTCCACAGGCTCAATGATGCCTACCACTAGAATCTTTTCTATCTCTAAGTAGACCTTTTCCTTCTATTTCAGATTGAGGTAGTAAGGCCTCTGCTTAATTGGCTTCGCATCGGGCTTTAACATGATCTTAATCACTCCTAGATCTCTGATTATTTCTTTCAAATTCGTAAACTTGGTAGGGAATAATTCCTGGTATTCATGGATAAATTTAAGGACCTTATCCACCATCACATCGTCCCAGTAGTCTCCAATCTTCACAAATTTGGGTTCTGCCTCTGTACCAATGTTTAGTTATTTTGTTTTCACCAGCGCGGTTATATCAGGGTTCTCAATCTACGGTCCTTGAACATTGCAGTGGCGTTCTGTTTCTAGAATTTTAATCTTCCGTGGATCCTCATCCTCATCTTCAACAGTTATATTATAACATTCGAGCGCATGACTCAGCAGAGTAGCCCATTCAGGATGAATTAGGTCTAAAGGATCCTGTGGTATCCTAAAGATGGCTGCTTTTACCTCTTGTAGTGCCTCATCAATACTGTCAAACTCGTCCTCAAAACTGAATGTCATCATGAAACCTTCGCGTAGGATATCCCAATCGCCTATCCCATGGAGGAGCTCTATTTCTATATACCAATTCATTGGGATAACATCCAGGGTATGACAGAACAGGTGCACCCACTCAGGTTGGGGTTTTTCTCCATAATCCTGTGTCCATTTGGCCAGATGCACACATAGATCATTCTACCCATTGTACTTGTCTGTCAGTCACATCTTAGGCTTCCTGAACCATTTTCTCATCATCCTCCTACATTCGCACCAATCATCAAAGCTTCCCTTGTGCGTACCCCACCATCTTGTGGGCGTAGCACGTAGTGCCCAATCCAAGGCCTGGAAGCACTAATTTTCTGGTACCTCCCTTTCAAATGCATCTAAAAAGATATCTACCTCATCTAGACCATCATAAATAGGTAGATTTCTTTCCTTTGACAACACACAGCGCAACGACTGGGTCATCATGTTGCAATTCAGCGTAGTTACTTTGTGTAACTTATTCTGCCAGCATTCTATTTCTTCATCGGAGTTTGAAGTGCAAGAACTCTCGCGATCTGATGTAATCCATCCATCTGTAGTGGGATTCACCCAGTATTGGTATTGCGTTGTTATCTTATAAATTCATTCTAGATCATCATCACTCTCAAAATCACAGACTGGTTCCATATAGCGCGATCCTTCAGTAGGATCTAGGGGTATTATTACGTGAAGTGATTTTTTATTAAAGATCATGTTTCACTTCTTCAAATTGATAACCTCGTTCATATTAGTAGCCCATTCAATTCCCAGGAGCGCAGGGTAGGGATTGTTGTCATCCACTATCTTTATTACTTCAAAATCCATCAACGTGCTCTCTCCCTCAATGTCCACGGTCACCCACTCCAGCCGCCCCATGGGGATGATTTTCCACTGATTTGCCATCCTTATCTGAATCGATGACCATTACAGTGCAAATCTCTCCATTTGTTCCCAATTCTACTTTGGTAGGACATTCGCATCTAACCCGAGGTCCAAAATGACCTAATCCATTTCATACTCTCCTATTTGTGTGGTCAGTCTCATCTCCCGTCCCGTCCTTGCTTTATGCTTGCCAATCTTTCATACTACATGCGGCTCACCTGGTGCAGTTCCAAAGCATCTATTGATGAGTTCTTGTAACCCTTTCACAACTTTACTGTCCTGCAGTAACTTCATCAGGTTTCTATGAAAGTTGTGACCATTGAAGGGTCCATCTCCAGCTCAGGCTTATCCTTGCTTCCTGAGGTGGAGGCCTCAGCAAAGCTCTTCTTAACTTCCATGAAGGCTTCATGAGCACACTCCAAGTCGAACTCAGCCTCTTTTGTCGGGGATTTGCGAACCCATGTACTATCTTCTGCCTATTACCCCTTGTCATCCCCTATCACGATCCCACTCCTGAGCACTATATTTACGTTTGGATCCTCCTCGCGTGGCTCAAACCTCATCATCTGTAGGTTCTAAGTCAGTAGAGGTGGTAGTGCCCCTTTGTCTCATATCATAGCTATCAGCGTAGGACAGTCTTCTGTTTCATGATCAAACAGTGTGCAATACTTGCACGACGGATGCGTTGGATTATAGAAATCGTGTGCATAGTGTCCTAGTCCTTTGCAATTGTATCAAATCAACTATCCACGACCTCTACTAGGTCCTCCTTCACCTCGGCCTCGTCCGCATACCTGAAATCCTGTCGGTGCCATCCCTGCACTCTGGTCAAGGGGCCACATTTCGACCTGAACCCTATAGGCGGGAGTTCTATCCATCATCAATTCATAGCTCCTGAAATTACGCTCATCATGTCCTACCGACCTACAAAAGTTGCAGAGCAACTGTTGCGGTGCTTGTACATACTTTTGTAGCAAGTGACAGTTATCCATGGCATGTTTTTCGGCTACCTGACAGATAACGCACAATAATGTAGGCCCCATGCTAGGTCCTTCTTGAGATTTCGGCCTTAAAGGCATTGGTCCTCCCCCTGTAAGGTAATTCGCAGAGACCAGGCAATGGTCTTTGTCATGACCTTGGCTCTTGCATTTCAAGCACCATACTTCCTCGCGTACCTCTGGTCGAACCGTCTTGTCCTACTTCAAACCTTGCATCTCAAGGCACAAATTCTTTAGCTACGCATGGATCTGTTAAACTCCTAGATTAGGATCTTGCATCGGAGTCTCATGTGGTCTCATGGAAATCTCCAAGGCCTCTGCCTTGAGTTGTTATCTTCTACTGCGACAACGCACTCCTTAAGTGTGGTAGTAGTGAAGCCACAAACCACTCGTGATGTCGTCCCTTTGTCAAATTCATGTTGTCTTCACGGATTGTATATTTCAACCTTTGATCTAGTTCCCAAGGTGTCTCATCTGGTCACATCCCGATCTCTTTGAATCCCACAATCAACTACGCCTCAGATTTATGCCTACTAAATTCCCTATTTAGTGTTGCCTAAATCCCTACTACTCCAACATTCAGGTTATCGTTAGAGTAATTAACAACCAGGTCAACACGTGAACTTGCAGAGCACTAACCAGTGTTGCCTTCTTTATGTGATCATCTATAACACCTTGAGCTTCCCATACAACCCTCACAATGGACCCGAATTGGTCCAGGTCCTCATTTTCCAAGCCCTTCAACAAAGAAAACTTCACTATATTTTCCATACTAAACCACGGTGGAGGTGGAGGTGGTACGGGTGAAGTTGGAGGCGATGGTGGTGAAGTCGGAGGTGGTGTGGGAGGAGGTGGTATTCACGGGAATCCTTGTCTTATTAACTGAACAACACTTCAAGGAGAAATCTGCACTATCCCCTCTTCATCCCTTCACAGAGGTGAAATCAAGGGAATATACCTTAGACCCTTATTTCCTTCGTTTCTTTAAATTTTTCCTTTTCGAGTAGTCCCAAACATCAAGGTAGCTGCATAACCTGTTTTTCGCACAACAAAATTTTGATCCAGGTATTCAAAGATTTTACGTACTTACCTCGTGGTCCTTTGAAAAAGCATCACTCTGCCTCGCTATAGCTGACTGAGGTGTCAATCGCAAATTTATTCAAAAATCCTCCTATGATGCGATCGAGCCAATGATCGACAGTGCATGTGATCTTATCCTTCGATGCATCCAACCTTCACACTAGCTTTGGGGTCCACACAATATGACCGTTAAGTTTCCACCTTCCTTGGCTATCTGTTAGCTTTGTGATCCACTCGTATAGCTCAATAGGGAAAGAGCAAAAAAAGATCTCATAGATCTCTGTATACAAGTACCGGTCCAACCACTGTTCCTTTGTCAGTCGCAGGTTTCTGTTCTCATGTGCCGCAAATTCATGGATTATTCTATCCAACTAGTCTCCAATCTCCTTTTTAGTTGGATTCTAGTGATATGACATCACACATCTCTCATGCAGATTCCGGTCCCAGCAACGGATCCATTTGTTGGCTTGAGGGGGCCTGACCTAGGTTCAACATTAATTAGCCAAAAAAATCCATACACTACTGGCCCTTTCGGCATTAACCGCAGAGTGCATACCGAAGTCTCACCCGAGGCAGTGGGGGGGTTGTTGGAGCCAAGTTTCTACACCCTTGAGATGGTTGTGATATCGTTTGATCTCTTCTATCCCTACCTTTGTGCAGGTGATCTCGTTCTAGGGCTTGTAAGACAAACCGTTTATTCGAGCCTTCCATACCTTCGCGAAAGTATATGATCAACCTTTGTGCAGCCCTAACTTGGGGCTCAACTACTTTTGCGCTGCTATGGAAGCGTTTCGTGCAGATTCCTCAATTATCCTAAATGTTTTTCTTATCTTGTCAAATACTTAAAGTTATCATCGCATAAGCAGATATTCATGTTTGCGTTCAATTATTCAATGTAATTGCATTCATTCGTGCACCATATAAGCATAATAAAGGAACTTCATACACAAAAATATCCAAACCCATCAACATAACAAATACACAAAAATTGCAGAATAACTCATTTTATTAATATCTTTCAAGTATTACAGACTCTGTCCACCTTGTGCACACAACTGCAGGGGTCTGCGCACTCAGTTGCGGACTTCTACCCTAGGCCTCTGTACACTCAACTGCAGAGCCTCTATCTACACTACAACCCAATACTTAGAATTCTTGCTCTAAAGCTATGACTCTCTTACATACTCTATGCTCTCTCTATCTACTTAGAGATTAGCTCTTTTTATACAATCCCATGGTCCGCAAACCATGGGTAGATCTCTTACAGTCAACTTTACTTTACAAAACCAAGGGCGGACTACCCTTTGTGACACATAATACCTTCGCGCTCCGCAACCGCAAAATGCGGAGTCTTTACAATAATATTACAAAAACATGGGCTTTTAGCTCCAAAACTACCCTTGGGGGATCCCTCTCCCAACAAGGCATTAGAGCATATAGGGAGGCTGGAAATTGATTTGGAGTTGTTGAATAAAGAAGAGTTTGACAAGACTTTTTTCAAAACAATCAGGAAGGCAATATGGGGGCGCATAATAAAGACAGTGGATAGAGACTGCAAGCATATGGAGTTTATTCAAGATATGATAGAGACCATAAGGAGGCATAAGGAGATAGAGGACATTGAGAAGACAATTGGAAATTCACCTGCCAATGTTGAGGTCATTATAAACTTCTTGAATCAAGTGTTAAAGGAGGAGATCGCAAAGGTAAACTTTGAACAGTTTGAATGGGTAACCAAGTCCAATCAAATAATAAGGAAAAGTGAACTAGTGATGATGAATAAAGAGGAAGCGAAAGCCTTAATAGATGAGCTAGAAGGCCTTAAAAGAAAGTGTGAGATGATTCATCGCAAAAATTTTCCAACTTTCTTCGATGAGGATGTTAACATACTTCCCAAAGAGTCCTTCATGAGACTCCTAACAATAATCAAAGAAGATCGTAGAGGTCTCGAAAATAAAATCATATACGAAAGGGGATCACGAAGTTATATAATGACCACTATGAAATTTTGTTGTTTCTCATGTACATGTTCAGGGAGTGGGGAAAAACTGATTATAAAGACATTACTAGCCTATAGGGAGCCATCATAGAGGCCTAGTCTTGTGACATCCCATATGGTATAGAATGGATAACTTTGATGGATTTGTATGAACAGGATTCCCAACAAGGATTCACTATAGGTCAATAAACCTTAGCAAAATATAGTTCCAACCCAAGGACTTCGACACACCAAAAAACACTTCACTAGTCGACATCGACATCAATACTCACTTCAATATTAACATTGTCACCAACATCTTCATTAGCACCGACAAGAGCATCAAAACCTCAGTTGGCACTCACGACAGTTTTCCCATAGTATCACTTGAACTAAGCAGAACCCATCAAGGGGAGAGAAGTCCTAGCGTGTAGCCAATAGAGAGAATGAAGAGCTATTAAAGGTAAACCTTAAGGGGCCCACTGCACAACCAACAAATCCTTCAAAAAACTTGTAGAAGAAGTTAGTTATAGTACAATTGGCAATTTTGTGACAAATATTTTTGTTTTTTCAAATACCTCTAGTGGGTTAGGGTGTGGTCTATGTTATTGAGTGCCTATATATAGGCCTCATTTTTGCAAATTTAAGGAGAGAAATATTGGGCTGTAGGGAAACTCTATCAAAATTTTCGATGAATTATTGGGAGGTCTTGAAGCTATTCTAAGGAAGAATTATGTAATAACTCTTGGGTTTTTTTGTCCCTTTTTATAATTTAATTTCTCATACCCATTTCATATTTTGAAGTTTTCTACATGTGAATACAATTTATACAATTTTCATGGAATTTTGAGTTGTAAACTTGATCTGTCATGTGAATTATAGGGAATTTTTTAGTTGAAATAAATTTTGGAATTAGTATCATGGTTTATTTTGGTTTTGCAAAAAATTATCCAGGTTTTTTGAAGAGTATATTGAATTCTTTAATATTTTTTACTAGGTTTTTACAAGAAATGGAAAATTTCAAAATTTTGTGTATTCTAATGGATAAATTCTTAATTACTCAGCGACTGACCAATTTTTGATTGATTTAAAGGAATTATTAATTGCTCCTTTAAATTTGTTAGAATATGTTCATCTTTCATCCACCTTGCATATTTTAAAATTTCTTGCCAAACCCAAGGGTCATGAATTATCTAACTTAGGATTAGTGGAAATGCAAGCTAGTGAATACATTTAATGTCTGATAGTTTTTCCCTTAACCCTAATTTGCAAACATATTTCTAGTTTGATACAAATCAAAGCTGAATTTGAATATTATTCTTGCATAATTTTGGTATTTCCTTTTGAAGAACACATGATGAATGTTAAATGTGAATAATGAATCAATTTTTGAGGTTATTGCAATACTAATTATGTTTTGATTCAATTGTTTGCATTTGACATAGGAAAATATATACAACATAAATTTGACATTAATTCAATGGTTGAGATGAATTTTTCATCATATTTTAATTTCTTGTGACACTTTATGGGAGAAAATAAAGTACATGTACATTGAACTTCAATTTAAAATTTGTAACAATGGCTAAGTTTAAGACATAATTACATCATCATTTTATAATAACACATTTACAAGAGAAAATCTAAATATATGATCTTATTTGTTTGCATTTTGAGTCGTCTACACTTTTATGATAAAGTTGTTGGGTGGGTGATATATTCTTTCCATGACTACCCCACGCACAGGTGGGTCACAAGGGGGGACAGTAGTCCCCCTTCTACGTTGTGCGGAGCACAACAAGGGGGCGGTAGCCCCCCTGCACAAGGTCCGAGGCAGCACCTCAGGATTTTTTTTGTGGACCCTATATTAGGTGGGTAGACCTACCTATGGTTTTGTGCATGGAATTCGCACATGGTTTTGGGCATGATGGTTTTTTGTCCATGGCATTTTGTAGATTCAGTCAAGGGAACTATGGCTATGTTCTAATCCAAGGTTAATGGATTGGGGTTTATGGATGCTTCGGCATGTATATATATGTATTGTAACATTGAAAGGAATATAATGAAAATCAATTTGGTAGTCTTGGTTTTGGGATCCAAGGGAAAATCTTTGTGTATATTTGTTTTATGTTTTATGCTCACCATTGTGTATTTTTTGTTTTCAGAATTCGTATGCAGGTAATTTCTATATGAGGTTAAAACCTACATTTGGTATCAGAATTGTTTCAGCTTCAAGGATATGCCTTTGCTGCCGAGGGGTTTTTCTCGGGCATGTGGTAGACCTTGTTCAATGGGAGATTTGTAGAATCGATTCTTATGGTGAAAGAAGATGGTGAGCTGCGAAAAGATAGAGATCGAGAAATTTAATGGTCAATGTTTTGAGTTATGGAAACTCAATATGGAGGATCTACTGGTGGATAAAGATTAGTGGATCGCGGTAGGTCTAGGTACTAAACCAACATCAATGTCAACTGAAGAATGGCCAAAGTTGGATCGGAAGGAAAAGAGCACAATATGATTGTGTGTCTTAGATTCAGTGTTTTTGAATGTATCAGTGGAAGCTTCGGCAAAGGCTTTGAGGGACAAATTAGGGACTTTGTACCAATCTAAGTCTCTGGTGAGTAATTTGTTGTTACGGAAAAAGTTGTATAACATGAGGATGAAAGATGGAGACTCAGTGACAGAGCATCTGAATGCCTTTAATAATGAGGTAAGCCAGTTATTATCTGTTGATATTAAAATTTTAGATGAAGATAAGTGAATCAATTTGCTGTGGTCTAAACCAAATTCATGGATAGTCTGGTTTTTGCAATAGGTACCAATGCAAATGCCTTGGAGTTTGATGAAATAGTCTCATCCTTTCCATCGGAGGAGAGGAGACGAAAAAATATGGAGGGCCAGAATGGTGATGCCTTGTCTGTATGAGGATGATCCCAGAACAGAAATAAAAATAAGTCCTTGAGTGGGAGCTCTAAATCTAAAGGGAGATCTAGATCTCTAGGAAAACCTGTAAAGGTGTGCTGGAAATGTAGAAAGGAAGGGCACTTCAAAAGGAACTATAAATCTAAAGCTCTTGAGAAAGGAAAGGGATCTAATGATGCTCCTTCTGTAGAGGCAAAAACCACCTCAGATGAAGGTGGGGATGTGTAGTTGGCTTCTTCGAGTACACATGTAGATCATGAGGCATGGTTGAGTAAATCAAGTGCATCCTTTCACTCCACTCCCAATAGGGAGTGGTTCTGTGAGTATGAGAAATATGATGGTGGTGATATTTTCTTAGGGGATGACAGAAAGGCTAGAATCGTCGGTTGCATAAAATTCAAGTTGAAGTTGCAAGATGGAAGGATTATAACACTTATGGGTGTTCTGCATATTTCTAGATTGGCCAGAAATCTGATTTTTAAAAGCAAGCTAGATGATGCAGGTGTAAAAACAGTGTTCGCAAAAGATACTTGCAAGATGGTTTGGGGAGCACTGGTATTGATGTAGGGATTTTGGATTGGAACTCTGTACAATCTTCAGGGTAGCATTGTTATTGATGGGTGCAATAGTTCTAAGGTTCCTGAAAGTGGAGCAGAAAATCTAGTGATCTCTTAAGAAAAGACCATGTTATGGCATCAAAGAATTGGAAATATTGGAGAGAATGGCCTTTGAATACTTCATAGTAATGGTCTCGTAGAAGGTATGTATAATTTCTCTCTAGATTTTGATTTCTGTGAAAATTGTGTATATGGGAAGCAGAATCGGGTGATGTGGTGCTAAGAGGGCGAAACAAATATTAAAGCTCGTGCACAGTGATGTGTTTGGACATGTGTCATTTCCATCACTAGGTAATTTTGTGTACTATGTATCATTTATAGATGAATTCTCAAGGAATACATGGATATATTTCATCAAGAAGAAATCTGAAGTCTTTGACAGGTTTAAAGAATTTAAGGCTCTGGTGGAAAACCAGACAGAGAAGAAGATAAAGGTGTTGAGGACGGATAACGGTGGAGATTTTTGGAAGAAGGAATTTGAAGAGTTTTTTAAGAAGTGTGGTATAGCATGGCAGAATACTACTCCATACACACCTCAACAAAATGGATTTGCAGAAAGAATGAACATGACATTGATGGAAAAGGCAAGAAGCATGCTCAGTGGTGTTGGGTTAGGACAGGAATTATGGGCAAAGGCGGTGGATATTGCATGTTACCTAGTCAACGGATCACCTTCATTAGCGTTGGAGGATAAAAATCCAAAAGAGGTATGGACTGGTAAGAAACCTTCTCTTTCACATCTGATGGTTTTTGGATGTGATCTATATGTACATGTTCCAAAGGAGAGAAGAACAAAGTTGGATAGTAAATATGAAAGGTGCATCTTTATTGGGTATAAGGATGGTTGAAAAGGTTATAAGCTATGGAACCCAAAAACAATGAAGGTCATGTACAATCGAGATGTGGTGTTTAGAGAGGTAAAATATGTTATTAAACATGAATTCCTACCAAAGGAACCTGAGAAGATAGAGTTTGAGCTAAAGCATGAAGAATTAGACTCTAAATCAGAAGATGAAGAGCCACAAACTCCAACTGTGAGAAGATAAATTCGAGAGAGAAGGAAACTAGAAAGGTATAGTCCATCTACTTTTTGTTCAAATTTTTCTTTATCTATTACTGATGATGATCCCAAAACTATGAGGGAAGCAGTAGATTTAGAGGATGGAAAACTCTGGAAAGAGTCCATGCTTGATGAAATGGCATCTTTGCACATAAATGAGGCTTGGGATCTAGTGGAGTTGCTGACTATAAGGAAAATCGTTGGTAGTAAATGGGTGTTTAAGAAGAAGATGAATGCATAAGGCAAGGTGGAGAAATACAAAGCTCGGTTGGTAGCAAAAGACTATTCCTAGGTGCCAGGAATTGATTTTAGTGATATTTTTTCTCCTGTTGCTAAGGTAGCTTCTATTATATTACATTTGTCTGTTGTTATTGCTTTTTATTTTGAGGTAGAACAAATGGATGTGAAGACAAAATTTCTTCACGGGGATTTGGAAGAAGAGATATACATGAAGCAACTTGAAGGCTTTGCGGTGAAGGCTAAGAAATACATGGTATGCAAGTTAAAAAAGTCTTTGTATGGGTTAAAACAATCACCAAGGATGTGGTATCAAAAATTTGATACACATATACGGGGACTTGGCTTCAGCAAAAGCAAAGCAGATCACTATGTGTATTTTAAATTAATTGGTGACCGTGTTATTTATTTCGTTTTGTATGTGGATGATATGTTGCTGATTGGAAATAACAAAGAAATTATCCAGGAATTGAAGACCCAATTGTCCTCCAAATTTGACATGAAATATCTTGGTGTCGCGGACTATATTTTGGGCATGGAAATTAAATGAAATCAGGAAAAGAGGAAGCTCTGGTTAAACCAAAGGAAGTATGTCTAGACAATATTGCAGAGGTTTAATATGCAGGATAGTAAACTGGTGAAGGTTCTTATTCCTGTAGGTGTAAAGTTATCTGTTGAATAGTGCCCCAAGACACAAGAGGAGGAAGAGGACATGTCTTGTGTTCCATATGCAAGTGCAGTTGTTAGCCTAATATATGAAATGGTTTGTACTAGACCAGACATTGCACATGTAGTGGGAGTATTGAGCATGTTTATGTCAAAACTAGGGAAGGAGCATTGGACAACAGTGAAGCGGGTTTTCTAGGATTTGCATGGCACTAGTGACTATGGTTTGTAATACAAGGGCAGGATTGGACAGAGTTTTGGATATCCATGGATTTGTTGATGCAGACTAGGTTGGAGATATGGATCAAAAAATATCTACAAGTGGGTATGTGTTTAACCTATTTGTTGGTGCAGTCAATTGGATTAGTAAGGGACAGTTTTTAGTGGCCCTTTCAACTGCAGAGGCAGAATACATGGCAGCCACACATGTAATCAAGGAAACAGTTTGGTTGAAAAGATTGTGTTCAAGTATGGGGTTAGTACAGAAAGCTATAAGAATAGACTATGACAACCAAAGTGTAATTTTCCTGGCAAAGAACCATGCTTATCATACAAAGACAATGCACATCGATGTTCTGTATCACTTTGCGAGGGATATGGTTGAGGACAAAAAGGTGTTTCTGGTAAAGGTGGACACTTTGAAGAATACTACAGATGCATTGACAAAGTCTGTGAGCACTGAGAAGTTCCCTTGGTGTAGAGAAACAATGAGCATTGCAGGGTTGGATCAATGACTAAGCTCTCATGTGGCCTCCTGTGGAAAGAAAACAACAAGTGGGAGACTTTTGGGTATGTGTTATATTCTTTCCATGATAACCCCATGCATGGGGGGGTCATAGGGGGCAAGTTGCGTCGAGTGTAGTAGGGGGGAGGTATCCCCCTGTAGGTTGTGTCGAGCGTAGCACGGGGACAGTAGCCCCCCTGCACAGGGTTTGAGGCAGCGCCCCAGGGTTTTTTTTTTTGGATCCTATATTAGGTGGGCGGACCTACCTATGGTTTTGTGCATTGAATTCGCACATGGTTTTGGGCATGATGGTTTTCTGTCCATGGTATTTTGTAGATCCGATCAAGGGAACTATGGTTATGTTCTAATCGAAGGTTAATGGATTAGGGTTTATAGATGCTTCAGCATGCATGTATATATATATATATTGTAACATTGAAAGGAATATAATGAAAACTCAATCTGATAGTCCTGGTTTTGGGATCTAGGGGAAAATATATGTGTATATCTGTTTATGTTTTATTCTCTCGCCATTGTGTATTTTCTATTTTATAATTCGTATGCAGGTAATTTCTGTACGAGGTTAAAACCTACAAAAGTTTTAGGCAAAAACTAGCATATTGAGCCTAAAATTCATAGAAATACATTGAGAATTATTTGATATCAAGAGTTGGTCATTCACACTTATTTAAATAGAATAGTTTTAACATCATAACAAATAAAATTGCACTTAGATGTTCCTAGGCTCTAGACTACAACACAATGCAGTGTGACTCTGGGGCCCCAACATCTCGTGGTTTCGTTACTAGGGACGATTCAAATTATTTCCTTAGGTACAATGACATTTATTATATTTTTGTGGTGGATAAGATCTGAAATTATTTGTTTTTCTTTCCACCTGCTGACTCCACCGCTTATTACTTTTCTCACTCATCCACATCTCACAGTCGTCACACTCACCATCTATAAACTTTAATACACTCATTATACATACTCGTGTCGATTTTATTTCATTCCATTAACAAATACTCCATAATCTACACATTCACACTCTGGTTTTGTCAAGAAGACACACCCAGAGTAACCTGGATAAAAATATTACACCCCTAGCCTTTGACCATAAACATTTTTTATACATCTCGAACCAACGTAACAAAACCTTACAAGCAGAACCTTCGAGAAGTCAAATAATTAACATTTCATCTCCACCCTTTCAATAATGATTTTGTAATTACCTTGTTTACAGATTATTCAACCGAGTGTTCTACCTTCACATATAGCACTCAAACATTCTGAGTGATTGAGTCCCCTGCACAAATTCAAAAATCCAACTCTACAAATAGCAGAAATAACTAGAACTCCAATATCATCTGTCGCTCAGGAAATGATCTTGCAACACATCATGGAAAGACAAGTTCAACCCTGTAATCAACCCAACCAACCTCATCAACCATTGGCTTGGGTAGCAATATGATACACCCCATTGGATCTACCCTAGGTGTTACATGACATTCTCAAGAATGATTTGAAATGTTTACCTTGGTTTAGTGGTGAAATTTGAAATTTTAAACTTTACACGACTCTTCATATTTTGTACATGTCCTTTGGACTTCCACTTTACAATACATTTTAGAATAAGAAATTACATCATCCACAATAATGATGTGGCATATGAGAACTCATGACATGATAGGTCATGACACTGCTGACATGGACTGCTTAATAATATGGATATGTCAAGCACTTTTGCTACTGCTTGCTACATGTCTTCTTAAGGATGCCCTTCTATTCACCTGCTCATGGCTTAGAGGTAAGGAGTCTTCAGTGGTATCAAGTCTTAAGTCGTGGTCGCAAACTATTGTCCCTTTGTCTTCTCTTGATTGATCAACTTGCATAATCAGCTAAAAAGATGTCTTTCAACATGTTTCCCTTCTCCATATCCCTCTTCATCATCCTTTCATGGTGTGGTAGAGTACCTGTATCTGCAATTCACTCATGACGAGATGACATTCGTTTGATAAACCCCTAGTCTAAGATGGTGCATGTTGATCCATTGAATAAGCCGGAATTGAGTGGGAGGCTGAGGGAGAGGCTTAGTGACTACGCAATTGCATAGCTCAGGTAGTCAGGGGTGAAGCTTAAGCCTTGATACTATTCAATACATAGTTCAGGCTAGACTAGGCAGGTATATTTCACAGTTTTGGGACTTAGTGAGTCAGGTTGAGGAGTTTTACATTGTTTCATCCAAATGCATAGTTTTGGGAGGCATAGTAGACCTGGTGATTACGCAATTTTGCAACTCAAGATCTCAAGGGCTGAGCTTGAGCTCAGAGATTGCGTAATGCACAGTTGAGGCTTGGCTAAAGGGTTGGATTACGCAATTCTGGGGGGCAAGGTCCAGGCTTGAGCACTTGAACTATGCAGTGCACAATCCTTGGAGGCAGGAAATGTGCATTGCACAGTTTCAAGGGGTAAGGTTGTAGCTTGATGGTTGGAACAACACAATGCACAATTGAGGAAGGCTAAATGAGGCTAAGTTGCTGGGAAATACCTGAAATTTGGCTAAGTGTGGGATCAATGAGTTGATGTGAAAAGTGATATGACTTGACCATGCGCACACACTTAGAAAACTTGATGACATAAAAACATATATCATCCAAGACATATAAACAATAATTTTCCCTTGGTGCAATGACTTTGCGATAACTTACGACAAGTGCGATAATAAAGATACACTTTGCGCCAACCGTGACGACACTTGTGTGACAATGCTTAAAACTTTAGGAATGAGTTCAATGGATGTTTAAATGGTTAGATCAACTCATTTTCATTAAGAGAAACCCTTAAAACCACCCAAACAAGCTTATATGCATTGTGCGACGACCAACATGCAAAAAGATGACATTTTTCTTTTCTAACAAAAGGGACCAAAACCCTTGGAGAAAAAACATTGGAATGGATCTCAACTTTTGCGATGACAATATACAAGGCTAGGGTAGGCTTTGGAATTTGATGGAGGCCAAAATTTTGGAGGGTGTTGTAGTAGTGACAACACTTGGCGACACACTAGAATTCCAACTTCTCTGTCTCGATTAACTCTTTTGTGCAAGGTCTTAATTCTTGAAGGAGTATTGATTCATCGTGCAGATCACTTTGGCTTCCCCAGTTACCCTATGAATAAACTTGGTCTCCTTTGTGCCTCTCTTGGTTGAACATAAGCATAAAATTCAACAATAACAATGTTTTGAATCAAAAAGAGTATTGAAGTTCACGAGCTTTAGATTTTCAGATTATTTTCTTCATCTTTGATGTTGCTCCATTGTTAACAGGCTTGGACAATACCCCGACATAGTCACTACATGAACACAAACATTTCTCCACTACCAATGAGCCTAGACAGTACCCCTATTTAGTTGCTTGCTTCACCTTTCTATGTAGGAAGCCTTTCTCGTCTTTCACCTTTATTTATATATTTAAGAGGACTTTGCATTAGCACATATTCATTTTGTGGGTGGAAGAGGGATCCTAACTTATTGAGAGCAGGAGAGGTTGTTCCTCTAGAGAAGCATATAAATAGCTCTACTTTTGGTTTGCTCGTTTAGATTTTCCCCCTTTTCCTTATCCACGGATTGGATAAATGTGAAAACACTGAAACACAGAACCAAGTCTGGCATAAGGTTTCCAGAATAAACACAAGTATCATCATTTGACCAAAACTCTCCTTATGGACAAATCATATTTTCCATGAGAACTTTATCGACCAAAATATGTAACCAACACAAGGAAGGAGGACTGAAAGTTATCCAAATGTTGTGGTGTCACAAGACTCTTTTCAATTCAGCAACACATAAAGAAGCTGGAAAATGCATTCACACACGACACTTATTACACAAATGAAAACAAAATAGGACCAACAAAAAAACAAGAGAGAAAAGAAACTATGTACATAGGGTAGGGCACAACCCCAGATCATCATTGAAAATAGTGTTTTAAGTCTTTTCCATTAATAGGAAGAGAGTCATTCATCCCGTCTAGTGATTGCAGATGATATGTGTCTTGGACAAGCTTTTTGTGTATGGTGAACGGTCTAATCCACAAGGATTAGAACTTAGTGTGTTTTCCTTTTTCCTCGTGGGATTTGTACCACTTCAAGACTAAGTCACCTACACTGAATTCATTCTTCCATGCAAACTTCATGTCGAACCACCTCTTGATATGACTATGATGAAGTGAAAATTTTTCTTTTTCATTTTTCCTTTCTTCATGCAGCTTGTGAATAGTGTTTATCCTACGATGAACCAATAAGCAAGGATTTCCCTAGGATTCCTGTGAAATTTAAAGGGTAGGCAAGTATATGTACGGAGGTAGGATGGATTATTTTATGTACACTAGGAAGTAAGGAGATGTATTCAAAGAGGGTTTTGGCGTGACTCAGTCAACCCATAAGGCATTCACCAAAGTGGAGTGCCAGTTCCTCTGTTTAGAGAAAATGGTATTTTTGATAATGCAGATGAGGTTCCTATTTGTAGACTCAAAAAGACCATTTACCTATGGATAATAATTAGCTGAACATTTCAATATGATTCCATTTTCCAATTGAAAATCATATAATTTTAACAATGAAAAATATGTTGCATTGTAAAAAACAAGTGACGTCGGGATGTCGAAGCTAGAAATGATATTCTTCTTAAGGAATTTGATGAATTCCCGACCATTCACATGTTTTAGCATAATTGCTTCTATCCACCGTGTGAAGTATTATGTAGAGGTAAGGATATAGTGGTGCGGCTTTGACAATTGTGAAAAAATTTCACCAATCACATCTAAACCCCAATATTGAAATGTTCTTCCACTACAATATGTTGCAATGGGGTGGCTGACTTCTTTCCTCTGTCGACACACTTTTGATAGACCAAACACTTGTGGGCATAGGCATGAGAATATTTGAATAATGTAGGCTAACACAATACTCTCTCTGAATCATGTGCTTCCAAACCCCTCAGTAGAACTCTGTTATGGTGATTTCTAAAAAACACTCCATGCACCAACGAGTAAGATAATGGTTTGAGCCTGAGTGCCCTCTTTTTCTGTGGATAAGTGAGAGGGAAAGATGTCATGCTCAAGGCATTAGTGCACATCCACGTACCAAGAGTTTGGATGGCAGTGGGGGAAGCTCACTCAACATTATACATTTCAATTTCATGCTCCCATTTAGATGGATCTTCTTCTTTTGCATCTATTTATTTTTTTGCTAACCGATAAAGACCATGACCCTTGATCATGTGAACTAGCTTGAACTTTAAGTCATAATCATGCAAACCAGTCATCCAGTTTTCTCTTATTTCACCCAAATCTTTTTGAACAAACAATGATATAACTCTTGGGTGTGACACAAAGAGAATACAATGATTTTTCAAAAGATAGGGCTAGAAATGCTTCACTGCCTTGTAGACTACATAAGCTTGTTTCTCAATTGCAAGGTAGTTGAGTTCGGGTCCTTGAAGGTTGTAACTCATGAAATATATTGGCCACTCATTATTATGATCATCCTTTTGTGTAAGCACAACAGTGAGAGAAGCATCAAAATTGTAAGTGTAGAGCATAAACACTTTATTGAAATCTAAGTTGTACAAAGCAGGTGCATATGCGATAACTTTCTTGATATGGGAAAACACATCCTTTTCCCTCTTATCCCATTTATATATCGTATCCTTCCTTACCATCTACTGCATTGATTTCATGATATGAGCGTAATCGAAGATGGATTTCCAAAGAAAAATTATCTTTCCCAAGAAGGACTACATAACTCTCTTGATTACCGGGAAGGGAGTTTGCATTATAGATTTGACCCTTTCTAAGTCTACCTTGATTCCACTCTTCACGATAATATGGCCCAAGATATTACCCTCAAAAACTACAAAAATACTCTTCTTGGGATTTAGGGATATCCCGTATTTTCAACACTGCTCGAAAATTTTCTTCAAATGGCACAAGTGGTCAGGTATTTTCTTGGAAAATACGGTGAAATCATCCAGATAGACCACTACACTCTACCTGATCAGTCCATCAGATGTAATGTCCATTTCTTGTTGGAATGTCACACTGGAATTTACTAGCCCAAATGGCATTATTCTGAATGCAAATGTACCCCACCGTGCGAAATGTTGTCTTAAGTTTGTACAGCTCTCAGACCAAAACCTGGTTGTAATGGGAATACCCATATGGAAAATAAAACTTTGACCCTGATATTGTCTATAGTATATGCTCCATAGACAACACAAGGTAGTTATCTTTGTCCCGGGCATGGTTTAAGATGCAGAAATCAACACACAAGCAAATTTGCCCAGAATTCTTTCTTTCTGGGACTAGATTTGATACCCAAGTCAAATGTTACACTTTATATATGATTCGAGCATCCAATAATTTCCTTAGCTCCTTTTAAATCATATGCTCAAGCATCAGATGTAGTTTTCACAACTTCTGTTGGAAAGGCTTGGCCCCTTCTTTAATCGGAATCACATGCTAGATTATCTGAATGTCATAATTTTTGAGATCGTCATACGTCCACGCAAAAATGCTTTAGTACTACTTGAATAAGAGGATGAAAGCTTGTCACTCATGTGGTGTACAACAAGTACTAGTATCAAAAAACTTTGATCCTTTTCTGTTCCAAGATTTATTTTCTCATGCAACAATGTTGAACTATGGGTTTTTACATTAACTAGCCCTCTGAAGCAATTTTGCAAGTCATATAGATTTTCCAATGATACCACTCCTTTTAGCGAGGGGTTCTCTTTGTTTATGTGAGATTCATCCTGTAACACTCTCTCGTGCTCATTTTCATTGATAAATGCATCCTTGAATACATCAACTTTTTCCATAAAGTGCAGTGTATGCTGGTCATCAATGAAAATGCATAAATTATTAATATTGTCAGGAACGGAAGGCTTATAAATAATTTATACAAAAAAACTGTCCCTATGCGGTGATAACCTAGCAACAACATTTGTTAATGCATTTGCAACTGCGTTATGCATCCTGGGAACAAAAACTATATTTAAATCTTGGAAATGATAAATCATATGCCATACCTCTTATTAATAACCCTTTTGATGGGGTGACACATAGTGTATAGTATCATGTTCCTTTCGTACAACAATTTATGAGTCACCTATGGCTTTGATAATTCCAACATTGAGTTCGATGGCCCTTTGCAATCCCAACACGAGTGCTTCATATTTCGTGGTGTTGTTCATGCACTTGAATTCCAAGCGACTGGAGATTAGACGTTTTTTCTGTCATGGGTCGACTAAAACAAAACTAGCTCCAACGCCCTCCTTTGTTTTTGAAACATCAAAATACAATGTCCAAACATCATATGTATGAGGACTATGTTCTGCACTAGTACTACTACTACTATTACTACTTACTGTACAAATTTCATTTTCGCTAGTTGGACTAGGAAGGAGTTCCAACTATGTGTCAGGTGGGACTGGGGATGGCTGAGCAAGATAACACCCTAGATCAATTTCTAAAATTAATTTCCAAATATAAGATTTGCAAAATCCACAGGTTCATTTTTAACTACGAAGGGAGTGACAATATGTTTCATGTAAGGCTCTGATTTAACCCATATTTGATTGTTTCTTCCCATATACAAAAGCCATAAGTGTGACTAGTCCATAGAAAAATACCCTTGTAATTTTCTAGACCAATATCTACTCAATAATACACAATATGCTTCCGGAATGTCCAATTACTATATTTATACATTGGT
Source organism: Pinus tabuliformis (assembly GCA_031772625.1). Lineage (NCBI taxonomy): Eukaryota > Viridiplantae > Streptophyta > Pinopsida > Pinales > Pinaceae > Pinus > Pinus tabuliformis. The sequence continues at coordinate 793,803,570 of CM062804.1, forward strand.
GAACTCGTTGGTCGGATGATAAGCGTATAAACACATTTATGAGTTCCCCAATAGCATGCACAAGAGTCTTGTCCAGCCGAATTCTCTATGCATCTTCTTTATCCCATTTTGCATTAATTTTCTTTGCTACAGATAAAGGCATTATGTTTATAGATGCACCAGAGTTGAATAAGAAATTGTGCACATTATAATTGAAAATTTCAAACATCAACAAAAATGGAGGGCATAATGTATTAGCATCTAATGTTAAAGCATTAAGTACAGATTCCAAGGAACCAGAGGACTTACCAGATCCCTTCTGTGAAGAATCATCGTTACTGAGGTGGATTGTTCGAGTGCACAGACAAGAAGTTCTTGTCGGATCACAATCTTTGTCAGTTCAAAGAGTGAGATATTTGCGCGAGATTTATTCATAACTTCAACTATGTTTTAATCCAGTGTGGGAGACATTGGCGAAGTATCTGACGAAGTTGATTTATCTGCTACTTCTATAATGATGGACTTACTTTTGTTTTTCACAGAATAATTTTTTGTTGTAGCAACATTTCCAAACTTTCTCTAAGTGTTATAGGACGAGTTGACGGGTGGTGTGATCTTCCTCAACAAATTCTCTTTTGAATTATGCTTTGTCAACTCTTGTGTGAAGGTTGACCCCTGGCTTCTAAAGTTTTATTGAGTGTTTTTCTATTGAATAGAGGCATCACTCAATGGTTGTTCCTCAAAACTCTTCTTCTCAGCTACGAAAACACAACTGAGTATATTCACTGCGTGTCTGACATTCACAAATTCTTTGGCAACAACATTCTCTTCCTTCTCTTCCACCAGCTCAGTCTGGTCATCTGAAAGTATTGTATCAATAAGATGCACATCAAGAGAGTTCATGATGTGGTTCCATTACAGGCATGTTTTTTCTGAATGATACTCTTGATGAAACGAACAATATTGGTCCATGCCCTTACTCTCAACATTCAACAACATTCGAGCTCTATGCAGACTTGGATGACTAGTTGCTGCTACTGCCAGAGTTGGCAGCCCTTCTCCGAAAGCTAAATTTAGGAGGCTTGATTCTCATGATCATCTCACTTGAACTTTGTTTTAAATCTGCCAATTCATTCGATAGATACTTGATGGTGCAGGTCAAGCTCTCAAGATCCATTGCTTCTTTCTCCTTGGAATTACTTACGAAGGCCTAAGGCCTTTTACCCGTGTCTTTGGATTCCTTTGTTGGTTCATCATCTGTGATGACTCAATTCACACGCAAGTCCTTTTCAATTATGATCACTTCTTCGTAATTTTCATCTAATGTTGGTTTCATAGTTCTTTTCACAAACTGCACAATGCTTGTTGGTAAGACAAATGTGTAATAATCACTAGTGATGGAGTCGTGAGGTTTTGCGTCTGTGGGAAATCTATTCAAAATATCATTAAACCTCTTATTGAAATCCTTCACTTTCTCTTTTTTCTCCATCTTAAGGCTACCCAACTCTCTTAACATCATGGCGGGGATTTTATCATCAGCAAACTTCTCAATAAATAGTTTTTTAAAACCCCTCCAATTCTGTATTGAGTTCGAAGGAAGGCTATGATACCATACAACTTCTCTCTCATCTAGGGTACATATAAAAAGTCTGCATGCAACATCATTTTAACGTACCTCAAGAATTTGCAGATACAGGTAAAATTTGTCCAAGTTGTCCTCTGATTTCACTACTTTGTCAGGGTCATACTTGGTTAACAACTTCTCCAGGTGCCTCGGCATCTTGTGTAACACACCCAACAGTGCAAGTGGGCCATGTGTCATCTAGTCCAGATCTTGGTCTACCATATCTTCGTCACTATTTTCCTCCTCTTCGTTAGAATCTAATGGGCCTTCTTCTTCTTCTTCATCGCTTAAGCTGCATAAAATATCATTTGAGAGTACAAAGTTGTCCCTGTCCCATCGTTTAAAGGATGGAGGTTTCTCTAGCTTTTTGACATTTTCTGTAGTGTCTGCCAACTTTTCAAGGGTGATGAGAACCAAATGTTCAAATGTTGAAACCATTATCCCAATATGGGTGATCACGTTCTTATTTGAAAAATACGGAAGATTAAGTACTTTGGGTATCAATCCAATAACTCTTGCAAACTTACAGGTGATAGGGTGGATGGCCCGGATCTAGTCATAAGATATTTCCAAAGTCCGTCTGAAACCAGGTTGAGAAGAATCACCAACTTCAAGAATATGAGCAAGTAAGGTGTTGGGAATATTTCTACCTTGACTGTGTTATGCCACTAGCTCACAAATAGATAGATCAACGACTTAAAAATTATCCTCTTCGAGGGGGAACCTCCTTTACATTACATAAATGAAAAATTCTTGGATGATACAAATGAAAATACCTATGTTCTATATATAGGAGTCTAAGGGGTCACAATATAATTATAACCTACATAACAATAATAATCTAAGGGCACAACAATAACAATAGTGGGCTCCTATGGGGCACAATAATAAGAATATGGGGACTACATGGACACAATAATAACAATAATGGGGCTACACTAAAAATAACAATAAGGGGCTACACTAGAATTGTAGGGACCTTGCATGCTCCTCTCCTTCAAAAAAGTGTTTTCCTCAACGCTTGAGTAGTTTTGGATGCTTCTGTATAAAATTCTCATCCTCCCATGTGGAATCTTCAGTGGGTAATTTCTTCCACTTGATGAGATATTATGAAGTTGACCGATTTCATAACTATTAGGTTATTTAAAGCTGGTTATCTTTCATGGTTTCCCTATGATACCCCATAATTTAACTTCCTTTCCTTCCCAAAAAAAATTCAAGAAAATTTCTTGAAAATTAAAAGCTATTGTACCCAAAGATTGTAACCATTGGACTCCTAGTGAAACATCAACACCACCCATTGGAATGGAAACCATTGGACTATTCAATACATATTCCCCCATGGTTAGCTTGATATTGCGGCACTTTCCGGAACAATTTATAGTTCCCCCATTTGCAACCATCACTTGACATTCTGGTGCTATAAATAGGAAGCAATTCAATTCCTTGGCTACTTACAATGAATAAAATTATGGTACTACCCTAATCAATCATCACTATTATCTTTTTCTTCTTGATTTGTCCTTCTATATTGAGAATTTGAGTGGTAATTCCTACCAATGCATTACAAGATATGGTCAGATTCATTTTTTATTTCTCTAGGGTTCATTCCTAGTATATGTCCTCTTCTTTTAACGTTTCTTGTTCCTTTTCTTCCTCCTATTTACAATCTATTTAAAATAATTTATTCTCAGCATTCTTAGGACCTTTAATGTATTTTGTATCACAAATGTAACAAAGTCATTTTCCTCTTTTTTATTTCAATTGTTGTGGTGTCAACCTTGTATGTTGTGGAAGGCTAGGAGCAACACTTACATATTTGTAGTTGTCAGTGGTATACTTCCTTGTTGCCATAATTTTTCTTTCAACTTTTCTTGCCATCTTGGATGCCTTCTCCGATAATTCAGGTTCCCAAAGGTGAAACTCATGTTGGATGCTATCCTTTGAAGTCCCTATGAAGACATCAATGCTATTCTCCTTTGGAATATCATTTACCCTTATATTCAATTTCTGGAAGTCCTCAATGTGCTCCGTCATTGAACCCTTTTGTTTGAGATTTATCATTTGGATAAAGAAGGTGTTGCTCTTTTTATCCTCATAATGTGTTATCATTTCCTCCATAAAAATTGACCAAGTGAAAAGTGTTTTATGAGAACAAAGCAATAGATACCATACAAGCTAATTTTTTTCTAAATATAAAGATGCAAAGCATACATTTTGTGTGCTCGACACATCATGTAGATCAAAAACTGTATCCATCTGTAGTATTCATGTCACTGGATCCTTGGCATCAACTTCATAATATCGATATTTTGAATGTGTTTAGTCTTCAACCCACTATGTGAGTCTCTAAAATCATAATTTTTATTTCTTTTATCCTCATCATGATTTTCGTGGAGTGCCTTATCACCACCAGGAAGCATTTCTTGTATCAATTTTGTCAAACCTTCCTTCAAACTTTCTAGGTCCCTTTTCAAATCTATTTTTAAACCATCCTTCAAACTTTCCATCTTGAAATTCATAATTAATTCCATGTCTAATTTCAAACCATCCATATTTTCTTCTAGTTCATTTTTGGTTACTCTTTGTGAGAGTGAAATTTGTTGCACTTGATCTCATAATTTAGATATATCATGTTGCATTTCTTCCTCTTCTTCAAGTGTCATAGAAGATATTTATATTTTCTTACTAGGTGTTTCCACATTTTTGTTTTGAGGAATTTTAAAATCAAATAATGATATCTATGTTTCACTATGCCTTTTGAATCATGTCCAACTGATTTTTCAAACAAAAGCTATGCAAAACTTAAAAAATACACACCAACAAAAGTTATGCAAATTTTAAAAATACACACCTTTCTCTTGCTTTTAAGGAGCTAGATATTGCAGTTGATGTTTCTCTGTAATTGTGAATCTCCAAGATATGAAATTACATCTTGTAGTATCCCTTTGAGTCTTCTTTCCAACCCAACAAGTCTGACCTAGATTGGATTCTTCAAGAAAGAGTTATGCCCAATCTCCCACGATGTCCTGATTATAGACTAGTTCAACAGAGCAAAATTGTATAGAGTTCCACGTGTCACTATTTCTACCTTCAACCCTTAAAATGATAGCCAAAAAACTACAGCACATCCTATTTCTGTCACTCTTTACGAAATGAAAATCTAATTCTAAGAGAGAAAGTTGTGATGATTTTCCCTAGGTCACATGTTTGAGATGGAATTATAGAGCCTGCAAAAACCCTAACTTCCTCGGATCATATCTCCAAAAATGTAGTGAGAAAAGATCTGAAATTTGTAATCAAAGTTCAAAAATATTTCATCTCCATGTGGTTGCAATTTGAGCTTATGAATATTCGTAGAAAAAGGTTATAGAGAAAATTCCATGATGACTTTTTTGAAGCAGTAAAACCATAGAATCCAAAGCTCTGATACCAAATGTTATGCAACTAGCTCTCAAATAGATAGATCAACGACTTAAAAATTATCTTGTTCAAGGGGGGACCTCCTTTAAATTACATAAATGAACAATTATTGGATGATACAAATGAAAATACCTCCTTTCTATGTAGGATTTTAAGGGGTCACAATATAATCAGAGCCTACATAACAATAATAATGTACGAGCACAACAATAACAATAGTAGGCTTCTATGGGGCACAATAATAACAACATCGGTACTACATGGGCACACAAATAAAAATTAGGTAGCTACACTAAAATAACAATAAAGGGATACACTATTATTATAGGGACCCAACAGAGCGGAAGAAGTAGGATTTGGGTGGGTGAGGTTATCAACCATAAAAACTGGTTGCCCTCCTTCTAGTGCCAGAAATTTTGACCATGTTGGACTCACCAACATTCAAGGTTTCTCCCCGATATGTGGTCCCAATTAGACCTCACACCATTTGGGAAAGGAGCCCCATCCGGAATATGGCCCTTTTCCTTTTTCTTAAAGATTTTCCTTGGCTCTAACTGTCAGCAAGAGTGAGGAATGCAAATGTGCCTTTAAAAACAAAGTGAGTGTGCCTGGTGAGTGTTAGGTTGTAAGTGTGTCAAGGTTCTTCTACTGCAGTGGGAGAAAATAAAGTGAACCTCTAAGAGAGAGGTAATAGTACCACCCTAGTAGAGACACAGACAACCAAGAAGGGTTCATCTAACATCCAGCAGAAGATTCCACATAGATGTGACGGTCATTATTCGAGTGCTTCTAGATTGATTTGAAGGCATGGCGTGTGGTTTGTTTATGTGTTCTCCAAACTTGAGCTTGACTTATTTAGATATTGCAGAGATATATTGCTTTAATTTATTTGCAGTAGTATTTCTTTCATGTGTGATGAGGGTGTGTTTAGATATTAAACAATACAAAGAGATATTTTCTATAATATATCTCATGTATGATCTCCAAATTTGAGTGAGGAACAATTCAATATTATTTTTATTGTTCTTTGCTATATGAATGGTATCTTGTTACTGTTAGGCATGGTTTTTTTATTCTTCTATGAGCTTAATGTTCTACAAGGCTCGCAAAATACACATAATCTAAGCTTTCATATCTTGATTTGAGGAAAAACTCATAGGTTCTTGGTCAGTGTCAAACTTGAGTTTCACAATACAAGGGCATTGTTGTAACTGGAATATTCCCTCATGAATGATTGTGTAATGAACTAACAATTATATTGGTGTTGTGTGTGACCTATTGAAAGGTTGTAACAATCGTATCTCTTTTGAAAGTATTTTCTAGTGTGCAAACAATATATTGTCTTTTGGATACAAGGTTTTTGGAAAATATTTTGTCAATTTTTCAACCAAGTGACATAGGGTTTCTTGTGACCGTGTATCATGATTACAAGATTATATCTAATTGACTATGTTCTATAGGGTGCTTGAGCTAGCTAGAGGACACAATAACCTTATAAAATAAGTTCAGATACTTTATTTTCAAATGAGATTACCACCACTGTATAGTATTCCTCTATTGATGTATGGATTCATGATAGTATGTGTATTAGTCTTTCTACATGTATGATTTAATGGGGTTTTTTGTCAATACAAGACATTTTCTTTGTGCCAAAATGTTGGTGTCCCAAATTTCTCCATTTTTACCCTATTCCCATAAGCCTTAACCTTTGTTTTATATCTATTTAACCCTCTCATTCTTGCACAAGTCCAAGATAATCATCTATTCCTACATATACTTCGTATTTCATAATTAAGATTTATTAAGTGATTTATTAATTACTTTACATAGATTTCATACCTTTTAGTATCTCTTGTAACTTATGTTTAACTTTCTTAAAAGTAATTGAAGAACATAGTGTTAATCATTATTTAGCGTGATCAGTGCAGGCAGATTCTTTCACCGCCAATGATATTGCTCTGTGATCTCTATGATAGTTGAATCTTTCCACGCGCGAATTTTGATCCATGACTCCTAGTTTGATTGCGGACTATCTGAGGATAGACATTGGCGGCGTATAGTCAGGGATATTTGCCAAGAATATGGTCTACGAACAGCAAAGTTCATGCCTTACTATAACCATTAGCCGATTTTGCAATGTTGTTTGTTAGTCCATTCGGACGAAAGGCTTGATTAGGAAATGACTGTAATTAGTAGAATATGGCTAAGGCCAATAAGTTGTACATAATATAGACGGTAGGTAGAGCCAAGCTAGCGAACTCTGAGTTGTAATTTTACTAACTTTGTAGTTTTGTATCGCCCTCGTTTCTGGGCTAGACTCACATTATCATGTATATTTGTTAATACAAGGAACGCGCCATGTTTTCTTCACACTATGTTTAATTTTTATTTCATGTGTGATTAAGTATTGAACCGTTTCGTTGCCTAAACGAGAAACGAGCTGGCTGGCTAGGGCCCAGCCAACCCAGCTCGTTTACCCTTGTTCTTTCGCCATTTAAAAAGTCTGTGTGAACATTTATTCATTTGAAGTTGTGTGGCTTGGATTGCTCTGATGTTTATTTCCAAAGTTTTGAGTTAAATTCATTTCATAGTCAAGCGTGAATGGATCCATAGTTTGGAAGTTTAATTAAGTTTATTTCTTTCTTGCAATTTATTTCCTACAAATTCTTTCTTGCAATTTCCTTCCTGCAATTTTTGTCTTAGTTTGCTTCTGCTCGGGTCGTGCAGGAAGATTCTTCATGTACCAATGCATGTAGTTTCTTGCACTCTAGTTTATTCATTTACTTTATAGCAAGTGTTATGTTCCTTGTCCTGCTTATAATTTCATTTACTCCCACAAGCAAACGTATTGTTAATTCAAGTAATCATTCTCAATGTTAAGAGTTATACTCCTGAATGATCTAAAAATGTTTACATGAATTAAGGAAGGACATTATTACAAACACCATACTTTATACTAGCACTTTATGACTTAAGAAAAAAAGGAACATAAACATTATAAGTGAATTTCCGAAAGTTATTTGATGCATGCAAATTAATATGACTACTGCATGATTATTTCAAATTTTTTTTCACTTTATGAAGTTTATTTTCATTGCAAAGATTAGTTAATTAAAGCATTCTTTTTCACATGTAATTTATCTCAGAATCTAGCTTGCAATTGCAATTCTTTTCAACACGTCTTTTAATTCTTTCGAAAGTAAATTGGAAACTTTGGTGAAGGAAGCTTTGTCTCAGTGTAAGCATTAGTCTCTTGTCACAGGAACAGAGTGCTCTAAGCCTCACGGCTTAGAGCACCTCCATAAAGACATAAGTCTTCAGTAAAGAAGGTAAAATATACTTTTTCACCTAAGTATTGTACCTGCACTAGTGCAAGCAGATTGCAATAGTACAAGAACAAGTTTCTTTGTGTAGAAGGAAGATCAATTGGGAAACATATCTTTGCAAGGGCCCACTTGTTAAACTATTAGCCATCTATACTAAAGATAAACATAGTATTTCATTTCAGCATTTAAGATTGCTTCCGATTGTGTGAAAGTTACTTTACATGATTTCCTCAAAAATTATTCTTTTACATTCCAGCACTAGCACTGCTTTGGTGTCGATTGTCTTTAAGATTGTTTTATGTCTGATTCTGAAAAATTTCATTTGAGAAGTAGGATTAGGAATAGGAAAAGTTCATACCACTTCTGGCATTGCGTGTGCTTCTCTCTAAGTTTACTAAACCCCTGGGTTGACAATTAAGTGTTGAGGAGTTTTCTTAAGTGAAATTCCTACACCCAACATTTTGGCGTCGTTGCAGGGGAGGTGATTTGAATTGGTAAGAATTTTCCATTTTTTGCAATACGGGTAAGTCTGCTATTATTTTTTCTACAGTGTGCTTCTATTTTCTTGAAGGAATTTATAGGTGTCTAGTGATTTTTGAGTTGCAACATTTTTATTGGAATTTTGTTTGTCATTTTTTTGAAATGAATGCCTAAAAGAGGTAGGGGTCTGAAGCCCACTAGGGGCCAAAGAAATAATGACAAATCTGAAACCAAATCTCATATTGGGCCTTCTTTTGCACGCAGAAATTCCAAACAAACCCAAACTCATCACGCAGGAACAGACCACTTGGGCTCTGGAAGTAGTGGCCTAGGTGTGACACAACCCACAAAGGGGAATAAGGAGACTATTAGAACCCATAGTCAGCCTTCTCATCCTATTGAGAGTGGTTCGTGTGGAAGAAAAACAATGGCATATCAGGAAGACCATGCAAAAGGATCTAGTGAAAATCGAGTAAATGAGGAATAGTCCACTTTTGGATTCCCAATTGTAGATCCTGATACACAAGTACAAATGAAAAATATTTCACCATCAGCCCTTCCTCATTTCTACAGTAAGGTACATGAAGATCCAGACTCTTTCCTATTTGAGTTTGATATTTTGTGTAGAATTTATGATTATTCATTTGATGCCTAGAAGTTAAATTTGTTTCCTGCAACTCTAAGGATGAAACACTTCGTTGGTTCATGGGACTAGGAGGAAACACTATATCTTCTTGGGAACAAATGAAGAGAGTGTTCTTGTCAAAATATCAAAAATATTGTAAGACTAGAGATATTCAAGATGAAATCTTTACTGTTGTGCAAAATGATGATGAGACTCTAGAGGACTACTTGGAGAGATTCCTATACATCCTCCAAAGTTCAAAGCACAAATTTGATCCTACAAGTACCATTAGAACCTCGTTCTTACAGGGGCTTACTGGTGATGATAGGAAAATCTAAATCTGTTAGGATAAGGTGATATTGCTCAAAAATATTTTGATCAAATCTATGACTTCTGCAGGAAATTCTCAAGCAACCAATATAGATTCGGTAAAGGAATTCAGAATAGAAATAAGAAAACTGAATCTACTAATGCTATGATTATTGGATTAGAAAGAAAAATGGACAGTATGAAAATTGAAATAATGAATATTGTTTGAAAACAAATAGACACTTTGAAGTTTCAGAAAAAAATTGTAGAGGAACAAGAGTTATTGTCTATTGTTTGTCCAAAATGTAGAAGAAAGAATCTTTTAAGAGAATGTCCTCTCAATATTAAAGAAACTAATAAATGTGAAATTTGTACAGAGAACCATGTAACAAAAAAATGTCCCTCCATACCTGGGCTGAAAACTATACTTGAAGGAGGACAACCTGAAACAGAATCATTGTATGCTATGGGAGCACGAAGAAACTGGCCTTAGGTAAGTGCAAGTATGGCTCCTGAACCTCCACCACATTTCTTTGGTTATAATGCACATTCATATACCTATCCTAACAATAGTCACTCTCAACATTGGCACCATGGGAACCAATATAATTATGGACAATCGTCCCAATCTTGGCAACAAGGATGGAGAGGGCCAAACCATTCATATCATTCACACCATTCCTATCCTGCACCTATGCAGTCATACCCTCCTACATATGCACCTTACCCAATGCCACAACCATCATTACCTCATCTGAGTCAACCAATGCCACCATTGCCTTTACTTCCACCATTTCGACCTTTTTAGTTGCCTTCCCAACCTTTACCCAACCCCAATAACAAAGAGGTACATATGATCCATTCTATGAACCCACTTTCCTCATCCAGATATAAGTCCATGCCAATTGGATTCAATGACCTCCAATTGAGATCGAGGAAGATAGTAACCTCAGAAAATAAAAAAGAAGATTATGGTGATTATAAACAAGAAAGGTGAGGAGGAAACTCCTGACCATTCTAAAAAGGATGACACCATCCAACCTATCCTCGTACCTTCTGAGCCTTTTCCATCTTCTTCCAACCGACCTCCCTATCCAGAGAGGTTAATTGTGGAGAAGAAAGACCCCATTCCCGAGCCTAGCATGGCTTCTGAGATTAGGAACCTTTTCATAAAGGTACCTTTGCTCCAAGCTATTAAAGAGATCTCCATTTTCACAAAAAACATTAGGGAACTTTGTCTCAAGAAGCTAGGAAGGAGAATATTAGAACCTCAAACCATTCAATTTGTTGGTAGATTAGCAGAGTTAATGACGAGGTGTATGCACATGGAGAAATATGCTGACCTTGGAAACCTTGTTTTCTATGTTCAGATAGGTGATGTCCTTGTCTCCAATGTACTTATAGACCTAGGGGTAGCCATTAACGTTATGACCAATAAAACCATGGATCAACTTGGATTGGTCCATATCTGTCCTACTCCCATTGTGCTTGAACTAGAAGACAGAACTAAAAACAAGCTGGAAGGGGTGTTGGATGATGTGGTTGTTTCTCTAGACTCTTGGGAATACCCCACAGACTTCATTGTGCTTCAACCAAAGAACCCTGTGGGAGGACATCCCTTGATCTTGGGATGACCATTTCTTGCTACAGTCGATGCTTATATCAGATGTTGTTCTAGTGACATGTATATTCCCCATGGAGATTCCAAGAAGAAGGTCACCTTGTATCCACCCACTAGATCCATTAAGGAGCTTCGAGACACTTTATGGTTAGACTACAGTAGTGATGAGGAGACTCAGCCTATTTCCTTGATACATCAGAATGTTGAGTTCTCACAGGAGGGTGAGATTCAAGACTTCTTGAACAATCTAGACACCATGCTCAATTTTGAGTCATTGAGTCAAATTTATAGTCTATATTTTCAGGAAAGATATGACTCTCTACCTCCCTCGCCACCATCTCTAGCGACACCTCTGTGTACTCTTGAGCCTGATACCACTCTTGTTGAGATTAGTCCAAGTAAATCCTTCCATATCAGTTCAGACTTGGATTCTTCCCAGCAAGAGCAGCTTGTGAATTTGTTGCGAAACCATCTTAATGATTTTGCATGGAGCTATGAATATATGAAAGGCATCCCTCCTAAAACTTGTACCCACCATATCTATATTCAGGACAAAGCTCAACCTATCCAACAACCCCAAAGTCGAATGAACCCAGCTCTAAGAGATGTTGTGATCTAGGTGGATATTGGTGGCCACCTGCCAGGTCCACCTGGACCCCCACCATTGTCTTTCTCAGCATTTTCAGTTTCCTTAATTGTAGCACAGTTTACTATTTTTAGCAGTTTTTCGGGTCCTGAACTTCTGGAGCCGTTTTGAGGCCCTAAACGACGTTTTTTTGGAATTCTGGGGCGACCAAGCCCTATGTTGCCTCCCAAAGTGGTAGTACTCGGATAGATCTTTCTAACGAGCTATCGTACGCGTCAAACGGAGATCGTATGCCAAAGTTACGACCCCGGGAAATTGATGTACCAATTTACCCAAACGGGGCCCACAATTTGGCGTTTCATCTTCTAGGGTTAGGTTTCGGTATGTGAAGGGTTTTCCATTGTTTCTCAACAATAAATAGGCCTTCAAGCCTCATTGTAATACAGTTCGGAACAGTTCAGAGGCATGTAGCCGCACATCTCTTCTCAGAGATAAGCTACCATCGCCCTAGCTGGGTTATTTCTATTTGTAAACATATTTCAGTATTTTACAGTAATGAAATGAAGTATTATTTCCGCTGCATCTCTGTTTTTATGGTTATCGCATCTCTATATTTATGGTTATCTCTGTAATCTATTGCGTTCCTGTTTAAATCCGGATCAGTGGTATCAGAGCGGTCTGCTTTTTCTCTGTTTTTCTTTGCATGTCCCCAACGAGGTCAGGGTATAAGGAGTTAGGGCTTGAACTGGTCGAACCTTTGCAAGACCAGCCTCGAAAATCCCGACGGCCTCCCATGGCGGACGAGAAGAAAGACGAGGGGGCAGGAGATCCTATCAAAATCTTGCTCGAAGAAGCGCTCGAGCGGCAAAGGAACGCGATGATGGATAGCTTCGCGCAGATTCTTCAGCGGCTACCCAGAGGCGACGCATCGGCTTCCAACAGCGACTCTGGAAATGCCACACCCTTCAAGGTACAAGTTAATTTTGAAATCCCCATATTCGAGGGTCAAATAGATGCAGATGCCGTAGATAAATGGTTAAATCTGCTAGATGGGTATTTTTCTGTTCACGAATTTTCAAGTCGGGAAAAGATTATTTTCGCCCTTCTCAAAGCAGCCCCCCACGTCAAGGACTGGTGGGAAACCTACTGCGAGCAGAAGGATGAAAGTACAGGCTCACTATTTTCAGCCGCACCCACTTGGAATGACTTCCGGGATGCCATCAAGGAGCAGTACTACCCTGTCGGAAGCTATGAGGACAAATACATCAAATGGACCACACTGCGGCAGGGACGAGACCAAGATGTGCCGGAGTTCACAAACATTTTTCATACCCTTCGCACACAGTTGGGTATCAAAGATTCTGAGCTGCATCTAGTACTCAAATACCGTGGCTGCCTACACAGATACATCCAGGAAGAGATGGTGTTCTTGAACATCCCCTCACTCGGCACAGCATACCAATACGCTGTCAAAATCGAGCAAAAGTTCAAACAGAAGAAGCGAGACTTTGGATCTGCAAATCCGAAGCCCAAAGGACAAAGCCAAGGCGGGGTGACCCAAGACAACCCGTCAAAGCCGCAAGAAAAGAACAACACCATGAAGCCGAAGAAGGACACAGGGAAGTGGTGTGAGTTCCACAAGAGTCCCACTCATAACACAAGTGAGTGTCGGACCAAGCAGTCGCTGGTGGCCGAGTTGAAGGCTTCCGAATCAGATGCATGTTCCGATCCTGAGCCAGAACCCGACAAGGGGAATGGAAAAGGGAAGCAGATCATTGATGCGGATCCCAGCGCCACTGTTGCCACCGCCAAGATCAAGAAAAATGAGCCCGAAGATCCAGAGGAGGGGGAGCGTCTTTTCCATTCACAAATGTGGGTGAAGGGTTCACCGCTGCGATTCATTGTCGACAGTGGTAGCCAAAAGAACCTGGTTTCAGCAGAGGTCGTGAAGCGGTTGGGCCTACCGACTACACCACACCCACAGCCGTACAGTATCGGGTGGCTTCATGAAGGACGAGATCTCAAAGTTCGCCAGCAGTGCCGCCTTCCATACAACATCAAACCCTTCACAGACGAGGTATTGTGTGATGTTACACCTCTGGATGTTTGTGATGTATTATTAGGCCAGCCATACTTGTGGAGGCGACATGCTGTGTATGAGTCCAGGCCTCGTGCTGTCATTATTTCTTTGAACAATTCATTATACAGGATACCAGAGGTAGCCCCACCTACTGCCACATCTTTGATCACTACCAAAAAAGGCAGCAAGCTCATATCACAGACCAGGAAATTCATCTGTCTGGTTCACTCCCAAAGTAAGGGGAAGATCGTTGCTACATCCATGACCCCTGCAAAGGGTTCCTCCATGCAGCAGCAGCAGCAAAGGGATACGGTCATGACAAAACACAGGAACAACTTCTCCTCACCCACATGGGTACCACACAAGTTTCAGGTGGGCAACAAAGTCTGGTTGCATCGACAGAAAGAACGCCTTACCATAACCCATCAGAAGCTCAGATCACTCCGACATGGTCCTTACAGCAGTACCAAGGCTATGGGGAACAATGCTTTGGAGCACATCATTCCTCCATTCTTTCGCCTGCACCAAATGTTCAATGTGAACCATCGTCGACCATGCTTCCCACCATCACTGGACACATCAGACATTGCAGGACAAGTTCAGCAGATGGAGGAGCTCAACGCAATGGGGACCATTGCTTCCTAAGGGGGGAGGAATGATCCAGGTGGATATTGGTGGCCACCTGCCAGGTCCACCTGGACCCCCACCATTGTCTTTCTCAGCATTTTCAGTTTCCTTAATTGTAGCACAGTTTACTATTTTTAGCAGTTTTTCGGGTCCTGAACTTCCGGAGCCGTTTTGAGGCCCTAAACGACGTTTTTTTGGAATTCTGGGGCGACCGAGCCCTATGTTGCCTCCCAAAGTGGTAGTACTCGGATAGATCTTTCTAACGAGCTATCGTACGCGTCAAACGGAGATCGTATGCCAAAGTTACGACCCCGGGAAATTGATGTACCAATTTACCCAAACGGGGCCCACAATTTGGCGTTTCATCTTCTAGGGTTAGGTTTCGGTATGTGAAGGGTTTTCCATTGTTTCTCAACAATAAATAGGCCTTCGAGCCTCATTGTAATACAGTTCGGAACAGTTCAGAGGCATGTAGCCGCACATCTCTTCTCAGAGATAAGCTACCATCGCCCTAGCTGGGTTATTTCTATTTGTAAACATATTTCAGTATTTTACAGTAATGAAATGAAGTATTATTTCCGCTGCATATCTGTTTTTATGGTTATCGCATCTCTGTATTTATGGTTATCTCTGTAATCTATTGCGTTCCTGTTTAAATCCGGATCATGTTGTAAAGGAATAATTGCAAAAACTCTTAGACGTTGATTTTATCTATCCTATTTTTGATAGCCAGTGGGTCTCCATTGGTCTTAGTCTCGGAAAAATATGGGAGGTGGCGCATTTGTATTGACTACAGAGAATTGAACAAAGCCACTCTCAAAGATTACTTCCCCCTTCCTTTCATCGACAAGGTATTAGATACCCTTACTGGTAAGAAGTACTTTTCTTTTCTAGATGGCTTTAGTGGGTATAATCGGATACAGATTGCACCCGAGGATCAAGACAAAACCACTTTTACATGTCCATGGGGTACATTTTCTTACCGATTTCTTCCCTTTGGGCTATGTAATGCCCCAGATACCTTTCAAAGGGTGGTCTTGGCCATTTTTGTTGACCTTGAGTGTGTGGAAATCTATATGGATGACTTTTTTGTGTTTGGTTATTCATTTCAGGAAGCCCTGAAGAATCTAGAAAAAGTTCTTCTTCGTTGCCAAGAAGCTCATCTCGCCTTGAGTGATAGAAAAATGCAGATTAATGTGCAAGGCAGGGGTGGTTCTTGGCCATCTTATTTCTGACAAAGGTATCTAGGTTGACCCTGCAAAAATAGAAATTATTTTGAGTCTTCCTATACCCAAAACTAAAATGGAAGTGAGAGGTTTTCTAGGACATGCAAGCTACTATAGGAGATTCATTTAGAATTTCTCAAGGATATCTACCCCCCTTTTCCGACTTTTGTCTAAAGATAGTGAGTTTTCTTGGTCTACAGATTGCCAACAGTCCATTGAGACATTGAAGGAAAAACTAGTTCAGGCACCAGTTTTGAGAGGACCAAACTGGTCCCTGCCATTTCATATTTCCTCTGATGCCTTATATAATGTTATTGGTGCAACTTTAGGACAAGAATAAGATAAACAATCTTACGTTATTTATTTCATTAGTAAAAACTTGTCACCTGCTGAACTAATTTATACAATTACTAAGAAATAGTTCTTAGCTGTAATTTTTTCCATTAATAAATTCAAAGATTATATTACAGGATATGAATTCTTTGTGCATATTGACCATTCCGCAATAAGATATTTGATGAATAAACCATTAACTAGTGGTAGAGTGACTAGGTGGTTATTATTGTTACAGGAATTTAATATTACCATTATTGATAGACCAGGAAAATCTAATGTAGTAGCAGATTATCTTTCAAGATTAAATAATCCTGGTGAAGCAATTCCTGTTGATTTTGATTTTCTTGATGAACATATTTTTGCTGTATCAAAAAAATCCCCATGGTTTTCTAACATAGATAACTATTTAGTCACTAGAAAATTACCACCTCACTTATCCGCCCATGAAAAGCAGAATATCATACAGAAAAGCGTTGCATATTCCTGGATTCAAGGATACCTCTTTTACACCGGAGCAGATCTCATTATCCATAGATGTGTAAGAGAGGAAGAAGAGTTTGATATTTTAAATCTATCCATGATGAACCTTGCGGGGGTCACTTCGCCGATAAGCGGACTGCATATAAAGTGTTACAAGCTAGATAATTTTGGCCCTCCTTGTTTAAGGATGCCAAACAATACGTCAAGCGATGTGACAACTGTCATTGAATTGGCCAACCTAATCAAACCAATGAAATGCCTTTATGTCCTCAGGTTATGATTGAGATTTTTGAAAAATTGCCATTGATTTTGTAGGACCAATAAATCCAACATCATTAATTAAAAAGCATATTTTGGTTTGTACATATTTCGTTACAAAATGGGTAGAAGGTAAATCTCTTTCTTTTGCTACTGAAAGGGTTGTTGTTGATTTTCTTTTTGCTGAAACCTTTACTAGATTTGGTGTGCCTAGAGAAATTGTTTCTAACAATGGACCACAATTTATTTCTAATTTGGTACAGGGTGTGATGGAGCAGTACAAAATACGACACAAGAAATCTACACCGTATCACCCACAAGAAAATGGTCACGTGGAGTCCACAAGCAAGGTGATTGAGTCCATCCTCACAAAGACAGTAAATATTCACAGAAAGGATTTGGCTGACAAATTACCAGAATCATTGTGGGCATACCAAACCTACATGATTTGGTGTACAGGAAACAAGTCCTCTTGCCAATAAAATTCCAAATCAAGACTTTCAAGACTGCAATCCAATTGGGGCTAGATCTCTCTAAAGCACAACCACAACGTCTTCTACAACTGAATGAGTTAGATGAATTCCGAAGGGATGTTGTTCAGCAGAACATCTTGGTTCAACAATAGCACAAGAAGTGGCATGACAAGTCCATCTAGAAGAAGCAATTCCAACCAGGTGACTGGGTGCTCCTTTACGATTCTAGATTCAAATATTTTAAAGGGAAATTCCATACACACTGGATAGGACCCTATGAGGTGGTAGAAGTGTTTGAAAATGGAGCGGTAGAGATCAAAACTATTGATGGATGGAATTTTGTGTTCCTAGTAAATGAGCATAGATTGAAGGTATATTTTCAGCCTCTTACTAAAGGAGATTTTATGCAGCAAGTCCAATAGAAATCTAAAACGGAGTTGGTAGGTAATAACACCAACCTGTTGAAGATTTGATTCTTTCTTTTCCTCATTAGAAAAGAAAATAATAAAAGAAAAAAAATGACAAAAAAAATAAAAATATCCCTGTAATTATGAAAATCAGTTGACTGACATGATTGCAGAAGGATCAACCTGAAAACTAGCATGTTGGCAAGAAGATTGAAATTTCAATAAAAAGGGAATGTTACTTGATTTTTAGATATGCTGGCTACCACCAAGAAGAAGCAGGTTCAAGGAGCCCAACCCTTACCCAAGTTTGGGGTAACTAGCATGGAAATTTTTTATCCAAGTAAACATTTAATTCCCGCTACAATTACTTTTTTCTGGCACTAGTGCAGGCAGACCTTGAAGATAAAATTCTGCCTTTCTTCTATTTTCTTGTTTCGTAATTCCCACTATTTTTCTTTTTCTAAATCCCCATTGAATTACCCTCCTCTTTCTTCTAAAATCCCTCTGTTTCCCCTAAAAAAAAATTCCACATCCCATTTTCATATGTCCCCCTTGGTGATATTGTTCCTGGAATCCTTGCAGTAACATTCCTTCCCATTCAGAAAATCACCCCTTTCCCACTTCTTTATTCCCTCATAAATTGATTGCATAATTTAATGCAGTCAATCCAGAAGGCATGCTCATGAAACACCAAAGGATGGCAAATAATTTTTTTCTTGTATGTTGAGGGAAAAAAAAAAAATCCAACTACAAAATTGTGTTCTATCAGAATTGTTATTTTGGTAAAATCCCTGGTGCAAGATGTGCAGTGTTAGCAGTTAGTGCAAGCACGATGCAATGCAAGTAGGATCAATCCGGGAGCGTGGCCGACTGTGGAAGCAAGCATAAAAAGAATTCCACACAATATAGGAGCATCTTATGAAGAATGTTCATGGAATTTTATTACTCTACACATGAGTGATTCCTGCACTCATAGATCATAGCATTATATATTTTAATTGATACTTTGTTTTATCATTTACTGACTTAGAAAAATTTGTAAAGTACAAGATATATTCGGTTCTGAAATCTAATTTTTTAATGGGTACTGAAATATGTCTTAATTGAATTATGAGGTAGACTGTGGGATAGTACAGGTTGTCCGAAAACTCATAACTCACTCCCTTTGAAACAATCTCCCATTACTTGTTCATCGTTGTATTACCTCCTAACTCAATCATTATGACTGTTACACCACCGCTGCATAAGCCTCCGCCACATCTAATCATTATTGCTCACCCATAATAGGATGATACGTATCTACATCTGAACTAATGAGCCATTCTTTTATCATTAAACATGATCGGTTGGATGGGACTGAAAAGACAAAGAATGGATGGACCTCTGGCATAAAATTCTCAGCAACCGTTGGTGTCGCTCACTAAAATCCTTTGAGGTTGTGACAGGGAATTATGGAAAATTCGAACATGGCATCCGTAAGGAATGAGCCATCATCCTTGAAGGAGATAGAATAGACTATGGAATACCATAACAGTCTTGCACTATTGC
The DNA here is from genome assembly GCA_031772625.1 of Pinus tabuliformis. Classification (NCBI taxonomy): domain Eukaryota; kingdom Viridiplantae; phylum Streptophyta; class Pinopsida; order Pinales; family Pinaceae; genus Pinus; species Pinus tabuliformis. The sequence goes on from CM062804.1 coordinate 793,822,978, forward strand.
AAGAATCTGGATTCCTTCCATTTTTGTAGAATTTTGATCGCTTCGACATGGCCGTGGTGTTAGAGTTTGCGAAGAAATTTGGAGGTTGAGCTAGTGTCGGCTCATTAGAATTCAAAGTCACATAGGAGTTCATTGCACGAGCTACAGGCTTTCCAACTATAGGGGAGCAATGGTTCAAAAAGGAGAGGCTTGAAAAGAAATGATGGTGTCGATTTATGAGTGACAGAAAGCTCAAAGTTAACTAGAAGAAAGGGCTTCTGCATAGCGCCGTGCTTGAAAAATGGCGAGACCTCCTGTACATACTACAGAAGTTTTTGACATGCGAGGGACATTACACATTAGTGTTCGTGTACCATATGAGGTTGTTGTTGCACTTTGATTTTTATTAATTTTCCTTACTACCTACTCTGAAGTCCCAAGAAAATGGCGAAAGGTGTGCAGAGTGGGAACGTAATCCAAGTCGCATATAAGCTATATCATCATGGGCTTATCAAAATCCTTGTCAAGAAAGTGCTAGAAGAGAAGGAAGTGACCTGGAAGGCATTCATGAAGGAGTTTCGGGCAACAAGTACAGGGAAGTATGCTAGCAAGAGTACAAGCAAGAAAAGGAAGGCAGAGACACCATCCCCTGCCAAGAAAAAGGGTAAAAGCACACCAGTGCAAGTGGAAAAGAAGTTTGTTGAAGACACTCCACCCTCGGCAAAGAAAATAAAAATTAAAACCTCGACAAGGAAGAAGACTGTCTCTCCAGGGACGAATCAGTATCAGTCAAGCTCTTTGATTGTGATTGATGAATCACCTCAGGTTTTGCCTAAATACCATAAAATTTCAGTGCTTGCAGATGCAGTGGCCCACACTGTGGTAAACAAAGAAAACGTGGAAAAGGAAGATGACATATTGTTGTCTACCCTTGTTCACAGATTAAGAAAGAAGAAGATGACACCGAGTGTAGGAGAAGTTTAGGCATAGGGTCACGAGGATGATGAGGCATAGCACATGGAGACCCTCGACAATTTCGATGAACAGGACATCAAAACCCTCAATGTTTTTGATGAATAGGTTACTGAAACCCCTGCTAGTTTAAATGAATAGGCTACTGAATTCCCTGAAGAATTGGAAGAACATGGCATTAAAAAACCTATGGAGTTAAGTGTGCAAGGTACTAAAACCCTTAGCACGAAGGCTATCGAGGGCGCTAAAACCCTCAATGATAAGGAAACCCCTGGTGCAGAAAATTTTGGCAATGTCATAATACAAACGCTAGAATACCTTAGTCCAGACAATGACAGGACTTGCCTTGAGTCCGTTGCATAGAATGTATTTACACCAGAGGATCTGAGCACAGAGCCCTCTACCCTCTACCTAAACAACTGAATAGTGGAATTAGAGCAGCAAGTTCATGAGCTGGAGGCTTTGAACAAGGTCATGAAGGAGCAAAATTGGCAAAAGCAAGGCGAGGTGGAGCTGCTTGCATAAGTTAAGAAGCAGAAAAAACAAGTGAAAGTATGGAAGTATCAGGCTTCCAAGTGCTACAAACGCCTCAAGAAGGTGACTAATCAGTTGAAAAGAGCCCGAGGTAAAAAGCCAAAGGTAGTGAAAGCAGGGTTAAGTATTGAAGTACAGGATTGAGAGGTGGTCACCCATTTTTGAAGATTTTTTGCAGAAGGTAAAATGCGGTGTGAGGACACACAACACTTTAGGGATGGGAGGATGTGGGTGTCCCAAATTGCTCTATTTTTACCCTATTTCCATAAGCCTTAACCTCAGTTTTATCTCTATTTAACCCTCTCATTCATGCACTAGTCCAAGATAATCATATATTCCTACACATACTTCGTATTTCATAATTAAGATTTGTTAAGTGCTTTATTAATTACTTTACATATATTTCATACCTTTTAATATCTCTTGCAACTTATGTTTAACTTTCCTAAAAGTAATTGAAGAACTAAGTGTTAATCATTATTTAGCGTGATCAATGCAGGTGGATTCCAGCACTGCCAATGATATTGCTCTGTGATCTCCATGATTGTTGAATCTTTCCATGCAAGCGTTTTGAGCCATGACTCCTAGTTCAGTTGCGGGCTATCTAAGGATGGACATTGGCAGCATATAGTCAGGGATACTTGCCAAGAATATGGCCTACGACCAACAAAGCTCGTGCCTTATTATAATCATCAGCCAGTATTTAAATGTTGTTTGTTAGTCCGTTCGAATGAAAGGCTTGAACAGGAAATGACTGTAATTAGCAGAATATGGCTAAGGCCGAAAGAGTGTATATAATATAGACCGTAGGTAGAGACAAGCTAGTGATCTCTGAGTTGTAATTTTACTTACTTTGTAATTTTGTATCACCCTCAGTTCTGGGATGGACTCACATTATCATGTATATTTGCTGATCAAGTTAATACAAGGAACGCGCCATGTTTTCTTCACTTTGTGTTTAATTTTTATTTCATGCGTGATTAAGTGATGAACTGTTTCATTTCCTAAACGAGAAATAAGCTGGTTGGCTAGGGCCCAGCCAACCCAACTCGTTTACCCTTGTGCTTTTGCCATTTTGAAAAGCTTGTGTGAACATTTATTCATTTGCAGTTGCATGGCTTGGATTGCTCTTATGTTTATTTCCGAAGTTCTGAGTTAAATTCATTTCATAGTCAAGCGTGAATAGATCTGTAGGTTGGAAGTTTAATTATGTTTATTTCTTTCTTGCAATTTCCTTCCTACAATTATTTTCTGCAATTTTTGTCTTAGTTTGCTTCCGCTCGGGTCGTGCAAGAAGATTCTTCCTGTACCAGTGCATGTAGTTTCCTGCACTCTGGTTTATTCATTTTCTTTATAGCAAGTGTTATGTTGCTCCTCCTACTTATAATTTCATTTACTCCCGCAAGCAAACGTATTGTTAATTCAAGTAATCATTCTCAATGTTAAGAGTTACACTCTTGGAGGATCTAAGAATGTTTACATGAATTAAGGAAGGACGTTATTACAAACACCATACTTTATACTTGCAGTTTATGACTTAAGGAAAAAGGAACATAAATGTTATAAGTGAATTGCCAAAATTTATTTGATGCATGCAAATTACTTTGACTGTTGCTTGATTATTTCGAATTGTTTTCACTTTATGAATTTTACTTTCATTGCAAAGATCAGTTAATTAAAGCATTCTTTTTCACATGTAATTTATCTCAGAATATAGCTTGCAATTGCAATTCTTTTCAACATGTCTTTTAATTCTTTCAAAATTAAATTGGAAACTTTGGTGAAGGAAGCTTTGTCTCAGTGCAGGAGCTAGTCTCTTGTCATGGGAACAGAGTGCTCTAAACCTTGAGGCTTAAAGCACCTCCATAAAGACATAAGTCTTCAGTAAAGAAGGTAAAATATAATTTTTCACCTAAGTACTATACCTGCACTAGTGCAATAATATTGCAATAGTACAAGAATAGGTTGCTTGGTGTAGAAGGAAGATCAATTGGGAAATAGATCTTTGCAAGGGCCCACTTGTTAAACTGATAGCCATCTATACTAAAGATAAATATAGTATTTCATTTCAGCGTTTAAGATTGCTTCCAGTTGTGTGAAAGTCCCTTTACTTGATTTCCTCGCAAATTATTCTTTTACATGCCAGCACTAGAATTTCTCTGGTGTCGATTGTCTTTAAGATTGTTTTCTATATGATTCTGCAACGTTTCATTTGAGAAGTAGGATTAGGAATAGGAAAAGTTCATACCACTTCTGGCATTGCGTTTGTTTCGTCTCTAAGTTTACAAAACCCTTGGGTTGACAATTAAGTGTTGAGGAGTTTTCTTAAGTGCAATTCTTGCACCCAACATTTTGGCGCCATTGCCGGGGAGGCGATTTGAATTAGTAAGAATTTTCCATTTTTGCAATAGGGGTAAGTATTCTATTATTTTTCTACAATTTGCTTCTATTTTCTTGAAGGAATTTACAAGTGTCTAGTTATTTTTGAGTTGCAACATTTTTATTGGAATTTTGTTTTGTTTTTTTGAAATGAATGCCTAAAAGAGGTAGGGGTCCGAAGCCCACTAGGGACCAAATAAATACTAATAAATCTGAAACCAAATCTCATATTAGGCCTTCCTTTGCCCAATAATTGTCTTACCTCCTAACCCGATCATTATGACCGTTACACCACCGCCGCATAAGCCTCTGCCACATCCAATCATTATTGCTCACCTGTAGTAGGATGATACGTATCTGCATCTGAACTGAGGAGCCATTCTTTTATCATTAAACATGATCAGTTGGATGGGACTGAAAAGACGAAGTATGGATGGACCTCCGGCATAAAATTCTCAACAACCATTGGTATCGCTCACTAAAATCCTTTGAGGTTGAGACAAGGAATTGTGGCAAATTCGGACATGGCACCCGTAAGGAATAAGCCATCATCCTTGAAGGAGATAGAACAAACTATGGAATACCGAAACAACCTTGCACTATTGCAAGAATCCAGATTCCTTCCATTTTTGCAGAAGTTCAATGGTTTCAACATGGTTGTGGTGCTGGAGTTTGCGAAGACGTTTGAAGGAGGCCGAGCTAGGGTCGGCTCATTATAATTTGAAGTCACAAAGGAGTTCATTGCGTGAGTTACAGGCTTGCAAACTACAAGGGAGCAGTGGTTCAAAAAGGAGCGGCTTGAAAAGAAATGATGGCATCGGTTTATGAGTGATAGAAAGCTCAAAGTTAATAGGAAGAAAGGCCTTCCGCAGAGCGCCATGCTTGGAAAATGGCAAGACCTCTTGTACATACTACATAAATTTTTGACCTGTGAGGGATGTTACACATTAGTGTTCATGTACCATATGAGGTTGTTGTTGCACTTTGAGTCGAGGAAACTTATTAATTTTCTTTACTACCTACTTCGAAGTCTCAAGAAAATGGTGAAAGGTGTATAGAGTGGGAATGCAAGCCAAGTCACATATAAGCTATATCATCACGGGCTTATCAAAATCCTCGTCAAGAAAGCGCTGAAAGAGAAGGGAGTGACCTGGAAGGCATTCCTAAAGGAGTTTTGGGCGAGGATTGTAGGGAAGTCTGCTGGCACGAGTACAAGCAAGAAAAGGAAGCCAGATACACCGTCCCCTGCCAAGAAAAAGGGAAAAAGCACATTGGTGCAAGCGGAAAAGAAGTCTGTCGAAGGCACTCCACCCTCGGCAAAGAAAAGAAAAATTAGAATCTCGACAAAGGAAGAAGATTATCTCTCAAGGGACGAAATAGTATCGGTCAAGCTTCTTATTTTGATTGATGAATCACCTCAAGTTTCACCTAAGTACCATAATCGTTCAGTGCTTTCAAATGCAGCGGCCCACATTATGGTAAACAAAGAAGTTCACGAGAAAGAATAATATGACACTGTGTGCAGGAGAAGTTCAGGCAGAGGTTCACGAGGATGATGAGGCACAACACATGGAGACCCTCAAAAATTTCGTTGAACAAGATATCGAAACCCTCAATGTTTTTGATGAACAGGGTACTGAAGCCCCTACTAGTTTAAATGAATAGGGTACTGAATCCCCTGAAGAATTGGAAGAACAGGGCATTAAAAACCATATGGAGTTAAGTGTGGAAGGTTCTAAAACCCTTGGCATGAAGGTTGTGGAGGGCACCAAAACCCTCAGTGATAAGGAAACCCCGAGTGCAGAAACATTTGGCGATGTCATAATGCAAATGCTAGATGGCATTAGTCTCGACAATGATGGTACTTGCCTTGAGTCCGTTGTAGAGAAGGTATTTACACCAAAGGATCTGTGCATGGAGCCCTCTACCCTCTACCTCAACAACTGATAGTGGAATTAGAGCAACAAGTTCATGATTGGGAGGCATTGAACAAGGTCATGAAGGAGCAAAATTGGCAAAAGCAAGGCGAGGTAGAGCTGCTCGCAGAAGTTAAGAAGCAGAAACATCAAGTGAAAGTATGGAAGTATCAGTCTTCCAAGTGATACAAATGCCTCAAGAAGGTGACTAATCAACTGAAAGGAGCCCAAGGTAAAAAGCAAGGATAAGTATTGAAGTATAGGATTGAGAGTTGGTCACTCATTTTTGAAAAAAAATTGCAGAAGGTAAAATGTTGTGTGAGGACACACAACAACTTAGGGATAGGAGGATGTTGATGTCCCAATTTGCTCTATTTTTACCCTATTACCATAAGCCTTAACCTCTATTTTATCTCTATTTAACCCTCTCATTCCTGCACTAGTCCAAGATAATCATTTATTCCTACATATACTTCGTATTTCATAATTAAGATGTGTTAAGTGCTTTATTAATTACTTTATATAGATTTCATACCTTTTAGTATCTCTTGTAACTTATGTTTAACTTTCCTAAAAATAATTGAAGAACTAAGTGTTAATCATTATTTAGCATGATCAGTGCAGGCAGATTCCTACACTGCCAACGATATTGCTCTGTGATCTCCATGATATTTGAATCTTTCCATGCGGACATTTCAATCCATGACTCCTAGTTCAGTTGTGGACTATCTGAGGATGGACATTGGCGGCGTATAGTCAGGGATACCTGTGTAAGAGCCCTATCCTAGGGTCTTCTAATAGATCTATTTCTTCTGAATTTAAATGCAATAAGAGGCAATAGTTTACTTTCTTTCAAAACTTTTAAACAAATAAAATTCTACCATTTACATTCTAATCCTTATAACTTATGGAGAACATTTCATTTTAATAAATTTACATGAGTAATCTATAGAGGAATACATGTACTGGTGGCTAGTGGAAATGCCTTTGAGTTATTGCTCCTGTTGAACGCTCCTCTTGACTGACCCAACTGGATTTACCTCCCAGCCAACTAGGAAATAATTCCTAGCCCAAGAAACCTCCACAGGTTCCCTAGCCCTCCGAGCCCAAGTCCAACCAAATGTAGTGTGTGTGTCCAAGATGAATGATCTAACCCAAGATGAACAATATTTCCCTCCTCTCAACCCAAGAAACCTCCACAAATTCCTAAGGTCTCCAAAAATCACAGCAAATCTTAAAATCACAATCAACCCCAAAATCATAAGCAAGACTGAACCTCCCCTTTTCTCCCTTCCTCCTTCCCTTTTAAACCTTACCTCTCTTCTCCATATCAACCACCTCTCATTAATGTCATTAACTTCTCATCCATCCTTATAGTGGACTTCTCTTCTCCCAAGTAAATCTGGGAGTACATTTGGAAATGTGATATGAATATAAAGTACATTTGGGAATGTGATATATATATATATATATATATATATATTGATAATTAAAGGGAGAGAACTATGTCTTCTCCCAAGTAAATGTGAGAGTACATTTGGGAATGAGATGTAATTAAACGGAGAGGACCATGTCTTCTCCCAAGTAAATGTGAGAGTACATTTGGGAATGTGAAATGTAATTAAATGGAGAGGACCATGTCTTCTCCTAATTAAATGTGAAAGTACATTTGAGAATGTGAGATGTAATTAAATGGAGAGGACCATGTCTTCTCCCTAGTAAATGTGAGGGTACATTTGGGAATGTGAGATTAATATATATAATTTGAAATAATGGAAGGAGACCATATCCTACCTAAGATCCAATTTGAGAAGGCAAGTTGGGAATTTGAATAAAATAGAAATAATGAATTTTATATTAGTAAATAAATTTATAGTTTCCAAAATGAAGGTATTCACAAATATTTCTCAATATTTTTAGGTAATGTAAACATTAATAAATTTGCATGGTAAGGTTTAAGTGGGGCATTACAACTTACCAAGAATATGGTCTACGGCTAGCAAAGTTTGTGCCTTATTATAATCATCAGCCAGTTTTGCAATGTTGTTTGTTAGTCCGTTCTGACGAAAGGCTTGAATAGGAAATGACTTTAATTAGGAAAATTTGGTTAAGGCTGAGAGACTGTATATAATATAGACCGTATGTAGAGCGAAGCTAGCTATCTCTGAGTTGTAATTTTACTCACTTTGTAATTTTGTATCGCCCTCGGTTCTGGGTTGGACTCGCATTATCATGTATATTTGCTGATCAAGTTAATACAAGGAACGCACCATGTTTTCTTCACGCTGTGTTTAATTTTTATCTCATGCGTGATTAAGTGTTGAATTGTTTCGTTTCCTAAATAGGAAACGAGTTGGTTATCTAGGGCCCAGCCAACCCAGCTCGTTTACCCTTGTGCTTTCGCCATTTAAAAAGTCGGTGTGAAAATTTACTCATTTGCAGTTGTGTGGCTTGGATTGCTCTATTGTTTATTTCCGAAGCTCTGAGTTAAATTCATTTCATAGTTAAGCGTGAATGGATCCGTAATTTGGAAGTTTAATTAAGTTTGTTTCTTTCTTGTAATTTCCTTCCTGCAATTCTTTTCTTGCAATTTTTGTCTTAGTTTGCTTCCACTCGGGTCGTACAGTAAGATTCTTCCTGTACCAGTGCATGTAGTTTCCTGCACTCTAGTTTATTCATTTACTTTACAACAAGTGTTACGTTCCTCTTCCTGCTTATAATTTCATTTACTCCTGCAAGCAAACGTATTGTTAATTCAAGTAATCATTCTCAATGTTAAGAGTTATACTCCTAAAGGATCTAAGAATGTTTACATGAATTAAGGAAGGATGTTATTACAAACACCATACTTGTAGTTTATGACTTAAGAAAAAAAGAATAGAAATGTTATAAGTGAATTACCGAATGTTATTTGATGCATTCAAATTGCTTTGACTACTTCTTGATTATTTTGAATTGTTTGCACTTTATGAAGTTTACTTTCATTGAAAATATCAGTTAATTAAAGCATTCTTTTTCACATGTAATTTATCTCAGAATCTAGCTTGCAATTGCAATTCTTTTCAACACATCTTTTAATTCTTTCGAAAGTAAATTGGAAACTTTGGTGAAGGAAGCTTTATCTCGGTGCAAGAGCTAGTCTCTTGTCATAGGAACAGAGTGCTCTAAGCCTTGAGGCTTAGAGCACCTCCATAAAGACATAATTCTTCAATAAAGAAGGTAAAATATACTTTTTCACATAAGTATTGTACCTACACTAGTGCAAGGAGATTGCAATAGTACAAGAACATGTTGCTTGGTGTAGAAGGAAGATCAACTGGGAAACAGATTTTTGCAAGGGCCCACTTGTTAAACTATTAGCCATCTATACTGAATATAAACATAGTATTTCATTTCAGCATTTAAGATAGCTTCCAATTGTGTGAAAGTTCCTTTACTTGATTTCCTCGCAAATTATTATTTTACATTCCAGCACTAGAATTTATTTGGTGTCAATTGTCTTTAAGATTGTTTTCTATCTGATTCTGCAACATTTCATTTGAAAAGTAGGATTAGGAATAGGAAAATCTCATACCACTTCTGGCATTGCTTGTGCTTCGTCTCTAAGTTTACGAAACCCCTGGTTGACAATTAAGTGTTGAGGAGTTTGCCTATGTGCAATTCCTGCACCCAACATTTTGGCGTCATTATCGGGGAGGCGATCTGAATTGGTAATATTTTTATGTTTTTTGCAATAGGGGTAAGTCTGTTATTATTTTTTTTTCAGTGTGCTTTTATTTGCTTGAAGGAATTTACAAGTGTCTAGTTATTTTTAAGTTGCAACATTTTTATTGGAATTTTGTTTTGTCATTTTTTGAAATGAATGCTTAAAAGAGGTAGGGGACTGAAGCCCTCTAGGGGCAAAATAAATACTGATAATCTGAAACGAAATCTCATATTGGGCCTTCTTTTGCAGGTAGAAATGCCAAACAAACCCAGACTCATCACGCAGGAACAATCCACTTGGGCTCTGGCAGCAGTGGTCCAAGTGTGACATAACCCACGAAGGGGAAGAAGGGGACTATTAGAACCCATTGTCAACCTTCTTAGCCTATTGAGAGTGGTTCGTGTGGAAGAACAACAATGGAAAATCAAGAATACCATGCAGAAGGAACTAGTGAAAATCAGGTATATGAGGAACAATCTGCTTTTAGATTCCCAATTATGGATCCTGATACACAAGTAAAAATGAAAAATATTTCACCATCAACTCCTCCTCATTTCTATGGTAATGTACATGAAGATCTAGACTCTTTCCTATTTGAGTTTGATATTTTGTGTAGAAGTTATGATTATTCGTCTGAAGCCCAAAGTTAAAGTTGTTTCCTGCAACTCTCAAGGATGCAGCACTTTGATGGTTCATAGGACTAGGAGGAAACACTATATCTTCTTGGGAACAAATGAAGAGAGTGTTCTTGTCAAAATATCAAGAATATCATAAGACTAGAGATATTCAAGATGAAATCTTTACTATTGTGCAAAACGACGATGAGATTCTGGAGGACTACTTGGAGATATTCATGTACATCCTCCAAAGGTCAAAGCACAAATTTGATCTAAGTACCATTAGAACATTTTTCTTGTGGGGGCTTACTGATGATTCTAGGAATAATCTAAATCTGTTAGGACAAGGGGATATTGCTCAAAAATCTTTTGATCAAATCTGTGACTTCTGGAGGAAATTCTCGAGGAACCAATATAGATCCGGTAAAGGAATTCATAATAGAAATAAGAAAAGGAATCTAATGATGCTATGATTATTGGATTAGAAAACAAAATGGACAATATGAAAATTGAAATAATGAATACTCTTAGTAAATAAATAGACTCTTTGAAGTTGCAGCAAAAACTTGTAGAGGAACAAGAGTCATTGTCTATTTTTTCTCCAAAATGTAGAAGAAAGCATCTTTTAAGAGAATGTCCTCTCAATATTAAATAAACTAATAAATGTGCAATTTGTATAGAGAACCATACCATGAAAAAATGTCCCTCCATAACTGGGTTGAAAGTTGTACTTGAAGGAGGACAACCTAAAGCCAAATCATTGTATGCTATGGAAGCACGTGTAGAAATTTTGAATAATTAAACACTTATTCACAAAGATTATCCGGATTATACACTATTGTAGAATGCATGCATAATACATAACCTCCTCTACGTTGATCATCAATTTAGCAGCATCAAAAATAATGAAACATCAATCGCATGCGCACATTAACACAGTATGTAATCCAAGGAAAGCATACAGCTGAAAACCCCACACTATCTGTATATTATAATGATTGAGAGCATGTAACAATACATAGTACAATACTCCTCACAAGTACTCAGTACTATCTCCACCTGTTACACACAAAACTAGCTCAGATCTGAATCAATCACAGGTTCAAATCTCCTCCACTGCTTTGCCAGCCTCCACTGCACAATCCAAAGTGAAAATCATGTGAGCACAAGCTACAATTGCCTTGGTATTGGCCCACAATGCGTAGTCCTCATTGGCATAACTCAATCCCATTGATTGTGCAAGATCTCATGCACAACTATAGTCACCATTGATAGCAATCTCAACCTCTAACACCTGTCTCCACTGAACTGTCCATGCACTGAGTTAACTGATGTATTCTTTAGTTGCTTTATGAGTTAATAATTAGTGAATTAATTAACAATCAATTCGCACAACTCATCATTAGTGTATTCTTTAGTTAGACTAAATACAACTAGTTCAACTAAGTCAAATTGAACACAACTCCATCAACTCCACATCCAACTCCACAGAACTCACATGCATGAGTTTTAACTGAAGTCCTCCATGTAATAGCTCAACTAACACATAAGAAACCACGTGATTCCTTCTGTCAGCTGCATGTGCCACATCTGTAGCTCGAACTGAAGTGCTCCAAGAGAATAACATAATGTTTAGAGTCCAAATATTACTAAGGGCTAATAATATTTGACTGTTTCTATTTTTTAGCCTGACAATCTAAAAATAGACTCTGATCACTCCACTGTGAACCAAAAATAGATGTCCATATATTTTTCCCAACATGACCAATCATCCATAAACAGCATCCTGCAACTCATAGACCATGATCCATATGTCTAAAAATAGACGTAGTCTAAAAATAGACTTTGCACCAAAAATAGCATGCGGGCCCACTTAGTGAAGGCGACTCCTTTCCACTAAGCTCCATCATCTTGTAGAATTTTCAACACTCCCTCTCAACAAGATATGGATTATCTGCAACCCCTATTCTACAACTCTGGAATGTTCTGCATGCAAGACATTTGCCCGGTCCACTTGCTCCAACAACACTTGGAACAAAAACACTCCCAACTGACCACTCCGTTGGGCTAGGCACATACTCTGATGCTGAAGCTCTACCTGCTGTTGACAAGTTCTCCCTCTCTGACATCTGCGCTACTGCAACATCTCCATGCATCTCACACCATTGCACACTTCTCTGTGCCACCTAGCACTGTGAAAAACACTTGTGCCTCTCGCATTGTTGCAGCCTGCTAACTATGCGCTATCCTAGGATTCCCTACACTGTCACTCTCTCTGCTGCTCCATCCACATCTATCTCTACCCAATCAGTTAATTCCTTCTACTCCACATCGGGGCTCCCGTAGCAAGGTCTCATCCAAGAGGTTGGGTACCTCAAGGATCCTGCCCCTCCTCCTTGGGACAATCAATCCACATCACCCCACCTCCTACCTGGAGGTACGACTGCATACGATCCCTCAGCCCACCTGGCTCGAATTTCCCCCCTACTGGAGGTCTCTGCATGAGTAGATGTCTCTACTCGATCTCCTCTCAGCTTCCCTTGTTGTGGCTGCTCCACAACCTCTTGAAGCCGCTGCACCAATCATGGCTCCTCCACAATCGTCTGAGACTTCTTCTTACTCTGCATGTTGAGAGGTAATATACGCTCCCTCTCAACCACCAAGTCTCCATCAGTTGCCTCACTGCTCAAGGCTTTGCATGCATCTTGAACCTCAAGAGCATACAGGTTCTTGACCCGTGAACCAATCTGCTTCACCTGTCTAGTGATGATGTGTCTAAGGAAAACCTTTCCCTTACTGAAGACTACATAATAGCCTCTGTCATCCAGCATCACGATCGACACCAAGTTTCTCTTCAGTCCTGGTATATACTTGACATCGATCAAGGTAAGGTGAGCTCCATGCTCCTTCTGAAAAAGAACCGTGCCTACACCTGAGACACTATACTTCTCATCATTACCCATCGCTATGAGTATTTGGAGATCTTTCTCCTCCAAAGTACTGAACAAACCCTTGTCACCGGTCATGTGGAAAGAAGCTCCACTATCAAGAAACCAACAACTTCCCACCATGGATGAAACCATGCATGTGAAGAGTGTGAAATCTAGCTCAAATTGTGAAGCAAGTGCCTCACCTTCAAATCCTTCCTCGGATCCCTTCTTGGACTTCTTCTTTGGGAAATTAGTAGCATAATGGCCCAACTCATGACAACGAAAGCTTCGCACTTTAGATTTTTCAACCTTCTTCCCATCATTGGAAGAACTAGATTCGGAAAGAGAACCCTTCTCCTTCCCCTTCTTCACCTTATTCGCTAAGGCACAGTTCTCCTCATCATGCATGCATGAAGAACTGTCTCTGGTGCTCTGTCTGATCTCCTCCTGCACAAGATCCGACCAAAGTCTCTCCCATCCTGGCAATTTCTCCTTACCATTGACAGAGTCCTAATAGGAATGCCAACTCTTTGGAAGACCAAGGAGAGCCAAGATCACCAAGTCCTCATCATCGACAGTCACCCCCACACTTCCCAGCTCATCCCAGCATTGGGTGAATTTCGTGAGATACTGGGGCATACTGTCTCCATTCTCACACTTAATGTTTCTAAGTTTATCCTTGAGCGCCAACTTCCTCTGGTCGCTCTTGCTTTGGAATAGATCTATCAACACTTTCCACATCAAGTATGGAGAAGCCTTTCCATGCAGGCTGGATACAATGTGATCCTTCACGCCCTCCAACAAAATCCTTCGACACTTTGTTTTCTTCTTTTGCCAAACCACAGCTTCAGCAGCATCAGTAGGTTTTGGAACCTCAGCCTCTATGAACTCCTTTAGCCCATTGTCATCTAACACCGCCTCCATCCTGTCTTTCCATGCAATATATTTCAAGTTGCCTTCAAAAGCATACTCCAATCGCAATCCGTTGAAAGACATTTCAACTTTGACACCAAGAAAACATTGCTGCAAATTCGAATTCCACCAGCTCAAAACTCAACCGCCTCTGATCTAGAATTCGTGAGGACAAAGTATTTCTCGTACAGAGATTTACTGTATGGGCTTTTACCGGATATCTCACCTTCCAAAGGAAGGATGAATCCAGAGGCTACCTGGCCCGATTACAGACTCTGCCTGAAGAAATAAAATGTAAACACTTTCTGAATAATAGATCTGATAATCAACAACTCTGATACCATGTAGAAATTTTGAATAATTAAACACTTATTCATAGAGATTATCTGGATTATACATTATTGCAAAATGCATGCATAATACATAACCTCCTCTACGTTGATCATCAATTTAGCAGCATCAAAAACAATGAAACATCAATCGCATGCGCACATTAACACAGTATGTAATCCGGGGAAAGCATACAGCTGAAAACCCCACACTATCTGTATATTATAATGATTGAGAACATGTAACATACATAGTACAATACTCCTCACAAGTACTCAGTACTATCTCCACCTGTTACACACGAAACTAGCTCAGATCTGAATCAATCACAGGTTCAAATCTCCTCCACTGCTTTGCCTGCCTCCACTGCACAATCCAAAGTGAAAATCACATGAGCACAAGCTACAATTGCCTTGGTATTGGCCCACACTGCGCAGTCCTCATTGGCATAACTCAATCCCATTGATTGTGCAAGATCTCATGCACAACTATAGTCACAACTGATAGCAATCTCAACCTCTAACACCTGTCTCCACCGAACTGTCCATGCACTGAGTTAACTGATGTATTCTTTAGTTGCTTTATGAGTTAATAATTAGTGAATTAATTAACAATCAATTCACACAACTCATCACTAGTGTATTCTTTAGTTAGACTAAATACAACTAGTTCAACTAAGTCAAACTGAACACAACTCCATCAACTCCACATCCAACTCCACAAAACTCACATGCATGAGTTCTAACTGAAGTCCTCCATGCAATAGCTCAACTAACACATAAGAAACCATGTGATTCCTTTTGTCAGCTGCATGTGCCACATCCGTAGCTCGAACTAAAGTGCTCCAAGAGAATAAGATAATGTTTAGAGTCCAAATATTACTGAGGGCTAATAATATTTGACTGTTTCTATTTTTTAGCCTGGCATTCTAAAAATAGACTCTAATCACTCCATTGTGAACCAAAAATAGAAGTCCATCTATTTTTCCCAACATGACCAATCATCCATAAACAGCATCCTGCAACTCATAGACCATGATCCATATGTCTAAAATAGACTTTGCGCCAAAAATAGCCTACGGGCCCACTTAGTGAAGGTGACTCCTTTCCACTAAGCTCCATCATCTTGTTGCATTTTCAACAGCACGAAGAAACTGGCCTCAGGTAAATGTAGGTATGGCTCATGAACCTCCACCGCATTTATTTGGTTATAATGCACATTCATATTCCTATCCTAACAAAAGTCACTCTCAACATTGGCAGCATGGGAACCAATATCATTATGGACAACCCTCCCAATCTTGGCAACAAGGATGGAGAGGGCCAAACCATTCATATCATTCACATCATTCCTATCCTGCACCTATGCAGTCATACCCTCCTACATATGCACCTTACCCAATGCCACAACCATCATTACCTCATCTGAGTCAGCCAATGCCACCATTGCCTTTACCTCCACCATTTCGACTTTATTAGTTGCCTAACCAACCTTTACCCAACCCCAATAACAAAGTTGTATAGATGATCCATTCTATGAACTCACTTTCCTCATCCAGATATCAGTCCATGCCAGTTGGATTCAATGACCTCCAATTGAGATCGGGGAAAATAGTAACCTCAAAAAATCAATAGCAGCCTATGGTGATTATCAACGAGAAAGGTGAGGAGGAAACTCCTAACCATTCTGGAAAACATGACACCATCCAACCTATCCCTATAACTTGTGAGCCTTTTCCATCTTCTTCCAACCAACCTCCCTATCCAAAGAGGTTAGTTGTCAAGAAGAAAGACCCCATTCCTGAGCCTAGCCTGGCTTTTGAGCTTAGGAACATTTTCATAAAGGTACCTTTGCTCCAACTTATTAAAGAGATCTCCATTTGCATAAAAATCATTAGGGAAATTTGTCTAAAGAATCTTGGAAGGAGAATATTAGAACCTCAAACCATTCAATTTGTTGGTAGAGCAGTAGAGTTAATGACGGGGTGTATGCACATGTAGAAATTTACTGCCCCGGAAACCCTGTTGTCTCTATTCATATAGGTGATTTCCTTGTCTCCAATGTACTTATAGACCTAGGGGCAGCCATTAATGTTATAACCAAGAAAACCATGGATCAACTTGGATTGGTCCATATTTGTCCTACTCCCATTGTGCTTGAACTAGCAGACAGATCTAAAATCAAGCCAGAAGGGGTGTTGGATGATGTGGTTGTTTCCCTAGACTCTTGGGAATACCCCACAGACTTAATTGTGCTTAAGCCAAAGAACCCTATGGGAGGACATCCCTTGATCTTAGGATGGTCGATGCTTATATCAGATGTTGTTCTGGTGACAAGTATATTTCCCATGGAGATTCGAGGAAGAAGGTCACCTTGTATCCACCCACTAGATCCATTAAGGAGCTACGAGACACTTTATGTTTAGACTACAGTAGTGATGAGGAGACTCAACCTATTTTCCTGATACATTAGAATGTTTAGTTCTCGTAAGAGGGTGAGATTCAAGACTTCTTGAAAAATATAGACACCATGCCCAATTTTGAGTCATTGAGTCAAATTTTTAGTCTAGATTTTCAGGAAAGATATGACTCTCTACCTCCCTCGCCACCATCTGGCGACACCTCTGTGTACTCCTGAGCTTGATACCACTCTTGTTGAGATTATTCTAGGTAAATCCTTGCATATCAGTTCAGACTTGGATTCTTCCCAACAAGAGCAGTTTGAGAATTTGTTGCGAAACCATCTTGATGCCTTTTCATGGGGTTATGAGGATATGAAATGAATCCTTCCTGAAACTTGTACCCACCATATCTATATTTAGGATGGAGCCCAGCCTATCCGAAAACCCAAAAGGTGAATGAATCCATCTCTAAGAGATGTTGTAAAGGAAGAATTGCAAAAACTATTATATGCTAATTTTATCTATCCTATTTCCAACAGCTAGTGGGTCTCTCCATTAGTCTTAGTCCCGAAAAAAAAAAATGGGAGATGGCGCATTTGTATTGGCTACAGAGAATTGAATAAATCCATTCTAAAATATTACTTCCTCCTTCCTTTCATCGATCAGGTACTTAATAACCTTGCTGCTAAGAAGTACTTTTCCTTTCTAGATGGCTTTAGTGGGTATAACCGGATACAGATTGCACCCGAGGATCAAGACAAACCCACTTTTACATGTCCATGGGGTACATTTTCTTACCGAGTACTTCCCTTTGGGCTATGCAATGCCCCGACTACCTTTCAAAGGGTGGTCTTTGTTATAGGGAAAAGTGTCTATGCATAACTGCTAATCCCACTAAGGTGTGGTAGCTACCTTAGAAACAAACAAAGTAAAACTACTTTCATTTTCCTTTATGAAAGATAGATGAGAGAAGAATAAAGGATACCAACCTCTGTCTTGCGCTTGGTTCCTTGCTCGATTCCTCTCTCTTCTGACAGTCTTTTGCTACTTTCTTCCTTGTACACCCAGCTTCACAGAGTACCTGTAGAATCAAAGCAGCATTACACTATACAAGAACATGGATCTATTATCATAAACAATCTAGGATCAAATGTAAATTCACCATACAAATGCATGAAACATAAATTACACAAGAGTATGGAGGAAAACTTGAATAGCTTTATTGATAATCAAGAAAGAGCCAAGAGAGTTACAACCAGTTGTTCTGACCCAGCATCATCCTCTCAGCAAGTAAGCCCTTCTTCACCTCATGCAAAGCTTAGATCACCCAACACTATGATGTTACCTCAAGAAACCAACAGCAATTCCTTACAAGATGCAAAATTTCAGCCTCTGGATCTCTGGGATGAGGGATCCATATACTGATATCTGTAAGGGAGATGAGTCAGCTTGTGATTTGATTAGTGTCTTCCCTCTGATAGTTCTTGCTTCCACTTGGAGATTGATGATCTCTTACTCATCCTTGGTCGAATTCAGAATGGCAAGTGTCACAGGAGAAGTTTCTGGAAGATTCCATGCTTCTCCACCTCACGGATCGACACTTCCATTTGTCTCTTCTCACCCATCGCACCCCATAGAAGGGATTTTTGAAATGCAATGCACCCACTGAGTGTACTTAGGTGAGATGCAACGCACTTTGCCTATGGAGCAGGTGAAATGATCCTGTTTTGACCAGTTCTAAGTGGTTTTTCATGGAGAACTTCTGGGAGAAGCTGTAATCAGTTGACCTTGTTCCTTTAGGGGTTGGAACAACACTTTTAGGGACTTAGGAGCCCTTGGTTTATGGACATTTTATGCTTGGGGTTGTAGTGCCCAAAAATGTTTATAACAGTTGCCCCCTAAAGCATGAGGTCGTTAATCTTTTTTATGTCGGGTGAAATGCTTTATCATGAGGATCTGAAGTTCTTTCAAGCTGGGAGGAGACCTGTAATAAGATACAATACAATACATTATCTTCATAATATTTTCATATCTAGCTGAGGCGGGCATTCCCATGCTCAGCTTTATAAATTCATTTTCATGTACATAGGACAGACAATCGTCTGAGTGTAGACTGATGATTCTGATAGAGCCATCATCCCTTTGATTGGATGATTATCTGTCCAGCAATGATGTACATTTGATGTCTTTATTTTCCTGAATATATATCGTAGCCCGGATGGATGAAACTAGATCCGGGGTCTTCAATCTCGTTCGATCTTCACTCAAAGTACAAGTCGATCCATGTGAGAGATGTTCTGGAGTCGAATATGGAAAGACATCGCCTGATTACCAGCCAATGATGTAAGCCGTTAACAGGCGCGAGAGGAATCACCGATAATGATAATGACCCTCAAGGTATTGTAGTACAATTCACGTGGTGTGAATAAAGGACTTGGCATCGAACACCACGCAAAATCTTTCGGTCAAAGGCCATTGATGTAAACCTGTCGCCGGAAGTGAGAAACTTGCCATTGAGGCATGCAAGCTTCAAAGTACTGAAAGGGGTGTTCCTAGATCGAATTCTTGGATAATGAGCTGATGTCGACAAGAAGCGATCCATCATAGGAGGGCCTTAACGAATCCCACATCAATGACACGGAACGGAGCAAATTATTTTAATGGAGGTGAAAACGATCTGGTGATATAAGGTTCAGGGTGGCGGTCATGAAAGAATGGAGCGTAAATGTATTGCAGCGGGTGAGACACAGGTGAATTCTCTGAGTGACTTCTCTTGAACATATCGGTGACACTGACATGATGGATTGGTAGTATTAACCCCAAATGTGGATGGTATGATGGGACCATGGTGATGTGACCGGTGAATGAAACAACTCAACCCGACTTGGATGCAGAGTGAAAGTGTCATGTTCAAGAGCGACTTGCTACCAATAAAGTTTCTTCAAGTTTTCTTCCCAATTTTTCCCCAGTCATTGCTAACCAGTACCTCTTTATTTTTGTCAAGCTTTAGGAGGATAACATATGCTTGTTCTATAATTTTCCCTTCGGGCAAACCTATCGCTATGTTTTAACGAGCCTAGCGATAGTGAAACTCGTTCTTGTCTGCTATGGACAAGTTTGTCGCTATTAAGTTTTAACGAGTTTAACAACAAAGATAACTCAATCCTTTTCAATTTTAGAGAGTCTGAAAAGGGACGTAAAGGAAACTCCAAAAATCCCTTTTTGTCATCTAATCCCTTAAGTCCGAAAAAGTATAAAACAATACAGAAGGGATGAATTTTCGATACTTTTAACGAGCCGAACAAAACAAGCGTTCCATCTTTTTGTGTAATAATCCCTCAGTTCCAAAAAAGATTAAAATCTAAAGGAGGGATAGCACTTCCGGTCCCTTTAACGAGCTGGAGAGGCCAATGGCTCAGCAATCTTTTCATATTTTATGAGTCAGTTGAAAAGAGCTTAAAGGAGACTCGTCTTTGAGGAACGAGTGATAAAATTGGGTAGCAGCTGATTCCAGGTAAGGTTTGGTATTTTCCAATCACGGCAGTGTTACAAGGATGGCTAATAGGATCACTCTTTGAAGATGTTCCTCAAAAGGGGTAAACAATCAAATGGAGGTGAATGATCGGCCAATACAGAGTGGAGGTGATGATGGGAACACGACCAAGGCTTTAAAGGCTGAAGTACTACATTCACGATGATTATTTACTGGCAATTGGTTCATTTTTTATTGAGCTTAAACGCTGGGGGAAAAATTTGCTCATGAATTATGTTTATTTTTTAACGAGCTTGAACTATGTGCTAAAACTGCTCGAATAATCCAGTCGTATAATAAGGATGTCTCATATATAAAAACGGAAATTTTTCAAATCTTTGCCCCACATCCTTTCTTTATGCAAGTTAGGAAACGGCCAATCCTACGAGTTTAAAGGGTTAGAGGACCTACAAATTTAAAAAATAAATGGTCGCTCTTCACTTGCACGCCAAAAGGTTTGCATGCCCCCAGGTATAAAATAGAGTTTGAAGGTCACCTCTCAAACTACCGACAAAACATTTATTTCATCGGGAAAGGCTTACCTCTTTCAGGTTACCAAATATTGTTCTATCTGCACCGCAAACAAAACACTTCTTCGGCGATGTCTACCGAAATAGACAAAGGTGAGTGGCGCAGACGCCTCTACTCACATAACTTTGACAAGGGAATCTTATTCCAGTATAACCCCCTTTTCCAATCACGGACGGGAGTGTCAGACTAGTCATATATCTCTCGCGGAAACCTACCCTATACCTGAAGTTTTCCTGCCGAAGCAGACCAGGGTGCATGCCCCCTGGGTTTCAGTCATGTCCCCCGAATCACTCGCGCTCATCAGGTGGACGAACTAGGGATTGATGAGACATTCCTTGGGTAAAAGGACCATTCAGGGATGGTATATGACTATTTTCCATGTGTGAACCGGGAAATGAAAGCTGGTCTACGAGCTTGACCACTCTTCCTTCGTGTGGAAAACACATTACTCTAAAGAGTGAGGAGACAATTGCTCCCATGCAATAAATATAGTCTCATCCAAGGAGTAGATTATAATCCAGGGGTCCTTGGACTACCATTACGTTCATTTGAACTGTTTTCCCTCTCAATGTTATGGGCACACTGGGAAGGATCCCTAACGGTCGACTAGTTCCTTTGTCAAAGCCTATTAGATTTCTCATCTCAGGCAAAAGCGATGGAGAACCAAGCGCTTTCCAAGCAATCAAGGAAAGGATACTCACAAAAGCCCCTTCATCTATGATGGTACCAGCCATAACCATTCTATATATTTGAATAATGATTCGGAATGGTATACTGGCCGGTAAACGGGGTCTGCCTAGTTGATTCCAGTCGAAGGAAACAACTAAGTTGCTTGGAGGTGGGCCGAATAGACGGTCGGGTACGAATCTGACGAACTTCCTTCCTGCGGTAAAGGAATGGGTAAACTTCCCCCATGTTCATCGGAGTCTGTGTTTACGAAAATAATTTGGACGGTGTCATCCTTGTTCTCTTCGGTGACTGTATCATCTGAAGATGGAACCTCTGAAGGCAAGACCGGGTCAACTGCTGCCTCGACCTTTTGACTTTCGTCTGGTATGGGTTCAGATGGTTTATCTTCAATGATAGATGTTTCGGCCAACCACCTGGATGGGTCAGCCGGATTTTCAACTAGCGACGAACTCGGCAAGAGTTTCTTATATCCAAGAGGAAGTCGTAACGGTGAAACCGGACGATCATCCAAAACTCTTTTAGCCTTGTCTAAGAAGGGACAACGGTGGATGGTGTGATCGCCTTCACACAGTTTACAAGGAAATTTGCACTTTCCTTTTTTTCCAGGGGCTTCACTTTCACTAGTTGACGGTGTGTTTTCAACATGATCATCAGAGGTTGACGACACCGGGTTGTGCAAACGAGGAGACCAGTCCCTTAAGATCCTAGGGATGCATGGACAATCTCTATGATAGTGGTCTCCTTTGCAAATGACACATGGCGATTTAGGCCTGGTCGGTGCAGTGTGTGGATTTTCGCTAGACGATGCTAGGTTTCCCCCTTTCGCCTTTGGCTCCTTCTTCTTCTTCTCTTTCTTCTTCTTTTCCTTCTTCTTCTCAGATACTTGATTTTTGGCTTTATCAGCCCTATAAAGCGAAGAGAAAGGCGGAGAGGAAGAATTGGACGAAGTAGAGGGTTGGGGGGTAACTCTGGAATTGTCTAGTTGCTGACTTGATTGTTTAGGAATCGCGGTGCTCTGAACGACGGAGGTTGAGAAAAGCCATACGGGCAAGCCAATCGTCAATCCTGGAAGTTACAATGTGGCCATGTGGGGTGCACCAACATCTCCCCAAGAGGAGAAGGGATTAGGATTCCCTCCAAGGGGAACTCCTTGGTTGGTGGACTCCATTTTCTCAACCCAAGACCAACGTAGGAAAGGTGACGATTATTCCGTTTAAAATAAATTTTAGACGCTTTGACACAACTTGTTTTTTCAATTTTAAAGAGTCGAGAAAAAACAAAAGATGACTCTAGTCACCTTCGATTTTTAATGAGCCTGAAGTGACATGTGCTCAGATGGACCTTTTTCCGTTAAGGAGTCTGAAAAGGAATGAAAGGGACTGCTCTGGAAATCTAGGCAGAGGGATTACCAAACCAATCGCAAAACTGCAGAATACTTTTTACGGTACGGCAGTAAATCTTCCCGAATGTTGTGTTCAGTGCATTGCGATCGATAGGGCGGCAGACACGGCTTCCTATGGATAAAGGATTAAGCCTATTGTGGTCTCCCAAAATATACTCGACGGTACATGGGAGCACAAGTCCATACTGGCACTTATCGTCTCAAAGTGGAGGAATCACCCAACCAACAGTGAGAACAACAGTTACCAGGCTTTACGATGCCGGAATACGTCTCTAGCCTAGACTTCTAGATGTTGTGCGTTAGGTTCCAAAGCGTTGTTAGATTCATTAAATTTATTTTATAGTTGATCTTGCTTAAGAAATTTGCCTTTCAGGTTCACCGTGTGATGTAGATGTACAATTCCTAAAATGCAATCTAAGATGATAAACATTCTTTTATCTTCTTTGTGCAATGAAAATCCTAGCTACTATGGAAAGAAAGACAGAATTCTTTCAACAAAGAGCAAAGAGCACACACTATATGCATTGTCCTAAATCAAACCAATCAAACAGTCTAAATTCAAATGCACATGCATGTATTTGTTTTCAGCCTTCTTAATATGTGAATGATAAAAAGAAAGCTAATGCGCAAATCTGAATTACTTTTCAAGCGACAATTACTAACAAGTTTCTTTTCAAATTCAAAATGAAGGCAATGACAACACTTTGCGATTTGGAAATGAAGACTTGCTTTCGACACTAGAAAAACTACTAATTCAGATCAAATACAACAGTAACAGGGTAATCGACTATCAAGAGCAATCAGACTCTCTTCTATGACTGAAAACGACACTTGCGACGCTTTCAAATCAAGAAATGACAGTACAATTACGTTACTTTTTTGCAAAGGAGAACTGAAAATGACTCAACAAATACACAAAAAACATTTACAGTTCTTTGCACAATAGAGGCAGAATAATAGCAAGGAAAGGGGTTTCAAACAGAGGTATACTGACTACAGGCAGCAAAATTCTTGAATAGATCTGAAAAGAGTGAACAGAAACTAACATTTAGGAACAATGCCTAGTCTGATCAATGCACCTGTAACACAGTGAATTTGAAATGCAGCGCACCTACCACACTCGGGAAGTGCGTTGAATTTCAGATTCACAGAACAGAGATGGCGCTGGGCCAGGGACGAGACTTTGCTTGGGTTCCGGGTCACAGTTTGCAGTTCAGTTCAGGGATTTTGGCCGAGCAAGTGGTAATCAGTAAATCAACAACAAGGGTAGATCTAAGGAGGTTACTAGAGCCACCACAAGGGCAATTAGAGAGTTTGTAAATCAGTTGTTTAATTTTTAAACAAAACCCGGAGATTGACTGAAGCGGCATTTATCTACTTTGCATTTGCATAGAAAATGCAGTTTGAAAGCTACCTGGCTCAACTTCAGGCTCCGTCTATAAGTTTATAAAATAAACAAATGTAGATAAACAAACAACCTAGTCGCTCCCCAGCGGAGTCGCCATTTTGTTACAGGGAAAAGTGTCTATGCAGAACTGCTAATCCCACTAAGGTGTGGTAGCTACCTTAGAAACCAACAAAGTAAAACTACTTTCGTTTTCCTTTATGAAAGATAGATGAGAGAAGAATAAAGGAGACCAACCTCAGTCTTGCGCTTGGTTCCTTGCTCGATTCCTCTCTCTTCTGATAGTCTTTTGCTACTTGCTTCCTTCTACACCTAGCTTCACAGAGTACCTGTAGAATCAAAGCAGCATAACACTATACAAGAACATGGATCTATTATCATAAACAATCTAGGATCAGATGTAAATTGACCATACAAATTCATGAAACATAAATGACACAAGAGTATGGAGGAAAACTTGAATAGCTTTATTGATAATCAAGAAAGAGCCAAGAGAGTTACAACCAGTTGTTCTGACCCAGCATCATCCTCTTAGCAAGTAAGCCCTTCTTCACCTCATGCAAAGCTTAGATCACCCAACACTATGATGTTGCCTCAAGAAACCAACAACAATTCCTTACAAGATGCAAAATTCCAACCTCTAGATCTCTGGGATGAGGGATCCATATATAGATATCTGTAAGGGAGATGAGTCAGCTTGTGATTTGATTAGTGTCTTCCCTCTGATATTTCTTGCTTCCACTTGTAGATTGATGATCTCTTACTCATCCTTGGTCGAATTCAGAATGGCAAGTGTCACAGGAGAAGTTTCTGGAAGATTCCATGCTTCTCCACCTCGCGGATTGACACTGCCATTTGTCTCTTCTCACCCATCGCACTCCATAGAAGGGCTTTTTAAAATGCAACGCACCCACTGAGTGTACTTAGGTGAGATGCAACTCACTTTGCCTATGGAGCAGGTGAAATGATCCTGTTTTGACCAGTTCTGAGTGGTTTTTCATGGAGAACTTCTGGGAGAAGTTGTAATCAATTGACCTTGTTCCTTTAGGGGTTGGAACAACACTTATAGGGACTTAGGAGCCCTTGGTTTATGGACATTTTATGTTTGGGGTTGCAGTGCCCAAAAATGTCTATAACAGTCTTGCCCATTTTTGCTGACCTTGAGTGTGTGGAAATCTACATGGATGACTTTTTTGTGTTTGGTGATTCATTTCAGGAAGCCCTCAAGAATCTAGAAAAAGTTCTTCTTCGTTGCCAAGAATCTCATCTTGCCTTGAGTGATAAAAAATGCAGATTAATGTGTAAAGTAGGGGTGGTACTTGGCCATCTTATTTCTGACAAAGGTATCTAGGTTGACTATGCAAAAATAGAAATTATTTTGTGTCTTCCTATACCCAAAACTCAAAGGTAAGTGAGAGGTTTTCTAGGACATGCAGGCTACTATACGAGATTCAGTGAGAATTCCTCAAGGATAGCTACCCCCCTTTTCTAACTTTTGGCTAAAGATAGTGAATTTTCTTGGTCCATATCTTGCCAACAGTCCATTGAGACATTGAAGGAAAAACTAATTCAGGCACCAGTTTTGAGAGGACCAAACTGGTCCCTGCCATTTCATATTTCCTTTGATGCCTCAAATAATGTTATTGGTGCAACTTTAGGACAAGAAGAAGACAAACAATCTTATGTTATTTATTTCATTAGTAAAAACTTGTCATCCACTGAACTAAATTATACAGTTACTGAGAAGGAGTTTTTAGCAGTACTTTTTTCCATTAATAAAATCAGACATTATATTACAGGATATGAAGTATTTGTGCATACTGACCATTCCGCAGTAAGATATTTGATGAATAAACCATTAACTAGCGGTAGAGTGACTACCATTAACTAGTTCTGGTGTATTCTCTCAAGCTGAATACTTCAACAAATTGTTAATTTTATTAATATGTATGGTCTACCATATTTCCTTTGCAAGTTATAATATTGTTTGCATGTAATTGGGGAACGATTTAATTTCACACTTGTTCACACATGGTATGGTGAGTCATGGGAAAGACTCTCAGAGCATTATCTCCTTGTGACTAAGTAATTTAGATCACAATAGGTAGCACAAACAAGTTGGCCAACATGCTTGTTAAAAAATTGAAATTATGTAGAAACATATAACAATATAAAACACAATATATATTACTACTATAACCTCCTATGCATAATAACAACACTTAATACATAAAAGAAATGAGTCAAGAGACAAAGGAACAACACACCATATCTAGATGGTAAAACCCTAATACGATAAATATCCATGGGAATTTGATAATGTTAAATATCCATGGGAATTTGATAATGTCTTTATTATATTTAGAAATCTCTGGTTATACAAAGAGCACCACCAAAAATGGTTAAACACTTTACAATGATAATACAATCATATATTTTTCATGTGACTCATGGGACTCCCTAACCTGTATTATATACCAAGATATATTGAGGAATTACATACCCATAATATATGTGGGATAACGTAATTTGATTTATTTATATAATAAATTATTACAAGAGTATTTTACTTCATAATGAATGTGGGATATACCTCTTTTACATAAAGCTAGAGTTTCTTCTAACATAACCTAGAAATTAGTACCTTCCAAAGCGACACACTCCAACAATGCTTTCAAGGCCACATAAATAATGAATTATAAATTTAATAACTTTGATACATGTGGAATCTTTCATCCATGATGCATAGAAAGAGACATATATAAATGAGGATGAATTCAGGAAGTGTTTTAGTAATTGCAAAGCTAGAGTTATGCAATATATAGTGACAACATAGTTTATTATCAACTCTAGAATAGGTTACTCCAAAAGTTGGACAAGCTTTATGTTCCTAAAGGTAAGCAAATACAATTATCATAGAAGCTCACACCTCCAATGTTGCATGGAATTTTGGTGTAAGGAAGCTAGTGGCCAACTTACATAAGTATGTATACTATCCCAAAATGCAAGAAGATGTAGCAAGGTTCATTAGAGGATGTATGCTTTGTTGTACTAGTAAACCTAGTAATGGGAGCATGGTCTATACCATCCCTTAATTGTACCCATTCATCCTTGGGAAATCATTTCCATTGCCTTTATGGGAAGTTTACCAATAACTAGGAAGGACCATGGCTACTTGTTCATGGTAGTTGACATGTTTAGCAATATGTGTGTTATAATTCCCTGTGAAAAAACAACTAGAGGTAAAGAAGTAGAAAAATTAGGAGCATTGTTTTAGATGGGGACACCATATTCCTCAATGGATTTTTTACTACATTATGGGATATGGACACAAAATTAAAGAGGTATAGATCATCCCATCCACAAATACATGAGAAAACAAAAGTAGTCAATAGGAATTTAGTGGAACTTTGAGTGCTTATAATCAAAAGAATTTGAAGACCTAGGATAAAAGTATTGTCTATATACAAAAATATTATAACAAAGCAATCCACACTTATATGGAAAGTGCCTATTTGAAACTTTATTTGGATATTTTCCACGTTCATCTTTGGATGTTGTATATGGGTGGGCACGGGGAGTGAGGGAGGATACCATAGGGGATGCTTTAAGAGTAGGAAAAAATGTTGAGAAGAATAGGAAGATCCATTTATAAGTACAAGAGACACTAAATAAGTCATAGGAAAAATATAAGTCCAGGCATCATCAACATAGGATAGAGAGGTCCCCGAGGGGCAGCTTAATTAGCAATGGCAATGTTATGAAGTATTATGTAAAATGTGTGATACAAGGTTCAATTCTCCTTGATTAAGAATATGCGCCATGTATTGAGGACCATGTCGTTTCATATAGAAGTTATAGTGGTAGTGGTTGGAATTAACCCCATTTCATGTGAGTATGAACCCATCCTAGTTGTTGATTCCTCTAGTCACAAAAAATAAAATCATAGGACAGAGAGGTCATTTAGAATGGGAGATAGAGTATGGTTACAATGAAACAAGGATAGGCTATAGGTTTTGGAAATATAATCAAGGCTCTATAATATTGTCCTTTCAAGATACTAGAAAATATGGGATGTAATTCCTATAGACTCAGTCTACCCCCATACATGCACATTTATTTAGTGATGAATGTGGAAAATATCAATATTTATGAGCCTTCTATTAGTTAAACTTGACTCGAGGAAAGATTCAAAGTTGACTAGGTCAAAAGTAGTGGTTTTGGTTTTGGTTTCCCATGGTTTTGTGTCCATGGAATTAATGTAATGGAGCCTTTAAAAGGTTGGGAGGAACTCTATTGTAATGGGCCAACATATGTGAGTGGTAAAGGCTCACTTGGCCAACTTGGTAGGGTTTTTCCCAAGGGATCTAATGGAATTTTGTTAGCTAGATTTTTCCCTAGAGTTGGGGTTCTCCAAGGGTAAATATTGTGTTCATTGTATTTATGCTTTGTGTTTTTTTGTTGGTTTAATTTTCCTCTTTGTAAATATTGTTTCTCTTCAGTAAAATTTCTACATTTGGTATCAGAGCTAAATATTGGCTTTAGAGGGATGCCTTTGTTGTCAAGGGTTTATATAGCTTGATGAATAAGGCATCTTCAAGGAAATCATGTTGTTGAAGAGAGGCCCAAGATTTTCTAAAAAGTATAGTTGGATTGACGATTGAGGGGAGGAGCATGGACTGCCCAGAAGTGGGTTGCGATGAGAAGAGTTGGTGGCCAAAGATAAGGAGGACATTGTTGCGATGAAGAGGGAGAATGAGTGCACTCCTATGCTAGGGAGGACCATATAGAAGAGTGGTGGTGCAAGCACACATCAAAATGAGAACTAGAGGCATAGGTAGAATCCCTCTAGAATGAGTTTCATTACAAGTGGAAAGACGTGAAATAGTTGCATCGGCAAGATCCCATGTATATGGCATATGGTTGGTTTCTTTAATAGTTTATTTTTTCACCTTTATTATCAGCTGCAAAGTTATCCACATGTAGATATGGGTGCATGAAGGAGGTCTGATCTACTATACTAGTGCATATTTGTATCTAGAACCCAATGGTTAGAGGAGTCAATAATGGATCCCAGTGGTTGAGAAAGGGTGGGATGGAGGAAACACAAAAATACATTGTGAATTGTATGTGCTCCATGATGGAGCCACCAGTGATCCCCATGGCCACGATGGTGAATCCCATTGTTACAAAAAATATGCACTATAAACATTAGATGTGGTAGAAGCGATTAGGTTACACATGAGGCAAACAAGGATGAAAGGTATGGGACCACCCATTGGACATAGCTCCACAACAAGATTCATTACTAGTTGTGAAGGAATGTGCAGTCTATTCAACTGGGAAGAATGATGTAAGGGCTATCGGGCAAAGTCGAGGAAAGTAGAAGTGAATGATATAAATGATTACGGTAATTCGCTGGCTTCGAAGACCACCGTGGAAGCCTTGTTGTTGATGGTAATATTAGAGAAGCACCTTGTTATTCTTTTGAGTGTGTGGTCTACAAGGAGGATTTTGATGAGTTTGATTTAGTTATGGCGTTAGACGTGGTAGATCACCGAAGGAAACTCAACCATTATAGGGGTTGTGAAGCTCATTAACTATGTTAGAAGAGTGAGAAGTGATGACCAATGAGATGGAGCAATAGAGAAATTTTTGTTAGAAATTAATTAATGGAGCAATGAAATACGCAAAATATTTCGGAAACACAAATTCAAAAATTCATATAACAAGAGACACACAGATATACATGGTTCACCCAATTTGGACTATGTCCACAAAGAAACAACAAGTCCTTCCTTTTATATTATCCGGAAAAATGAAGAGATACAACCTACAGCAGATCCATTGTAATTTCCTCTTCGCTCTTGCATAGTCTCCTCTCCCTTTCTCGCTCGGAATAATAATACAAAATCGCAATACTATTCACTCATATAAACTAAGGGTTATATTCTAGGGAAAATAACCCCTAAATTAACATAACTTCTACCGTCAGATCATATGCCTACTGAACGACCCAGATTGACTATGAAATTACTATATTTTACAAAGCAAGTTTTCATCTATTTCCCCCCTTGGACCCCCCAGGAAGAAATAGTTGGGGGGGAAAGCCCCCCCACACCCCCCGTCGGGGATTGGGATCCAAATTTGCCCAAAGCAAGACCTTTGAATCAAGAAGATAATCAGGCTCCACATCCAACAATCTCCCGCTTGGAGGCTAATTTTGTCAACTCCATCGTTGCTTCACTTCCTAGACAATGCTTCCACTTTGGACCTGGTTGTTTCTCATCTTAATCATCATCCTTGAAGGCTAATTGAAACTGGGTAGTAGCTCAATTTCTCCATAGTTATAATATTTGTCAACATATCTACAAGATTTTGACTAGTGTGTATCTTTTCCAGCTTCAACTGTCCATCATCCAAAACTTACAGTATGAAATGATACCTGAGCTGTATATGTTTAGTCTTAGAATGAAAGGTTGAATTCCTTGCAAGATGAATGACACTCTGGGTGTCACTATATAACTTTCTCCTCTCTTGCTTCTTACCCAACTCATCCATAAACCTTTGTAACCAAATCATTTCTTTACTAGCCTTTGTAGCAGTAACATACTCTACTTCCATTGTTGAAAGTGCAACAATGTTTGTCAATTTTGAAACCCAACTAAAAATTGTTTTACCAAGAATAAACATATACACTACAGTTCTCCTCATTTTATCTCTGTCACCTACCATATCTACATCAACATATCCAAGTATAGCAATGTTTGAACCTCCAAAATATAATGCTTGATTTGTGGTACCTCTCAAATACCTGAGAATCCACTTCACTGCCATCCAATTCTCTTTTCCCGGATTTTTCATATACCTACTTACAACTCCCACTTCATGTGCAATATGTGGTCTTGTGTAGACCATTGCATACATTAAGCTTCCAACGACTAATGCATATGGAACTTTACACATATAATCCATCTCTTCGTAAGTCTTGGGACACATCTCCTTACTTAGTTTGAAATGGCTATCCAAAGGTGTACTAACTTGTTTTCCATTCTGCATATTAAATATTTACAACAACTTTTCTATGTACTCACTTTGAGACAATGTTAATTTGTGATTTTTCTTGTCTCTAGTTATTCTCATTCTAAGGATTTTTTTTGCAACACCCAAGTCCTTCTTTGCAAATGAATTTGCTAATTTTCCTTTGAACACGTTTATTTCCTACATGTTAGACCCTGCAACAAGCATTCCATCTACATACAATAGCAATATAATATAGTTTCCATCATTTTTCCTTTTAAAATAAACACAATGGTCAGAGTGACATCGAGTATAATGTTGTTTAGACATAAACCTATCAAATTTTAGATACCATTGCCTTGGAGCCTATTTTAAGTCTTCCAAGTTCTTCTTCATTTTTCACACTAATTTCTCCTTCCCTTTGAACTCATACCCTTGTGGTTTCTTCATATATATTTCTTCCTCCAAATCCCCATGGAGAAAGGTTGTCTTTACGTCTAACTTCTCAAGATGAAATCTTTTGTTGCCCCTAGACTTAAAATAGTTTTGATTTAAGTCATTTTAACAATAGGAGAAAAAATTCATCAAAGTCTATACCTTTCTTTTGTGCACATCCCTCCACTGTTGGGTGTGTGTTATATTCTTTCCATGACTAGCATGGGGTTGACAAGGGGGGGGGGGGGGGGTAGGCCCTCCTATTTGGGGGGTTTGCAAGCGGGGTGGTATACACCCTAAATGAGGTCTAGGGAAACGCCCCGAGAAACTTTTTTTTGGACCCTATATTAGGTGGGCAGACCTACCTATGGTTTTGTGCATGAATTTTGCACATGGTTTTGGACATGATGGTTTTCTGCCCATGGTTTGCAATGTTGTTTTAGTAACGGACAACTTGACTAAGTCCCAAGTCTGGTTTTGCATCAAGGATTTCATCTCTTCTTCCATGGCTTGCTCCCTCTTCTTCCTGGTTTCTACTTGCATTGCTTCTTCATATATTTCCGGTTCACCATAATCATTTAATAATACATAATATAATGAAGGGGAGTATCATTCAAGGGGTATACTTATCCTGGCAGATCTTCTAACACCACTTTCAGGTGTTTGAGGTGCTTGTTGTTGTTGTGGCTACCGATCATTATAATTTCTAGAGACATTTACTTTTTCTATGATCTCATCAAGCACTATGTATTCTTTGTTTTTTTTCCTATTTCTTTCCCTACATTTGATCCTTATACAATACCTTTTCATTGAATATGACATATATGCTCCTAAGGATTTTGTGATTTTCATAATCATATAAGCGATAACCAAAATCATTTACATCATATCCAATAAAGGTACATTTCTTTGATTTTGCCTCATGGTTTTCTCTATTTTCTTTATTGATGTGGACAAAGTATTCACAACTGAAAGTCTTTAAAAATGAGTAGTTTACCTTTTTACTCGTCCATGCATTTTCTAGAATACCACCATCCAAGGAACTTGAAGGCCCTTTGTTTATTATATAAACAACAATATTTATAACATATGCCAAAAATTGTAAGGGAAATCCTGCATGCAATCTTGTGCACCTTGCATGCTCCATGATTGTCATGTTCATCCTTTCTGACACACTATCTTCCTGTGGTGTTCCTCGAACTGTCTTCTCTCTACGAATTCCATGCTCTAGACAATAGTTATCAAACTCTTTGTTGCGGTATTCACCTCCATTGTTTGATCTAAGACACTTCAACTTCTTTCATGTCTCATTCTCAACCAAAGCTTTCCATTTCTTGAAACTACCAAATACATTAGATGTATTTCAAATGCAATAAATCCAGGTTTTCTTAGTTGCATCATTAATAAACATAACATAATAGCGAGAGCCACTGAGAGATGATACCTAAGTAGGTCCCCATACATTTGTATGCACAAGCTCTAATTTTTCGCTCTTCTTTTCCTTCCCAACTCTAATAAACCTAACTCTCTTCTATTTTCCATAAACACAATTTTCACATAAATCTAAATCAACATGCTTCAAACTTGGCAAAAATATTCTTCAGTGAAGAATGAGTATCCCCTTCTCACTCATGTGCCCAAGCCTATGATGCCAAAGTGTTGTATCTACTCATGTGGAGGTTAAAGCATTAACAAAATTAGAAATACTATTTCATAAATACAATGTACCAACCTTTTCTCCTTGTGTTGTTACCAGGGCTCCTTTAGTGACCTTTCAAGTTTTGGCTGTAAAAGTAGTTACACAACCTTCACATCCCAACTTCCCTGTTGAAATTAATTTTTCCTCAGATCTAGAACATACATTACCTCCTTCAATAACCATTGGTTTCCATAATGTTTCTTTATAAAACCTAACCCATTCCAACAATTTTACAGGGTTTATCATCACCCAAATGAACCTGTCCAAAATCTCCTTGAACATAGTCATGAAAATGTTTCCTATCAAGTGTGGCATGGAATGAGGCCCTTGAATCTACCACCCAGGAATTAATAATATTCTCTAATGAAAGAATCAAATCATCTTACAACACATCACTTATCACATATGCTTCATTATTTTTCTCTTGGTGTACAACAAATTCCTAGCAACCGAGGGGCATGATAGTGCCATAGGCATGAAGGAGTTTTGGGGTTTCCATCTGGGACAACAACAACAAAGGCAAGCAAGAGCACCAAGCAAACTTATCATTTTTATCATTTGGATGGGCATGAGGGATCGGGATAAGCATGGCCAACATTACCGCTAATGTGTCACCGAGTGGGGATGGAGAGAAGATGAAAATTGGCCACCCTATAAATGACCCAAGGCCATTCTTCAAGCAGACCGGAAAAAACAACTTAATTACCAACCCACTTTTCACACAAAAAGAAAACCCCTCCCCACCGAATAGGGAGGAGGTAAACACTATAGCGAAGAGCCAATTTCAATGGAGCCACACATGGCTGCCCATCCCAATCAAAATTTTCTATTCACAGCAACTGAGGGGCATGATAGTGCCATAGGCACGAAGGAGTTTTGAGGTTTCCATCTGGGACAACAACAACGAAGGCACGAAGGAGTGCCAAGAAAACTTATCATTTTTATCATTTGGATGGGCATGAGGGATCGGGACGAGCATGGACAACATTAACAGAATTAGAAATACAATGTGCCAACCTTTTCTCCTTGTACTATTACCAGGGCTCCTTTAGTGACCTTCCAGGTTTTGGTTGTAAAAGTAGTTACACAACCTTCACCTCCCAACTTCGTTGTTGAAATTAGATTTTTCTTCAGATCTGGAACATGCATTACCTCCTTCAATAGCCATTGGTTTCCATTATGTTTCTTTATAAAACCTTACCCATTCCAACAATTTTATAGGGTTTATCATCACCCAGATGAACATGTCCAAAATATCCTTGAACATAGTCATGAAAATGTTTCCTATCAAGTGTGGCATGGAATGAGGCCCTTAAATCTACCACCCAGGCATCAATAATATTATCTAATGAAGGATTCAAATCATCTTGGAACACATCACCTATCACATTTGCTTCATTATCATTCTCTTGGTGTACATCCCCTTCTTTTCCCTTCCAAGATTTATAGTCTTTCTTCACGTGTCCTTTCTTCCCACATTTCCAGCACACTATCCCTGATCTAGATTTGGATATGCCTTTTCTTAACTTACTTTGATGTCCTGGGCTCCTTCCTCTTTCCATTGAAAAAGTAGTTTTTTTTTTTTTTAATCATTTTACCTTTTTACTCCAAAAATCATGAATCATCCCCCTTGGTTGACATCATCATCTTGAATCCTATTGGTTCTTATAAAGTTTATTGTGGTAGTACAATTTTATTTTAAGACCCATTTCATACCTCAAAACTTCTCTAATGCTTAGAGTGGCCATGGTGTTGGCCACAACCATGGTGGAGAATCGATTATCTGAGCTATAACCTAGGGAATGGATGGTGATTGTTAATAGGAAAACCATCGAGTTGGCTATGGTAGCCATGGTGCTCTTTAATGCTAACATGTTTATGCTTCTATTAAGAGGTTTCTTCTGTGATTTTCTCTAAAGGTCAGTGTTTTTTTTTATATATCATATAAAATAGAGGTGGAGGTTTGTGTTTCTAGAGACCGAAGGCTTGGCTACACGTAATGAGAGTGGAATATAGTGGTGTGTAGATCCATAGAGAAAGCAACCATGGGTGGTGGTTGCACATAAAGTGTTTAGAGGAATATTTAAATGAAATAATCGTTTCATCGGTCAAATGTAGTCATGAAATTCAACTCTAGAGAGGAAATCATGAAGTTCATAGTGTGTCAAGGCAAGAGGATGATCATATAATGAGAGCAACAATTTTTTTTTATTACAATGGAGTTCAAATTATTGGATCTAAATGGGAATACTATTGTAAGACTCGGTAAGGCATGTTTACCCCTGGGAAATTGTTAATAAATTCTAATGTCAGACCTAGATGATATGGGGCATGTCGAGTTAGCAAATACCCTAGGTAAAAAAAATTAGGGTGGTAAGGGCTAGAGTAAGTGGGGTTGACTCACTTCATCATTTTGGTTGGATTTGCTAAGGTAAACCCCAACTCAAGGTTTAAGAGGGGATTTTTAGGTAAACTTGACTCAAGGAAAGAGTCAAATATGACTAATTCAACATTAGTGGTTTTGGGCCCATGTTTTTTGGTTGCTCATGGTTTTGTTCCCATGGAATTCATGTAATGGATCCCTTAAAAGAATGGGAGGAACTCTATTGTAATGGGCTAGAAGATGTGAGGGTGAAGGCTCACTTGGCCAGCGTTGCTAGGTTTTGGCCAAGGGATCTAATGGAATTCCATTAGTTTGGTTTTTCCTCGAAGTTTGGGTTTTCCTAGGGTCAATATTGTGTTGATTGTATTTATGCTTTGTGTTTTTTTTGGTTTACTTTTACTCTCTATAAAATATTGTTTCTCTCTAGTAAAATTTCTACATCTTCCATGTTGGATCAAGAAGAGGAGTGATTCCAACCGTCCATAGATGATTTATCTCCATATTCCTAAGCATAGTTGAAAGAGGATACAATTTTGTAGAAGAGATATAGAACTATAAGATAGGGCAAACATGATCTTTGGAAAATTGGGTTGAAAGGACAACTTCCAGACAAGACTAAATGGTACTCTAGGGAACCTCACCTCATTTAATAAAATCTTTTATGGACCAAAAGCATCCCAAAATGGAGAGGTGTAATTTATAATGGATAATTTTGTTATTTAAACATATATTGATGCTTAAAAAGTGGAAAAAGTGAAGGAATAAACTTGCAATACTAGTTTTATTAATGGGACCCAATTTGGAGAATTGCAGTAAAAGAAAATTTGGGGCCATTTTGATGACTTAAATGAAATTTTTTGGGAGTAACTGTTTCTCACTGAAGTGAAAAACCATGTGAAATTATTCTACTCTTATTAACATTTCCAATGGTTAAAGAATCACATCAATTGGAGTTCATATGGAAAATTTATGCCTCATAGAACTTGGTCTATCATGATTGACCACCGTGGTTCAAGTGGATGCTCACATGGGGATAGTCACATGGTAATTTGAAGAATTCTCTAGAGGAGTCAAATTTTTAACTATGATCAAGAGTTGAAGGAGTCAAACCTGACCCTTAATTGGCTATCAGGCAATGTTATAACCAGTCCACTAGGAGGAAAACAAGGTTTCATTCATTTCAATTGTAACCTGTTCCATAGTAAAAAAGACAAATGGGAGTGGGAGAGAATAGCAGAGAGAGCTAGTATTCTATAGTATCCTACAAAGTAACAAGCCTCAAGCAACTCCATAGAGAGTGCCTTCTCATTTGTGCTTGCATTATTTCCATTCCAGAGAAAGAGAAAGCAAAGAAACCTTAACTTCTAGCTATTCTTTCTCTTGTAAGTGTTTCCGAGAGCATATATTGTGTTCATCGGTGGTTGTTGTGAGTTTGTATTTTATTGTTCTCTTTTTTTTGCATTTTATTTATTACATGAGTAACGAAAAAACAATAATTATTAAATTTGGAAGCTAAGGAAAACTGATCCTCATAGTATAGATTTTAGTCTATTTTATCATATCTATTGTGACAAATTATCTAGTGGAATATCCACGAAAATTTATGGATCATATTAATTTTTTGTTTACTAGAGGAATCAACAATTGGATTGATCTCGTACTCATGTGACACATTGGTCGATTCTAACCACTACCACTATAACCCCTAAGTGAACCATGATGCCCCCAACATGTGGCCACGGGTAAACTTAGAGGATTTGTACCTAGAATCACGTGGTGCATAAGACTTCTTTTTCACAGTGATTTCCAATTGAGTTTCCCTCAAGGGATTATGGATCATATTCATATTAAATAAATGATTCTTACGAAATACTTATTGGAAGCTAGGGGATTAAGTTCCATTAATTCCTTCATCAAACACTATATTGTCATTTCTTTTGAAATGTTGAAAGCCATTAATGCTCAGCATATTTGTATTGTTCTCACTGCCCTTTTATCAAGAATCTCCCATTCTTTGTCTTTCATAGTTGTTGCCTATTTTTATATTATGGCCAATGGTAGGAGAAAAAAATTGATATAGATATTCTTCCATTTAAAAATCCCATAGCTGGTAGTTTTGACCATTAAACTTCTCAACCCTAAAACCTTCTTCCACTATTGCTCCTAGTTGAACTAGGAACCCTTCTTTCCTTTGAGTTTTATGAACCAAATAAGCCTTTGGCTTTTACACCATTTGCTAGGAATAAGATCATGGCACAATAAATCAAAGCAAATGAAAAAATAAAACATAGACTGACACAATACAAAGGGGACTCCAATATATGTGTCTCACCTAATTTAGGCCATGTCCACAAAGAAACAACCAATCATTCATTTTATTCTATCCAACAAACTGAAGGAATATAACCTACAACACATTTGTTGCAACCCCCTCTTCACTATCTCATATTCTCCTCTCTCAATTACAATGTTTTCTCCATAGTCCATAGCCATAATATAATGCCCTCATAAAAACGGGGTTTTCTTCTAGGGAAAAAAAACCCTAACATAACTTCTAGCATTAGATCTACAATTTAATGATGAATGGCCCCTATTGACTACAATATTTTACAATATTTTTTTTCCAAAAATGTATCTCCAGAGGCACTTCTCTGAACCCCTAACCAAGGGGGACCCCATGGACCCCCTAGCAATAGTAGTTGGTGGGTAAGCCTCCTACCCCCTCCCCCCCCCCTCACACTCACCTTTAGGAATTAGGATACAAACATGGATAAAAATAAGACCTTTGAATCAAGAAGATAATTAGGCTTCATAGTCAACAATACAGGGCATTTTACCTATCTTTGGGGTTGTACAAGCCATACATAGGTTGTATATGCTTTGTTAGGCTTCATTACATTTCCTAGAGGTTATACATTGGTTGCTAGGTGATTGCATATGTGTTGGGTCAATGGTTTAATTACCTATTGCATTTATAGGTTAATTAATTAGCACTTTGAATGTTGGTTTGCCTAAAATCCAACTGTATAAATGAGGAAAAAATAAGAATAAGACTACTATAACATTATAGGGCTATAAGTGGTTCATGGCTATTACATACATTATTCTCATTATTCTCTTTTATTCATCAAAACAATGATTTAAACCTATAGCACCATTTCCTATAATTTGAATCACATTGTCAATATAATATGGCATCCTCGGTATGAGCATAAACCCCTTTAAATGCTTAAGTAGTCTTAACCACAACTCACTCCCAAGCTTGTTAGTGTGGGAATCCCCCATGGTGACTCCAAGGACATATATATTTGTATTTAATTCTAAATTGGGCATTGTGTATTTTTTGAATTGTGCATGAAGGGTTTGTTTAACTAATTGTTGGTAGTACTATCAACATGGATTCATTTTAAACCCAAATCTATCAAGGACCTAGAGGGATCAAATTTCTTGAGGTGAAATTTATTATTATTTAATGACATCTCATGTATTATTTCCTTCATATTAAATGATAAAAAAATTACATTCTAAGAAATTAGATCCATCTTAATAGTTTATGATGGATTTATGTTGTTTCTTTAGACATTGTCATGTACATATTTTTTTTTATTACAGTGGAATTGGCAACTGGAGTAGCCTCGCGACTCGCGTTACACGGGGTCGATTGTGACCGCTACCTCTATAACCACTGGGAACTGCGCCCACCCCTCTCCATAGCATCGGGTTAGTCCGAGGGAATTGAACTCGTGATCTTCAGTACAGAGCCCGCCTTTCCAACGGACTTCACTGCATTTCGATTACCAACTCGCCTACCCTCGTGGGGCTTCATTGTCATGTACATATGTAGTTATTTATTTATTTTTATTTTTATTGTCATGGGCATACATAGATATATAGTTGTTTATTTTTGTTGTCATAATGGGTTGTATAGCACATCGTTACTTTCTGTGTAATCACTATGAATATAGTCCATTTTTTAGTTCCCTTTTAACTATTAAAAACAATATTTTTTTTAGTCTCATTAGTAACTATTGAGCTTAAATAAGCCTTCCTTACTTTTCTTACTAATAATCTAAATAAGAAAACATTTTTTTCCTACTTTCATGACCAACTCATAATCAAAGGTAAAGCTTTATTATTATTATTATTATTATGTAAAATTGACAATATTTTCTAGTTCTAACTCAAAAACATAAATCTAAATTTACTTTAAAGATAACTTGTATTTTCTTTACTCTAAAAATGACTTTGATTTTTTAATTTTTCTGAATGGAGTATCTTTTTTATTTTATTTTTAATATAAAATAACATCCCCGCCATACTAGGTTATAAAGTGCCTCTCAACATAATGATGCATCTTATTAATTGAAGTATAAGATAGATGTATGGATGGAGTGTTGTGTAAGCACTTTCAAATAATAGAGGATATATATGATTTTTGCATGGTTGAGTAGGAGTGTTATGTAGATGCAATTCAAGCATAGAACTTCAATTGACAGTATGGATCAGAGTAATTTTTTCCTCTACTCTTACATTAGATGTGTCATAAGTAGAAGATAAACTCAACTTCAAAACAAACATGGAATTCTTATGTTAAATAGAGATATTTCTAGATAATTGGCATTACAAAAAAGCAGTTGAGCAATGAACCAAGTATGCAATAGAGCCATCCTCTCATGCATATGGTCACTACTAGTTGAGAAACTTTGCACTCAGATTATATCATCAACAAAGAACAAATCATTCTTGATGATGGACATTAGTAAGTGGTTCAAAATGATGATATAATATAATGGATGTAGTAGCTCTAGAAATCTCCCCACCCAATGAAATTTCCTGCATAAATCTCAAATAGAAATAAAGAACCAATCATCTTATCTACATAGAAATTCTTCTTGGTGGAAATGGGCAAGCATAGTGGATTATCTCTAAATGGGCACTCATTTGAAAGTGCACATACCATTAGAAGCTTTTGGAATTGGCCTTCATTGAGAATGGAGACATTGTATCCATTCCAAAAACAAAGATCTTTGTACATGACAAAAAAATAAAGATTAGAAGTTAGTTTCCATAGAGAATCCATGATGGCAAAGCGGGTGGGCTATAAGATTCTCATTTATAAATTAGTTGAAGGAAAAAAATCTACTTTTGAATTAATGAGACCCCTAAATTAAAAACAAAACAAGCATGATGAGCACTTTCCCATTGATGAAATGACCAAGGCAAGCAACCCTATTGTATATATCTAGTGAAAGAGTAGAAGGCAAAGGGATGGGGAAAAAGGATCCAAATTTGTGCTTTTTAAGGATTTTGGTAACTATAATAAGTTGTATGATGAATTTAATGGTGGATCGAGATAGATGCTCTTTTTATGTTTGAGAGTGGGTTATTTTCCTTTGTTTAAGGTTTTTCCCAGTATAAATACACATATATACTATTTATGGCTAAAATTTTAGCTTACAAATATTTGATATGCATTTATTTTAGATTAATTTATACTATTATTATAACAAAATTACTTCTCTCTCTCTCTCTCTCTCTCTCTCTCTCTATATATATATATATAATGTCTTTGGCTAAATACTTGAGAAGTTGCTAAGACAAGTTGCAAAAAAAAGAAACTGCATATTGAATTAACTGTAAGGATTTCATCCGATATCTATTATGAAAGAAAATGCATGTAAATTGTGTATAAAATGTATGTACAGGGAATCCAATGTATCAACAATTGAAAGGAAGGAACATAAGTGTCTCGCGCCAAAAATCATATGCAACAAATCTTACATAACTAATCTAATGTGAATCAATAAAGTGAAGTGAAAAATTACCATGTAATTTTCAAGTTTGCAATTACTCCCATGAAACATGTATGAATTTGGAAATCCTAACTTGAAAGTCACCATACATGAAGGAGATGTTTTTATGTTAAGATAGATACTCATATTAATGGCTTGAAGGAGATGTTTTTATATTAAGATAGATACTCATATTAGTGGCTTGAATTATTAGTGTTGTTTTATTATTATAATTTATTGGCAAATTTTGAATTAATCTAAAACACTAAATGTTGTTACATTAATTTAAGACACCTGCAAATATTTCCTTTGAATTACCTTAGAATTACAAAACAACAAGAGTTTCGTCCAAGTATTTCTTATTCATCATTTGCAAAATTCATTACCAAAATTTATTGGGAAGTGAAAATAAAAGGATTAAACCATGATTCAAATTTGAGTGAATCTAATTTATCTCCTAATGAAAATCTCCACTACTTGGAATACATAAAGGTATAACACACTACTTTGGAAAAGGAAAAATGTATAACATCTGTGAAATAATGATGGGTATGTTAGATTTTAGAGGTACTAGCAAACATTTTAATCTATTGAACATAAAGTATGATAGAAAAGATTTTAGGTTAGGCATGCCAAAATCCAACACTACTTTATATAATGTGTAGCTACATAATCATATACAGTTTCACTTATTGTTATTGATGAATTAATCTAAAAACTAAATGCTGCTACATTAAGTTAAGACACCTGCCAATATTTCCTTTGAATTACCTTAGAATTAAGAACAAAACAACAAGAGTTTCATCCAAGTATTTCTTATTCATCATTTGCAAAATTCATTACCAAAATTTATTGGGAAGTGAAAATAAAAGAATTAAACCATGATTCAAATTTGAGTGAATCTAATTTATCTCCTAATGAAAATCTCCACTACTTGGCATACATAAAGGTATGACACACTACTTTGGAAAAGGAAAAATGTATAACATCCATGAAATAATGATG
Organism: Pinus tabuliformis; assembly: GCA_031772625.1. NCBI lineage: Eukaryota > Viridiplantae > Streptophyta > Pinopsida > Pinales > Pinaceae > Pinus > Pinus tabuliformis. The sequence continues at coordinate 793,865,548 of CM062804.1, forward strand.
GGTATGTTAGATTTTAGAGGTACTAGCAAACATTCCAATCTATTGAACATAAAGTATGATAAAAAAGATTTTAGGTTAGGCATGCCAAAATCCAACACTACTTTCTATAATGTATAGTTACATAATTATATATAGTTTCACTTACTGTTATTGATGAAAGCTTTATATCAACAATCTTTGCTTGCTTGTACGTCCATCACCAAGTCTAGGTCACAATGGTCTTGTGGCTAACCTTTAATTGCAATATCCATATGTTACAATGGACTTGTTCGTGACATTTCAAATCATGATCCATCTCATTGCAAAGCTAACCACTCCATCCCTTTCGATGTCTTACACAATTTGATATTTTTTATCAATACATTGTAATTGCAATAGTTTGTAAACCTCCCCACCCCTAACTTGACATACAAGGCTTTAAGAATTGAGAGATGATTACAATTTAGATGTGATATACTCCATGTATTTGTCACATTGAATTTTTTGAAATATTATTATAAACTAATAAAAACAACTATGAATATGTACAATTTAGAGGTGATATATTCCACATATATATATATATATATATATATATATATATATATATATATCACATTGAAAATTCTGCAATGCAATTTTAAAATATAAAAATAAAAATTCATAAAAGACTGCAATGTTTATAATTTCAGGTCCATATAAAATAAAACATATAATGACGCCTAAATATCATACTTATACATATTTCATATAATTGTTGTCCAATATATCTTCAAATATTTTGCCTATTCAAAACATAAATTTATTTATCCAATCTAATACCACTGTTTTCAATACCATCTTCAAATATTCCCCATGTTTATACTAAACCTTATATCTATTTGTTATTTTCACAATATTCACTGTACATATTCAAAAACTTTGGGGAGTTATGCACTTTTTGTGTTTTCATGTTGCCATGTTAAAATAGCTATTTTATAAGGATACATTTAAAAAAATAATAATGATGATGATTTATAAATATTTGATATTTAATTTATGGATTTGTAATAAATATCTTGTCTTAGTAATAAAATAAAATATATTGACGCATTACACCATTATGTATGAAAATTAAAAGAAATTAAGCAATTCACTTTTCACAGTTGTTTTTAAAACATTTTTTTGTGGAGAAATGTTCACTGCAACTTGTAGCTGTTTTCGTAAGTTACTAAAAGAGTAATTAGAGAATCTGATAATTGAATTAATTGAATTGCTGATATGTAATGCCAGAACTTCATTCATATTATAATTTATGCCAGTGAAGTGTATACATTGTACATTCATTAAAGGAAAATACAGGACATGCTGAACTTTTAGCTATTTGATTCAATGCGAAATTGTAATTCAGAACCCTAAGCACCAAAATAACAATAGAGTTCTGAAGTTAAACTATTTTCAGAAAACCTGTATCTAAACACTTGGATTTATATCCACAGACAGGCATTGCCCTTTCAAAAAATTTATGAAAAGCTTTGAAGTAATGGAGACTGCTGATCAACATTTTTTCCTGTATCTCGGATATTCCAAATGCCTTGAACATTAATCCCATAAAGACTACAATTTAAGAAGCTGAAGGGTGGAAAATTTTCCTTTCGATTTTTCAATGCCGTTGGAAGATTATGGGGCAGACATCAATAGATATTGATTATCAATGCCCAAAGGGAAGAGGGAGGAGCTACAATGAGGCAATTGTCAGTAAATAATGCAATACAATAAAATGAAATTACAAGACAATTCATGCGATAAAAGATAATAAAAAAAAAGCACATATAGTATCAACCAGAAACACCTTTTTTTTTCAGTAAGAAACCAGAAACACTTACTAATTTAGTTGTGCTGGAAAATTGTAGTGCAACTAGTTAAGTACAGAACCAATAACAAAAGAGTGCACCTTAGGATCTTGACATTAAAAAAATGCAATTGAGGAACCATGCTGCTCTTCTTTGTATGATTCTTCTTCGGAGAGTTGAACGTCTTAGAATGCTGGCAAGATCCCATGTTCCTTAAAGGCACCTTGAACGATTTTTTGTAACATGTGTAGTAAAGAAAAGCAATTCATCGTGTTAGACAAATGTTATGGCAGTGCTAAGTATAGCAATGCATAACAAATTAAACAGTATCCTGCAAACTCAAAATGTCTCTCATTTAATAAATTCTGCTACATTAGATTGAAATACTTGACAATGTGTCATTTAACCTTCTAAGCGAGAGGAAAACCTATAATTTTATCTTAATTATTCCCACTGATTCTTCACAGACTTCATTTGCAGATTACATCTCATTGATCCAATTTTAATTGTTGACTAAATGGATGAAGATTTGTTTGCTAGACATCTGGTAATTGGTAATATTAAGTATCAATCAACCATATATAGTAAATTATAAATCATCTGCAAATTCTGAATAAATCTGACAAACTGAATGCTGCCAGTATACCTGTCAGTAATTCCTTTAAATTACCTTGGAAGGTAAGTTAAGAACAGGCATAGGCAGAGTTTCTCTGATTATTTCTCGTATTCATCATTAACTGAATTCATTACCAAAATTTACTGGGGAAGTGAAAAATAAAAAATGAAACCATGATTGAAAATTCAACTTAATTTGATTTATGTGGTAGTGGTAACCTGTATTATCCAGTAAGAAAGGTATTGCAAAACACATTTGGAAAAAAAAAAAATTAAAATGAGAACATCCATGAAATAGTAGATATGGGTATGTTTAAAATGAGAACATCCATGAAATAGTAGATATGGGTATGTTTAAATCAGAGGTAACTGCAAACATTCTAATTAGCTGAACGTAGAGTATGGAAAAATTTGTGTTATGCAAGCCAAAATATGGCAAGAATCCAGCGGGAACCCAGATGGAGGAGTCGCAACAACTCCAAAAACCATCAAAGTTTCATAGAAAAATACAGGCACAGGATGGCTATCGGACAAAGCAAAAATGCCAGAACTTGAACCGATTTGAAATGCAAAGGAATACAGGATAAGAATGACTGGTCTCTCCAACAGCCCAATAATAGATGCCAGTAATCATAGGCAAGATATAATGACCAGATAGGACCAATGAGCGTGAACAATTTCGACAAACATTCAAGATGTGTTTGGCGACATAGGGCAATCATGATTGATCAGGAAGGCAGTTCCATGAGAGCAGAGGAATACAGAATGTAATGGCTCGTCAGTCAAACAGCCCCATAACAGATACCTAACTGGAGGAAAGAGATGATTACTGGATACCAGAAGCAGAAACAATTTCCACAAAAATTCAAGATTTGTTTGGAGAAACAGGACAAGGATTATTGATGAGGCCAGCAGTTCCATGAGAACAAAGGTTTAAAATCCATGGACATGACCTCGCAACAGGTATACAACACAAGCTGTCCATATTGCCTGTCCTGGCAGGACATGAGAAGCTCTCAATTTAGTCTCTGCTTATTTAAGAATTTAGTCAGTTCAATGCAGTCAATATTTTTTACTGTTAGAATTGTAGCCACATGAGTAGAAGTAGTACTTATGTATGCGATTAGTTACTCTGACTAATATCAATATCCTATCAGAATGCACATGTGACAAGAATTGCATGATGGGATAGTGTACCATATTACAGAAATAAAATATACAGGAGATAAAAATTGAACAAGATAAATAATTCAAGCATTACCTGCAACATTGAGCATCCCCTCATCATCATTCCATGTGTAGAAGCTCCAAAGACTTGCCAAAACCACTTTAAAGCTTATCACGCAGCTGAAGAAATGGATCATTGTCTCACAAAGCTGTTGCAACATTGTTCCATCAGGGTCCACAATAGATAAAATACACAATTCATGCTATGAGTACAGAACTATAGAGTGCCTGCAAAAGAGCTTTGCAAGCAGAAAATAAAACATCTCATTACTACCTTGAGTTGAACATCCATTATGATTCCATGAATCTGGACAAATACTTATCGGATGTGAGCATGAAACTGGAATGTACCACATGAAATCCAACAGAACTATAGAGTTCCTGGAAAAGAGCTTTGTAAACAGAAAAAAGAACATCTAATTTCTACCTTCAGTTGAACATCCATCCTGATTCCATGAATTTGGACAGATACTTCTTAGGGGATGTGAGTATGAAACATGTTGAAAGCCCCTTTTGCATCTTTAGTCTTAGTCTTCTTTGAGGCATCCGGAGCCCCAAAAACTTGCCAAAACCTGAGTGTTTCATCTGCTGCAGCTGATGCAACTGTGTACCCATCACGACCCTGAAGAAGTAAATCAATGGTAAGGGTCGTTAGGACAAATTTAAAGGGAAAACATGGATGCATGCACAAGTACTCATAAAAAGCATGAATTTTCATACCTGTGCCATATGAAGAACTCTAGCAGTATGCCCTGTAAGTTCAGTAATTTTCACCATGGATGGGTATTTCCATAAGGTTAACTGGTTCTGATTTGGCCCATGCGAACTCAATAACTCACGCGACTCACGCTCATGTCTATTCCACAGCAATGAACAGACTTGGGAATGGGTGTCGACGGTATTCAGGCAGGCACCTGTTTGAGTGTTCCAAAACTTTATAGAACCGTCCGAACTCCCTCCACCAGATGCCAAAATATTGTTCTGGAAGGGGCACCATGCCAACGCCTTGACTGCCGCACAATGTTCATCTAGTTGGTGGAAGTATTGACAGGAAGGATTATGGGATGCCATGCTCTTGTCCCAAATGTTGAGTAGATTGTCATTTCCCCCCTTGCAAGTTGTTGGCCAGAAGGAGACCATTTCAATCCACAAACCTCCTGGGTGGGTATGTCCTTTTTATGTTTGAACAATGTGGTCACGGATGCGAACATCATGATTGATTATAATCCCATTTCAATCCACAAACCTCCTGGGTGGGTATGTCCTTTTTATGTTTGAACAATGTGGTCACGGATGCGAACATCATGATTGATTATAATCCCATCCAGCCCTCCTGTGGTGAGAATAGGACCATTCCAAGCAAGTGCACCAACACGTTCATGATGACCTTTCAAGGCTCTTAGCTGCAATTATATCATGTCAAATTTAGCGATTGCCATTATATTAGAATGAGAAAACCTTGGAAGAGATAAACAGGTTTTATTTACCCGTTTATTAGATTGCGAGTCCCATAACTGTACAACAGAATTATTCAACCCAAAGGCAATTTGCGTCCCATCGAGTGACCAACTAAGGCTGGTAACGGGACCCTCTTCTTCATCTGCATTCAGAAGCTCAAATACAGAGCTATAAGAAGCATGCCACAAGTATACAGTGTTGTTCAGGGCTATGGGCAAAACATTGGCGGAACTCCAATCCAATAGATTCAAGTAATAATCATCCAGAAGGTCGAGCGCATCCAGGGTTCTATCTGCAGACTGCAATCAACATGGATAAGTTAAATTACTAGGTTAAATTACAATGGTCCTCAAATAGGCATATCCAGTGTAATAACAAAAACCTCAAATACTATGTAGTTTCTGTGGTGTCCGAAGAGTATATCAATGTTTAAAAAAAAAATGTGATCATGGCTTTGTTTGCAAAGGGGTACTTTTCCCGTACTCAAATGATTTCTAACATCATTCTGTTATAAAAAAAAAAAATAAGAAATTGGAATAGGTATGTTAGCGATTTTTCAGCGTTACAAATGAAAAAGAAAAAAAAATCTGTGTAACACATTCCTCCGTATGGGACAATGCTGCAATTGAAAATAGGATCAAGGGCTTTGATTCAATAACGAGTAAACATCAATGGTATTCAAGATTTGAGGAGTAAACATCAATGGTATTCAAGATTTGAGTATGGAATATCTAATGAATATGACTGTAAAATATACCTGCGTGCTCTTCTCTTATTAGCATTGAATCTCTTCATCATCCTCCGGAGGGCTTTTATTAGCATTGAATCTCTTCATCATCCTACGGAGGCTCTTTCTGTGTGATGGCCCATCTAAGGAAGCTTCGCACTTCCGTGATGATATGCACCCAAGGAAACTCTTTGAGGACATGGAAGCATGTACCTTACAGGGTTTACACAAACACAGAGTTTCGTTGGGTCCCTGAAATACAAAAAAAAAAAAAAAACATGTCCCTCACAGAGTTTCGTTGGGTCCATATCATCAAAGAATTGCAGAGCTTCCTTCGATGAGCCATAACAAAGGAAGAGCCCTCCGTAGGACGATGAAGAGATTCAATGCTAAAAAAAACAATAGTTCCAGATGAATTCCAAGACGTCTGGTTAACTTCAGCGAGCGAGCCATTGCCCCAGAGCAAAGCTATCAGCGCAATCAGACAAACCAGGACAATTGATGCTAGCCAAACTAGATGTGGTAGCCAAACTAGATGTGGCATCTTGTGTTTCTTCTTCCCAGGATTTGCATTATTCGCGCTTCACAAGCGAAACATTATTAGGGTAAATATTTGTGCAGTGACAACGCTGCCTCGAGGCAGGGTACTTTCTTAAATGGCTTAGTGAGTGCCGTAGGCTGCCTAGAGGCAGGGTACTTGCATTTCACAAGCCAAACATTAATATTTAATAATAATTTTCTAGGGTAATATTGTTGGAAACCTTAATGTGTGATGGTAATATTCCTGTGGAAAAAACTGTTTTTCCTGTGGGATTTCTTCCTCAAAACCCTTAATGTGTGAGGGTAATATTCTTTTGGAAAAAACTGTTTTCTGTGCGGGATTTCTTCCTCCACCAATGTATGTTTTTATTAAAGATTTTTATTATTAATTTAGGTTTAATATTAAATTATTGAAAATAATTTTTATATTAAAAAGATTGAATTAAGTTGGTATGGGAGTAAAATACAAAATTGTTTTTTCTCATATTTTTTTTAACACCAAAAAACTTGAATAAAAGTGTAAGTTTGACCCATTAAATTATTAATGTTTTAAAAAAAAATTATTATTTTTTAAATAATTCATATTTGCCAATGACTATTCTCATTGCATATGAAAACTATAATTACTATACATTGACTATTTTAAAAATAATATAAAATAATATATATTTAATTATAATTTATTAAAATTTTATATTAACATATAATATATCGTGGATATATATAAAGAGATAGGATGATGTTTAGGGCATGAGCAATAAGGTAAGGGTTTTGCGGTCTTGAGTTTGAGGTTATTGGTATGGAATGATCATTGTTACAAGTCTAAGCATAGCTTGAGAAAGGTTACCGCAATCATCTCTCTCTATCTCTCTCTAATCCAAATGAGAGCAAACGCGTTAGCAAGAAACATTTTAGGAGGATTTTCTAACAAGGTTTATCTACCATGATTCTCTTATTTGGATTTTTCTGATAATTTTATTGTGACATGCTTTTTTTGGAGGCTAGCCATCATGGAAGAACACATTGTGGACTATGGGGTAGATAGCCCTTATCAAGTCCAAATATTTTGACCACTCCACTCTAAGTCTCGAGGGACACTTGCCAATCTCAAGTCTAATCTAGACGAGAGTGTTAATAACCCTATTAACTCTAGGAAAAATATTGAGGTGGTGATCCATTTGTTCTATACTGAGACATATCTCCAAATAGACCATGTAGTACATACATCATTTTTAAGCTTCGAATGCCTTTCTCCACTACCCTAGGAAATTGAATATCTAGATCCTTCAGAGTAGAATAGGAAGAGTTCTCCTAGGAGGTTATTCAAAGAGTGGAATCCAAGCAATGGAGTAAAAGGTTCATTTGTGCTAAAAAAACAAAGATGAAAATGGTGTTAGGGTTGAATGTGTGGATTGAGGAGGTCTTAGACATCTTAGGAAAGACTATAGTGGAGTGTTTTTATGGTAAGATTATCTGGCTAGAATCCCTTAAAATATGGATTGAGGATAATTGGGTTTCTTTAATGGATATGCTCTGGTGGCCCATGTTTTAACTAGAGGATGGGTGTATTTTCTTCTACATTTAGACTTAGGTGCAGATAACCTTTCAGGTAAAAGTCAAAGTTGGGGGTCATTAGGTCTTGTGGTACAAAGATGAAGCATAGACTTTGACTCCTCGAGGGAACCAATTTTCCACACAAATAATATGGAAGATTTTGTTGGGGCTCCCTCAAAGTTGCTTGGTGAAAATAAATCTTGAGTTCAATAGGAAATAAGATCAACAAATTTATGGAATTAGAGCCAAATTGGGACTCAAAAAATATAGAATATGGGAATGGACTTAGCTTGAGGTGGACTTGCAAGATGGTATGTTGGAAGAAATAGAATTGGTCTATGGATGTAACACCCCCAAGATGATCCCTTGTATATGCTTCTAGATACTTTTATTAGGTAGGTGAACTAGGTTGTGTTGACCCTATGTGTCCATGTATATGCATGTGCATATTTGTTTTTCGGGTCCGTGTGCCTATGTTTATACGTCTTGAAGCTAGAATGCTTGTGTGATTAAGGCCAAAGAGATTTTATGTTAAAATGCTAGTGAGCCTAGCTATGAATATATGTAATCACACCCATGTTATAAGAAAATACACCATGGCTGCAAAACACCAGATGAAAAGAGTATGGGGGGGTATGACTCCATAGTAAGAAAGGTGAGGGTGTGGAACTAAGACATGGTTCGTAAGCCATGTCAATAATATTATATTCCAAAAGTGACTTTATGGACATAACCAAAAGTATAAAAAAAAGGCATGTATAAGCCTAAGTCATACCTTGATTTTCTATCCTAAGTCCAAAAGTTAATGGACAAATAAGGCTATGCCAGTTCCCATGTGGTGAGGGTGAGCTCCTTGGTGACATTTGGAAAAATGACTTCATGCATACTTAAGTCATGTTTTCCATGATTGTGGGGTTTCATTCCATAGTTTTGGTCATCATTCAACCATCATCCAAACAACCATTCTCCTTGGTACTTCTAATTCAGGGTGGATATTGGTGGCCATCCGCATATTCCACTTGGACCCCCACCATTGTTTCTTTCAATTTTTCAGTTTCCTTACTTGTAGCACAATTTACTATTTTTGGCAGTTTTTCGAGTCAGGAACTTCCGGAGCCGTTTTGAGGCCCTAAACTACGTTTTTTGGGAAATTCGAAAGCAAAATGGTCTATAAATACATGTTGCTTACTCAAAAGTTATAGTCCTCAGATAGATCTTTCTAACGAGGTATTGTGCGTGTCAAACGTAGATCGTATGCTAAAGTTACGACCTCGGGAAGTTGATGTACCAATTTACCAAAACGAGGCCCATAGTTTGGTGCTTCATCTCCTAGGGTTAGGTTTTTGGATGTTTAGGGTTTTTCATTGTTTTTCAATAATAAATAAGCCTTCGAGCCTCCTTGTAACACAGTTCAGAGGCATGTGGCTACCACATCTCTTCTCAGAGATAAGTGTTAGGACTCCATATTGTCCCTTTTTGTTCACATATTTTGTTATCTTCCATCCTCTTTCAAACCATAATTAAAGCTGATGTTATTACTTTAATCTATTTTCCAAGGTATATAACATGTCTTCTCATTACTATATGTTTGATTTATTTTACATGTAATTTTACATTTCCTCCATGGTTAATCGTTGATCGGATAGTTGTTGTGTTATGAACCAGCTCAAGAAAAAGATAGAAAAGATAGATCCACGCCTTAGAATTTAGCCTCTTCGAGGGGGCAACCTCCTTTACATTACATAAATGAACAATTCTTGGATGATTCAAATGACAAAACCTCCTTTCTATATATAGGAGTCTAAGGAGTCACAATATAACCTAGCCGACCTAACAATAATAATATAAAACCACAAAAATAACAATAGAGGGATTCTATGGGGCACAGTAATAACAATATGGGGACAATAGGGGCACAACAATATTAATAAGGGATACAACTACAATAGTATTGGGGTAATCACTAGTATTATAAGGACCCAACACTTGAGTAGTTATGGATGCTTCTGTATAAAATTATCATCCTCCCATGTGGAATCTTCAGCGGATAAGTTCTTCCACTTGATAAGATACTCCGAAATTGATCGATTTCGTAGCTGTCGAGTTCTTGTTTCTGTGACTGCTTCTGGTTCCAATATAATTTTTCCTTCCTCGTCAAGTTCTGGCAATAATGTTTGAACTGGGAGCTTGTCGCCTATAACCTTCTTTAAACATGAAACATGGAAAACTAGGTGCAATTTAGAAGCTGCAGGCAGCTCCAATTTGTATGCCATAGTACCAATCTTTTGCAACACCTTGTATGGACCATAATACTTTGGTGATAATTTATTATCCTTCTTAGCTTGCTTGAGGGACATTTGCTTATATGGTTGTAGCCGTAGGAATACCCAATCACCTACATCAAAACTTATTTCGCTGCGATGTTGATCTGTCTGTTGTTTCATTCTATTCTGTGCCAACACGAGGTTATCCTTTAAGAGTTGGAGGACTTGTTGTTGATGTTTGATGTGATGTTCCACTACTTGAACCTTAGAATTTTCTCTTAAATATGATGTGATGGATGGTGGCTGATATCCATAAAGTACCATAAATGGGGTCATTTTTGTTGCTGTATGGAAGGAAGTGTTATACCACCATTCAGCCAGAGGCAACCATTTGACCCATTGTGTCTGTTTATCAGATACAAAGCAACGAAGATATCCTTCCAAACATTTGCTTACTATCTCAGTTTTCCCATCAGATTGAGGATGATAAGATGAGCTACGAGCTAACTGAGTACCAAGACAAGAAAATAATTCTGTTTAAAAATTTCCAGCGAAAATGGGATCTCTGTCACTTACAATAATCTTTGGGTTTCCATGTAGCTTTTGAATTGTTTCCATAAATATAGAAGAAACTGTACTGGCTATAAATGGATGTGATAATGCACAAAAGTGTGCATACTTGGTAAGTCTGTCAACTACCACCATGATGACACTCTTTCCCTTAGACTTGGGTAAACCTGTGATAAAATCCATTGAAACCTCCTCCCAACGTTCGCTTGGAATGGATAAAGGTTGTAATAGACCTGGTGTCTTAATTTTTTCAACTTTATTTTGTTGGCAAACCAAACATTTCGCCACAAACTTTTGAATATCTGATTTAAGGCCATCCCAAAAAAATTCCTTCTTAACCCTGTGGTGGGTTTTTAAAAATCCTGAGTGCCCTCCTAAGGGAGAAGTGTGCAATTCCATAAGAATCTTTTGTTTTAGCTGGGAATTCTTACAGAGGTATAAGCGATCTTTGTACCATAACGAATCATTTTTCCAGCTAAATGTATTAGACGTACTGGAATCTTGTTGTAACTTTCGAATAAGTGCCCACACTTCTTCGTCATTCTTCCATTCCTCCCTTGCTTCGTTTATCCAATGTGGTTGGATAATAGAAATGGCACACAACAATGCTTCCACATCCTCATCCTTTCTTGAGAGTATATCTGCCACCACATTTTGCTTCCCTTTTTTGTAGATGATTTCAAAGTCATAACCCAACATCTTTGTGACCCACTTTTGTTGCTCTTCAGAGGATAATCTTTGTTCTAAAAAGTATTTAAGTCTATCATGATCCATTTTTACCTTGAAGTGTCTTTCCATTAGGTAGGGTCGCCATTTCTTAAGTGCATGGAGTATTGCCAACATTTCCTTCTCATAAATAGCTTTGTGTAAAAACTTTCCCTTGATTGGACGACTTTCAAAAGCAATGGGTCTTTCATCTTTCATTAAAACAACACCAATTCCATTTCCTAAAGCATCACATTCCACAATAAAGGTTTTTGTGAAGTCCGGTGTCGCTAAGACCGGTGCTTGGCACATTGCCTCTTTAAGATGTTCGAAGGCCTTTGTTGCTACTGGAGTCCATGAAAATGCATCTTTCTTTAATAATGTTGTTAGAGGTGCTGCTATTCTCCCATAATTCTTAACAAACTTGCGATAATACCCTGTCAACCCGAGAAATCCTTGCAGATGCTTTATGGATGTGGGGATTTTCCATTCCTTAATGGCTTTAATTTTGCTAGGGTCTACCTTAACTCCTTCATGAGATACAATATGACCCAAATATTCCACCTCTTGTACTCCAAAGAAACATTTGGATCTTTTTGCAAACATATACAAGAAACTACAGTCCGTCCTATTTCTATACCTTCTTACGAAATTTCAATCTGATGCTCAGAGAGAAAGTTATGATGATTTCCCCAGGTCACCTGTTTGGAATGTAATTCATGAGTCTGCAAAAAACACCAACTTCCTCAGATCATATCTCCGCAAATATAGCGCGAAAAGATCTGAAATTCGGACCCAAGATTCAGTGCGATGTCTTCTCAAATGGGTTTTTGTTTTAGCTTTTGAAACATCGCAGAAAAAAAAGTTATAGTGAAAATGCCACGATGACCTGTTTGGAGCAGCGAAACCCTAGAATCCAAAGCTCTGATACCAAATGTTATGAACCAGCTCAAGAAAAAGATAGAAAAGATAGATCCACGCCTTAGAATTCAGCCTCTTCGAGGGGGCAACCTCCTTTACATTACATAAATGAACAATTCTTGGATGATTCAAATGACAAAACCTCCTTTCTATATATAGGAGTCTAAGGAGTCACAATATAACCCAGCCGACCTAACAATAATAATATAAAGCCACAAAAATAACAATAGAGGGATTCTATGGGGCACAGTAATAACAATATGGGGACAATAGAGGCACAACAATATTAATAAGGGATACAACTACAATAGTAATGGGGTAATCACTAGTATTATAGGGACCCAACATGCTGAAACAGTTCTGAAGACTGTAGATATTATTGTGGACTACGTTGTTGAAACAGTTTTGTCATTTGGATTACGTTACTGAAACAGTTGAGAACAATGCGCAAATCACGTTGCTGAAATAGCCCGTGATTTGCATTTTTAGATCTACCAGCAACAGAAAGGGATCATCAAAGGAGTTGTTACATGGGTCATAACCACTGTATTCCAAATTCAGGCATTGTCATAACCATTTGTAACAGTATTTTGTTAATGGAAGAATCGGTTATCCTATTTTAGTATTTCAGGTCAAAATAGGATTTACAATGTAATTAATTGTAATTGATGTCTCATCTTTAAAAAGAGGAGACATCAACATTAGAAGGAGATAGAGAGATTACGGGAAGGTCTAGCTGGAGCAAGGAACTTTAATATTTTTGTAATACGATACTTTGACAGATGAATAAAAGACTATTCTGAGCATTTTCTCGTAAGTTTCATTGTTTGGGGAATCTTGTGAGAAGGACAGGGCCCACCTTCATCACAAGATTCACCCCTTAAATTCTGTAGTGTGTTAAGTATTATTTTTACATTCATGCCTTGTTAATTCCTGTTTGCTGAATTTACTTATGCGTTATTGAAACTTTGTGTTTACTGCTGAAACTCTATTTCTGCTTGGTCATTGCATTGTTTCCATAAATTTGTTCATAGGTAATCAGTGATTATTTTAATTGGTTTCCCAAAGTGAGTTTGTGAAGCATAGTAATCAGAAATAGGTGCTGAAGATTCCTACTTGAGGAATAGGGTCTTGTTATCTGTTAGAGCACAGCTAGTCTTTTCCTTTGCAAATTGATTTCCTTTTCAGATTGTTCTTTTTAACTGTAATCTAGGATTCCTTTGATCATTGTCTGCAATAGAGAGATTGCTTTTGTTGTAACTCAAAGTAGAACTTCATTTGTTTAAAGCAAGGTGTGATTATAATAAATTATACTGCAACTTTTTATTGCTTTTGGAATTGAGCATATATAGTGTGTAATTGCCTTTGAAATAAACAAACTTCCATGGGTTGACAATTCATGTAGCACTGGTTGTTTAGATTAATAAGCAATTAAGGTGACCAACATTTTGGTGCCATTGCCGGGGAAGGCAATTGTAGATTTCAAAAGCATTAATGTTTTTCTTTTAGATGTGTAGAATGCATGAGAGGGTGCAAGAAAACTAACCATACAGGTGGCAAGGGCAAAGGAGGAGGAAGAAAGACCTTTATTGACGATATCATATCAAAGGCTGAAACTTCTTAGAGGCTAAGCTCTTGGAAGCCCAAGCCTCAACTCTTCCTCCAAACAAACTATAAAATAGAGGAAGTTGTGGGCCCTGAAAAAGTTGAAGAATAGTAGAAGAAATTGAAGAACCAGTGGAGGATTTTAAGGAACTAGTTGAAGACATTGAGGAACCAATTGAAGATGTTGAGGAGCCAATAGAAAGCATTGAAGACGGAGCAAGTGCAGTAGGAGAACAACCAATGGAAGAGAAAAATGAAGGATTCTTTGGTGGAAGACAGGTAGAACCTAAAGGAAGAGGTGAGAATTCTCTCTCTACCTTGGGATTTCCTATTGGTGATTTTCCCAGAGGAGCAACTCCTATGAAGAATATCCCACTTTCGGCCTTACCTAACTTCCATGGGTTATCTTCTAAAGATCCTGATGAGTTTCTTTTTGAGTTTGATATATTATGCAGAAGCTATGATTATGTTACTAATGCTCAAAAATTGAAGCTATTTCGAGCAACACTAAAAGGAAATGCACTAAGATGGTTCATGAGTATGGGAGGCCATGTAATCACAACATGGGAATATATGAAACAAAAGTTTTTGCTCAAATATCAGGACTACTGCTGAACAAGAGAAAAAAGGGAAGAATTATTTAAGATGGTGCAAAAGGAGGACGAGAATCTGGAGGACTTTGTGGAAAGGCTGCAATATAACCTGCAAAGATCCAATCATCTTGATGTAAGTAAAGATATTCTTAAAACAATATTATTGAAAGGGGTGAGGGATGATTGTCTAGACATGTTAAATATTCTTGGTAAAGGGGACATATCTAAAGAATCATATGATGAAATTGTTAACCTCTGCAAAAGATGTTCAAGAGGAGCTACAAGGAACAGGTCAAACAACAAGGATAATACATATTCAAGAGTTCAGAAATCAGCCAGTGGAGGAGCAACAAGAGCTGAAATAGGTAATTTACTTGAGGAATTTAAAACTGAAATGTTAAGTTCTTTTGCTTCACAGATTGACACCTTGCAGGCTAAGAAGAAACAAGTGGAAGAAGAAGCTGCTTTGGCTATCTTTTGTTCTAAATGTAGAGAAAAACATCCACTAAGGGAATGCCCTGTTGGACAAAGTGTCAATTTGTACCATTTGTGAGAGGGATCATGAAACACAACAATGCCCTTCTTTACCAAGAATAAAAGCAGCATTGCAACCAACCGAAGAAGAAGCTGAAGCAGTTTATCTGCTGACATAGAGAAGGCAATGGCAACCACGAGGACAAGGTATGAACTCTAATATGCCATTTTCTAATCGTTGGAACAATTATCCTTCTTTTAATCAAGCAAATTACCCTCCCTTTAATCAGATGCAATACCCGCCCTTCAATCAAATGAATTACCCACCCATGCAACAACCAAACCCTCCCTTTGTAGATCCAACAATGTGGACTTCTTGGCCTCCACAACAACAATCTTATTTTAATCAATGGAATCCAAATTGGAGAGGTCAACAACTCCCGTTTCCAAACCAATTTCCTCAGTTTCAGCAACCACTCCTACCATCAGGCGCTCCACCAAATAATCAAACAATGAGACCCTAGCTACATGTACAACCAAACCCTAACCCCAATAATAAAGCTGTGCAAGTTATTGATATTCAGAACCAGCCTATACCTTCTGTTTTCCCTACACAGTGTAATGAGTTCCACTTACGATCCAGGAAAATAGTTGAACCTATTATTGATGACATTACCTCTTCTGATTCTGATAAAGAAGAGACCGAGAAAAATAATTCTTGTAAGGAGGAACATCCACCCTCTAACAAGGGTGCTGAAATAGCAGATCCACCATTCCCTGATCATTTAGCTTTGACTAAAACACCTGAGCCACCTGCTTTTAACCTTTTGGGGGAATTACAAAATATTTATGTTAAAATTCCACTTTTATAAGCATTAAGAGATGTACCAATCTATGCTAGAACGATGAGAGATATTTGTATCAAGAAACCTGGTAGGAAAGCTAAATATCCCCTTACGGTTCATGTTATGGGTGATCTATCAGCCTTAATGACTAGAAAAGCTCCCCCTGTTAAATATGGTGACCCCAGACATCCTACTATTACAGTTCAGATTGGAAAAACTATCATTTCACGAGTTCTGGTAGATTTAGGTGCTGCTATAAATATTATGACTCTGGAAACTTCACAATTGTTACAGCTGAAGTATGTGATCAGAGAGACACCAACCATTCTAGAATTAGTTGACCGTTCTACAATCAAATCGGAAGGAGTCATTGAAGACCTAATCATCTCAGTTGAGTCCTGGAATTACCCAGCTGACTTTGTGGTATTACAGAATAAAACAAAGTTGGGGGGACACCCTCTAATTCTGGGAAGGCCTTGGTTGGCCACAGCCAATGCCTTTATCAGCTGTAGATCTGGTTCAATGACAATTTCTAATGGGTGTGAAACCAAGTAGCTTACCCTGTACCCTCATGCCACACATATGCTTAATAATGATAATTCTGTATGGTTGGACTATGATGATGATGCTACTCAACCTATTTTTACTATCGGACAAGCTTTAAGCCTTAAAGATACCACTGAGGATGAAGTAATTAATAATTTTATTTGTGAACCTTCCTCGGTCATTGCTAAAACACACAACCATTTGACTGCAATTTTGAAATCTGATACCCAAGAAAAGCTTAAATCAGAAGATCTACCTCAAACATCAACCACCATCTCCTAATAGAAATCGAACCTGGAAAAACATTGAACATAAACCCCAATTTAACAGATGCTGAAACACAACAATTAATGAAGCTACTTCGTGAAAATAAGGAGGCATTTGCATGGGATTATACAAACATGAAGGGAACCTCTCCTGAATTATGTACTCATTGCATCTATATCAAGGAAGGTTGCCAACCAATCTATCAACCCCAGCGACGAATGAATCCCAATTTAGGGGAAGTTGTCAAAGAAGAACTTCAGAAATTTCTTAATGCAGGGTTTATATATCCCATATCTAACAGTGAATGGGTTTCTCCGTTGGTAATAGTACCTAAGAAAAACGGGAAATGGAGGGTGTGTGTAGATTATAGAGACTTAAACAAAGCCACTCAAAAGGATCACTTCCCCTTCCCATTCATTGATCAGGTGTTAGATAGTTTTTCAGGGAAGAAATTATTCTCCTTTTTAGATGGTTTTAGTGGGTATAATCAAATCAAAATTGCACCCCAAGACCAAGGTAAGACCACTATTACTAGTCCCTGGGGAACTTTTGCCTATAGAGTCCTCCCATTTGGACTATGTAATGCTCCAGCAACCTTTCAAAGAGTAGTGATAGGAATTTTTTCTGATATGCTTAATGACTCTATGGAGATATTTATGGATGATTTCACCCCTTATGGTGTGTCTTTTGAAGATGCATTACAAAACCTTAAGAAAGTACTTAAACGTTGTGTACAAGCTCACCTTTCCTTAAGCACTGAAAAATGTCATATGATGATGAATGAAGGAATTGTACTTGGACATTTTATTTCATTTCAAGGAATTCAGGTAGATCCATTCAAAAAACAGGTAATTTAGAACCTTCCTATTCCTAGAACACAAATTGATGTAAGAAGCTTTTTAGGACATGCAGGATACTATAGAAGATTTATTAAATTTTTTTCTAAAATAGTTTCTCCTTTGTTTGTGTTACTTATGAAAAATGTTGAATTTAAGCGGACTGATCTCTACCAAAAAGCATTTGATGAACTCAAGCATCAACTATCTACAACTCCTATTTTAAGGGGACATGATTGGGCACTTCCCTTTCATATATCTGTTGATGCTTCAGATACTGCAATTGGAGCTGTCTTGGGACAAGAGGAAAACCATCTTTCTTATGCTATCTATTTTATTAGTAAGAATATGACTCCTGCTGAGCTTAATTACACAGTTACTGAAAAGGACTTTTTAGCATTTATTTATGCTATTAATAAGTTTCGACATTACATTACTGGTTACTCTACTTTTGTCCATACTGACCACTCGGTTATTAAGTATTTAATGAACAAATCTGTCAAAAATGCCTAAGTTACCAGGTGGTTATTATTGTTACAAGAGTTTGATATTACAATTGTAGATCAACCAGGTAAAGAAAATGTAGTTGCTGATTTCATTTCTCGGTTAAAAGCTAATGATAATACTCCAGGGGATGATTCCTTTCCTGATGAGTATTTATTTGCAGTATCTGCTCACTCACCTTGGTATGCAGACATTGCCAATTATTTGGTTGCAGGAAAGTTACCATCACACCTATCACATCAAGAGAAAAGAAAGATCATTCAACAAAGTGCTCAGTATAGCTGGATAAGTGGGTGTCTTTTCTACACAGGACTTGATCATGAAATCCGGAGATGCATTAGAGAAGATGAGGTTTATGATATATTGAAAGCTTGTCATGATGGCCCTTGTGGGGGGCATTTTGCTGATAAGAGAACGACACATAAAATTCTCAGGATGGGCTATTACTGGCCCTCACTCTTCAAGGATGCAAAGAAATATGTTCGGGCCTGTGATAGCTGTCAGAGAATGGGTCAACCAAATCATAGAGATGAAATTCCATTGAATCCCCAGGTAATACTTGAACCCTTTGAAAGATGGGCTCTAGATTTTGTAGGGCCCATTAATCCTCCATCCAATCAAAGAGTTTACATATTAATTTGTACAGATTATATGACTAAATGGGTGGAGGCTAAAGCACTCATTAGAGCTAATGAGGAATCTGTTTTAGCTTTTCTATTTGAAGAAATCTTTGTTAGATTTGGAGTACCTAGAGAGCTAGTTACAGATAGAGGACCTCCTTTCAATTCTCATGGTTTTAAAGCCACCCTTTAAAAATATCATATTCATCATAGAATGACTACACCATACCACCCCCAAGTCAATGGGTAGGTGGAGAGTACAAATAAAGTCATAGAAGCCATTCTGACAAAAACAATGAAGGAAAATAGGAAGGATTGGTCTCAAAGGCTCCCTGAAGCACTATGGGCTTACAAAACTACCTGGAGGAATACTACAATATTTTCTCCCTATGAATTGGTTTATGGTAAAAGTGTTGTTTTTCCTGTGGAATTTGAAATTAAAACTTTAAGAACTTCTTTAGCTGTTAATCTTGATTTGACTGATGCACAGACAGCAAGGTTGCAGTAGCTTCAGGAATTGGATGAAAATAGGTTAGATGCCATTCATCAAACAACTATGATCCAACAACAAAGAACAAGGTGGCATGATAAAACCATCAAGCATAAGAAGCTCCAAAAAGGTAATTGGGCTTTATTGTATGATTCTCAGTTTGAAACTTTTCAAGAGAAACTATGTACAAGATGGCTGGAACCTTACAAAATAGATACTATTTTTCCCAGTGGAACAGTAAGGCTCCTAACAATTGATGATTCTAGGACACCATTATTGGTAAATGGTCATCGGCTTCGTCTGTACCAACGACCCATTTCCAAAGAGGAATTTAAGGCCACTTGCATGGCAAATTCACATTATCTTTTCTTGGGGAAGCCTGCTGCCCCTCATTGCCATTAATTTCTACATTGTAATTTTAATATTAGATTAGATTTCTTAACTAATAATCCTTGTCAAGGGCTGGCATGTTACAATTGACTATTTTGCAGATTCCAGATTTAGGAAAGGCTGATTGAAAAGGATGATCTTACTATAAGCAGATCCAAGCTTCATTTTGAAGCTTTGTCATCTCATTTCAATCCATCCATAATTCATTTCCCCATCTTTCAGTAACATTTCCATCATTTCCCATGTTCCCATCATTTTTCAGCAACATCTTTCTTATTTTCCTCATTAATGAAATAGTACCTTTCAACAACATTTTCCTATTTTTCCCATCCCTGGAATAGTATTCTTCAGCAACATTCCCTTTATTTTTCCCGTTGCTGAAACACCATTCTTCATCCATTTCCTATTGCTGAAACACCATCCTTTACTCATCTTTCATTGCTAAAACACAGTCCTTCACTCATCTTTTCCGTTGCTGAAACACTGTTTCAAAATGCATAATCACACAACACTTTTTGTCATAAAAATCACTTCTTTTATTTTGATGCTAATTCTATCCCTTCACTGCCTTCTCCTACAATTATATAGACCTATAATAGAATTATCCTCATATTCCAACAATTTCTTCCATGGTTATTGATGATCTATTGGCAACGAGTATTATATTTTTCGAAATCTGGATTAAAGGTAAACATGAGGTATGTAAATATTATGTGTGAATACAATTAAACTATAGTTAAATGAGAAGATTATGTCATAATTACTACGATCCCTGTACATTTAAAGCCATCATTTCAGCCGTAGTTGGGGGGGGGATACCAAAATTATACGTCATCATTTCACTTATACGCCATCATTTCACAGCAAGCCAATTACCGTCATTATTTTTACCCACAAATCACATCTTATCACCTCACCTCAGCACTGTTACTCGATGTTCTCATTTGCAAAAGTTACTCTGTCCGAAGAGCGGTAACTCGATTTTTGATTGTGCATTTTACTGAAGCTGGTTAACTATGGGGGGACCTGTTATTCGACATGAGCCTGGATCGATAGCTCTACTTGAATTACATCTAGAAGTATATCAGATTTTTCAGCGGGCAGGCTGGGTAGATTATTTTCAGAGGCTTCAGGGATTCGATCCACAATAGGTCCTTGAATTTGCACGTAATTTACGTGATGGTTATTCTACTATTCAGGGAGTTCGAATTCCGGTTACAGAGCATGACATAGCATAGGTTTCAGGCCTGTCAGTCACTGGCATTCAATGGTTCAGCCATAAGCATATCATTCTGAATGCACAAATGGATTTTCTCCTGCCGGGAGAACAGGTCGAGCCCAAAGGTTGGGGCACCCGAATTCACTCGTTACCACCTCCATGGCTGACAGTTGCTAAATTCGTCAAGCTTTATCTCACTTGTGAAGGTCGCTACCAGGTAGTCTATCAGCATGAATTTATCTTATTAAATCATTTGAGACATGGTAGACTGTTGAATATTCCGTATTATTTACTTGGGTGTCTGAAGAATATGTCACATTACTGTAGACAAGAAAAATTCCCACTCCTTTCCCTCACCCATCATCATCTTGTCCAGCTACTAATTCAAAGGGTTTTTCTCGATAAGCTCTCCCTCCTAATAATCCACCCCTGGACCCTCAGCAAGCTCCTAAAATTCCTCAGTCAGCTGCCGAAATCCCTCAGCAGGCTGCTGAAAATCCTCAAGAAGTTCCTGAAAATCCCCATGAGCAGCAACTTGATAACATTCCTGATCCCCCAGAAATCCCACTAGCAGAATCAGTCAATCCAATTGACCCTCCCACCGCATCAACTCCATCCCACAATCTAGCAGAATCATCTAATCCTACCGTTCATATTCCTAGTGATGACTTTGAAGATAACCTTCCCCTCGCTATGCTAAAAATAAAAAGGCAGAGTAAGACCACTTTCCTATCAAAAAGGCGAACTAGGGCCTCAACCAAAGAAGCTACCATTTCTGATAACCCTCTCCCTCAAAAGAAACCTACTTGTAAAAGGAAAACTACTGCTCTCCCTGCCTTTTTACCTCGAAGATGAATGAGGGCATCAACTGAAGCAGCAACTGTTGCTACCACCCTAAATTCCCCACCAATTCGTCTAAAACCCCATACCCCATCACAGTGCCAAGACCCTAAATCTTTACCTGTCTCACCCTCAGGCACTGAAACACAAGAACCAGATGCCCAGGGTTTTATGACATCATTTCTTTTAGAGCAAGTAGCTGAAACACAAGAACCAGCTACTCACTCAGCAGTTGCCACACAAGAACCAGCTGTTGATTCACAAAATCCAGATGCCCAGGAAGTTGCACAACACGCAGCTGTCACACAAGAACTAGCTGTTGATTCACAAAATCCAGATGCCCAGGATATTGCACAACAGGTAGCTGCCACACAAGAACCAGCTACCCATCCAGTAGCTACCCCACAAGAACCAGCTGCTGATGCTCAGGATGTTGCACAACAGGTAGTTGCCACACAAGAACCAGCTACCCATCCAGCAGTTGTTCCACAAGAACCAGCTGCTGATATGCAAAACCTGGATGCTTTCAATGTTGTACATGATGTAGCTACACCACAAGAACCATATACTCATTCAGCAGCTGCCACACAAGAACTAGCTGTTGAGATTGTGACTGATACACAAAGCCCGGTCACCCTGGCTTCCCTTTTGCAGGAAAATGAGTTTTTAAAGTCAGAACTTGAAGCCTATAAGTAGGAATTAGTAACAGCAAGGGAAGCCTATGACAAAGAGCTTAATTTATACACTTTAGCTCATGCAGCATCCACGACCGACAAAAGTGCAGAGAAAGATCAGTACAAGGAATACATGTGCAGCCAATGTGGTAATATTTATCATCAAGCAGGGTATAAAGTAGTTGAAATTCCACTGCCTGGAGCCTCCCCTGCACCCACCTCTTCTGCAATTAAAGAAGAATGCCCTATTGTTACACAAGAACCAGTAGGGCCTTCAAAAATCAAAGAAGAACGCCCTACTGTTACACAAGAACCAGTAGGGCCTTCAAAGATTAAAGAGGAACACCCTACTGCTACACAAGAACTAGTAGGGCCTTCGAAAATTCTTGAAAAGGAGGAAAAACCACAAATACCTCAGCTAACTGTTCCAGTTAAAACTGAAGATCATGTACCACTGCCTACAAAAACAGTTTTCACTCAGACTGAACCTCGGCCTGCAAAAACTGTCTTTACTCAGACTCCCAGTACTGAACAACAAATTGATAAATGGAAGAAATCATATGTCATGACGCAAGATAAGATCTTGCAGGAGCATAAATCACTCTGGCAAAATCACATATACTCAAATTGGGAAGCCTTAGAACAAATACTCCAAACAGTCTCGTACACAGAGGAAAGAGAATAAAGAACTAAAGAATAAATTGTTTCTTATATTTTACCTTGTTCAGAAGTTATTAGCTACCAGGAAACCATCTTCCAGCTACTCAGTTTTTCTTGTAGAACGCTTAGCGTTCTTCCAGATAAAAGCAATAAAAAATGGGAAACCTCATGAAGTATCTACACCTAAGCAGTTTGTTGAAACTTTCACAGAAGCATATATCACTAATCAACATTTGCTCTGTGAATTGTATCTACATAATGAGGCTATCCTTGAAGACAGGAAGATTTATCTTAACCCTTTGGTGGGTGATGTTCAGATTAGGGCATTTGTCTCTTTCCTGGCCAATCAGATCACATGGAAGACTGCCTTCCTTGTAGCAAAGCATAATGAGGACAACAAACTCTTGTGGATTCGATCAGAGCCACAGAATCCTGCCATGTTCATTTGGGAGTATTCTCAATTCTTGAAGGAATCAGGGATGGGTGAGCACATCAGGCAATTACAAGTGACAATGCTATAGGACTGTCAACATTTTGTTAAGAGTAAGCAAGTTGCTACTTTGAAAGTAAACAACTTACTCTGGAAATAATCCTCTAAGGAGATGCAGGAGTATAATCCTTTTAGCCACACTAATCTTGAAACAACAATCTCAAGGATACCTGACTATATCAGATGTGTTCAGCAATCTGCTGAAAAATGGATAGGATATCATTTTCATTTTCCTCTTTTATGGATGCCAACACAGGAATATAAGGCACATCACAGGTTAAGTAAAAAGGAAGAAGCAACAGCATGGCAGAAGATACAAAAGGTCCACGGGTTCAGAGATTTAGTTGACAATACCTTCTACAGTTACTGCCTAAGTAATTTGCACTCCAAAGCCCAGTACCCCGACTCGGATTCAGAGTAAAAGTTGCATGAGGACATGCAACCCTTTCAGTTGGGGGGGATGTTAGGACTCCATATTGTCCCTTTTTGTTCACATATTTTGTTATCTTCCATCCTCTTTCAAACCATAATTAAAGCCCATGTTATTACTTTAATCTATTTTCCAAGGTATATAACATGTCTTCTCATTACTATATGTTTGATTTATTTTACATGTAATTTTACATTTCCTTCATGGTTAATCGCTGATCGGATAGTTGCTGAAACAGTTCTTAAGACTACAGATATTGTTGCGAACTATGTTGCTGAGACAGTTTTATCATTTTGGATTACGTTGCTGAAATAGTTGAGAACAATGCGCAAATCACGTTGCTAAAACAGCCCGTGATTTGCAATTTTAGATCTACTAGCAACAGAAAGGGATCATCGAAGGAGTTGTTACATGGTCCATAACAACTGTATTCCAAAGTCAGGGATTGTCACAACCATTTGTAACAATATTTTGTTAATGGAAGAATCGGTTATCCTATTTTAGTATTTCAGGTCAAAATAGGATTTACAATGTAATTAATTGTAATTGATGTCTCCTCTTTAAAAAGAGGAGACATCAACATTAGAAGAAGATAGAGAGATTACGGGAAGGTCTAGCTAGGAGCAAGGAACTTTAATCTTTTTGTAATATGATACTTTGACAGATGAATAAAAGACTGTTCTGAGCATTTTCTCTTAAGTTCCATTGTTTGGGGAATCTTGTGAGAAGGATAGGGCCCACCTTCATCACAAGATTCACCCCTTAAATTCGGTAGTGTGTTAAGTATTATTTTTACATTTATGCCTTGTTAATTCTTGTTTCCCAGAGTGAGTTTGTGAAGCATAGTAATCAGAAACAGGTGCTAAAGATTCCTGCTTGAGGAATAGGGTCCTATTTTCTGTTAGAGCACAACTAGTCTTTTCCTTTGTAGATTGATTTCCTTTCTAGATTGTTCTTTTAACTGTAATCTGGGATTCCTTTGATCGTTGTCTGCAATAGAGAGATTGCTTTTGTTGTAACTCAAAGTAGAACTTTAGTTGTTTAAAGCAAGGTGTGATTAGAATAAATTATACTGCAACTTTTTTTACTGCTTTTGGAATTGAGCATATATAGTCTGTAATTTCCTTTGAAATAAACAGAATTCCCTAGGTTGACAATTCATGTAGCACTGGTTGTTTAGATTAATAAGCAATTAAAGTGACCAACAATAAGCTACCATCGCCCGAGCTAGTTTATTTCCATTTCTATTTGTAAGCATATTTCAGTATTTTACATTAATGAAATGAAGTATCATTTCTGCTACATCTCTGTATTTATGGTTATATATGTAATTTGTTACGTTCATGTTTAAATCCAGATCAACTTCCCTAGTTTTATCGAGACTAGTTGAGATATGAGCTTAGATATCCATTGAAGCTTATGACCTGTGTAAACTATTGGAAGTTACTCATTGGAATTATGAGGGAAATTCTCTTTCCTCATCTTGGGAAAGGATGGAGCATGAAGGGGGAACTTGTTGGGTAAGTGTTGGGAACGAGATCCCCCAAGGACAGTGTTGGGGCTAAAAGCTCATAGGGTCGAATTGTGTAATAAACTTGTAAAGACTGGACATTTTGTGGTTGCAGAGTGCGAAAGTATCAGGAGTCATAAAGGTTTGTCTGCCCTTATTTTTGTAAAGTAAAGTCTGATGTAAAAGGTCTACCCATGGTCTGCAGACCATGGGATTGTATAAAAAGAGCTAAGTAAGTAAGCGCTAAGTAGTTGAATAGCAGTTAAGTTAGTCATAGCTCTGAAGTAAGAAGTCTAAATCTCGGGTCGTAGCATAGGTAAAGGCTCTGCAACTGAATACACATAGGCCTAGGGTAGAAGTCCGCAGCTGAGTGCACGAACCCCTACAACTGTGTGCGCAGGGTGGATAGAGTCTGTAATCATCTGAAGATATCAATAAAGAGAAGCTTTCTACTAATTTTGACTCTTTGTTCCTATTAATGCATCTTGACATGTTATGTATGAATTTCATTTATAATGCTTATATGATACGCGAATGTATGTAATTACGTTGGTTAAGTGAACACAAGTAAGAACATTTGTTTATGCGGTGCTAACTATGATTGTTTGATAAGATAAGTAAGACGCTTAGACTAGTTTGGGAATTTGCACGGTACGCTGCCATAGCTGCGTGAAAGTACCTGAGCCACAAGTTAGGGTTGCATGAAGGTCAATCGTACCTTTTTGCAGAGGTACTAAAGGGCAGAATAGAGGGCTAGTTTGGAAAAATGACTTGCGCGAAGGCAGGAATAGAAGGAATAAACCAACATCACAACCATCTCAGGGTGCAAAAACTTGGTTCCAGCATCCCCCCATACTGCTTCGGGTGAGACTTCGGTCCATGCTCCGTGGGCTGATGCCGAAAGGGCCAGTAGTGTAGGGATTTGTTTGGCTAACTAACGTTGAACCTGGGTCAGGCCCCCACAAGCCAACAAATGGTTCTATTGCCGGGACTAGAATCTTCATAAGAGATGTGTGATGTCATATCACTGGAATCCAACTAAGAAAGAGATCAAAGACTGGTTGGATAGGAATATCCATGAATTCATAGTGCAAGAGAACAGAAGCCCGCGACTGACAAAGGAATAGTGTTTAGATAGGTACTTATATACAGAGACACACTAGATATTTTTGTGTTCCTTTCCGGTTGAGCTGTATGAGTGGATTGTGAAGCTAGCAGATAGCCAATGAAGGTGGAGACTTGATAGTCCTATTGTTTGGACCCCAGAGCCAGTACAGAGATTGGAAGCATTTGAGGATAAGATCGCGCACAATGTCGATCATTGGCTCGAACGCGTCATAGGAGGATTTGTAACTGAATTTACGGTCGACACCTCAGTCAGCTACAATGAAGTGGAGCAAAATTTTTTCAAAGGACCGCGAGGTAAGTACTTGAAATCTTTGAATACCTGGATTAAATTGTTATTGTGCAAAAAGCAGGTTATGCAACTACCTTGATGTTTGGGGATACGCGAAGCAGAATAACTTACAGGAACAAAGGGAGAAAGGATCTTGAATATAGTCCATTAATTTCACCTCCATGAGGTGACAAAGATGGAGTAGCACAGGCTTCTCCATGAAGTTCTATTTAGTTAATAAGACAAGGATTCTCGCGACTACCACCTCCACCCACACCACCCCCAACTTCACCACCATCACCTACGACTTCACCCGTACCACCTCCACCTCCACCACAGTTTAGTATGGAAAATTCAGTAAAGCTGCCTTTTTTCAAAGGCTTGGGAAATGAGGACCCGAACCAGTTCTGGTTCGTCATGAAAGTTGTATGGGAAGCTCAGGGCGTTACAAATGATCACATGAAGAAGGCAACACTGGTTAGTGCTCTGCAGGATCGCGTGCTAACCTGGTACATCAAGTACTCTAATGATAACCCAAATGCTAGAGTGGCAGACATCCAGACTGCGTTGAACAAAGAATTCTGTAGGCCTAAATTTGAGGCACAATCAAGTGTGGGGTTCAAGGAAATCGTGATGCAACCAGGCGAGACCCCTTGGGAACTAGATTAGAGGTTGAAGTGTAAAATTCGGGAAGCTAATATGAACCTAATAGATGGACAACATCGTGAATGGTTCATGGCTTCTCTCCTGCCACACCTAAGGGTTGCACTGTCACAACAGAAGATAACAACTCAGGCAAAGGCCTTGGAGATTGCAATGAGACTGCATGAAGCACCAATGCAAGATCTGAATCTAGGGGTTCAGTAGATCCATGCGCAATTGAAAAATCTTTGCCTTGAGATGAAAAGTTTGAAGCAGGACAGAACAGTTCGACCAAAGGTGCGCAGAGACATATGGTGCTTGAAATGCAAGGGTCAGGGGCATGACAAAGACCATTGCTCAGTCTTTGCGAACTATATTGCAGGAGGAGGACTAGTGCCTTTGAGCCCGAAAGCTCAGGCAGGACCAAGCGTAGGGTCTACATTGTGGTGCGCTATATCTCAAGTAGCAGGAAAACAAGCCACAAATAACTGTCATTTGCTTCAAAAGTTTGTACAGACTCCGTAACAATTTTTCTACAACTTTTGTAGGTCGGTAGGGCATGATGAGCATAATTGCAGAAGCTATGAAATAATGATGGATAGAAATCCCGCCTATAGGGTTCAAGAAAAAACGCAGCCCTCGACCAGAGTGTAGGGACGACGCAGATAGGATTTCAGGGGCGCGGACGAAGCTGAGGTGGAGGAGGACCTGGTAGATAGGAGACGGGAGATGAGGTTGATCGCGCAGATAGGAGAGTATGAAATGGATCAAGTTATTTTGGACGTGGGGTCAGATGCGAACATCCTACCGAAGCAAACTTGGGAATGGATGAGGAGACCCGTGCTACACTGGCCTCTGATTCATCTAAGGATGGCGAATCAACAGAAGATCATCCCCATGGGGCGGCTGCAACGGGTGATTGTAGATATTGAAGGTGCAAGTGCACTAGCTGACTTTGAAGTAATAGAAATTGTGGATGACAACAACCCCTATCCTGCGCTCTTTGGAATTGATTGGGCTACTGATATGAATGGGGTAATCAACATAAAGAAGTGAAAGATGATATTTGAGAAGAAATCGCTTTGCATGATAGTATCCCTAGATCCTCCTGAGGGATCACGTTATACTGAACCAATCCACGATTATGAGAGTGATGAAAATCTGGATTGTATCCGTAACATAACGACGCAAGACCAAGATTGGATGAATCCAGCGAGGGATGGACAAATTATATGGAATCACGAGAGTTCATGCACCTCAAACTCTGATGAAGAATTAGAGCGCTGGCAGAATCAGTTACATGAGGTAAGTACAATGACTTGTAACATGATGAACCGGTCACTGCGCTGTGTTTCTTTAGAGGTAAGAAATATACCCACTTATGATGGCCTGAATGATGTAGATATCTTTTTGGATGCATTTTAAAGGGAGGTACCAGAAAAGCAGCGCTTCCAGGCGTTGGACTAGGAACTGCGTGCTACACCTGCAATATGGTGGGGTACGCACAAGGGAAGCTTTGATGATTGGCACAAATGTAGGAGGATGATGAGAACATGCTTTGGGAAGACGAAGGTGCGAAAAACATACAAATATGATGGGGAGGATGATCTGCACGTGCACTTGGCCAAATGGGCTCAGGCTTATGAAGAGAAACCCCAACCTTAATGGGTGCACTTGTTCTGTCACACCCTAGATTTCGTCCCGATGAACTGGTACGTAGAAATAGAGCTCTGCCATGGTACAAGTGAACCGAATATTCTGCGTGAAGGATTCATAATGAAATTCAGCGTTGAATATGGGTTTGACTGTATTGATGAGGCACTACAAGATGTGAAAGAAATAATCTTTAGGATACCACAGGATCCTTTGGACCTGATTCAGCCTAAGTGGGCTACTCAGCTGAGTCACGCGCTAGAATGTTATAACATAATTGCCAAAGAAGAGGATGAGTATGCACGAAAGATTACATCCCTGAAACAAAATGTCACCGCAAGGTTGAAGGATCGCAGGTTGGGAATCCTTATATAATCACGCCCCTAAAAACAAAACAGGTGAACATTGGTACAGAGACAGAGCCCAAATTCGTGAAGATTGGAGATTACTGGGATGAAGCGAAAGTGGATAAGGTCACTGAATTGCTCCGCGAATACCAGTATTTATTCCCTACCAAGTTTACGGATGTAAACGAGATAATCAGGGACCTAGGTGTTATGAAGATCACGTTGAAGCCCAACGTGAAGCAGTTTAAGAAAAGACCTTACCGTCTATATCCAAAGTATAAGGAGAAGGTCCGCTTAGAGCTAGACAAGATGCTCATGGCACGAATCATTGAGCCTATGGAAGAATCTGACTGGGTAAGCCCAATGGTGTTATAGGAGAAGAAGGAGAAGAATGAAATAAGGATATGTGTGGATATCAGGAAGCTAAATTATGCTTGCATACATGATCCTTTCCCAACACCGCTCACTGATGAAGTGTTGGACAATGTAGGTGGCCAGGAAGCATATTCCTTCACTGATGGGTTCTCGGGGTACCACCAGATCAAAATTGCGATGGAGGATAGGAGCGAGACAGTATTCGCGACTTAGTAGGGGTGTTTTTAGTACATTGTAATGCTGTTTGGATTGAAGAATTCGTCTGCATTTTTCTCGTGCGTAGTCATTACTGTGTTCAAGGAGTTTCTTCATAAGATCTTGGAAGTATACTTTGATGATTGGATTATGTTTAGACTGGTGAAACACCATGTAGTAAGCTTGCGCATGATGCTGGATACCTGTCAAAGATACTAGATCGCACTCAATCTGAAGAAATGCCTGTTCTATGTTCCTTTTGGGACCCTGTTGGGTCATGTGGTTTGCAGGCAGGGATTGAAGGTAGATCCCGCGAAGATCACGGTTGATCAGGTGCTCATGTCCTAAGTGTCATAAAATGCTCAAAATTTAAAGTGCTTAGAACTGATTCAAAGTTGAACGACCGGAAATTTCTCGTCTTCTTGATTCCGGTGCCGCAAACGGTTCGAAGAATGGTCGCCGTATGAGGAAGTTATGGCAAAAAGAAGAATTTGTCAATAACATTGGAAATTTTAATTTTTGAAAAAAAAATTAAAAAAGGAATATTCCATAGAATATTCCTTGGAATATTCCCTTTTCAGCAACCAATCATAGGCTGCCACGTGGCAGGCCCGGAGGCCACCACGTGGCCCCCAGATGACGTTAGCAAGCTCAATGGCTGCATGTTAAAACTTTTGGGTGGCGGTGAGGTTTGATCCCACAACCTCCAACCTATTAGCCAAGCGCTTTACCGTTAGGCCACGAGGTCAGTTGTTGTTGAATGGGTGAAACAAATGATACTTGAACGTTAAAGTTGGTTGGGGTGGAAACCAAAGGGGGCAAGCCCCTAAGGGCCAGCCCCCCTTTCATATGACCGCGACCCAGAACCGAGGGCTTAAGCCCCAACCACCAGCCCAAGCCGCCAGCATGAACTCCGAGATAAACCACAGCAATAAATGTAACTGCAGCTTTTGGCGGAAATTCTGGCAGGAGCGCCAAAATTTGCGGGCCCGCCATATTTGGCGGGCCTAACTGGACATTAACTAAAGTTAGCTGGAGTTCTTTTAGGCTAAACTGGAGGGGATCATTAAATGGCCATAACTTTGGCTAGGAAAGGCGGTTTTGGACGAATTTTTTTTTGATTTTGGGTATTTTCGACCTTCTGAAGCCATTGGTGTAGGTATTACAGCCATTTGAGGTCATTTGTAGAGGTTTTGGAGCCGTGAAATTTCTAGGAGCCACCAGGGCCCAGTTTTGTGAAGACTGTATAGGGTTGCAGGTATCCATTGGAGGTGATCCAATAGTCAATCCTGAAGGATTCAAGTGTTCTGAATCCATTTTTACCATCTATTTCTCCTGTAGATGCTTCTATTCAGCTGTATTTTCAATTTGATCATTTAATGAAAACAAGGACAAGCCCAGTTGGGAGATTTGGACCCAGCAGACGTAGCCCAGGAGGGGTGAACTGCTTTATCAACTTCTTTTGCATCTGTGGTTGAGTTATTTTGTAGAACAAATTCGTTTTAGTGTGTTAAATATTAAAAGGAAATAAATCTGCTATGCTTAAATGGGTCATGATCAGCTGAAAATTTCATTTGTTTTCTTTTTGCAAGACATGGAAATCTTTTAAACATGTATAATTCTGAATTGAATACCTTGCAAACAAATTACAAGTAGTTTCAAATTCAGATCAAGTTGGTATCAGAGCTCAGGGTTTTGTGCAAAGATCTTCTAACTGTCTTGCAAAGTATTGATGCTTACCAGGTTGAAACTTAAAAGAGGGGAAGGACAGTTGACTAGAGAACTAGAGAATCCTCAGTCAAGGAAGGCCAGAGAGCCATCACCTCCACCTTCAATTTCACCCTCAAGAGTCTCAGCAGAAGCTTCAAGGATGTCTGAACACGAAGGAGAAATTCCTACAAAGACAGATCCAAGAGAAGAAGGAAGAGTCTTCAGAAAGGCTTTCTTAGACCTCACTGAAATGGTGAGGATATTGTACCAAGAAAGAAATGAGAAATTGGCTGGAGAAGGGTCCAAACATCCACATGAAGGAGAGGGCTCTTCAGGAGGTAAGAAGGATGATGATCATTCCAAGAAAGGACATGGAGGAAATGGTGATCCACCACCCCCATCTTCACCTTCTTCCTCTTCATCCTCGTTTTCTTCTGTTCATAAGCATAGATCCTCTGGAAAAAGTCATTTTTTGAAGCTTGATGTAAAATTCGAATTACCTGTTTAATGGTGAAGTGAATGCAGAAAATCTTGACAACTGGATTAGGCAGTTGGAAGTTTACTTGAGGATCCAAAATATGCATGATGATGCCACAAAGATTCAGTTGGCTTCTTTGAGAATGGATGGAGCAGCATTGGTCTGGTGGGCGGCCAAGACTAAAGAGGAGATCAAGAAATTTGGTAAGGTTACCTTAACATGGCCTGAATCTCTGTTAGCCATTAAAAAACAGTTTTATCCTCTTGCTCACATGCAAAAAGCCATCATGAACTGGCAAAATTTCAGACAACTTAAGGGTCAGAGTGTCCAAGACTACACCCAAGAATTCAGGAGAAGAGCTCTCTTGTTAGGGGTAGATTTACAGACCCAGGAAACCTTGCTGAAATACATTGGTGGCTTGCATAGCTACCTTAGACACACCATCTTGATGTTTAACCCTACTAGCCTGGACGAGGTTTGTGTCCAAGCTACCCATTTAGAGGCAAGGGGAAAAAACACATTTGAAGAGGGTAGAAACAAGCCCCCCAAGGGGAAAAACAAAGAGAAAACCTCCAAGGGAAAGAGCAAAAAGAATGCATCTGTCAAACAGGAGAGTGAGAAAGTGATCTGTAAACACTGTTCTAAACTAGGCCATGAGGAGAAAAACTGTTGGAAATTACATCCTGAAAAAAGGCCTCAATCTAACAAATCCAAAGGGAAATAGAAAACTGCTGCTACTACATCCACACCACTGGATTTAGGGGAAGATTCAGGTGATGAAACCAAAATTGCAGCCATGTGTTTGAAAAACTTAAGGGAAAAGAAATTGAAACTCAAGCCAGCACTAGTACCTCAAACTGCCATGTACAAGCTCCTAATGAGGAAGAAAGAATTGAACTGTTTCATGTGAGGGTGATTTCAAAACATACTAAAATTGACACACTTTTTGATAGTGGGTCACAAGCAAACCTTATATCAGAGGACTTGGTCAAGCAGCTTAAACTTGAGACCGTTCCACATCCGAAGCCATATCCACTTGGATGGATTTGCAAGGATGCAAATTTACAAGTTTCAAGAAAGTGCACATTGCGCTTTGCAATTACTGCACATTTTATTGACACAGTTGAACTTGATGTGGTACCTTTTGATATAGCAGGAATTGTTTTGGGAAGTCCTTACTTGTTTGACAGGAAAGCTATCTTTCATCGCCATGAAAACAAATATCATCTTTTCAAAGATGGAAAGGAGTTCATTGTTAGAGCTTGTTACACAGTAATTTGTCACTGTCTCCCTGTCAATCTCCCTACTGTGTCATGAATTCAAATTAATCATGCTCATGCTCTCTAATGCTGGCAAATGACCCACTTTGCCAAAGTTTTTTCCATCATCGCGACTGTTATTAAAATAACCGCGCTGACTGGCGCCTCATAATACAACGAATGCGCTGCCAGCGCAGAAGCACACGTGTTTTCCGCGCTAGTCGAATTTCATGAACCAGCGCATCCGCTGTTTATATTGGGTCGCGCTGACATAACCTTCTTTGTTATTCAGATGCGATGTCAGCGCTCCAGTGCCGTTATACACCTGTGTTATCTTGTTTGGGCGAGTTTGTTCTAACAGCCGGCCTTCCAGATGACTCCAGACCTGGTTGTTGGCCTTGTAAATGTCGCCCTCCCTTCTTTGGCATGTCTGTTTCGTCATTTGAGCCACCTTCCTTAGAAATAAGCCCATCCTCCCAAACCATTCATGGAGACTCCTCCTATTTAAGCCTCTACCATTGCCATGAGCAGCTAGTTTTTGACAGTGTGGAATTGATAATGCTTAGACTGCTGCTGTTAGTAGGTAGTTGGTGTGACAAGTGTGGGATTGCTAGAGAGCTTAAGGAAGGTTGTGAAGTGTTGTTTTCTTGTGTGAGCTTGTGAGAGAGAGTTTTTGTCTTGGGAGATCTACCTCCAAGGGTGAATGCTTAAGAGGCTTGCTCGCTGGACCCTCTTGAGAAGGATTCAACGTCAGAACTTTGGTTGTACTCTTCTCTGTTATTGATTAATAATAGATGACTGCTATTATGGTTCCATTCTCATTTGTCTTTGTAATGGTTAATGTGAATTACGTCCTTTCTGACTGATGTATAATTGCATTTATTAGATTTCATGCCTGTGTTTGTGTTTCTCTGCGTGTGTGCAGGTATCTATCTACGGGGATCGTGGAAGATCGTGACCGGCCAAAGCGAAGGAGCGAGAACGACGTCTCTTCATCAAACAATAGCGTTGGAATCCAAGTAGATGTTCATTGCCTACCTTTTATTTGCAATTAGGAACTTGCATAGTAGCATTGACTGATTGTTGCTAGACCCGTTTTGGGCTAGTAGGGATCGCCTCTATCCGTAGAGGGGATTTACCTCTCCAACAATTTGGCGACTCCGCTGGGGAGCTGGCCTTTATCCTTTTTGTTCATTCTTGCGTTGAGTTTGATTGTTACTCTCTTTTAAAAGATTGGGGATTAGTTCTCTGCTTTTAGATTTCCTGGTTCAGTCTGGGAGGTGCCTTAATTGTTTAAAGGGTTATTACCTTGGTTTGGGAGCTTTTGGCTTGATTGTGCCTGTTTTTTAGCCTTAGCGCGGTTTATATCAAAACAGTCGCGCTGACATCGCATAGCTGTTTCTTTGACTTCGTGGTCATCGTGCTTGTACGTTTAACAGTCGCGACGGTTCTGAAATCGAACCAGCGTGCTTAATCCGTGTACTTCCGCGCTGACAGCGCTTTGTTGCTACGCATGGTTTCTGGTCAGCGCTTTGTTGCTGTGTATCACCCGCGCTGATCCTGTAGAATTGAATTTTTTTCAATCTTGCCTCCTGAGCCTGTTGGTTTGACTATCCCCTGCTCTTTCCACCTGGTTTATAACTTGAATTCTATTGTCTGAACATTGAAACACTTGCTTGCGAAGTCTTGTTGGGCGGATCTTGTTTTGTGTCTTGTGACCTGGTGTTATCATCCTGATTTCGTTGGATTGGATTTTTTTCGTTACTCGTTCACAAAGATTCGTTACTACTTGCTTTTGCTTTTGCAAAAACCTTCCTCTTTGCTTTCTTTGCTTGGTTGTTTGAGTGATTGTTATTGAATCAGTCTTCGTATTGTTTCGATTACTTCTCACTACCCAGACACAGATTACAGTTGTTTAGGGTCAACCGGTTCTTTTCACATTTGTTGTGTTTTTCATTGAGTGATTTTATTTCTCTTTGCTCGGTGTTGCTGTCTCTCAAAATTCATTTTAAGTGCATTGTGCCATTGGAAAAAGAAATTGAACTAATATCTTTTGCATTCAATGGTTAATGGGAAAAAGAGCATTTCATTGATTTGTGTTCTCAAAAGAAAAAGTCTCATTTCCTTGCCATTAGCTGCATTAGATTGTTTGATTGATTATGCTCATTTTGTTTGATTGAAAATTCTTAACCCTCTCATAGTTAGAATTCATCGAACGAAATGGTATTCTTTGGCATGTAGTTTGCATCTAGGCAATTGTGAGAGATCATACGGTAGGACCTGAAACCGAAACTTAATTCAAGATCAACCATAAAATAAACTGAATAAACCTAAAAACGCATTGGAACTTAACGCAAACATTTAGAGGTCTAGGCTAGAGACATGTTCCGGCGTCTTTAAACATAGTCACTATTGTTTCACATTACAGTTGGGTGATTCTTCCTTCTGTGACTCGATAGTGGTCTAACACAGATTGTGCTCCCACGTACCGTCGCGTATATAGGGAGACCCCACTAGGCTTTTATCCTTGATCCATAGGAAGCCGAGTCTGTCGCCTTGCGAACTGTAACGCACCGAACACAGCATTCGGGAAGATTGACTGCAGTACGGAAAGGCTTTGGTTCTCATACAATTGCCAAGGTGTATAAGCAGTTTTACGGATTGCTTGGTAAACCCTTTGCCTAGAGTCCCCAGAGTAGTCACTTTTGATCCTTTTCGGGCTCCTTAAAAGAAAAGGTGCCAGTGAGCGTCTTGTCACTTCGTGCTCATTAAACATTCGAAGGAGACTAGAGTCATCTTTTCGTCCTTTTCTCGACTCTTGAAACATGAAAAGGTCAAGTTTAGTTCCTGTGTCTTAAAAATTTATTCAGCCACGTTAACCTCACCTGGTTAGATCTTGTGTGCATTAGTTTGAGTAGGGTCTTTTATCGTTAGATTCCTTTAGTTCTTGTTTGGGGTTTGTCATCCTGGCTGACCCGTCAACTCCCGTTCCAAGTGATCAAGGCTCTCCATCTTCCGCTGCTCCTGAGGTACCAGTTGTAAGTGATACTCTTCCTGTTATCCCGAGTATCCAACCTATCAACTCTCGTGCCCCGGACGACGAAGATTACGAAGACGATTGGAACCCTATCTGGGAGCCTGACGAGGACGATATTCCTGTTACCCCCCCTGGTGTTTCGTCACCAATGTCTACTTCCCACATGGATGAGACATCTCCTAGCACAAGACACCTGTGGTGTCGAATGTTGACACCCCCATCCCAGTTACTTCTCCACTCCCCCCCGCGTTATCAGTCGTTGAGGGATAGGGTAGCTGCCAAGACTCCTGCTACAACCATGTGGGATCCGCAGGTCACTCCCACCACAGGACCTTTTGTTTCACAACCCCATACTACACCTGTTACCTCAGTTCCCACGAATCCAACTGTTTGTGTAGCACACTCGACTCCGGTCGTTAGTGCCGTGACAGCGTCTTCATCTATGAACACTGGTGTTGGTTCCCCTCACGGTCAAGTGAGTAGTGGCCAGCCGGAACTCTCGCCTAGAGTCGTCCACCCTGCACAAAGTGCCCCACCCTCTTCTGGTCTTGTTCCAAGAGGAGGGCCATATGATGCCTATGGGCAAGCTGTTCAGGATCCGAACGCGCAAGGTCCACTCTTTTATTATGATTCTACTGGTCAATACCTCCAATTCTCTCAAACCTTGCCTCTTCAACCTTTCGTTGAGGTTTCGGTACCGTTATCCATTGCTTGGGACTCTAGTACTCACTCTTTTCATGGAGGCCAAGCAATCCCTGCACAGCCTCAAGGACTACCTAATCAAGGCCAGCCACCTTATGTGCAAGCCCCCCAGGGGCAGCCACTTTATGGCCAATCTTACCCAGGACAATCTGAGGGTCCACAAGGACAACCCTATCAGGGACAACCTTCGGCCGCTGGTGGTCCATCGTTTACCTATCAAAGTCAACCTTCTGGTTATCCAGGGCAACCTGGTACCCAGCAAGGTTACCCGTCTGGACAACCAGGACAGCCTTACATCTAACAAGGCCAACCCGGTCTCCAGCAGGGTTATCCCTATGGACAAGCTGGACAAACTTATATTCCACAAGGTCAACCGGCAGTCCAGCGGGGGTATCCTTCTGGGCAAGGGGGGCAGCCTTACGTACAGCAGGGCCAACCCATTGCTCAATCTAGTCATCCTTCTGGGCAAGGGGGGCAACCCTACGTACAGCAGGGCCAACCCACTGCTCAGTCTATGCATCCTTCCGGGCAAACGGGCCAGCTTCTTATGCAGCAAGGCCAACCCACTGCCCGTCTTAATCATCCTTCTGGACAGGCTGGCTAACCTCAAGGTCAATCGGCTGTCCAGCCCGCTCAACCATCTG
This sequence comes from Pinus tabuliformis, assembly GCA_031772625.1. Taxonomy (NCBI): domain Eukaryota; kingdom Viridiplantae; phylum Streptophyta; class Pinopsida; order Pinales; family Pinaceae; genus Pinus; species Pinus tabuliformis. The sequence goes on from CM062804.1 coordinate 793,903,371, forward strand.
TTCCGCAAGGACAACCCTTGGTTGCTCAAGGACAACCTGGCACCTAGCAAGCACGTCCTTCTGGGCAAACAGGTCTATCCCAAACCAACCAAGCCAACCTTCCGGCCAGATGGTCCAAGCCCAACCTGTTCAAGGACATTTTTCTGGGCCCCAAACTCAAATGGGTTATCAAATGCAAGGCGGGCCACGGCCCCAACCTTCTTACCAAACGCAGCCTTCTTATCAGGCTCAGTATGGAGCTCAGCAAATGTATGGCTACCGGCAACCCCAGGGGCAAACTCAGTTTACCCCTTATCAAAATTATCAACAGATGCAGGTCACTCCTTACCAGAATTATCAGTACACTACACCTGCAGGTCAAGTTGCTAATCCATGGGGTGCTGGGGGGCAGACCCAGGGTCAACTGTCTGCGTGTGGACATAATCCATATGGGCAGAACCCCTACGGGCAAAGTCCCTATGGGCCAGGCCCCTTTGGGCCGGGCCCATCTGGACAGAGTCCATGGGGGCAACCACCACCTGGTTGGAACCCTGGTACTGCCTCTCTTCCACAACCACAAATGTCCTTTAACCCTCAGTTGCCTTTCTTAGCGATGTTGGAACTTCCAGATGTGTCCAAGTTAATGAACGATCCCATTCTTCATAATCCGTATTGGCCACCAGTTTCGACTAAAATACCCGGTGATTGCCCAAAATTTGATGGCAAGGCTGGTGAAGACCCTCAAGCCCATGTCATGACCTATCACCTTTGGTGTTCATCGAACTCATGGCTTGATGACTCTATCCGGCTCCGCCTCTTTCAAAGAACTCTCACCGGCTCAGCCGCTAAGTGGTATATTGAGCTGAATCGCGGCACGTTTCAAGATTTCAACTCGCTGGCTATGGCATTCCTAACTCATTTTCAGTTACCCATTCGGTATGAGACAGGGACACATCTCCTTACGCCTCTCAAACAGGACATGGCTACGCATATATCTGATCACATACATGAATGGAGAAGGCGTCGTCGCTTGATCAAGTTTTGGATTCCTGATCAACTCCTGATCGATTGGTACACGACCTCCTTTGTCCCTGCGATCGCGTGAGACATCGCCATGGGAGCTTGTGTAACTAAAGAGCAAGCTATCGCGCGTGCTCAGTATCTTGACTTAGTATACTCTCAGTCGGGTACTTTATATGATTATTTGCCAGATGCCCCGAGGCCTGGACAATCCAAGGCTCCGCCAAAACCATCTGTTGACGGAGTTATTGGCTCTGTAAACTCGTCATCAAAGAAATCGACCGCGAACCCTGGGAAGCAAAAACAGAACGCTTCTAATGGAAATGCTTCTCAGGGCCAATCTAATTCTGGAAGTACCTCTGAGGTAAACGCCGTTCAGTCCACCGCGGCGGATAAATCCTCAAAAGGGAAAAAGAAAGGGAAAGCTAAGGATAAATTCGGACAGCCCAAGCAGGATTCCCCTAAGCCTCCACCCGAGGAAGGGGCTAAACGAAAACCTAAGTATCCTTGTCTTATTGTGATGAGGATCACTATACTAAGGACTGCCCAAGGCGGTCCGAAGTTAGTCGGCTATTGAAAGGTGCTCCTGGGACTCCTGTCGTGCTTAAAGAACCTTTCCCTTCCTAGCAAACTCAAATGGTGGCAGACCCATCTCAACCCTCTTCCTCGTTTGGCTCTCAAGTGTTCATGGCTGGAACGATTCCCATCCATGTTTCTACTCGAGCAAAAGAATATCCATCTCATGCCGGAAATAGCCAGAGGTCCCCTCCAGTGCTCCTCCGTCCAGTTCTGGTCCTCTCCACATCGAAAGGCCCAACACTGAGACGATCCCCCGACCCCCTCCAAAAGGTGTACTCCAGAAGTCGTCTTACAACCCTAATGCTCGTGTTGCCCAGCATTATAGCATTGTTGAGGACTTAGCTCAGGCTCCGTCTGCTATGTCCGCTCTAGAAGTCCTCCAGAGATGCCCCTCCCAGAGGAAGTCCTTGCTATCAGCTATTGGTGGCGTAGACCCAGCAGATTCGGATTTGGTTTCTTTCGATCTCGAGGGCTTTACACCGAGACTGCCTCACCAAGTCGCTTTCCTTATACAGGTCATCATCAATGGCAAAACAATTCGTCGTACAGTCATTGATGAAGGTGCCTCAACTTGCATCATGTCTGTTGCTTGCTGGAAAGCTATTGGTTCTCCTACATTGAGTCAGTCTCCTACGACGTTAGAAGCCTTTAATGGAAGAGAGTCCCGTCCTTATGGTATCCTCCAACGCTTGCCCATCTCTTTGGAAGGGAAGACGGTAGAAGTGGAGGTCGAAGTTGTTGACGCCAATCTTACCTACAACCTCCTCCTCGGATGTAGCTGGACATATGCCATGCAAGCCGTGGCTTCCTCCCTTTTCCGTGTCATTCATTTCCCTCACCAGGGGAAGATTGTCACGGTGGACCAGCTCTCCTTCTTCACCTCTTCTTCTGAAGGGAATGTGCCATTTGTGGAGCATACCTCTAAGTCATTCGAGAGCGTGGGTGCCGGACTTTTCAAAGATCCCGCTTTAATGGGAGTCTTTCCCCTCCCACCTCCGAATCTCGCCCCTATTAACATGATCTCTGTACGTTCTGATCCGTGGGTCCTTCCTCCCGCTAATCAGATAGACTCTTGGGGTGATATGATGCCGTTGAGTCCTGCCGAGCTCAACTACGTCGAAATCGTCGCTGCATCGGCTCCCCCTGCTGAACCTGCTCTTCCGGGCAGTGTTCCCGATTCATATGTTCATTTCCCTTGGCTAGGAGATGATGCTACTTCAGATCCATTAAAGGAAATGTTTCCTTCCGATGAAGCCATCATAGAGACCATGTCTCTCGAAGAGCTCCCTTGGTCAGATCATCACCACCGCTCTTCGTTTCTCCCTCCCCATCCGGAAATGATCGCATGTCTCGAGCGGTTTGCTTCGTGCGTCCCATCCCCGCCCCTTCAAACACCTATTCAGCTTTATCAAGTGTCTTCTGAGGGCAATATGGGAAACATCACGCAAACCCAACCCATCGACATCTCTGTGAAACCAGGGATTGTCGAGCACATTCATATCGGAGTCACTTGCACTCCAGAGGAAGTTCAACTCTACACTGACTTATTTCACGAATTTCGTGATGTCTTCGCATGGTCCTATGAAGAAATGCCTGGCATCGACCCTAGTATAGTGGTGCACGAAATACCTACGTATCCAGGTGCTAAGCCTGTTCGTCAGCGCTTACGCCCTGTGCACCCCCGAAAGGCCGCAGCTATCAAAGCAGAAGTCGAAAAGCTTCTCAAGGCTGGTTTCATTTACCCCATTCCACTGACGGATTGGGTTTCTAATATAGTCCCTGTGAACAAAAAGCAGGGCACTATCCGAGTCTGTGTTGATTACCGAGATATCAATCGTGCCTGTCCTAAAGACAACTTCCCTACGCCCTTCATCGATCAGCTTATCGATGAATGTGCAGGAAGTGAAATTTACTCGTTTATGGACGGCTTCTCTGGCTATAACCAGATTAACATTGCACCCGCTGATCAACATAAGACGACTTTTATCTGTCCTTGGGGCACTTTTGCCTATAAGAAGCTCCCTTTCGGTCTAAAGAATGCTGGCGCTACGTTCCAACGTGCAATGTCCTATGCCTTTCATGATATTCGTCACATTGTACAGCCATACCTGGATGACCTCCCAGCTCATTCAGTCAGGCGTCAGGACCATCCCTCTCATCTTCGCGAAATTTTTCTCCGCTGTCGACACTACCGTATTAGGCTCAATCCTCATAAGTGTGTCTTCTGCGTGGAATCAGGCCGACTACTCGAGTTTATCGTCTCCCGAGAGGGCATCCGTCTGGATCCCCTCAAAGTCGAGGCCATCCTGAATCTTCCTCCCCCTGCTTCTTTGCAACAGTTGCAGAGCTTGCAGGGCAAAGCAAATTTCCTTAGACGATTCATTCCGAATTATGCCGAGGTGGCTAAGGGTTTCACACGGTTATTGAAGCGAGACACACCCTTTCATTGGGATGCTATCGCTCAGGAGTCTTTCGAGCGACTCAAGGGCCTCCTTGTCTCGGCTCCGTTATTAAGACCTCCGAACTACCACCGTGATTACACTCTCTATCTGGCTGCCGCCGATACCACTATCGGCATGGTTCTAGTGCAGGATGATGATGACGGCAATGAGCACGTTATCTATTACCTTAGCCGCAACCTTTTGGATACGGAAACTCGCTACGCTTATGTCGAGAAGTTGGCATTGGCTGCTGTCTGCGCCGTCCAATGTTTCCGGCATTATATCCTGTTGCACGCCACGACCGTGATTTCTGACTGCAACCCCATGACATACATTTTGTCGCGTCAGTTGCTGGGGGGAAAATACTCGAAATGGATCGTAATCCTCCAAGAGTTTGACTTGGAATTTACTGCTGCCAAGTCTAAGAAGTCTCTGGTCTTTGCTGAATTGCTCTGTTCTTTGCCATCTCCCTCTGCACCATCTATTTCGGAAGAGCATATCCCGGACGAAACGTTGTTTCTAATCAGCACCCTCGACCCTTGGTATGGGAACATCATAGTATATTTGCAGACGTCTTCCTTCCATCCCAATGTATCGAAAGACGCTCGACGTAGGATTCGTCATCAATCTCAACCCTATCGCATTATTGGCGATACCCTGTACCGCTTCGGCGCTGATTCCGTTCTCCGCCGATGTTTGACTCTCGAGGAAGCTGAGCGAGTGTTGAATGACTGCCACTCTGGTGCTTGTGGCGGTCACATGTCCGGATATGCCACCGCCCAGAAAATCCTCCGTGCTGGTTATTTCTGGCCTTCTATCTTCAAGGATTGCATCCTTGCCGTCCGTGCCTGCCACCAATGCTAGATCTACAACCGGAAAATGTGTGCACCTCCTGCACCACTGCACCATGTTGTTACCGTAGGTCCGTTTGCGAAATGGGGCATCGATTATACGTCCTGTAACCCTCGTTCGACCGGGGGGCATGGGTATATCATCGTTGCCGTGGATTATTTCACCAAATGGGCCGAAGCGATGCCTACATTGAATGAAGACGGTCACACAGTGGCGCAATTTTTGTTTAATCATGTCATTACTCGGTTTGGAGTCCCTCAGGCTATCGTCATGGATCACGGAAAACATTTCCGTAATCACATGATGATGGAACTAACGACCCAACTAGGCTTGCGTCAAGACAGTTCGACGCCATACTACCCTCAATCCAATGGCCAAGTTGAAGCTGTGAACAAAGTTTTGATCACAATGCTCCAACGACACACAAGTCTAATTGGCATCTGATGTTGTTCCCCGCCTTGTGGGCCTACCGGACCTCTGTGAAGGACGCCACCGGTTTCACCCCTTTTCAGCTAGTTTATGGACTGGAGGCCACCCTTCCTGTTGAATGTGAGATTCCTTCGTTAAAGTTAGCTGTCGAGTTGCTTCCCAACACCACTTCGGTGGAGGAACGACTTCTTTATTTAGAACGGCTAGACGAGACCCGTCGCTTAGCTTCTCTAGCTATCGAAGCACAGAAGAAGAGAGTTAAGGCTCACTTCGACAATACCATTCAACCTCGTTCCTTTGTTGAGGGAGATCTGGTACTGCTCTATGATCAAGCTAAGGATAAGCTAGGGGCAGGCAAACTCGAATCCATGTGGCTAGGCCCCTATATTGTGAAGAGAGTTTTGCAGAAGGGGGCATATGAGCTGATCGACTACGAAGGAAATCCTCTCGATAAGCCCCGTAACGGGCTTTATTTGAAAAAATACTATGCATGATTTCGTGCACCTAGCTTGTACATACGTGTCTTTTTAGCAAGTGTGTTATGTGTGTATGATTTCACGTTTTGCTTTGGTGTGAAGGCGTGTTTGCCTCTTATTGTGTTTTTTGCTTCTTGTGCAGATGTCTAGTGCACCTTATGTTGGTTTCGCTGATGGTGCCTGCCGTAGCACTTGCAATTTGTCTTCTGCGGCGTGGGCGATCTATGATCCTCACGGTGAGTTGCTAGATCTTCAAGGTGTGTGCTTGGGTCGCACCACTAACAATGTTGCCGAATACAGTGCTGTAATTGAGTTATTAGCCGAAGCAGTTGATCTCGGCATTCGTGCGTTGGCGGTGAACTTGGACTCCCAACTTGTCGTCCATCAACTCAACGGGCGATATTCCGTCAGAGACCAACGCATTCTAAGGTTGTATTTACGTGTAAGATTGTTAGAAAGGAATTTTGATTACATCACATATCAACACATTCCGAGACGATTAAACACATTAACTGATGCATTGGCAAACCATGTATTAGACAGACATTTGCGCAACAGATAAACATCATACAAGAAGACATAGAAAACATAATAAGACCATAGGATAAGCATGTGTATATATAAAATCCTTTTCCAAGCATAGTTTGCATGTGTGTTGTCGTGTGTGCTTTTAAGCTTGCAAAAAAAATTAAAATATGTGGGTCGTGTGTTATGCAACTGATACATTAGATTACATTTGTGTTAGACATTTGCATAGCATATAAAAACATCATCACATGTAAAAGATCCATCCAAAATCGGTATATATATATATATATATATATATATATATATATATCATGTGGTGCACCAAGGGGCTCAAAAATAAGTGTATATGTCTAGATAAGGCCGGTGTCCTCAGTACATCTGAGACGCGTGTCTCTCAAAAAACATCAGTAGGAAATAAGACCTAGATGTCTACTTTGGTGGGTTATGCTCTCTGTAGCATACAGCTGCCCGTGCCACCCGCCTCAAAAGGCGGTGCATCCTGGGTTCTACCCCCACTGTGTGGATCTGAGATGCTATGGGGACCTCCTCAATCCCCTGGTAATCTGGAATCCCCGCCAGTAAGCCCTCGAGGTTCTGTGTCACAGTCTCCATCGTATCGACTCCTGGAGGAGCCAGAGCCAGGTCCCCAGCACCTTGTGCCTCTCTCCGCACCTCTGGGGCCAGACCGAGGGGTCTCGTCGGTCCTACATCTGCATATCATAGCATTCATCGTAAAGACATGTACATGAAAAATTAAAAAAACATTACAAAAAATAAAAAAATTAAAAAGAGATCAAGTGGCTTACCACCATCGTCCCAATGCTCTCCCGCAGGCAGTGGCATGTCTGGATCTCCGCGGAAGTCTATGCCAGCATATGGCCAGTCCTCTACAAAAATAACCTGCCGATCCAGCCACTCTTGGAAATACACTCCCCATGCCACCGGTCGGCGGCCACCTCCTCGCGGCATGACATGGCCTCATCGACTAGCCCTCGTCTCTCGGGGACCTCTGGGTGGATCCACGACCATGTCCTGTAGCTGTAAGGCCGGTACCCGCTCCAGCATGAGCGGGAGTAAAAGCGACTCGTAACCAAACTGCTTCGACTCACCACGTCGGCAGTTTCTCAGCTGTCTCTTCATACTGGTTGTTACTGCTGCCGCCCAGTTGAATATGGTAGGATGTAAGCACTCGAGAGCTAACAGAAGATGGGTCTTCGAAGCCTCGTGATTGGCCAAGCAGCCCGCTGCCCGGGTCACCATGAAGAGTATGGTTCGAAGGACGATGTCCTCCACCGTCGAAATAGCTACTTTACCACTCCTCGTTTTGCGTGCCCGTGGGCACACCCGAGCCATCAGTGTATCTAGGGTTTCACCACTGGGTCGCTGCCCCTCCAGAATGGGCATCTCACCTCGGCGTGATAACCCGATCAAAAAATAGATATCCGTGTAATCGAACTCGATATCACGGCCTCGAATCGTAAACTTTCCATCAACAGGATTCCAGGCTCTGATTAGGAACTCGAGAAGATCGGGCTGTGCCCGCAGGCGCGGGGTGAGGAAGAATTTGAGTAACCCGCATGCCCGCATTGCATTACGACACCCAGCATCGGCGAATGTCGCTATATCCTCATTATCGTGAGCTCTCTCTTGCCAAACAAATGCCATTTTGTCCTACATGGCCACCAAAAATCGTTAGAGCCCTGACCATTGAAATTTACACGTTCAAATTGTTAAAAATTGAGTTTCGCGGCGTCAACGCGACTGTTTTTAAAACAGTCGCGCTGATAATGGCGCCCTGTGTTTTTTTTCTTTGGGTCAGCGTGGAAGCACACGTGTTTTCCGCGCTGATCTCGGGGTGGCATGTGTAAATACCATTCGATCAGCGCGGACTCGATGAGGAAATCCGCGCTGACCGAGTGCGAATTGAAGTTTACAAAATTCGCCTAAATTACCACTTCCCACCGTGGAAATGCGGCTAAAATGACTGAAAATAAAGCGCAGTAGAAGGAGAACCTACCTGGAACAGATTGCAGGATGGTTGATGTCCGCACGGGATGGAATTTGCTCCGTCAACCTTGCAGCTCCACAACGTCCTCCACGGCTCAAAATGGTAACAATGGTAAAAATCTTCTTTTACCCCCTATTTATGGTAAAAAATTATAATTGACTATGATTTTTCATAAATGTGGGTTTTTGTCATGTTTTTACCATGTACTTAGTGCCAATGTCGTTGTGCTATGTTTTTATGCATGTTTTACTATGTTTTTAACATGTCGAACAGGTTTACGCGTGCGGTGTTCTTGTGCAGATTCTCATAACCGGCGGGGTCACGACAGTCCTATACACACTTGGTCCCAAAACGTGGTCTTTAAGCTCTTTTTCGACGAAAAGCAAGAAAAGATGGCTGAGCTCCCTCTCGGCTCGTTAAAAGGAACGAGAGGCGGTCGCCTTTAAAGCTCTTTTTCGACCGTTTAAACTAAAAAGATTGCCGGGTGTTTGTCTTTTCGCACTCGTTATTGGCTCCAAAACGACGTACTTCTGACCGCTTTTCTACTTTTTCGGGTCAAAGTTACTACTTACGAAAAGTAATCCTCGATCGTACCGGTCGGGCGGTTCTTTCGAGCATTGTTTTATACTATTTCGGGCTCGAGAGACACAACTTTACGAAAAAGGACCCCGCTGGAGCTTTCTTTTCTGCTGTCTTTTCAGACTCTCTAAACAGGAAAAAGACGCCGAGTTCTTCCTTTGTCAGACTCGTTAAAACTTAATGACATCGGACACCGTCGAAATGACGCTTTCCAAGCATATGCTATCCCCGTCAAGCTTGTCATCCAAAAAATAATCGGGGTACCTGCCAGAAATGGTGGGGAAAATGGAACTATAATATTTGTCGTATCGGCAGTATGTCGCTCTTGAACATGGCACTAGTCTGCATTCGTGTCTGGGTGGGGATTTTCTCATCTTGTTTTACACTAGCCTCCGTGGGTTTGGGTTATCCTATTTTGACCTCTCATCTGCTCGTTGCCTTGTCACCATGACCTCTGCTCATTTGATGTCAGATATTGCCAAATTCGCTGTCGTGCCGCCGATATGTTCAAGAGAAGTTGACCTCTACAAACTCACAACCTCCCTCTGATGTCTCACACAAAATATTTTATCCTTCTCTGTCTCGTGTCGATGATGTGGGAAACATTATGGCCCACCTTCGATCAAGGTTACCTCCTGTCGACTTCAGCTCATTATCCAGGAATGTGACTTAGAGACTCCCTTCAGGTGCCTTAGAGCCTGCATGCCTCAATGGCAGGTTCTTCGTGTTCGACGTGAGGTTTTCATCGTTGGCCTCCGATCGAATGATTTTGCGGGTGTTTGACACCAGCTCATTGATTCACACGCCGCATATTGTACCTATAAGTACCCTGAGGACCATTGTCATTATTGGTGGTACCTCTCGTGTCTGTTAACAGTTTTCATTATTGGCTGGTAATCAGACGATGTTCATGCATGTTCGACTTCAGCTCATGTATTCACATGCTTGGACTTGTACTTTGTTCGGGTCGGGTTGGAGCGCAAGAACCTGGTTTTTGTCTGTTGCAAATCAGGTTGCGATTTTGTGGATTATTATTACATGACTCGTTGATGGATGGCTGCGCCCATACCTGAGTCTTTTGGGATGGCTGTGACCATACCTTATTATCATCATGGTCTCTTCAGCTGGGTGGCTGCGTCCATACCACAGACCTTCTTTGTATGTCTTTTGGATGGTTGCGCCCATGCCTAGACTACATGTAATAGAGATATCAGTTGTACATACGTGCAGATTCTTCTTGGTGGTGTTCTAGTTCAGCGAGTTTTGTAAAGCATTTCACCCCTCCCACTCTCTCGGGCTTCATGCTTTAGGGGGATTCTGTTACACAGTAATTTGTCACTGTCTCCTTGTCAATCTCCCTACTGTGTCATGAATTCAAATTAATCATGCTCATGCTCTCTAATGCTGCAAAATGACCCACTTTGCCAAAGTTTTTTCCATCATCGCGACTGTTATTAAAATAACCGCGCTGACTGGCGCCTCATAATACAATGAATGCGCTGCCAGCGCGGAAGCACACGTGTTTTCCGCGCTGGTCGAATTTCATGAACCAGCGCATCCTCTGTTTATATTGGGTCGCGCTGACATAACCTTCTCTGTTATTCAGATGCGATGTCAGCGCTCCAGTGCCGTTATACACCCGCACTGATCTTGTTTGGGCGAGTTTGTTCTAACAGCCGGCCTTCCAGATGACTCCAGACCTGGTTGTTGGCCTTGTAAATGTCGCCCTCCCTTCTTTGGCATGTCTGTTTCGTCATTTGAGCCACCTTCCTTGGAAATAAGCCCATCCTCCCAAACCATTCATGGAGACTCCTTCTCCTATTTAAGCCTCTACCATTGCCATGAGCAGCTAGTTTTTGACAGTGTGGAATTGATAATGCTTAGACTGCTGCTGTTAGTAGGTATTTGGTGTGACAAGTGTGGGATTGCTAGAGAGCTTAAGGAAGGTTGTGAAGTGTTGTTTTCTTGTGTGAGCTTGTGAGAGAGAGTTTTTGTCTTGGGAGATCTACCTCCAAGGGTGAATGCTTAAGAGGCTTGCTGGCTGGACCCTCTTGAGAAGGATTCAACGTCGGAACTTTGGTTGTACTCTTCTCTGTTATTGATTAATAATAGATGACTGCTATTATGGTTCCATTCTCATTTGTCTTTGTAATGGTTAATGTGAATTACGTCCTTTCTGACTAATGTATAATTGCATTTATTAGATTTCACGCTTGTGTTTGTGTTTCTCTTCGTGTGTGCAGGTATCTATCTACGGGGATCGTGGAAGATCGTGACCGGCCAAAGTGAAGGAGCGAGAACGACGTCTCTTCATCAAACAGTAGCGTTGGAATCCAAGTAGGTGTTCATTGCCTACCTTTTATTTGCAATTAGGAACTTGCATAGTAGCATTGACTGATTGTTGCTAGACCCGTTTTGGGCTAGTAGGGATCGCCGCTATCTGTAGAGGGGATTTACCTCTCCAACAGAGCTCATCGCAAGAAGACAAATATAGTGATGGTGAATGCAGGACAGGTAAAAAGGCTGGTCAATTCAAGTAAGAATTTTGTTCTTCTTATGGTTAAGCCCAAGGTTGATGTGAATCATGAGTCATTTGACAATTGTGATCCAAAACTTAAATCACATCTATATGATGTAGTTGATGCATATCATGAGATGTTTCAGGAGCCAACAAGTTTGCCTCCTAAGAGGGAGATTCAACATGAAATCCATTTGCATCCAGATTGTCCTCTTCCAAACATAGGCATGTACCACATGTCTATTATGGAGAATGCTGAAATAAAGAAGCAAATCAAGGACTTGTTGGACAAGGGTTTCATAAGGCCAAGTACTTCGCCATGTGGGTCACCGATTGTATTGATTCCAAAGAAAGATGGCACTTGGCGTATGTGTGTTGATTTCAGGGCCTTGAACAAGATAACGATAAAGAATCGTTACCCTCTCCCAAAGATAGATAATTTGCTAGACCAGCTGAAAGATGCTCGATATTTCACTAAGCTAGACTTGCGCAATGGATATCATCAAGTAAGAATTGAAGAAAGTGACATTTGGAAGACAACCTTTAAAACCAAACAAGGACTCTTTGAGTGGCTTGTGATGCCGTTTGGTTTGTGAAATGCACCTGCAACTTTCATGCGGGTAATGGATGATGTCTTGCGTCCTTTTCTTGATGATTTCGTTATTGTCTACTTAGATGAGATCTTAATTTTCAGCAAGTCTAGAGAAGATCATGTCATGCATGTTAGGAAAGTACTTGATGTTTTGAAGAAGAATCAGTTATTTCTTAAAATGTCAAAGTGTGAATTTGGAAAGACTTCTTTGGTTTATTTGGGACACATAGTAGGAGGAGGTGCTTTGAGAATTGATCCTGCTAAGATTGAGGCTATTGTGAAGTGGCCTACTCCCAAATCCATAACAGAGGTAAGAAGTTTTTTGGGTGCAGCTCAATATTGGAGGAAGTTTATCTCTAACTTCTCTTCTATAGCAGCTCCTATGCATGCAGTGACAAGTGTGAAGCATGCTTTCCAATGGGGAGGCAAGCAGCAAAAAGCTTTCGAATCTTTGAAAGAGAAGATTAGTTCAGCTCTAGTCCTTGCATTACCAGATTTGAGACATCCATTTGAGATACAAACCGATGCTAGTGATTATGCCATGGGTGCAGTTCTTCTACAGCATGGTAAGCCTATTGCTTTTCATTCTGAAACTTTTAATGGTGCTGTTGTAAATTATCCTACATATGACAAGGAGTTGTATGCATTGGTACAAAGTGTCAAAAAGTGGAAACACTATTTGATGGGCAAAGAAACTATTATACATACCAACCATCAACCCTTACAGTACTTGCAATCACAAAGCAAGTTACAACAGTCACGACACTTCAGATGGATGGGCTTCTTGCAACAGTTCCATTTGGTAATAAGGTACAAGAAAGGTACTTTGAATAAGGTTGCTGATATGATTTCAAGGCCTATTATTGGTGCTGTTACTTTACTTAAGAATGATTCCATTGTACATGATAGTTACATAGAACAATATGCATCTGATGATGCCTTTAAAGATATGTATGCTAACTTGAGTAAAGGGAATCATGTAGAGGAAAATGACTATCACAGGCGTAACAATTTGCTGTTTCATTTGGGCAAGTTGTGTATACCACAGGGGGAGAGGATAAATGTCATAAGAGAAGCTCATTCTTCTCTTATTGCTGGCCATTTTGGTGTGAGAAAAACAGTTGCACATCTACAGAGGTATTGCTATTGGCCTCGTATGGTAGATTCTGTTTCAAGGTTCATAAGAGGATGTTCATTATGTGCTACAAGCAAGCCTAGCAATAGGAAGCTTGGTTTGTATACTCCTTTGCCAGTACCTTCTAGACCATGGGAGAGCATCTCTATGGATTTTGTAGGAGGTTTGCCAAAATTTAGAAAGCAACATGATTATTTATATGTAGTAGTTGATCGTTTCAACAAAATGTGTATACTTATTCCTTGTAAGAAAACTATAACTGCTGAACAAACTGCTGAATTATTTTTTCATCATGTATGGATTGACTTTGGTTTGCCTACTTCCATTATTAGTGACAGGGATTCCAGATTTGTGGGGAATTTTTGGTCCAACCTACGGGAGATGATGGACACAAAGTTGAAGAAAAGTATTGCTTTCCATCCGCAAACAGATGGACAAACCGAAGTTGTGAACAGAACCATTGTGCACCTCTTGAGAGGTTATTGCAGCAAGCATCCCAAGCTTTGGGATGAACATTTGCACTACATACAACATGCTTACAATCGTGCCAAGCACTCTTCCACAAACACCTCACCGTTTGAAGCTTGTTTTGGTTACTTGCCAAAATCACCTCTTGATTTCATTCTTGAGAAAGATGTTGTCATTGAGGGACATAGTGATATTGACAAAGCTCGTTCATTCATTGAAAGAATTCAGCAAATACATCAGCAAATTCAAGAACAACTTGAGAAGAGTCAAGGCAAGTACAGGGAAAGACACGACAAGCATAGAGTCGATCACAAGTTTCAAGAAGGGGATGAGGTATGGCTGTACATTAGTAAGGAAAGGATGCAAGGAGAAGGTAAAAAGATGAAGCCTATTCGTTATGGTCCATTCAAAATCCTCAAGAAGGTTGGAAAGAATGCTTTTCAATTAGATTTGCCTTCCTACATGCAAATGTATTCTGTTGTCAATGTGGAGAACTTACGTTTGTATGAACCTCCTTTGATTGCTGATCATGGAAATGTTGTTCAGCTGCCATCTATAGAAGATTTCTCGCCAGAATTCTTAGATGAGCTGAAAGAAGATACAATCCTTGACAGAAGGACACGCACTTCAAGAAGGGGTAGTGTAGATTATGTTCGGGTTGGTTTCAAAGGCACCAAACCGAACAAGGCAAAGTGGATGGAGGTGGACAGAGTGAGGGAGCTGTACCCTCACCTATTTAACAGGTAGTTGAAGGCTTTTGGGGTCCAAAAGTTTCCCAATGGGGAGGCATGATCAGGTGCTCATGTCTTAAGTGTCGTAAAATGCTCAAAATTTAAAGTGCTCAGAATTGGTTCAAAGTTGAATGGCTAGAAATTTCTCGTCTTCCTGATTTTGGCGCCGTAAACGGTTCGAAAAACGGTCGCCGTATGAGGAAGTTATGGCAAAAAGAAGAATTTGTCAATAACATTGGAAATTTTAGTTTTTGAAAAAAATAAATAAAAAAAGGAATATTCCGCAGAATATTCCTTGGAATATTCCCTTTTCAGCAACCAATCACAGGCTGCCACGTGGCAGGCCCAGAGGCCGCCACGTGGCCCCCAGATGACGTCAGCAAGCTCAATGGCGCATGTTAAAACTTTTAGGTGGCGGTGAGGTTTGATCCCGCAACCTCCAACCTATTAGCCAAGGTTGGCTTTACCATTAGGCTACGGGGTCAATTGTTGTTGAATGGGTGAAACAAATGATACTTGAACGTTAAAGTTGGTTGGGGCAGAAACCAAAGGGGGCCAGCCCCTAAGGGCCAGCCCCCCTTTCATATGACCGCGACCCAGAACCGAGGGCTTAAGCCCCAACCGCCAGCCCAAACTGCCAACACGAACTCCGAGATAAACCACAGCAATAAATGTAACTGCAGATTTTGGCGGAAATTCTGGCAAGAGTGCCAAAATTGGCGGGCCTAACTGGACATTAACTAAAGTTAGTTGGAGTTCTTTTAGGCTAAACTGGAGGGGATCATTAAATGGCCATAACTTTGGCTAGGAAAGGCGGTTTTGGATGAATTTTTTTTTGATTTTGGGTATTTTCGACCTTCTGAAGCCATTGGTGCAGGTCTTACAGCCATATGAGGTCATTTGCATAGGTTTTGGAGCTATGAAAGTTCTAGGAGCCACCAGGGCCTAGTTTTGTGAAGACTGTATAGGGTTGCAGGTATCCATTGGCGGTGATCCAATAGTCAATCCTGAAGGATTCAAGTGTTCTGAATCCATTTTTACCATCTATTTCTCCTGTAGATGCTTATATTCAGCTGTATTTTCAGTTTGAGCATTTAATGAAAACAAGGACAAGCCCAGTTGGGAGCTTTGGACCCAGCAGACGTAGCCCAGGAGGGGTGAACTGCTTTATCAACTTCTTTTGCACTGTGGTTGAGTTATTTTGCAGAACAAATTCGTTTTAGTGTGTTAAACAGTAAAATGAAATAAATCTGCTATGCTTAAATGGGTCATGAACAGCTGAAAATTTCATTTGTTTTCTTTCTGCAAGACATGGAAATCTTTTAAACATGTATAATTCTGAATTGAATACCTTGCAAACAAATTACAAGTAGTTTCAAATTCAGATCAACGGTGATACTAAATTTGGAAGTGTCGAGGAGTGTGAAACAGTTGCGCGCTACCCTAGGACATATAAGATATTACAGAAAGTTTATCAAACGCTATGCCCAGATCACCGCGCCTATGGAGAAATTGTTAAAGAAGAATGTCACATTCTGCTAGAACAAGGACTGTAAGAAGAGCTTGGAGGTATTGAAAGAAAATATGGTCACCGCACCGATTCTAGTCTTCCCAAATTGGAAGAAAGAGTTTCATGTACATGTCAACGCGTCATGTATAGCACTAGGAGCAGTATTGACACAGGTTGGTAGAGGAGACTTGGACCATCCTATCGCGTTTGCAATCAGAAGGTTATCCAAGGTGGAGAAGAACTATTCCACCATCGAGCGCGAAGGGTTAGCTATGGTATCTGTGCTCCAGAAGTTTAGACACTACTTGTTGGGAGGCCATTTTAAGATGTATATGGACCACTCCATGCTGAAGTACTTGGTAAATAAGCTTGTGTTGAGGGGGATAATCTACAGGTGGCTGTTATTGTTCCAGGAATATGATTTTGAAGTTATTGTGAAGCCTAGACGATTGAATGTGGGACCAAACCATCTGTCGTGCATCGAAACAGGGGAAGAGAACACTAATTTTGAAGAAGGATTGCCTGACGCACAACTATTTTCAGTGTGCATCGCAGATGGTCATTTTGAGGATATAATACACTTCCTGATGACAGGAACTGCCCCAGAGGCATACACCGTCCAACAGAAGAAGGAGTTAGTGGTGCGTGTGGCAGATTTTTCTATCATTACTGGGAATCTATACAAAATGGGCTCTGATGAGATATTGCAACAATATGTACCCAAGTTTGAAATAAGCACCATCCTCGCGGACGCTCATGGGGATGCTGTAGGAGGGAATTATACAGGGAGAGCAACCACGCAGAAAATTCTACACGCAGGGTTGTGGTGGCCAACCCTCCATCAAGATTCAAAAGCTTACTGCAGGCCATCACGTAGGGATGAGATGCCTCTGAATCCACAAATGACATTACAACCCTTTGAGAAATGGGCGATAGATTTTGTGGGACCTATTCATCCCCAAAGAAAGATGGGAGAGAGGTACATTATCCCCGCGATGGAGTATTTGACTCGTTGGGTAGAGGCACAGCCTATGAAGGATTGCACATGTGCGACTACTGCAAAGTTCCTCTTTGAGTGTGTATTGACGCGATTTGGCTGTCCAAAGATTTTGATGAGTGATCGCGGTACGCACTTTCTAAATGAGACGATCAGCGTGCTAACATAGGAATTTCAGGTATATCACCAGAAGAGCACACCTTATCACTCGCAAGCTAAAGAGATAGTGGAAGCATTCAATAAAGTGCTAGAGAACGCGTTGATCAAGGTTTGCAATGCTCAGTGAAGTGATTGGGACCTACGCATACCCGTAGTACTATGGGCCTATCAGACAACATGTAATAAGTTGACTAGACAAACACCCTTTCGGCTTGTCTATGGTATTGAAGCAATAATGCCCATGGAATACATCGAGCCTACTCTGTGCATAGCATCACTCATGGGTATGTTGGATCGTGGAGCCCTGGAGGAGAGGCTCGCAAAGCTAGATGAACTTGAGGAAGAGAGAATTCTAGCTGGATTTCACCAATAGGTCCAAAAGCAGCACGAAAAAGCATGGCATGATTGGCACATTAAGTTGCGCACATTTAAGGTATTTTGTTATATGATAGTAAGTTTGATAAATTTTCAGGGAATTTTAGGATGCACTACTTAGGGCCCTATGTCATTAAGGATATTACCGATGGAGGAGCGGTTCAGTTGGTCAAATTTAATGGAGATCCCTTCTCAGGAAAGGTGAATGGCAGTCGCTTGAAGCTATACATCGGTAGTCCAGCCATGTGACTAGATAAAGGTAGCACAATCTTAGTGCTCCAGGCAGCTGAAAGGAGGTGTGGAACTATAAACTACACTGCCCGAGTTGGGGAGCTGCGTGATTGGAGGATTGTGTGAAGCAAGGAAGTGTCACAGGGTTCACGGTAGTGCGAAGGGAGCTGTGTTACCCAGGGATAAATGTCACAGGTCGGTCGGAAAGTGACTGTTAAAGTCACTGTTCATGATTTGACGGTAGAAATGCAGCCAAATGGAGTGGGCGGCCAGCATTTAAGGTGAAATCAATGGCTCAGATCTTTGAAAATCTGCCGCCAATCCGACATTAATGAACTGAATTTGGGGGGAACAGTTGGATTTGAATTCAAAATGCCCTATAAATTACAAGTGGTTGTCTAGCGAAAAACACTTGGCATTTTGAGAAATGAGTTGTTGAGCTCTCAGGCACACATGAACCAAGAATTCTTCGAGGCTTTGAAAGTGACTCCAGCATTTGCAAACTTACCAAAGACGTCGCGAGCACTGTTGGAAAGCATTATGTCGGCACCCATAGAAGCCATAGATACTAAAGCAGAGGAGTCAGTGCCAGAAGTTGAGATGGAGGCAGAAGTAACTGCTCCAGAGGTCGCCGAGGTATTAGCCGAAGTCCCTAAATCATCAAGACCAAAGCCCACCCCAACTAAGGAGACTGCGAAGGTCAAAACGGGCAAGAAGCTTGCAATACCTATGCGCGCATCACTGAGGAGAAACCCTCCAAAGCCCACCACACGGGAGAAGGGAAAAGCCATAAATTTGGAGTCGGAAGAGGAAGAAATAAAAGACATCCCGATGGATGATGAGGATGTGGGAGTTGAAGTGGAGGAGATTGAAGCCCAGGGTGCTGACCCTATCACTTGATTGCCTAAGTATGTCCCTCCGTGCAAGGGCAAGACTAAGGTGCCGAAAGACATCGATGAGAGAAAGACCCCCCCGCAAACCCCTCTGTTGCCAGATGAGATTGTTTTCGAAGGATCGCGTTTGGGGCGGGTTCCTCTATTGAAACTTGAGGACTGGGACATGGTGGATCACGAGAAGTTCCCACACCTAGCGATCGAGTAGTTGATGCATCACATCATTAATACAAACATCAGAATGACTACATTGGAGCCATGGAGGTGGCTCAGAAGAGCAAACAAGGCAGGGTTGCTCAACCTGCTTTGGGTGCCACACTATAATCGCACCCGGTTATAGTATTGGTCATCAAGCAACTGCTGTTCTTGGTGCATGATGGGTGTCTGTAGCTGGAGGAGCCAATACCCATCATAGAAAGGTTGATCCATTAGATCATGCGATTGCCTTACACAGGAGAGAATCTGACCATGATATTTGGTGGAAAAGGTGGTGAACAGGCCCTCGTGGAATCCATGAAAGAAAAGTTTAAGCTGGTGAAGAAGTTGCGCAGATATGCCATATCCAGCGTCTGTGACCCTACTGTAAAGGTAGCTACGCATATTTTAGCAAGGAAAGTGATGAGGAAGTGTCATGCCAATGTGGTGTCTGTGCCTGTTGTCGCGCTAGCAGCCCAGTGCACTGAAGGAGTCTAGTTCAACTAGTTTGACTAACTTCGCGAAGAGTTCCTAGAAAACTTCTGCGAAATTTAGGATCTCAGCAAGACATTCCACTATGCATGGCTCTTGTTGTCAATTGTGTTGGTAGCGTGGGAGCTACCAGAGGACAGTGAATTCCCTTCGGTCGCGCCAGACCTACCAAAAGCATCGAAGTACGCTTTGCTATGGGCGACCAATGACACGCAGCGAATCAAGGACAACAAGATCTTCTGGATCTTGATGGAAATGAACATATGCATGGCCATAAATCGTAAGCTGCGATTGTCACCTATGGTGTATGCCAACCTACAGGGCTACGCAAATTAAAGCTAATTTTCATCATGTATCCATTAGGGTGTGAAAGGACCCTGCGCAAAAATGGTACGACTTGCCTTACCTAGCAATAGATGACGCCATTGATGCAGTACTTGATCAATGGACGGTAGAGTGGTGCACTACAATAGACTTGGCACTGGGAGGAAGCAAGTTCGTCGCGCAGAAAAATAAGGAGGAGGCCAAGCTAAAGATGACTCAGCTGGTCGAAAGGAGAAAGAAGGAGGTCGTTGATAAGGCCCAGGTGGAGTGCATGGCTACAAAATAGACATCAAAGCAGATAGGTGGGACAGAGCGAGACTCTGACAAAGGCGCGCGATCGCCTTCACCTGAGATAGAGGAGGAGATAGACAAGCAGCATGACGCGGACCCACGGGAGACATCCACCCGCATCAAATGCCAAAGGGAGTAGGAGAAAGGAGGGTCCAGGAAGAAATAAAAGGTTACCAAGGCATCACCGGACCCTATCACGCTAACAAAGGGTGATCTACATGACATCGGTGACACGATGCAGGATGTCACCGCGGAGGCCCTCCAACAGTTTGAGCAGCAGCAACAGATAATCTTGGGGGCTATCTAGACAGGTTTACAAGAGTTGCAGACCCACGTGTCTCAGGCTGGCATGGTGTCCACCAGCCTTACTATCGGCACTTCAGAGGCTACCGAGATGATACACGTGAAGGCCTCTAGTGCGATAGTGTTGCCTGATGGAGCACTGACCACGGAGAACAAAGTTGACAGACCCATTTTCAGCACCCTAAATGGAGTAGGCTTGAATTTGGCAGCGCTCTCAGGTGAAGTAATCCAGCTCTTGCAGGATGGAGTAATTGCAGAACTGAGGGCCCATGAGCACTGCACCCTCCAGGTGATCATTGAACAACAGATCAACAACAAGCAGATGGCACTAGAACGAGACTCTGCCATCACCATTGTGACTGAGGCGACAAATTCAAACAAGCGCATTATGTAGGTTGTCGAGAAGGCATGCCGAAGAGTCCCAGAGTTGGCCATTCCTAAGGAGGAGCCAGTCGAGGTGCGCATCCGCAAGATGGATACATGGGTGCACGATACTCATATTGAGATGGTGAAGGTTCAATTGGAATTGAAACTGCAAATCATGGAATTACAGTTGAAGGCCCAACCGTAAACTCCACCAAAAGTAAAGGAGCAACAAGTGACTGTTGTCACAGAAGCAATAGCGGTGGTGGACAGTGCAGTAGCAGACTACACACAAAATTTTGAGCAGTGGTTTGAGGTCCTGACAAGCTTGCAGGAGGACACCAATGTGCAACGACTAGAGACGGAAGCGCGCGAGCTACAACAACGCTATGATGAGGTCAAGGGCACACGCGAACCGTCACGCTAAAACAAAGACTAGCAAAACTGTCAGAGGCCAAGCAGCTAAAAGAATAGGTGGATGCAACGCTGCACAAGGAAGCAGTGTTGAAGGCAAGACTGAAGCCCTGGCTGGATGAAGCTTACAAGATGATGGGCTCTATTGAAGGAAAGCTTGCGACTCTACAAGCAACGCAGCAAAATATTCAGGCCTACAGTTCAGGAGCAACCACCGAGCAGATGGTTAGAGGCGCAAAGCAGGTGGTCGTACAGTGCATGAATGAGGTTGTGGTCATACGAGTTGAGCTGGAAGGGCTTCACAAAAAGATCTCTGTGCCTGCCGAGTGACTCGAGGGTGAGTCACAATGTTTGTGTTGGGGGTTTATTGGGAACGGGATGCCCCAAGGATAGTTTTGGGGCTAAAAGCCCATATTTTGGGTCGAATTTTGTAATCAACTTGTAAAGACTCCACATTTTGTGGTTGCGGAGTGCGAAGGTGTCATGAGTCATAAAGGGTTGTCCGCCCTTATTTTAATAAAATAAAGTCGGCTGTATAAGATCTACCCATGGTCCACAAACCATGGGATTGTATAAAAAGAGCTAAGTAAGTAAGCTCTAAGTAGTTGTAGGTTTTAACCTCGTATAGAAATTACCTGCATACGAATTCTAAAACACAGAAAATAAACAATGCGAGAGCATAACACATAAAACACATATACACAGAGATTTTCCCCTGGATCCCAAAACCAGGACTACCAGCTTTATTTTTCAATATATTCCTTTCAATGTTATAATTCATATTTATACATGCCGAAGCATCTAATACCATGGACCGAAAAACATTACGTCCAATACCATGGACCGAAAACCATCGCGTCCAAAAAACATGTGCGAAAATCATGAACAAAACCATAGGTGGGTTTTCCCAACCTAACATAGGGTCCAAAACCACCTCAAACCCCCTGTGACCCCCCCCCCGCTACACAATTGGCGCAACGAAGGGGGGGCTCCGCCACCCATCTAACCCCCCGGTTAACTACGTGGGCTAGTCGTGGAAATAATATAACACAACCCAACAATAGTTGAATAGTTGCTAAGCTAGTCATAGCTCTGAAGTAAGAAGTCTAAATCTTGGGTCATAGCATAGGTAGAGGCTCTACAACTGACAGAGCATAGGCCTAGGGTAGAAGTCCGCAGCTGAGTGCACAGACCCCTACAGCTGTGTGCAAAGGGCGGATAGAGTCCGTAATCATCTGAAGATAACAATAAAGAGAAGATTTCTACTAACTCCAAGTCTGTGTTCCTGTTAATGCATCTTGACATGTTATGTATGAATTTCATTTATAATGCTTATATGATGCGTGAATGTATGTAATTACATTGGTTAAGTGAACGCAAGTAAGAACATATGTTTACACGGTGCTAACTATGATTGTTTGATAAGATAAGTAAGACACTTAGAATAGTTTGGGAATTTGCACAGTATGGTGCCCTAGCTGTGCGAAAGTACTTGAGCCATAGGTTAGGGCTGCACGAAGGTCAATCGTACTTTTCACGGAGGTACTAAAGGGAGGAATAGAAGGATAGTCTGGAAAAGTGACCTAGGTGAAGGCAGGAATAGAAGGAATAAACCAACATCACAACCATCCCAGGTTGCGGAAACTTGGTTCCAGCATCCCCCCATACTGCTTTGGGTGAGAATTCGGTCCGCACTCCGCGGGCTGATGCTGAAAGGGCCAGTGGTGTAGGGATTTGTTTAGCTAACTAATGTTGAACCCGGGTCAGGCCCCCACAAGCCAACAATAAGATTTCCCAGTGTGAGGCCTAGGGGGTTCCTAGAAGATCCTTGAGGGTAGATGGAACTCCTAGAGTTACAGTTATTTGAGACTTCCTTGATGGAATACGCTAGAAGCCCAAAAAGTGTAATGGCATAGCCTAAAGATACAGTGATAGAGAAGTGGGTGCCTTACCTTGGGTAGTTTAAGCTATGGGATGTAGGGATGTAGTTAGGGAGGTTGTTGGAGTTGGTACTTGGCATAGTTCTTGTTTGGTACAAACTATGTGTCCATTGTTGGCTCCACGTGAGATTTTTTCCTTTGGTAATCATAGCCCAACTCGGAGGTGGCCCACTACTAAAAGATTTACCACAATGTGGTCTATGGCCAGGTGGAATATCTGAGGTTTGTAGCCACTTAGTCGATATTTACAAAGACAAGTTCTCATGTGTCTTATGTGATATTTAATTGGTGTAATTATCTTATTAATTATTGATGTTAAATTATCAACAAGTTGCACTCGATTTATGTGTTCCTAAGTCATTTGCATGATCTTTCATATTGTTATACTTGCACATTTATATCATTTATGGGGCATTATTACCTACATCATTTATATTTATGTAGTTTATAGATAATATATCAAGTATGCAACGGAAAAAAGTTTGATGGTTGGCGGAATCCACATTTATCATTGACAAGTAGTCATTGGGAAGTAGATCCCTTAGTACAATCAATGACAAGTCAACCATATATTTAATTAGTTGACTCAATTGATAATTCATAAGTGTTTGATGAGTGATGAATTCTCATGTAGTTATCCTCGTCATTCATTAGGTTAAGCCAATTTTTGGAGACAAATACTAGATGGGAGAATTAGTATCATAATGCAAATATTCAGATAACATTGTTAATTGAGGTGCCTTATGTACAATGGTAGATAGAAGGTTTTAGGTGTACCATAAAGTGATAGAAAAGTGTCAATTTTAGCATTGAGCCTGCATTAACTAGAGAAAAAGCACAAAGGAAATTCTTAGAATCATATTTGGTTGAAAATGTGTAGAAGCCTAAAATTAGCCAAGTTTTAGATTACCAAGATGACCATAGAGAGTTGGAGGAAAAATATGGTCAACTATATCAACTACCTAGTCAATTTGTGCATTATAGTGATCGAATAACATTATGGTGGTAACTTCCATCAAAATTCGACTGATTCAACTATCAAGTCAAGTCGTATTTATATTGGAATAGCATAGCCTATTAGTCAGTTCAATCAGATAATAAATGTGTTAGTCAGCTCAACTGATAGTTGATTGGTTTCTTGATTCGAATGATGACCGACTAGTTTGTTAACTCAATCAATGGTTGACTAGTTAGTCATCCTCACTAATGGTTGACTAGTTAGTTAGCCTAACCAACAGTCGATTTGTTAGTTACTCAACCAATGATTGACTAATTCATTAACCTAACCAATGGTTTACTAGAATATTAAATTGGTTGAGTTTACCACAATGGTTAAATAACTCGACCATTTGGTCAAATCATGTTTGCAGTTTGTAATATTATTGGCTTAATCCCTAAATTGTAATGTATATATACAAGTGACACTCAAGCCGATGATCCAATGCATGATATCTAGGCGAGTGAGTCGATTTATGTTGAGGCCAAGTGTCTATGTGTATAAGTGTGTTAGGCCTATGAGCTAATATATAGATGTGATTTTAAGACAAGAGTTCCTATTTGATTAGGCTAGAGAGCATGTGTGTTAAAAGGCCAACGAGTCTAGTAGATGTAATATGTAAAAAATTGATATTAATAAAATAACACCATAGTTACAGATCATGGGATAAGAAGAATATGAAGGTCTAGGACTCCACAAGAGGGAAAAGTAGGGGTGTGAAACTAAGACATGGTTCCTAAGCCAAATAACTATTACCAATATAATATTCCTACGTAACTTTATGGATGATGTTAAAATATATAGTAACATTATAATATATTTTAATGTAATATTAGTTATCATAAGCTATCAATAAAAGGTAAATAAGGCATTGCACATTATTAATGCTACTAATGAGACTATTGTGTCTTCTCTAAGGAAATCCATACAAAGACTAGCTACTATACCATAAGGATATTTGGTGGATCTAGGCACAAGTGTACTTCTCCTTGGGTTGCTTTGGGGAGGGAGAGAGCCCTAAAGAGAGAAGTGTAAGTATAGGTGTCCTTGTGTAGGGTTTGGAGGGTACCCAGAATCCCCTGAGGGCAGCTAAAACTCCTAGCAACCATAAGACTTGGAGATCCCCTAACTATCCTAAGTTGAAATCCCTAGAAGGATAGTAGCATATCTCGATGGACTGTGGGTGCAACAAATGGGGTGCACTACCTTGGATTTAGTATATTGATGGAGGATGAGAGACTATAGGTTAGAATATCATTGAGATTTTTCACCTTGACCTGGAATATTGTTAGGGTTTTTCAGCTTGGCCTTTATTGTGTTTGGTAATTGTTGTGTACCATAGCTAACTTTATGAAATTCTTTTCTTGGTGGTGTCGCGACCCTGGCTTGGTGTTGAACCGCTATTGAGAGAGTAGGGGCAATAGAGTGTATGGCAAGGAGGAATGTATAAGGTATACAACCAATTGGTGCTCAATAAATGATAAGTGTTTTTAGTTATGCATTATTTTCCCTGCATGTTATGTATACTTTGATAATATATATATGTATATATTATTTTATGGTTTATATCTTTTATACCTATTTTTATTATGTTTATATGATATATGGTTATGGCATAGAGACAAATATCAACTATAATGTCCCTTAATTGGGTGGTTGGGTGTGTTACAAAGTGGTAAAAGAGACCAAGTTTCAACATTGGGCTTACATGGGTGTTATGAAACCAACTCACAAAAAGATAGGAAAGATAGATCAATGCCTTAGAATTCAGCCTCTTCGAGGGGGAAACCTCCTTTACATTACATAAATGAACAATTCTTCGATGATTCAAATGAAAAAACCTCCTTTCTATATATAGGAGTCTAAGGGGTCACAATATAACCAAGCCGACCTAACAATAATAATATAAGGGCACGAAAATAACAATAGAGGGATTCTATGGGGCACAGTAATAACAATATGGGGACAATAGGGGCACAACAATATTAATAAGGGATACAACTACAATATTAATGTGGGCATCACTAGTATTATAGGGACCTAACATGCCCCTCTCCTTCAAAAAAAGTGTTGTCCTCAATGTTTGAGTAGTTCTGGATGCTTCTGTATAAAATTCTCATCCTCCCATGTGGAATCTTCAGCGGATAACTTCTTCCACTTGATGAGATACTCTGAAATGGATAGATTTCGTAGTTTTCGAGTTCTTATTTCTATCACTGCTTCCGGTTCCAATATAATTTTTCCTTCCTCGTCAAGTTCTGGCAATATTGTTTGAACTGGGAGCTTGTCGCCCATAACCTTCTTTAAACATGAAACATGGAAAACTGGGTGCACTCGAGAAGCTACAGGAAGCTCCAATTTGTATGCCATAGTACCAATCTTTTGCAACACCTTGTACGGACCATAATACTTTGGTGACAATTTGTTATCCTTCTTAGCTTGCTTGAGGGAAATTTGTTTATATGGTTGTAGCCATAGGAATACCCAATCACCTACATCAAAACTTCTTTCACTGCGATGTTGATCTGCCTGTTGTTTCATTCTATTCTGCGCCAACACGAGGTTATCCTTTAAGAGTTGGAGAACTTGTTGTTGATGCTCGATGTGATGTTCCACTGCTTGAACCTTAGAATTTTCTCTTAAATATGATGTGATGGATGGTAGCTAATATCCATAAAGTGCCATAAATGGGGTCATTTTTGTTGCGGTATGGAAGGAAGTGTTATACCACCATTCAACCAGAGGAAACCATTTGACCCATTGTGTCTGTTTATCAGATACAAAGCAACGAAGATATCCTTCCAAACATTTGTTTACTATCTCTGTTTGCCCATCAGATTGAGGATGATAAGATGAGCTATGAGCTAACTGAGTGCCAAAACAAGAAAATAATTCTGTCCATAAAATTCCTGTAAAAATGGGATCTCTGTCACTTACAATAATTTTTAGGCTTCCATGTAGCTTTTGAATTGTTTCCATAAATGCCATAGAAACTGTACTGGCTTTAAATGGATGTGATAATGCACAAAAGTGTGCATACTTGGTAAGTCTGTCAACTACAACCATGATGACACTATTTCCCTCAGACTTGGGTAAACCTGTGATGAAATCCATTGAAACCTCCTCCCAACGTTGGCTTGGAATGGATAAAGGTTGTCATAGACCTGGTGTCTTAATTTTTTGAGTTTTATTTTGTTGGCATACCAAACATTCCGCCACAAAATTTTGAATATCCGATTTAAGGCCATCCAAAAAAAATTCCTTCTTAATCCTGTGGTAAGTTTTTAAAATTCCTAAGTGCCCTCCTAAGGGAGAAGCGTGCAATTCCAGAAGAATCTTTTGTTTGAGTTGGGAATTCTTACAAAGGTATAAGCGATCTTTGGACCATAACGAATCATTTTTCCAGCTAAATGTATCAGATGTACTGGATTCTTGTTGTAACTTTCGAATAAATTCCCACACTTCTTCATCATTCTTCCATTCCTCCCTTGCTTCGTTTATCCAATCTGGTTGGATAATAGAAATGGCGCACAACAATGCTTCCACATCCTCATCCTTTCTTGAGAGTGCATCTGCCACAACATTTTTCTTCCCTTTTTTGTATATGATTTCAAAGTCATAACCCAACATCTTTTTGACCCATTTTTGTTGTTCTTCAGAGGATAATCTTTGTTCTAAAAAGTATTTAAGGCTATCATGATCCGTTTTTACCTTGAAGTGTCTTCCCATTAGGTAGGTTTTCCATTTCTTAAGTGCATGTAGTATTGCCAACATTTCCTTCTCATAAATAGCTTTGTGTAAATACTTTCCCTTGATTGGACAACTTTCGAAAGCAATGGGTCTTTCATCTTGCATTAAAACAACGCCAATTCCATTTCCAGAAGCATCACATTCCACAATAAAGGTTTTTGTGAAGTCTGGTGTAGCTAAGACTGGTGCTTGGCACATTGCCTCTTTAAGATCTTAGAGGGCCTTTGTTGCCTCTGGAGTCCATGAAAATGCATCTTTCTCCAACAATGTTGTTAGAGGTGCTGCTATTTTCCCATAATTCTTAACAAATTTGTGATAATACCCTATCAACCCGAGAAATCCTCACAAATGCTTTATGGATGTGGGGATTTCCCATTCCTTAATGGCTTTAATTTTGCTAGGGTCTACCTTAACTCCTTCATGAGATACAATATGACCCAAATATTCCACCTCTTGTACTCCAAAGAAACATTTGGATCATTTTGCATATAATTGTTTCTCCTCCAATAGTTGTAGCACCCTGTCAACGTGTTCAACATGATCCTTCCAAGACTTGTTGTAGATTAGTATATCATCAAAAAATACTAACACAAATTTTCTAAGGAAGGGTTTGAAAATGGATTTCATCAAACCTTGAAATGTAGAAGGTGCATTGGTAAGGCCAAAAGGCATGACCAAAAACTCATAGTGACCCTCATGAGTTCTAAATGCTATTTTCAGAATGCCTTGAGTCTTCATTCTGATTTGATGATATCCTGAATGAAGATATAACTTGGTGAAGTAAATTTATCCATGCAATTCATCCAATAATTCATCAATGATAGGAATGGGAAACTTATCTTTAACAGTGAGCTTGTTGAGCTCCCTATAATATGGACACATGCACCATGATCCATCCTTCTTGTGAACCAATACTACTGGAGCAAAGAAAGAACTTTGGCTAGGTTGAATTATACCAGCCTCAAGCATTTCTGAAACCATACGTTCAATTTCACTCTTTTGGGCATAGTGATATCTGTATGGCCTCATGTTTGGAGGAACACTTCTTGGAATCAAATGAATAGCATGATCATGATCACGAATAGGTGGGATACCTTTGGGAGTCTCAAATACCTTGGAATGATTGTCCAAGCCTTTTTGGAGATCTGGAGCAATAAATGAATTCGATGTGGAAACATCTAGCGAACATAATTGTGAAATTACACCTCATTGTTCCTTTTTTAGAAGCTTTGTCATACCGTTAGAGCTTATTATCTTTCCCGGTTTCCCTGCAATACCCCTTAATTCAACTTCCTTTCCTTCTGCATAAAATTTCATGAAAATTTCTTGAAAGTTAAAAGCTATTGTACCCAAGGATTGTAGCCATTGGACTCCTAGTACAACATCAACACCTCCCATTGGAATGGAAAGCATTGGGCTTTTCAATACATATTCTCCCATGGATAGCTTGATGTTATGGCACTTTCCAGAGCAATTTATCGTTCCTCCATTTGAAACCATCACTTGAAACTCTGGTGCTGGATATAGGAAGCAATTCAATTCTTTTGCTATCTTACAGTGAATAAAATTGTGGGTACTTCCTGACTCAATCAACACTATTACCTTTTTCTTCTTGATTTGTCCTTCTCTATTGATGGTTTGAGGAGTGGTAATTCCAGCGAGTGCATTACAAGATATGGTTGAATTCATTTCTTCTTTATCTAGGCTTTTTTCCTGGAGTATATCCTCTTCTTTTGACCTTTCTTGCTCCTTTTCTTCTTCCTCTTCACAATCTATGTAGAATAATTTCTTCTCAGCACACTTATGACCTTTAGTGTATTTTCTATCACAACTGTAACAAATCCCTTTTGCTCTTTTTTCTTCCAATTGTTGTGGTGTCAACCTTATAGGTTGTGGAAGGCTAGGGACAACAACACTTCCATCTTTATAGTTGTGAGTGGTATGCTTCCTAGTTGCCATAATTTTTCTTTCCATTTTCCTTGCTAACCTGAATGACTTCTCTAATGAATCAGGTTCCCAAAGGCAAACATCATGTTGGATATTATCCTTTAAAGTCCCTATGAACACATCAATCCTATTCTCCTCTAGAATATTTTTTACCCTTATGTTCAATTTTTGGAACTCCTCAATGTGCTCCATTACTGAACCCTTTTGTTTGAGACTTATCAATTGGCTAAAAAAAGTGTTGCTTTTTATATCCTCATAATGTGCTGTCAATTCTTCCGTAAAAATTGCTCAAGTGATAATTTGTTTACGAGAGCAAAGCCATTGATACCATACAAACTGATTTGGTTCCAAATATAAAGTTGTAATACGTACCTTTTGTGTGTTTTGCACATTATTGAGATCAAAAAATTGCTCCATTTGTAATATCCATGTTGCGGGATCCTTGCCATCAAACTTCCTCATATCTATTTTTGGAATGTGGTGGATCTTCGATCCAACATTAGAGTCTATGGAATCATGATTAACATTTCTTTTGTTTTCATCATGAGTTTCCTTTACTACCCTTTCACCATTAGTGACCATTTCTTGTAACAACTTATTCATATTTATCTTCAATTCTTCCATCTTATCATCCATGCCATCTATTTTAGTGTCCATGCCATTAATCTTAGCTTCCATGCCATCCATCTTAGCTTCTACACCTTTCTTTAAACAATCCATCTTAGCTTCTACACCTTTCTTTAAACCATCCATCTTAGCTTCTACATCTTTCTTTAAACCATCCATCTTAGGTTCTATTACTTTTTGTGCAAGTGACACTTGTTGCACTTGGTCTCGTAATTTTGATATATCATGTTGCATTTCTTTCTCTTCTTCATGAGTCATGATAGAGATTTCAGGTTGCTTACTAGGTGTTTGCATTTTATTTCCTCGGGGCATCAATTATCAATAATAATGCTTTACTATGCCCTTTGAATTCCTTCAAACTAATTTTTCAAACCAAGCTTATGCAAAAATTAAAAAAAAACTACACACCTTTTTTCACTTTGTAGGAGCTTGATATTGAATCTGATGTATCTCTGTAATTTCAGATCATCCAGTTCTAAAATTGTGATCTGTAGTAGCCCTTTGCGTCCTCTTTCCAATGTCACCAGTCTGATCCAAATTGGATTCTCCAAGGAAGAGTTATGCACAATCTCCCAAGATGACCTGATTATAGACCTTTCTAGCAGAGTGAACTTGTATGAAGTGTCACATGTTACTGTTTCGACCTTTGGCTCTGAAAAATATATACAAGAAACTAATGTTCATCCTTCTTTTGTACCTTTTTACAAAATTTCAGTCCGATGCTCAAAGAGAAAGTTATGACGATTTTCCCCAGGTCACCTGTTTGGAATATAATTCATGAGTCTGCAAAAAGACCAACTTAGATCATATCTCCGTAAATATAGCGCGAAAAGCTCTGAAATTTGGACCCGAGGTTCAGTGCGATTTTGTCTCAAATGGGTTTTTTTTTCGCTTCTGAAACATCACAGAAAAAAAAGTTATAGCAAAAATGCCACGATGACCTATTTGGAGCAACGAAACCATAGAATCCAAAGCTCTGATACCAAATGTTATGAAACCAGCTCACAAAAAGATAGAAAAGATAGATCAACACCTTAGAATTCAGCCCATTCGAGGGGGCAAGCTCCTTTACATTACATAAATGAACAATTATTCGATGATTCAAATGACAAAACCTCCTTTCTATATATAGGAGTCTAAGGGGTCACAATATAACCAAGCCGACCTAACAATAATAATATAAGGGTACAAAAATAGCAATAGAGGGATTCTATGGGGCACATTAATAACAATATGGGGACAATAGGGGCACAACAATATTAATAAGGGATACAACTACAATATTAATGGGGGCATCACTAGTATTATAGGGACCTAACAATGGGACAAAATAGAGCATAAAGGTGAAAGTGTTAGTATGTTTACAAACTATTTTTTAAAATCACTTAGTGATGTGTATCTCCTTGGAACATATAGATTGCAAGACTTGATAAAAATGGGTTTATCAACGAGGCCCTAAAACTCTCCATGGAAAACCCTTCAAAGGAAATTTTTTTTTTTGAAATTTTGGCCTCACAAAGTTATATTCACAATGGTGAAAGTAATAAATCCTTACATTTGTTCACAAAATAGAGTTTGAGTGAAACCATACTTGATTATAGTTTTCGGTACTCTTTCCTCCTTTGTCAGCTTAAGGGCTCTTTGAATGAGTAAGGGTAGTCTCTCCAAGTGTTTGACAAATTGTTCCAATTAGATGTGATGGTCTGGGTAGTCATGATTATTAGGAATGCACAAAATGGATAGAGAATGGATACCTTGAGGTCATTTTTACAAATGAAGGAAGATGCTTCATCATCGACAAGAAAACTTACTATGAAAACCCACATTATCAACGCCTCAATAAAATCCTTAGTGAAAGAAAGGAATTGAAAACCTCATGTATATATTGTTGATTGAAAGAGGCATTTCATATTCTACAAGCCATGGATGGAAAATATCTATAGAATATGCTTTGTCAAATGTATTCAAGATGTGGAAGTATGATAGGTTCCTGTAGAGTTTTAAATTAGATGCATATGAGACATGTGATTTCATATGATATGCATATTATAGTTTGGGCCAAACATGGTGTTGGGAAGGAGGCTTTAGCACTAATTTATCAAATTAAGAAAATGGGAATTAAACACAATCATTCCATTTTTACTAGTGCTTTTCTAGTTTGCATTAACATGACAAGTATAGAACATAGTGCAGAGGTCCATGAAGAGATACTTAGACAAGGTTTTATTATGATATATTTATGAAACGTGTTTGATGAAATGTTCAAATGGAATGTGGTTACATGGACTCCTCTCTTGGTTTTGTTTTTTGTATTACAATGTAATGTGATTTTAGATAACTATTTGATTGATAAGAGGATTTAATGTTTGTCAATATAGATCATTTGAACTAGTTTGGTTACAATATTTAGTATTGATCCCCTTTCAAATATAGACAATAATACAATCTAAATTTGCTTCGCTTCCAATGATGACAACTCTTCTCGAAAGGATTTGAACAGGGATCAACAACCCAACCATGTTATCTATATCATTCCACAACCAAGAAACCTTAGAGATGTCGTAACATCTTGTGCCCATTCTATCACACACATTTTCCTTGCTAAAATAGAATTCCTTTGTGTTGCAATGAACAATCTCAAGCTTAGAAAATCTAGTATCCTTCGCATGTGATTTTTCCATATACAAAAATGTGACATTTTTTGTTCTAGATACAAAATAGACTTGATTACTTCCTTTCTTGTTACCAAGAATCATAAAAAACAACCCAGTTAAATATTTCACATGGCTAGATTGAGTCATTTAAAGGCTAGAATTGGTAATCAGACTTGGTTGACCTAGCCATCCTTCCATTGTATTATAGTTGATAAGTCCATAATTAGAGACTAGCTATAAAGATATCTAATTGATTCCTCTTCACTTAATAAGAAGATTCCTAGTGTCAAGTTTTCCCTGGCACGTACTTCCAAGTTCAATTGTATCAATCTCAAAATGTGGTGGCATATTTAAATAAACATACCAAAAGTACAATATATGTGTTACTTAATGGTTGGCAAGGACAAGAAGATGGGTTTGGATTCAAACAATAGTAGATTGTGGTTCTATGCTATTAATTATACATTTTCAACAATCCCTTTTGTTTACATCCCAAATATGAATATCCACCAACACAAAGACCATAAGTATCATAAATGGGAGAGCCATCTGAATGTAGAGTATATGATCTAGGACTTCCTTGCTCAAACTATAAATTAATGATTCCATAATCTATGAAGAAAGTGGGTAAAAACACACATGTTTAACCTCATTGGATTTTTTTCAATGCAATTATATCACCCTCTAGGAAATAAAAAAAATCAAGATCATTCTTTCCTCTACAACTAGCACTAACTAATCTTCTAGCGAAATGAAAACAAACTAGCTCTCTTCCACTTCTAATAAGTTCTTTACATAGGCTACAAAGTTGGTAGAAAGCTACTCTTTTGTGTTAGAAGTAGTTTTATCTTTGTCACCCTAATACATTGTTTTATTATACAAGGCAACAAGGCTTGTATACCCAAGGCATTTCCAATCTATGTAGTCCTCATCATGCCAACAATTTTTTCTCAAATTATCGTTGATATCTTAAGTACATACCTGGTGTTTTGTAGAAATCACAAAGTTTTCATTCTTCAAGCATTGTATTTTCACCTTTACACTAATATATTTCAACTATGAATGATTCATCATTTTTATTTTTACAATACCATGGGCTATGGAAAGAAGAAAATTGGGACCTTTCTTTGCTTGTAATATGTTTTTCTTACTATGTCTACATTTTAGATAGAGCGAGGCTCAAATTCTTGGATGCAATTTTTCCCTTGTTGGGGATATTGCTTCTCGCTAACCAGTGATGATTAAGTATTATTGAGGTGAGCTTAAGAGAGTGGATTTGTTGTTGAGGTGAACACATTGGCAGAAGAATCCAATGTCTTATCAAAGAGATCACATATGCATGGTTTGAAAATGGTTCTTGCTTTCTTTTAGGCATCCATTGTGTTATCACTCAGGTTGTATCCCCAAAAGTAGTGAGAAAAGGGAATACGGCCGAGGTAACCACTAACCAATCTTTTGGATGCAGATCCTAGCCAATCTGCAGCCAGAGAGGGCTCTGTCTTTATGATCTAGCTTTGTTTTTCTATATGTTAGGCTAGTTATGAAGCACGAGTATTTGTTTGATTTTTGGATGGTGACATTTGATAGAAGAGGGCTATAAAGTATGAGAAGTTCAGACCATTGGGCTAATGGAGTCAATGAAAATAAACTTCTGGGCATGGCTTCTTTGACAAAAGGAGTAACTATAGAGCAAGATAATTAAACATGGAACAATTTTCAAGCTGGAATCAGGTGAAATGGAGTCAGGAGATGAAAGGAAATCAAGAATATTTCATCATGCTAACAGAGGGAAGATGGGTAAATATTGTCAATGAGCAGTTAAGAATTCCTTAAATATATTCAGGGTGTAAGAACCAGGGAGATAGGAGCAGTTAAGAATTCCTGCCTATGCTAGTCCTGGAGAAAACATAAAAATGACAGGAATTGAACACAGAGTACAATTAAGTAAATTCTAGGCTATTCTTTCTTCCTGCAATTTAGAACATGATATATAGATGATATATAAAACACAGAAACAGTAAAACAAGAGTTAAAAAGACTTATTGATCGATGAGATAATCCAAGAATTCTGCAACATGGGCTTCTGCCATCGTTTCCACAACCAGAGAGTTTATCAGCAAAGCATTCTAGCAATCTTTATTCAAAAGTGTTCTCAAATTTATAGCGCAGGCCCAGAATGATATTCACCAACCCCTAATACTTAGTTTGGGGAGGTATTTGTACAAAAATTTTACAAAATATCTCAAAGGAGATAATATCTTGCCATAACCTCTTTCACCTACTCTACAGAAGCAATAAATGCTCCTGGGATAGAGAGAAATGAATGCAGGAGTACGAAATGTTGTGTTGGCCATTTTGTTGTTGAAATGCATTGATCACTATCTCAGCGAATTGGCAAATGGTACTTTTGGTGAAATTCTGTGCTGCTGGTGTTACTTTCCTGGGTGCTTTTTCTTGCGCTTCAATTAACTGTTGTCCAACGTGATGTTTTATCTACTCTTTCCTTCACTTTATAACATCTGTAGCGTTCTGGGTATATGAACAAAACTTTCATATCTGTCTACAAAATCTCCAGCATACTCTGGCACCATTCATTATCTGGTAATTGGTGCCTGCGCATTTTAATTAGAGTTTCATCTGCATCTGTGTACCTGAAAAAAGTGGGTTGGACTGTGAAAAGATGCCTGACTTCATGTTCAATAAAAAACAAATTCTCCAAATTGTCATATAGGCTCTGTCCAGATGGGAGTGCTTTCTCTCCTGTAGAACTTGATGATGCTGTGGCTAGAGTATCGATACATGTGTTTACTCTGTGTACATAGGCTTCATGTGACATTAGCCTGTAGTCATCAGTTAACAAACTGGGTAGACCCTTTTCCTCCAAAACTCTAAATTTCTGTGTGAAAGCATTTATTTCCATTTGCATTTCCTGGCACTTCCTTTCCAGATTTTGTATAAAATTCCTCATGGTCAGGACCCTTTTAATTATTAAAATAGTGCTTGTCCTGTCCCTGATATCCAATTTTGCCAGATCTTCTTTGGTGTGGGTGTTCATGAAATATATTAGCCTATTGGCCTGTTCAGGCATGTTTCCTAATGCATCCCTAGCCTTTTGCATTTCTTCTTGAGCTGCTGCTACCAAATCAATCTGCTCATGAATTATCTGTATTGATTTCCACATATCAGTGATGGATTGGCTAATGTTAGCCCACAGAATGCTCCTGATTTCTGCCAGGGGTTTGTCCAATAAGAGGTCCTTTTCTAATGCCTTTATTTTGTTTTCCAATGCTTTCACCTCCCTTGTTTTTTCTGCTACAGTCATCTTGGACTTATCATAGCTTATTTCCAATTTTGCTAATTGCTCTTTGGCACCTTTTAACTCTGACACCTGGAGTTTTAGATCCTCCATGGCCTTTATCAGTTCTTCAGTAGACATGGTAGTGTTGCTGCCTGCTGCTGTGGTTGTTGAAGTGCTTGGTGCTGTTGATGCCGGATCAGTAGGAGGGACTGCTGTTATGACTGTAGAAGGAGTAGCTATAGCTGGTGGAGATGTTTGAGATGGCTGAGAGGCCAACTCTCCCTGTTTTCCTTGTAGTGCTTCCTCCAATGCCTTCTCTGTTTCTGCCAATCTCTCATTCATTTTGATCAACAGTTCCATTGCATCTTCCTGTGATTTCTTTTCAACAATCTCTGCAGTTTTGGGATGCATGGTAATGGGCAGCTTGAGCTCCTTCCTGAGAGCTGCAATGTCTTCTTCTTTCTTTCTTATTAATGCTTGGATGCCTTTGGGATCCTTAGGATCATGTCCCAGCTCTATAATAATTTCTTCTAAGGATTTAATTATGTTATCCTTAGCCAAAGAGGAAGCCTTTTCCAATTCCAATTGGGCATAAGTGTTATTTAAAGAATTTTGCAATTGATGGGCCAACAATGCCTTGTTTGCCAATGTGGAGTATACCATTTCACCTGTCTGCTTATCTAATTCAATTTGGTCCATTGGTTGGATATCCTTGGCCAGTACTTCTAGAGTGGTCCTGATATAATCAGCAGCTATCTGTGGGTGCAGCATTTTGGGCTTGAAATGACTTAGGATCATCTTCCCTTCTTGGATGTCATATGTTGACATTAACCTTTGTTGATTTGTGGGTGCCATCTTCATCAAATGATTGTAAAGTTGAATCCTTATTGGCTCATTCTTTGATTTTATTTCAGTGAATGTTCTCTTAATGTCTGAGCCTTGTTTACTTTGCTGCCTAGCAGAAGAGAATTCCATACTACCTTGTCTTCCAATCTCCTATCTGTGTGAACTGGCCGATGTTTCTGTGACTGGAGATGTATCCTGGCTGACTGCTCTCTCTTCCCTTGGACTGTCTGAGATCTCCTGAATGAGATCCTCCTCTGATAGGGGGTTCAATCTCTGCCTTTTCTCCCCTGGTTGATCTTCTGGACCGCTGATCGATGTGTCTTCTTGTCTATCCCTTTTCGTGCCTCTTTCCTCATTTAGAGGAGTTTGTAGTATAGGGATTTTTGGGGCCTTTGTTTGTGCTGGGGGGACCTTTCTTGGGCCTTGTTCTTTTGATGTAGCTGGTTGGTCTATCATTGTCTCTTGTTCTGCACCTATTACCTCTTTGCCCTTTGCTGACCCTGTGCTAGCTTTTTGTGTGGGCTGCTGAGAAGTCCCTGCAAAAGATGTATCACCTCCTGTGTGCTGGGGCAGTTTGAAGGATACCTATCCAAAAGAGTCCAGGTCAAGCGTTTTTTCAAGCTCTTTCATGGCTTTTTCCAATTTTTCTTCTTCAGTAATCTCTTCAACTAATGTGCCTTCTACCCATTCTGTTTGGTTAGCATATTGTTGAATTTCAGGGATTTTGTGGTGAACATATCATGTAAGCTTGTTTTTGACTTTCCTATAACTTATGAAATGTTCAGGGTCATATGGTGCCCAATAAAAACTTTGTTTCAGCATAAGTTGATCCCTTAAAATCTTATCTGCCTCTTCCCAGGCTTCCCTTTTGTTGAAGATAAAAGGGCCCAACTGATTTCTTATTTTAAGCTGTGCCTTTTTCCTAGCACCATAGAAATGAGTCAAATCTGAACTAATAAATTGCCTGAAGTATTCCAGGGCAAACAGTCTCATAGGGACATACTTTGGCAGCTTGTAGGGGGATAATTCACAGCCATAAATCTTGATCACTGTGTGATTCTGGTAAAAATACCAGTCACCAATACTGTAGTCCTTTGAGAGATGCAAAATTTTCTGCATTTCAGCAGAGAGTCTGGCAGGAGGAGTTATCAATAATAAAGAAGTAGCTAGATATATGAACAGGTCAATGAACTCACAATATGTATAAGGAGAGTTATGGACTTCATGGAATACTGAGGTCCAGAAAATTACAGACCTCCTTTCTCCTTTTAGGTCCAACTTTCTAAGAGGAATTTGGAAACTATCAGGTTGATTGTACAACAACAAATGATATATGTAGGATGTGTATTTGAACACTCTTTCTCTGTCCAGGCTCATGAATTGCTCATGGATTTTATTGGCTATGAAGGTGGCATAATCATATTGGACAGCAGGGGGCTGTCCTGGATTGAAAATGGACATCAACACTAGGACAGTCTCATCAATATGCTCACTGGTTTTGAATCCCAAGATATAGGAAATCATATCAGTAATGAATATTCCAGCTTCATTGAACCAGACCTGATTAAAAGGAGGTGGCTTCCTAGGCTGGCTTTTTGGTCTTATGAATAATTGAGCTATTCTGGTTATCTTTGAACTGGGCAGTTTGGCACCTTGGTCAAGCAAGAATTCCATGGTGAGAGGAGCCAGAGACTGAGTTGGCTTAAAGTACAACTCATTTATGGATTGAGGAGTAATATAGAAGAGGACAGCCCCAGATGGAGCCATAACTGCTCTTTGTATGGGGTCATAATTTGCACAACATAAATGGATGAGATCAGGAAGCACATTTACTGAAGGGAGATAGTAAATGGGCATGTTGGACTCCCAAATTCCAAAGACATCAGTATTGCTTCAGTAGTTGTTCCTAATTTCACAAAAATCTTGAAGGTGAGGCTTGTCACCCGCCATATCCTTAATTTGGAAATCCCTGTCAGCAAGGGGCAGCCATTCCAATTCCTTGTGTGGTGCATTCAAGGGGGAAACATTTAGGGCCAAT
Organism: Pinus tabuliformis; assembly: GCA_031772625.1. NCBI lineage: Eukaryota > Viridiplantae > Streptophyta > Pinopsida > Pinales > Pinaceae > Pinus > Pinus tabuliformis. Next base: position 793,942,350 of record CM062804.1, read on the forward strand.
GCAGCCTCCATTTTCAAATTATTTTATGACTTTTTTAATTAGAGTTTGGGCTTTTGCAAAAATAGTAGGTAGAATTATAGTTTCTAGGGTTTCTCCGAGATTTTTACAGGTCGAGATCGGTTTAATTTTAGCTTGGTGGGCGAATTTGCAGAGGGAGACAGAGTTCATGGGATTTCTTTGGAAAAAATAGGTAAAACAGTGACTCTAATGTAGAGGTGTGATTTTAATTTGAATTTTGGTTATGCAGGCAATTTTTAGAGAAAAAACTTGGAAAATAGGGTTTAGGAGAAGAATTTGGGGTAAATACCTGTTTTACGTATGCCCTGTGCACAATGTGGGTGGCAGACCGAGCTGAGGGACCAAGCTGTGCGCTGGATTTCTCTGGGTGGCGGACTGTGCAACGGAAATGGCGTTTTGAATGTTAAAAACCATGCAAACATCGCGTAGAAGGAAAAAAGCGAAATGAACAAGAAACGACGTTTAACGGCTTTTTAACAAAAAATTTGATTTTGGCGGGTTTTTGGTGTGCTTTGGTCGGGTGACGTCAGCATGACATCATCTTTGTCGGGTAGCGGGGGTACAGAAGCTGACGTGGGTGTGACGTGGCGGACGTGGCGGATGATACAATGGTGAGGTAGCAGCCGACGTGGGTGCCGACATGGGCAACAACGTCAGCGGCGGGAAAGGAGGGAGGTTTATGGTTTTATCACACTGCTTATTGGACAATGGCGGTTTTGGGCGAAGAGAACGTGATAAACCGTGGAGGCGACGCATGGATTGTGTACGGTAGTAAAACCGCCGTTTTCCCGGAGACTAACTTTCGGCTATCGGAGGGGTTCTGATATTGACGTGGGCCGTTGGATGGCGAGGGTCGGATCCAACGGTTAGTGGGGATCTGAGTTGGCAGAGGCCTTTGACACGGGGCTCGCCCATTTAATTCAACGTTTTGGTTTATCGGGGTTTTGCAGGCGCGGTTATTTATTTAACCAAGTGTTAAATAAATTCCATGGTTTGCATAGGCGGAGGGGTTATTATAAGGTTCCAAGTGAACCTATAATTCCCGAAAAACTATGGTTTATGGCTATAATTGCCGGGGCGGGGAATATTTAAATATTTGGGGGTTTTTATGTATGTTTTATAAAATAGGGGCGGGGAAACATTATATAGGAGCTATACAATAAAGTTAATGTGTTAATATGGTTTTATGAATGGAGAACACTAAGTTTATAAGGTAAAAACTTAGGTTTTTAGGGAAATGAAAGGATTTTTTTTTTTACACAAGAAATGTGGCTTGTTTTGGCTAAGTAAACGCAGAGTTCCACTTAGTATTTTTCATGAAATGAAGTGAACTAGGACCACTGAGCAGATCCCAATGTCCTTGGGGGAGGTTAGTAAATGATTTTTGGGGAAATGATAAGGGAAATTAGTCATGCTCCACCTGAACTGTAACCAGAGAACTGCCATTGTACTTATGATATTCATGAGAGATGAATTACCTCCTATAGACAACACTGCTAATCAACCTGCTTCTGCAACCTCAAAACTACCCACCCAGCCTAACACACCTAACGTTTTTTCTTCTCTTTGCTTGGATGCATTTGAACTAGCAAACCCTTTCTCTCTTGCTTTCTTTTGACTGCACTCCTATCTAAGTCTGCCCTTATCTCTTCCAGGGGCTCAGATTCAGCTGTTGAGCACCCTTGCTTCTCTACCTAACTACTGATCTGTCAAGCTTAAACTATTTGAACAGACCTTATTCTCTAGTTCTAAAACAAGAAATTTAAACATGGACTGGCCAAGATTGAGCTGTTTGGCCATCCATCAAGTGTGACAGAAGTCACTGATTGCACAATTTGAACTTCTTTGCAAAAATAGGATAGTAGTGGCATTTTGACTAGCACACTTTCCGGGTCTTTTCTTTGGGGTTCATTTTCTTTGTTTATTGACCAATTCATTCTTTTTTCCCTTTGATTTTTCTTTTAGGGCATACCCTCTTTTCATTTTTTAAATTTTTTTTATTTTTTTGAAAATATGGAACCTTTGCAGCATGGAAAGGATGATCATATTTGGCATTTCAACAGTCAATCATGAAATATGACACCTATTGGTATAGGAACCTAACAGTGGCTCCACTTGGGGATGGATTTTCCAGGTGAAAAGCCAAGAACAGTAGGTCAGATGGCCTTACATTCAACTCTTGCTGTAATCTGAAATTTCCTTTTGCTGTAAACAATCAAAATTGTATCTTTGTGACATATATACATCTCTTCACAAGCTGGTTTGAACAATTACAACTCTGTTCTCTGATAGTTTGTCTGAGTGTTTGCCATTGGATTTTTAGCTCCCAAGTCTTTTTCTTCAAGTCGTCTGATAAATTCAAAATGTAATACAAAAAGAAGGCACGATTCCTTGCCTTTTTCTCAAAATTTGCTGCATCTTATTCCCTATCTTATTGTTGTAATAAAGTGCAAAAAGTAAACATTGTTATGTACAAAATACAGTCCTAACACCTTAACAAAGTGGATCAAAATAATGCTTGAGCATCCGACCATTGTCTGGCCCATCCCCTGCTTCTGTACCATCCAGGCATCCTAAAAAGTAAGTGTTGTTTCCTTGTACAGCCTGAATAACAAAAGGTCCTTTCCATAGGAAGTCAAATTTGCCATGTTTTCCTTTGTCTTCCCTTCTAGAATCCCACTTTAGCACTTTTTCTCCTATGAAAAAATCCTCAGCCTTTGTCCTTTTGTCAAAAATCTTCTTAAGTTTCTCTTGGAGAATCTGAGATCTTTGATACACTTCTTCTCTAGTCTGTTGTAAGTGAATTGTTTGATTGATTCTTCTCTGAATGTCATTGGGTTCGGCTTGTATTTCTTGCAGCAATTTTATCACTGGAATTCCCAAATATGAAGGGAATACAGCCTCCATGCCATAAACCAACTCATAGGGGCTTGTTCCAATAGATCTTTTTGTAGTTAGCCTGTCTACCCACAGTGCATTAATAAGCCTTTTGTGCCAATTCTTCTTATTTTCCTCCAATAATTTCTTTATGATGTTGATCAAGCTCTTATTGGATGATTCAGCTAGACCATTACCTTGAGGGTAATAGGCTGTGGAATGGCCTAAGGTAATGTGGTATTTGTGGCAAAAAATGATCATTCTTTTGGATTTAAATGCAACAACATTGTCAGTTATTATCTTTTCCAGACAGCCAAATCTGGATAGGATGTTGGTTTCTAGGAATTGCATGATGACTGAGTCATTGGCTTGCCTACAAGGGATGTCTTCTATCCATTTGGTGAACTAGTCTATGGCAGTTAAAATCCACTTATGCTGGCTAGAAGAGGAAGGGTGAATTTCTCCAATGAAATCCAAACCCCATTGTTGAAATGGTCTTTCAGTGGAAATGGGTTTTAGGGGTAAAGGTAAAAGCTTTCTCTTGCCTTCAAAGATTTGACATTTATGGCAAGAAACTACAAATTTCTTTACATCAACAAACAGGGAGGGCCAATAAAAACCAGCTCTTAGGATTTTATCAACTGTTGACTTCCAATACAAATGTCCACCACAGTCCCCTGCATGAAATTCCTTCAGCACTTTGTCAGTTTCATCTTTTGTTAGGCAGCTTAGTAAAATGCCTTCATGATTTTTCCAAAATAAAACATTGTCTACAATACAAAACTTTGAAGCTTTCATTTTCAAGAATCTCTTTTTGGTTCTGGATAACCCTGGAGGAGCCTGCAGGTTTAACAATACATAGACTATATCAGCATACCGAGGTGATTGTAAAAAGGCTTGATTGATCTATGGAGTCTCCATCTCTTGTTCGTTATCCAGTTCATTGATGTCAAGGGCTTGAAATTTGGTTTCAGTCATCAATTTAGCTAATCCTTGTCCATTTATCAGCTTGGTTGGTTTAATTTCTATGTCATATTCCAAAATGTTAGCTATCCATTTGCCTCTCTTTCCTTCTATTCCTTCTTGAGTTAGAATATCTTTGACCACAACATTTGGGACATAAGCTATTATATGAGAGTATAAAATGTAAACTCTGAAATCCTTGATAGCCTTTACAAGGGCATAAGCTTGTTTTTCCATGATTTTATATTTTAAAGGTGAATCTCTAAGTGCTTTGCTGAAAAAAGCAATGGGCTTCTCACATCCGTGATCATCTTTTTGTAATAGGACAACAGCAATAGTATGTTCTGATGCAAAGGAAAAGATTATAAAATCTCTATCAAACTTTGGGCTTGTGAGGACCGGTGTTTTGGTTAAAGCTATTTTGATTTTCTCAAAGGCTTGTTTAGCTTCTATTGTCCATTTGACTTTGGAATCTTTCTTCAGCATGTTATTCAACAATCTTATTAGTTCAGCCAAGTTAGGAATGAACCTTCTTAGAAAATTGATCTTTCCTAGGAAGGCTTGCAGTTCTTTGATAATCCTTGGGTGAGGCACTTGGAGAATAGCTTGTATTCTGTCCGGGTCAATTCTGATGCCATCTTTTGAGATTATGTGACCTAACAGTTTGCCTTCTTCTAGGCCAAACAATGATTTCTTTGGGTTCAATGATATGCCATATTTTCTACAAATTAGGAACACTTGTCTGAGATGTTCTAAATGTTCTTGATCTGATTTGGAAAAAGCAGTGAGGTCATCAAGATATATAACTAGAAAATCATGGATTTCTTTTGCAAAGGCTATGTCCATTGCTCGTTGAAATGTGGCCCTTGCATTTTTAAGTCCAAAAGGCTTTTTCACATACTTGAAAGTTCCCCAAGGTGTTGTAAAGGCAGTTTTATCTTGATCATCCGGGTGAACTAGGATCTGATTAAATCCTGAGAATCCATCTAACAGTGAAATCCTAGAGGCTCCCACTACCCTTTGTAAAATGTGATCCATCTTGGGTAAGGGGTAATGACCTTTCAAAGAGACTTTATTCAGATTTCTTAAGTCAACACACAGTCTTATCTCTCCAATTTTCTTCCTAGTGGGCACTAGATTTGAAATCCATTCTGAGAACCTGATGGGTGCAATTATTCCAGCTTGGTACATTCTTTTGAATTCTTTCTCAATAAGGGGAAGGAGTACAGGATTAACCCTTCTAAGCTTTTGTTTAAAAGGCTTTTTGATTTTCTTTTAAAGGTATTGTGTGCTGGATGACAGAAGTATCATAGGACTTGAGGTCCTCATAGCTCCATGCAAAGACATCTTGAAATTCTTTAAACAACTCAATTTATTTCAGTTTTTGTTCGGGAGGCAAGGCTTTGGACAATTTTACCATCTTAGGATTTTGTGCAGTTCTTATATTACAGTCCTCAATTTCTACGTTTAAAGGTTGCATTTTTGGCTTTCTTGGAATATCATTTGAATCAAAAATATCCTCCAAAGGAGTCAAGCCTGTGGGTAAAAAATTATCCTTTAACTCAATTACTTCAAACTCTCCCTTAGCAATTTCATCAAAGTCCATTTGTTTCAGCTCTTGTAAATTTTTGCTGGTAAAAATTGTTGGATGCAAAATCTGATTTACTGTTTCAGCTGTATTAGTTTCTATTTTGTCTGTTTGTTGTTCTTCACAAATGGTGCTTGTGTCTATGTTTGTATTTGAAAATTCCTCTTTCAAAGTAAGGAAATTATTAATTTGTGTGTCAATGTCAAACACCTACCAATTTTTAACATTGTCTAGAATAGCAGGTCTGTGTTTAATCTCAGCAGTAAAGTGATGGTTGGGCTCAAATGGCAACTTACAAGTGCTGGCAATTGTTGCCAAACTGTGAGCATGTAAATTGTGGTTTCTTGGAATTTTGGTTAGCTGAGATTCTAGAAAGGTTTTAAGTATTTCAACTGTTTCCCCTCTATAAGCTCTTAGCCTGAGATCGTTTGTAACAAAGTTTCCCTTCATCTATTGGATAATTAAATCTGAGTCCCCGAGAATTGAAATCCTAGTTTCCCCTAGACTTTTAATCAGTTTGAGTCCTAGCAGAAGGGCTTCATATTCAGCCATATTGTTTGTACATCTAAAATTCAGCCTATATGCATGTCCTTCAGCATGATCATTTTGCATATTGTGTACCCAAATCCCTGCCCCTGCTCCTAATTTATTCACTAATCCATCAAACTCTAAGTACCATAAGATTTCTTGATTGCAACTAGCATTAGGAGTTTTGAAAATTTGCTCAGTGGACAGATTTGGATTTTGTAACTCATATGGTTTGCCTTCTTTGCTTGTTGCATCAATCATTTCAACAATTTTTAGATCTTGAGTAGTGGATTCTTCATTTATGTTTCTTGTTCGTGCTAATTCTAGAAACTTGCTGATGAGCCCCAAATTTGGTAACATTTTGGGCTCATTTGGCCTAATTATCCTTGTTCAATCCTTCATTTTTCATAACTTATGCATTATTTTTCAGTATGTTTATGTCATTTGTACGAATAAGGGTAGTCACTCTTCCTAGGTGGCTAACACGTGCTCATTTCAGGTTTTTTTGACACATGTTGGAGCAAAACCGAGCAATCATGGGCTAGAAGACAGCCAAGCTTGGGTTGAGGATTCGTAGGGGGGTTGTCTATGGCATTAAATAGCCTTCCTCGGGATCCTCACCCCCAACTCCGAGCTCCAAAGGCCACCAAAACCGGATCTAGAAGGCAACCAAACAGATTTTGGAAGGAGTTGTTCACTCACAGTTTGGGCAGCCAAGTCCCATAGATTTAGGAGGCCAGCTAGGGCCTCGTGGTGTATAAATGTTAAGGCCTCAGCCTTCGTGAGAGACTTTTGGAAACTCTTGCATATTTTGCACTTAGTGATGCTAGCTTTATTTTGTTCTCTTGTAGCCATTTTTGGCATAACTCTTGACTTATGATTATTTTTTGATAATGAGAAGCAGCCCGATTTGATATCAGCTCTGAGTTTTCTATAGGAGCCATAGCTCTCGGGGTTGGGCCCAACCTGAGACCCTAGGGCTTCCTTCTTTGTACTGTTATCTTTTCTTTATGCATCGTGATTTTCCTTTTATGCATTTGAAACGTGTTTCTGTTAAGCATATTTAGTTGTGTTAGTTAAATAGGTCACTGGTTACGAATAGAATTGCTTCAGGTGTTTAGAATAGATTGGTAGGATAATAACAGATAAAGCTCCAAGAAAAAGGGTCAACAACACTCTCAGTTTCACCTCATCCTTATGGGATCAAGGGCTGGAATTGCAGAAACAGTGCTGCCCCAACAAAAACACTAGTTTGCTTGACCATGCAATCCTTGGTGTAATGTTTTCATTTGAAGAAGTTAGTTATGCGTTCAGATCTTTGAAATGGTTCTTTGCTTGAGTGATGCACATGGTTCTCTTTACAAATAAAGCTGTTGTTCATTTGTTTCATTGACAGTTAGAGTAGATTAGCTAGGATTTTGATTGTGTGTAGGAATTTGTTGATTCGGTTAAGTGTACACCGTGCAGGGCATCTCCACCTCTCTCTCATCCACCTAAGCTTCGTCCAGGCCAGCTGCTCCATCTCCTAGTTAGGTTCCTTGTCTCACAACTGTTCTTTTGCCCACGTAACCCTACCTTCTTGCTCCTCCATTGTCTTAACCTTCTTCAAGCAAGTCAGCCTTCTACACCCTCTCACCACTCCATCCATCAGTCCCCGGGTCACATCAGACCCCTATCCTACCTCCTTATCCATCCATGCATCTTCCTTCACTCACCCATCCTCCAAAATCCAATTCTTAAACATCCTGTAGAAATTCCTGAAACATCCTGTAGAACCCCTGTAGACTTCTTGTAGAAGCTCACAAATGAGGCTCCTTGATAGCCAACCTTTGTGAAACTCTCTGAGAGAGTGTTAGGGACTCCTTAGACCCTCTCTAAACCTTCCCAACCTTTTCCAAGCATTTCTCCTCCTTGATCCACCCCTGCACAACAAAAAGCCAGTTAAAAACACATGCATGATAATTCTGATAACTTATTCAAGAATACAAAAAGATGTTTTCTTCAAATAGAGGTAGCCTAGACACATGCATTTTACCTTCATAGAAGTAATGACATCTCTTTTAATAGTTTGCATTCTCTCCTTTGCATCAGTAGGACTAGCTGGTAGAATTAGGGTTTGCTAGGGTTGGTGTTACTTTTTGGCTTTCAGTTTCTTTCTACAAGTAGATCAGCTTCCTTTAAGTTAGCTTCCATCCATCAGTTAAAAAGCTTCTTCTAAGAGCTCCTAGAAGTTGGCTTAAGCCCCTAGCGGACTTGTGCCAGCTGACCAAGTGACAGCTGCGGCAAGAGCTATTACTTGTGCATATAGCACCGTCGCTTCCAAGTTTGTTACGAACTACTGGGTTGATAAAAGTAAAGAAGGGAGTCCCAGGAGTTGCAGCATTATTGCTGCAATACTGGAGCCCACCATATTTTTGGCGCTGTTGCCAGGGAAGCGTCAGAGTATTGGTGATTGTTGCTTTTCTTCTATTTTCCTACTCTCGCCTTCTTCTAAATAGTTTATTTCATTTCCATTCTGCAATTTCATTTCCGCAAAAGTAGAGTAGATATTTCTTGCTTTCATAGATTAGCATTTCAATTCTGCAATTTCAATTCTGCAAGCATAGATTAGCATTTCAATTCCGCAATTTCAATTCTGCAAGTGTAGACTAGCATTTCATTCCTGCAATTTCATTTGAGCAACATAGATTAGTCCTTTCCTGCTTTCATTTCAATTCCGCATTTTCATTTCAACAAGTTAGCTAGCTGCAGTTCAATCTATTTTAGTTTTGCAGGTACCAGAAGAAAAAAACAAAAGCAATCAAAAGCCTTTCCATTTCATGCCTCGTAGGAACAAAGATAAAACCGGAAAATTCTTACCCAACACCCCCACCACTTCACTGAGTCACCCTTCTCTCTTCTTTGGTGACAGCGATCCAGAAGAACCTATAGGTGAGCCTCCTGAGATATACGAAGATCCTATAATAGAAGAAGAGTTAGAGAACACTCCATCTGAAGCCATGGCTGAAAACCGAAATGGTAGAAGAGAAGATGAGAGAATAGAAGGTGCCTTTCCCATCCAAGAGACCAATGGAGACATGAAAATGAAAAACATAAGCCCCTCCGCTTTACCTCACTTCCATGGATTGACTACTGAATACCCTGATACCTTCCTGTTTGAGTTTGTTGTCCTGTGTCGAACCTATGACTATACAGAAGATGAGCAAAAATTGAAACTCTTTCCCTCTACCCTCAAGGATGCAACATTACGCTGGTTCATGGGCTTACCTGGAAACAGTATCACCACTTGGGCTCAGATGCAGCAAGCTTTCAATACCAAATACCGGGACTACTGTAGGTCCAAGGAAGCCAAGGGAGAAATCTTTCGGATGACCATGGGAAACGATGAGTCTTTAGAAGATTACGAGGAAAGGTTCCATCTTAGCTATAAACGGGCCAGGTGCACACTTGACCCTGAATCTCTCAAGTTGGTCTTGCTCTGAGGAGTCCCTGAAGACCTTCTAGATACCCTTCACATGCTAGCTGGAGGAGAAATTTACCAACTACCTTCTGAGGATATAAAGACTATGTTTAGAAACCACTCTAGGGCAGCCCGGAAAAGAGGTAGGGGAAACCCTCTTCCAGCTAGTACTACCTTCTCCAAGCATGAGTTTGCTAATCAGCTGGAGGACCTCAAAAGTGAGGTGAGACAGACCATTGCCATGCAACTTGATACATTCCGAATCCAGCAAAAGAAAGAGGACGCTGAGAGGGCTTTGGCCATCTTCTGTCCTAGGTGTACGAGGAAGAACCCTAAGAACGAGTGTCCATTACACTCGGTAGAGGTATGTTTCGTTTGTGAGGAGGACCACCCCACAAACCAATGCCAAACCTTACCTGGATTTAAAGCCATATACCAAGGGACTGAGGCACCCACTGAACCTCTCTACTTCCTCAACCAAAGGATGCCGCATGGACCTAGACCTTACCAGCAGGGGATGCAAGGGACATCCCAAGCTTATTATAGCCCCAACTAATATGCTCCTATGCCTTCTTGGGGTCCCCTTGCTCATCCTTCCTAGTCTGCACCTCCTCCATGGTCTTACCCACCTCAATACCATACTCAACCCACTACTCATTCGTTTCACTCACATGTCCAGCCACAGCCTCAGTGGAATGCACCTCAACCGGGGTGGAGGCCCCAGTACAACACTCCTCCCGCCATTTTGCCTCCACCACCAGCTCAACCAAAACCATTACCTCCTGCTCCTCCCAGACAACCCCAAATGCCTGCTCAACCGAACCCGAACCCCAACAACCGACAGGCCCAGCAGGTATATACTGGGGAAACAACATGCCCTACCTATGCTGTGGAAATCCAGGAGATCAACCTGCGATCCGGGAAGACTCTTCCGGATCGCCAACCTCCTCCCCTAGATGACGAGGAAGATAAACATGAAAGTGAACCCAAAGCCATTCCACCCTTTCCTGAGAGACTAACAGTAACTACACAACCCGACCCAGAAGAGAATGAGATTCTGGGAGAACTCAAACAGTTGTGTGTAAGAATACCACTTCTCCAAGCTATCAAAGATGTACCGATATACAACAAATTGGTTAAGGAAAAGTGTTTTAGGCACCCAGGTAGGCGAAAAAGAGATGCCTCAACTATCAATGTCATAGGACAACTGTCGAATCTTATGTTGGGGCAAGTAATCTGTCAAAGTATTTGGATCCTAGGAGTCCTATAGTTGATGTCCACATCAATGGCACCATCATACCCCACACCTTGATTGATTTAGGGGCTGCCATTAATGTGATGACCAGGGATACCATGCTCAAACTCAACCTTCAGGGTTCCTTAAGGAAGACCTCGACAGTCCTGCAGTTGGCAGATCGCTCCACCGTGACTTCCGAAGGGATTGTGGAGGATGTCTTGGTCTCTGTTGACTCTTGGGAGTATCCTGCGGACTTCTTGGTTCTTCAACCAAAGGCAAAGCTTACTGGATACCCCCTTATTTTGGGAAGGCCTTGGTTAGCCACTGCGGATGCTTACATAAGCTGCCGAGCAGGAAACATGACCATCAAAAATGGTCCTATGTCCAAGCAGCTAATCCTATACCCTCCTGCCCAACCTCTACTAGAGCATGACTTACTACTTTGGTTGGAAGAAGGAGAAGAGGATGAGGTATACGCTGCACCCTTGTGCACCTTAGAAACCACCAGTGGAGGTCCTCAAACCGAGGATGATTTGATTGAGATCTTGATTCAGAATCCGCCTCCCAGTGTATTGTCCTTAGAGGAATTGGTGGAGGATACTCAAGCCAGTACCTTAGTGGACCTCTGTGTGATTTATCTAACCTCTCCCAGAGTTAAGAATGTGGAGTTTGGCCCCGAGAGAACTTTAAAGATCAGCTCCTACTTATCTCCTTCCCAAGAAAAGGAGCTGTGTAGTTTACTGGCCAGTCATCTAGATGCTTTTGCTTGGAGCTATAAGGAGATGAAAGGAGTCCATCCTTCAGTCTGTACCCATCACATCTACATTAAATAAGATTGTAAACTAGTCAGGCAACCTCAGAGGAGAATGAATGCAACCCTTAAGGACATTGTCAAAGAAGAATTGCAAAAACTGTTGGATGCAGGATTCATCTACCCCATCTCAGACAGCGAATGGGTTTCCCCTCTGGTGTTGGTTCCCAAGAAAAATGGGAAGTGGAGAATCTGTGTGGACTACAGAGAACTGAACAAAGCCACCAAGAAAGACCACTTCCCTCTGCCTTTCATAGATCAAGTGTTGGATGGACTGGCAGGAAAGAAGTTTTTCTCTTTCCTAGATGGGTTTAGCGGGTATAATCAGATCCAAATCAGCCCGGAAGACCAAGATAAGACCACCTTCACTTGTCCTTGGGGTACCTTTGCTTACCGAGTCCTTCCCTTTGGGCTATGCAACGCTCTTGCCACGTTCCAAAGAGCAGTATTGAGCATCTTTTCGGAGCTGGTCCATGATTCGGTGGAAATCTATATGGACGACTTCACTCCTTATGGGTCCAACTTCCAGGAAGCATTGTCCAATCTGGGAAAAGTTCTAACCAAGTGCATTGAGATGAACCTGTCCCTCAGTCCTAAAAAATGTGAATTCCTGATGACTGAAGGGACCGTGCTAGGACATACCATTTCTCGCCAAGGATTACAAGTGGATCCTAATAAAATTGCCCTCATAAAAAAGGTTCCACCTCTTCAGAAGGTAAGAGATGTTCGGAGTTTCTTAGGCTTAGCAGGATATTATAGAAGATTCATTAAAGACTTCAGTAAGCTAGCCTCGCCACTGTTTGGCCTCTTAGCAAAAGATGTTGAGTTCAAATGGACAGACGACTGTAAAAGGGCTCTGAATGAATTAAAGGATAAGTTGGTGTCCGCCCCGATCTTGAGAGGTCCAAACTGGGCCCTACCTTTCCACATCCACACTGATGCCTCGAACAAAGCCATAGGGGCAGCCTTAGGACAGGTTGAACAAAAACTCCCATATGCCATATACTTTGTCAGCAAAAACATATCCAAGGCAGAAATGAAGTATACTGTAACTGAGAAAGAGTTCTTGGCCGTGGTCCATGCCTTGAACAAGTTCCGACACTACATCACTGGCTATAAAAAATTTGTACATACTGATCATGCTGCAATTAGATATTTAATGAATAAACCGGATGTGAATGCTCGTATTATTAGATGGTTACTTTTGTTGCAACAGTTTGATTTGACTATCGTTGACAAAACAGGTAAAGAAAATGTTGTTGCTGACTTCTTGTCTAGATTGGATTTACCTGTAGGTGAAGATGGAACAGTGGATGACCAAATGCAGATGAACATCTATTTGCTATCTCAGTACTCTCTCCATGGTTTGCTGATATAACAAACTACCTGGTCTCAGCACAGTTCCCTCCGCATCTATCCTCAAAAGAGAAGAGCATAATTGTGAGGAAAAATGCCTCATTCACTTGGATCGGGGGAAACCTGTTCAAACTTGGCCCCGATCAGATCTTAAGGCATTGTGTAAGGGAGGAGGAAGTCTTTGACATCCTCCTAACCTGTCATGATGGGCCTTGTGGAGGAAATTTTGCAGCCAAGAGGACTGCCTTCAAAATTCTACAGGCAGGATACTATTGGCCCACGCTTCATCAAGATGTCAAAAGATATATTAGCCTATGTGACCGATGCCAAAGGATGGGGAAGCCGACTCCAAGGGACGAAATGCCTCTCCAACCTCAAGTGACTCTTGAACCATTTGAGAAGTGGGGTATGGATTTTGTGGGTCCTATCAATCCTCCTTAAAGGCAAAGGTCTTACATCATTGTGTGCACAGACTATCTGACAAAGTGGGCGGAAACCAAGGCAATCAAAGCAGTGACAGAAGAAAAGGTGGCTGAGTTTTTAAGAGAAAACATCTTCTACAAATTTGGCTACCCAAGAGAGTTAGTCACCGATCAAGGAAGCCAGTTCAGCTCCAACTTAATTGAAGACTTGCTCGCTCATCACAAGATCGAGCATAGGACTTCCACCCCCTATCATCCTCAAGCAAATGGGCAGGTGGAAGTCACCAATAGAGCATTAGAGGGGATTTTGACTAAGGTGGTGAGCAAGAGCAGAAAGGATTGGGTAGATCACCTAGTTGAGGCCACTTGGGCTTACAACACCACTTGGAAGACCACAACCGGTTTCACACCTTATGAGCTGGTCTATGGGAAGAGAGCTTTGCTGTCCATTGAGTTCGAATACAACACATTGAGGATGGCAGCCCAGCTGGGCCTAGATCTCAGCCATGCTCAACAATAAAGGTTATTGCAACTGAATGGGTTAGATGAACACCGAATGCAGGCCCTCCTTCACTTAGAAGTGGTTCAACTTGAGAGGAAGATATGGCATGACCGGCACCTCAATGACAAACAGTTCCAGCCGGGAGATTGGGCACTGCTGTATGATTCCAGACATAAGGGTTTCAAGGGGAAGCTGAGAACAAGATGGCTAGGACCATATGTAGTGGAGAAGTGTAATGAAAATGGTTCTGTCCTTATCTGGACCATTGATGAAGAAGCCATCCCCATGCTCGTCAATGGGCATCGACTAAAGATCTACAGGAAACCTCTCTCGAGGCAAGAGTTCATCAAAATTGTGGAAAAATCAGTGCTGGTCATAGAGAAGGGTTCTGTCTCTGTTTGGGCATACCCTGAGCATCATAAAAAAAAAAAAAAAAAAGATCCTTGGGTGAAAACCTTTCTGAGGCACCCAAGGCAGATGGTAGGGGTGAAAACCTCATTGAGGCACCCCTGCTGTCTCTCTGAAAAAGAATTGGAATAAAAAGACCCTTGGGTGAAAACCTCTCTGAGGTGCCCAAGGCAGATAGTAGGGGTGAAAACCTCATTAAGGCGCCCCTACTGTCTCTTAACAAAAAAAAAAAAAGGAGAGAGAGAGAAAAGAAGAAGAAAAAAGAAAAGAAAAAGAGAAGGAGGCAGAAACAGAAAAACAGGCTTAATCTTTGGAAATTGTTGCAGGTTGCAGGTATTCCATGCAAAAAGAAGGCCTCTCAACTCAAGGACAAGGGTCCCTACCATGCTACTAGGCAACCTCACAAACGCTCCCTCCATAAACACTCATCTCTTCCAAGGTTTGGGCGCAATCTGGTCATAGTTTAGCCTTCTACAGGAAGCTACAGGACTTTCTACAGGAAGTTCTGTATTTCTACAGGAAACATCCTGTAGAGCCTTTGGACAGGCCAGGACCGACTATGAAGGAGAATTTGAAGCTCGAAGTCTGATGAGGAGGCATGCAACCACTTTTTTTTCTCCATCCTCCACTTCTGTCACCTCCTTTCACCACCATTGCTGCCATATGATCGACATACCTGCACAGTCATACCAGAACGTTGGTTTCTCAGAAAAAATATTTTTAAGTGGGAAATAAAGCATGCAGAGGCTCAACGCTTTACCTGTCAAGGCAATCTAAGGACCCTGCACCTGTGAACGTGACTCAATTATTTCGGCATGCACCCCAGGAGGAGAAACGACTACAGGATGTCCTACAGGAATCCTATAGCAGTTGATCTGGTTAGAGCACATACCATGGAGGCACCCGCAGCTCATGAAGCTGATGCATGCAACATCCACAGCCAGGAAACCAGATCTCAAGGTCTTGTAACTAGCAGCAGTCAATGGAGAGGAGCTCCCGTGCCTGTGCATGAAGCAGCAGTAAGCGGATCCATCATCCCTCGTCCTGAAGCCTGAGAAAAATCACGTCCACGGGTGCACAGGTAAGTGCCTCACCCTATTTCATCAAATTACATAAGCTATACTCTAAAATGTGCGTAACTGTGGAAATGAGCGGATTGAACAAGTCGGGTAGCCATTCAATTGGCCACCACAACTAGTCCGACGGTCTCGTCGGATCCGAAAGGTTTTGGTTATGTCGAAAAGACAGGAAATGGATACGTGGGAAGCGTCTAGTCGGAGAAAAGCGGCGATCTAACAGGAATGGCGGCGGTAGATACAAAGGGAAGGATTCGGCGGTTAGGAATACATGCAGCGGAATGATAGCAGTGACGTCGGCCAACGGGTCGACGGGGACAGCTCACCCCCGTGCCACGAATTCCGCAGCAATTCAAATCAGCCAGCTGAATCACTTATGGCGCACTGCAGTCATTCATTCACAACTGCTTTGCAGCCGAGTACGCATCCTCAATTCTCTGAAGGATGTTAACCCGAGTTCTCGGCCTGTTCCAACGTCCTGTTGCTGCACAGAAGGTCCAGAACCACTGAAGCGTTCCCCAAAATCCGTGCACGACTCCTACAGGAAGCTGCGCTACAGGAAGCCCAACATTACGGAGGAATTTGGACTGTTCACGTCGAAGGTGGCAATTCTGGAATAAGGTAAGCCTGAACATAGTTCTCCCATGCAATTGATTCAAAAGGTGGTGAAGTCGACGTGTTGAAGGGGTAGGAAACCGTGAATTAAAGTCTGTTCATGAATTTACAAGCCGTTTTCTTATTGCTGCTTGAGTATTGTCGTCGAAGTATGTATGTGGGATTTTTCTCCGAGGTTTTGAATTGTAATTGAGCCACTGTCAAGGTTCACTGACAGAAAGTTGTGAATTTTATGTAACTGTGTGAATAACAGAGACATAGCTCTGCGCTCTGTCTAGAAAATCCCGAAGCTCTACTTCTGTACACGAGCAGGCAAGCTCAGGACAACAAAACAAGTTTTTTACCATGCCGGGAGGGTTCATTAGAAAAGAGCCTTCGGACTCCAAGAAATTACGGGAAAACCCTGAGGTGGTGGACTTGTTTTCCCGTGCACAATGGATGTCATTCTGTGACAAGCTGCAAGGTCACGATGACGAAATTACAGAAGAATTCCTGAGGTCTTTAAAGCCGAAGTCACAGACATTGGCCGTTGTCAACTTCAGAGGATTGACCCTTAGACTCATCCCACAGCTCATTAGCAGAGTAACTGATTTACCGATGGGGGTACCCTGGGATAAGGAGGAGAGAAATCTGGGTCAGAAAGCTAAGAAGGAGTTCTTCTTGCCAGAGAAACAATTTTCAGAGGACAAGAATGGAGTTCAAAGAACTAGCCTACAGCCACTCTGGAGTGAAGTTAGCCTCCAGATTATGAAGTATATTACGTGTGAGGGGCGATTTAGCATCGTGTATGGTTATCATTTCCGGTTGCTCACAGAACTCAGGCACCAAATGGAACTACCCTCAGAGCAAAAGTTGAGCATTCCCTACTTCCTCCTGCAATCCATGATTGAGTGTGCCACCAAACTGAGAGAGGGGACGCCAGCCCATCATGGGCTTATCAAGCTCCTCGTGGAAGATGCACTCCACACTTACACTGTCCCTCTCTCTTGGGAAACTTTTCGGAATCTGTCTAAGGATGATGACATCCGAATTTTGGCCGAGGAGCTCACTTCCTCCAGCAGTGAGGAGAAGGAGCACACTCAAGCAGAGAAGAAAGGTAAAGGCTAAGAAACCCTGGGAAAAACATCAAATAAAGAACTGAAGGGCACACAAGGAAAAAGCCAAGCTACCAAAACAGGGGGTGGTAAAACTAAACCAACACCCAGAGAGAAAAGACTACAGAGCAGGGTAGAAAGGACTGAAAAAGTCCAAGGCAGTGAGGGCACCTCTAAGGCAGCCTCAGCCAAGTTAAAAGAAAAATCATCCTCAGCCAAGCAGGCTAAAACGGTGCCGCCTGTTTCTACAGGAAGCCAGAAATCAGCCACTACAGGACTTTCTACAGGAATTCCTAAAAAAGGAAAACAGAAGGAGAAAACGGCTGAAATTCTTGCTAGGGAAGTAGCAGCTGTGTTGGCCACCCTAAGTACCTCTCCCAAGCCAAAGGAAAAATGAAAGAGGGAGACTCCTCTGTATTTCAAGGTGAGAAGAAGTGTAAGAATTAAAACCGGCATGCCCC
Source organism: Pinus tabuliformis (assembly GCA_031772625.1). NCBI lineage: Eukaryota > Viridiplantae > Streptophyta > Pinopsida > Pinales > Pinaceae > Pinus > Pinus tabuliformis. The sequence goes on from CM062804.1 coordinate 793,959,766, forward strand.
AACCTCCATCCAAAGATCCAATTACCATTGAAGACACCCCTACCTCACCAAAGGAGAAGTCCCCCTCCAAGGTATCAGTCACTTATGAGCGGGGGAGCCCGAAGACATCTACCTGGTGGGAGAGAATGGAAAGAGTGGGTTCACAAGCCTCTCTACAGGATGCTGAAGCCATTCTACAGGAAACACTAGCCAGGCTCAAGGAGACCGAAAGAATGGAAGGGGAGGCAGCCAAATCACCACAAAGGGAAGAAGAGGTAGAGCACATCATGGAACCTAGCCCCCAGCCCAGCTTGGGCTCTTATTATAACTTTTTGGAGGCCGGAAAAATCATTCCACAAAAATTCACAGTGCCACTTTTCATTGCACTAGAGGAAGAAAGGGTGAGGACCCACACATGGATGAGAATATCCAAGTCTAAAGGAGTAGCAGATATAGGCCCTTTGGAGGAACAACTCAAGAAGGACAGAAGATAACTGGCTATGGAAAAACATGTGGGAAACTGCCAGCGAGTATTCCTACAGGAAGAAAATGAGAAGCTCAGACTACATCTACTAGGACAGAGGAAAGAAGGGGACACAACACCAGAGGACACCACAATAGAACCCCAAGAGAAAGAAGGAAAGCAAGCTAGTCTTGAGGAACTAAACCAGCAACTATAGGAAAGAGAATTGCAGGAAAGCATAGAGATACAAGCTCTAAAATAGCAGGTGCAAGAAAAGGAGGCACAACTAGCCTGCATGGCCAGTTGGGCAATGGACACTCTGCAATGTAGGCAGCCAGCCAAATCCTATGGCCTATACCTCAGGGATCAGTGGCTACAATTCCAAATTAATACGTTGGCACAGAGGGGTATCTACCAAATCCAAAACCCCCAGCAGTTCATGGATTTATGTAACAACAGTCCATTAAAGGACAAGGCCAAGCCATCCGAGTTCTACCTTCATAATTTGGCCCTCCCAAATGTAACCTCATGGGACCCCAACATAGCAGTAAGGGATATGCAGCTGATGGCAATGACCTCATGGTTAAACCACGAAGAAAAGAGAGCGGCAGAGGTCAAAGATATCATGAACCGAGAGCTACATGAACCACTGCTGATTAGAGCAGAGCCAGGGGACCCCACCGCATTGATATCAACCCACCAGCACCTAGCAACCAATTCTCAGGCTTTATTAAAATAAATGGATCAGTAGGCTCAGGCTATAGCACACTTCGAGGATATGGAGTGATTATTAGGGGACAATTGTGTTCATGCTTGCACCCATAAGTGGAGCACATTGTCCCACAGCCTCAAAATCAGGGAATATCACACTCCAACTAGAATGAGGGAGGCCCTGGCACGGGTGCCTCTCTACAAGAAGTCCATGCAGAACCTCCAGGCCAGCTGGATCACCCTTAAGCTAAGCCCACCTTTGCTTTTGGGATTGGTAGAAGGAAGCACCGAAAAAGAAGAGCATAAGTAGTGGGAAGAGGTGGAAAGGAAGGCCGGATTCAATGACAGTGAGGAGGATACTACTTCAGAAGCCTGGGATGTGAGGGTGGCGATTAAAGCAATGAAAGACGAGGAGCTGAACTAGTTGCTCAGGGATGAGCAATCATTTTAACAGGGGGGTGATGATGAGCCCCAAATTTGGTAACATTTTGGGCTAATTTGGCCTAATTATCCTTGTTCAATCCTTCATTTTTCATAACTTATGCATTATTTTTCAGTATGTTTATGTCATTTGTACGAATAAGGGTAGTCACTCTTCCTAGGTGGCTAACACGTACTCATTTCAGGTTTTTTTGACACATGTTAGAGCAAAACCGAGCAATCATGGGCTAGAAGACAGCCAAGCTTGGGTTGAGGATTCGTAGGGGGGTTGTCTATGGAATTAAATAGCCTTCCTCGAGATCCTCACCCCCAACTCCGAGCTCCAAAGGCCACCAAAACTGGATCTAGAAGGCAGCCAAACATATTTTGGAAGGAGCTGTTCACTCACAGTTTGGGCAGCCAAGTCCCATCGATTTAGGAGGCTAGCTAGGGCCTCGTGGTGTATAAATGTTAAGGCCTCAGCCTTCGTGAGGGACTTTTGGAAACTCTTGCATATTTTGCACTTAGTGCTGCTAGCTTTATTTTGTTCTCTTGTAGCCATTTTTGGCATAACTCTTGACTTATGATTATTTTTTTATAATGAGAAGCAGTGCGATTTGATATCAGCTCTGATTTTTCTATAGGAGCCATAGTTCTCAGGGTTGGGCCCAACCTGAGATCCTAGGGCCTCCTTCTTTGTACTGTTATCTTTTCTTTATGCATCTTGATTTTCCTTTTATGCATTTGAAACATGTTTATGTTAAGCAGATTTAGTTGTGTTAGTTAAATAGGTCACTGGTTACGAATAGAATTGCTTCAGATGTTTAGAATAGATTGCTAGGATAATAACAGATAAAGCTCCAAGAAAAAGGGTCAACAACACTCTCAGTTTCACCCCATCCTTATGGGATCAGGGGCTAGAATTGCAGAAACAGTGCTGCCCCAACAAAAACACTAGTTTGCTTGACCATGCAATCCTTGGTGTAATGTTTTCATTTGAAGAAGTTAGTTATGCGTTCAGATCTTTGAAATGGTTCTTTTCTTGAGTGATGCACATGGTTCTCTTTACAAATAAAGCTGTTGTTCATTTGTTTCATTGACAATTAGAGTAGATTAGCTAGGATTTTGATTGTGTGCAGGACTTTGTTGATTCGGTTAAGTGTACACTGTGCAGGGCATCTCCACCTCTCTCTCATCCACCTAAGCTTCGTCTAGGCCAGCTGCTCCATCTCCTAGTTAGGTTCCTCGTCTCACAACTGTTCTTTTTCCCACGTAACCCTACCTTCTTGCTCCTCCATTGTCTTAACCTTCTTCAAGCCAAGTCAGCCTTTTACACCCTCTCACCACTCCATCCATTAGTCCCTGGGTCATATCAGACCCCTATCCTACCTCCTTATCCATCCATGCATCTTCCTTCACTCACCCATCCTCCAAAATCCAATTCTTAAACATCCTGTAGAAATTTCTGAACATCCTATAGAAATTCCTGAAACATCCTGTAGAACCCCTGTAGACTTCCTGTAGAAGCTCACAAATGAGGCTCCTTGATAGCCAACCTTTGTGAAACTCTCCGGAAGAGTGTTAGGGACTCCTTAGACGCTCTCTGAACCTTCCCAACCTTTTCCAAGCATTTCTCCTCCTTGATCCACCCCTGCACAACAAAAAGCCAGTTAAAACCACATGCATGATAATTCTTATAACTTATTCAAAAATACAAAAAGATGTTTTATTCAAATAGAGGTAGCCTAGACACATGCATTTTACCTTCATAGAAGTAATGGCATCTCTTTTAATAGTTTGCATTCTCTCCTTTGCATCAGTAGGACTAGCTGGTAGAACTAGGGTTTGCTAGGGTTTGCGTTACTTTTTGGCTTTTAGTTTCTTTCTACAAGTAGATCAGCTTCCTTTAAGTTAGCTTCCATCCATCAGTTAAAAAGCTTCTTCTAAGAGCTCCTAGAAGTTGGCTTAAGCCCCTAGCGGACTTGTGCCAGCTGACCAAGTGACAGCTGCGGCAAGAGCTAGTACTTGTGCATACAACACCGTCGCTTCCAAGTTTGTTACGAACTACCGGGTTGATAAAAGTAAAGAAGGGAGTCCGAGGAGTTGCAGCATTATTGTTGTAATACTAGAGCCCAACACTTGCCATCAGTTTTGGGACACATTTCAGCATTGTATAAGATGAAAGAATCCATATCATAATGCATAGAATAAATGGGAAAGTTTTGGGGTTTCTCTTGACTGCTGACCACATATTTCATTAATGTTTCCCGGTACAATATCTTTGGCTAGACAAAGACTGAAATGGTGGCATAAGACATGTCTAACTGCAAAGATTCTTGGAGCTTTGCACCCCAGGATCTGGACAAAAGCATTCCATACTTTGCTGGGATATCAGCTACCACTACATCCATTAAAATAGTCTTGGCAGGGTATTGCACTAGAGATACACACAAATCTTTGATTAGGCCTAGACACCTGACCTGGCTGGAATCAAATGAAAACAAGTCTTTGTATGGCCTTGTGATATCTAGGTCCAATCTTCCCATCATAGACTTAGGCATTAGGTTATGGGAAGCTCCCGAATAAAACATTGCATTATGTAGTACTTTGTCATGAATGTTTAAGCTTACATAGAATGGAGGGACTCCTCCATCTACTGTTTTACCATTTACCTCAGGACCAAAAATTAGTTCTGGTTGGTCATCTAAAACATTCACTGCATCTTTATTCTCTGATATTTGAAGTGACCTGCTGATTTGTTCTCTATATACTTCATGTTTAGCCAATTCGGACAGTGGAATGGATATTTTAACTTGCCTATTTCGGTTTCTAAGTTGAAAGGTTTTTCCACTTGAATTTTTGCGTTCCGGGCAGCAAGATTTTCCTTTTCTGCTGTATTTTCAGTGGTTTTTTCTCTATCAGAAGCGCTGTTATGAACTGGATCTGCTTTAAAGTTACTTTCAGGAGAGATGTTTACATTTTCTTTTGGAGGAAATGAGGTGGATGGCTGATTATTTGATGGCTGTAAGTCTAATATGTCCTCAACCGTGGGCTCTTTTGGGTTGGGGTCTGTTTTAGCAGGGAGTTCTGTAGGGGAAGTTTTATCCTTTGCTTTTTTAGGCTGCTTGGTATCTTTCAGCTTGCTGGGTTCAGGAACATCTACCGTTCTGCTTCTCAATTTGTATTGTTTATGAACCTCATAGACAGCTGCATCATATCCTTCTCTGAAATCAAATGATTCTCCGGATTTGGTTTGAAATTGGTTGAAAGTGTGAGCCTCTTGGTCATCTTGGGTTAAAAAGATTTGTTGTTCACTGTTTAGACCCATTAGGTTGATTTGAGTATTCTCTATTGGTTCACTAGAGGTTGAAGCTTCAACATAGTTCTCTTGAAATGGAGGTTTGATGTTCTGGTCAGGACCAGCCTTTCCGGTATTAGGATTTTGATTTTTCCTGAAGTTTGGATTTCTAGTGGTGTTACTTGGTTGACCCTCCCAAGAAGATTTCCTTTCAATGGTTTCCACTCTATCACCTAATCTATCCATTCCTTTAATGATTGCATCTAGTTTTTGCTCAAATGAAGAAGGCTCTTCTTTGAAAGGAGTCCTTCTTTTAGCTCTAGCTCGGGCTCTCTTAGAGATCAGATTGGCCTCTACACTAATAGCTATGCTCTGCATGTCTTCTAGGCTTTGAGGAGCTCTTTCCCTTAGTCGATATGCCATGTCAGAATCAAATCCATCAGGGAATTTGATCAAAGCTAAGTCAGGTGGAGGTCTAAGGTTCTGAGGAATAGCATTGTACACATTATTGAATCTAGCACAGTCTTGGACAGTTTCTTGTGGACCTCTTTTCAAACTCTCATATTCTGATAAGATATGTAATGGGTCATTCTTCTTTTCCCATCTATTCAAAAAGGTTTGATAAAGGGCATCTGGATCAACAATTATGTTTACAATGAGTGCCCTAAACCAGGTCCTTACATCACCAGTTAAGCTTTGAACAAAAATTTTCATCCTGACATCATTATCATCAATTTCATAGTTCTCAAAGTAGTCCGTCATTTTCTTAGTATGTTGTTGGGCTGTGTAGGTGCTAATACCATCAAAATAGGTGATTTTTCTTTGATAATATTGAGGCATAACCCATGGATTTGCAGGCAATTGCAAGGGAGCATATCGGTTTTCCATAATTACAGGTATAAATGGGACAGCTGAAAGCACAGGGATAACAACTGTGATAAGCGGAGTGGATGAAGGAGTGGAAAAGATACTTTGAAGTGATGATGGTGAACTAGAAGAGGCTGCAGCGACACTAGAAAGGACTGTTGCTTTTCCAGGAGTAAGCTCAGATTGGATGGATTTCTGCTGAGGTGTATCGCTGCTTAAATCAACAGAATTTTCTAGACTTTCTTGTCTTCTAATGTTCTTAGAGATCAAGTTAGGATTTTCAAAAATAGTTGGAGGATTCGGATCTGGATTTGATCTAGTGTAACGGGTTTTCTTCTTTGGATCCAGCTTCTAAATCTGTTTTAGGTATTTTCTGGAAGTACGTGAAGAACACTGCTTTGAACAATATCTTTCTAGGAAATTATGAATTGTAAGATCCTTGAATTTTCCTGAAGATCTTTTGAAACAAAAGGAAACTGATCAAATTCTTGAGACAATTGTTTAAAGCCTAAAGCTAGGCTGGAGATAGACTGAAGCAGCATTTATTTACTCTTGTAATTGCACAGCAAAGACAGTTTCGAAGGCTACCTGGCTAACTTCAGGCTCCATCTGTAGCTTTAGAAAATAGAAAATAGTAACAAACACAGTCATTCAGATCTCCAGTGGAGTTGCCAATGATGTTATCACTCAGGGTTTTCCCCAAAAGTAGTGAGAAAAGGGAATACGACCGAGGTAACCACTAACCAATCTTTTGGATGCAGATCCTAGCCAATCTGCACCTAGAGAGGGCTCTCTCTTTATGATTTAGCTTTGTTTAGCTATATGTTAGGCTAGTTATGAAGCACGAGTATTTGTTTGATTTTTGGATGGTGACATTTGATAGAAGAGGGCTGTAAAGTATGAGAAGTTTAGACCATTGGGTTAATGGAGTCAATGAAAATAAAATTCTGGGTATGGTTTCTTTGAAAAAAGGAGGAACTACAGAGCAAGATAATTAAACATGGAACAATTTTCAAGCTGGAATCAGGTGAAATGGAGTCAGGAGATGAAAGGCAATCAAGAATCTTTCATCATGCTAACAGAGGGAAGGTGGGTAAATATTATCAAGGAGCAGTTAAGAATTCCTTAAATATATTCAGGGTGTAAGAACCAGGGAGACAGGAGCAGTTAAAAGTTCTTGCCTATGCTAGTCTTGGAGAAAACATAAAAATGACAGGAATTGAACATAGAGTACAGTTAAGTAAATTCTGGTCTATTCTTTCTTCCTGCAATTTAGAACATGATATATAAAACATAGAAACAGTAAAACAAGAGTTAAAAAGACTTATTGATCCATGAGATAATCCAAGAATTCTGTAACATGGGCTTCTGCCATCGTTTCCACAACCAGAGAGTTTATCAGCAAAGCATTCCAACAATCTTTATTCAGAAGTGTTCTCAAATTTACAGCGTAGGCCCAAAATGATATTCACCAACCCCTAATACTTAGTTTGGGGAGGTATTTGTACAAAAATTTTACAAAATATCTCAAAGGGGATAATATCTTGCCATGACTTCTTTCACCTACTCTACAGAAGCAGTAAATTCTCTTGGGAACAGAGAGAAATGAATGCAGGAGTAAGAAATGTTGTGTTGGCCATTTTGTTGGTGAAATGCATTGATCACTAGCTTAGCAAGTTGGCAATGGTACTTTTGGTGAAATTCCGTGTTGTTGGTGTTGCTTTCCTAGGTGCTTTTTCTTGCACTTCAATTAACTGCTATCCAGCGCAATGTTTTATCTGCTCTTTCCTTCACTTTATAACATCTGTAGCGTTCTGGGAATATGAACAAAACTTTCATATCTGCCTACAAAATCTCCAACATACTCTGCCACCATTCATTATTCGGTAATTGGTGCCTGCGCATTTTAATTAGAGTTTCATCTGCATCTGTGTACCTGAAAAAAGTGGGTTGGACTGTGAAAAGATGCCTGACTTCATGTTCAATAAAAAACAAATTCTCCAAATTGTCATATAGGCTCTGTCCAGATGGGAGTGCTTTCTCTCCTGTAGAACTTGATGATGCTGTGGCTAGAGTATCCAAACATGTATTTAATCTGTGTACATAGGCTGCATGTGACATTAGCCTGTAGTCATCAATTAACAAACTAGGTAGACCCTTTTCCACCAAAACTCTAAATTTCTGTGTGAAAGCATTTATTTCCATTTGCATTTCCTGGCACTTGCTTTCCAGATTTTGTATAGAATTTCTCATGGTCAGGACCCTTTTAATTATTAAAATAGTGCTTGTCCTGTCCCTGATATCCAATTTTTCCAGATCTTCTTTGGTGTGGGTGTTCATGAAATATATTAGCCTATTGGCCTGTTCGGGCATGTTTCCCAATGCATCCTTGGCCTTTTGCATTTCTTCTTGAGCTGCTACTACCAAATCAATCTGCTCATGAATTATCTGTATTGATTTCCACATATCAGTGATGAATTGGCTAAAGTTAGCCCACAGAATGCTCCTGATTTCTGCCAGGGGTTTGTCCAATAAGAGGTCCTTTTCTAATGCCTTTATTTTGTTTTCCAATGCTTTCACCTCCCTTGTTTTTTCTACTACAGTCATCTTGGACTTATCATAGCTTATTTCCAATTTTGCTAATTGCTCTTTGGCACCTTTTAACTCTGACACCTGGAGTTTTAGATCCTCCATGGCCTTTATCAGTTCTTCAGTAGACATGGTAGTGCTGCTGCCTGCTATTGTGGTTGTTGAAGTGCTTGGTGCTGTTAATGTCGGATCAGTAGGAGGGACTGCTGTTGTGACTGTAGAAGGAGTAGCTGTAACTGGTGGAGCTGTTTGAGATGGCTGAGAGGCCAACTCTCCCTGTTTTCCTTGTAGTGCTTCCTCCAATGCCTTCTCTGTTTCTGCCAATCTCTCATTCATTTTGATCAACAGTTCCATTGCATCTTCCTGTGATTTCTTTTCAACAATCTCTGCAGTTTTGGGATGCATGGTAATGGGCAGCTTGAGCTCCTTCCTGAGAGCTGCAATGTCTTCTTCTTTCTTTCTTATTAATGCTTGGATGCCTTTGGGATCCTTAGGATCATGTCCCAGCTCTATAATAATTTCTTCTAAGGATTTAATTCTGTTATCCTTAGCCAAAGAGGAAGCCTTTTCCAATTCCAATTGGGCAGAAGTGTTATTTAAAGAATTTTGCAATTGATGGGCCAACAATGCCTTGTTTGCCAATGTGGAGTATACCATTCACCTGTCTGCTTATGTAATTCGATTTTGTCCATTGGCTGGATATCCTTGGCCAGTACTTCTAGATTGGTCCTGATATAATCAGCAGCTATCTGTGGGTGCAGCATTTTGGGCTTGAAATGACTTAGGATCATCTTCCCTTCTTGGATGTCATATGTTGACATTAACCTTTGTTGATTTGTGGGTGCCATATTCATCAAATGATTGTAAAGTTGAATCCTTATTGGCTCATTCTTTGCTTTTATTTCAGTGAATGTTCTCTTAATGTCTGAGCCTTGTTTACTTTGCTGCCTGGCAGAAGAGAATTTCGTACTATGTTGTCTTCCAATCTCTTGTCTGTGTGAACTAGCCGATGTTTCTGTGACTGTAGATGTATCCTGGTTGACTGCTCTCTCTTCCCTTGGACTCTCTGAGATCTCCTGAATGAATTCCTCCTCTGATAGGGGGTTCAATCTCTGCCTTTTCTCCCCTGGTTGATCTTCTGGACTGCTGAACGGTGTGTCTTCTTGTCTATCCCTTTTCTTGGCTCTTTCCTCATTTAGAGGAGTTTGTAGTATAGGGATTTCTGGGGCCTTTGTTTGTGCTGGGGGGACCTGTCCTGGGCCTTATTCTTTTGATGTAGCTGGTTGGTCTGTCATTGTCTCTTGTTCTGCACCTATTACCTCTTTGCCCTTTACTGACCCTGTGCTAGCTTTTTGTGTGGGTTGCTGAGAAGTCCCTGCAAAAGATGTATCACCTCCTGTGTGCTGGGGCAGTTTGAAGGATACCTGTCCAAAAGAGTCCAGGTCAAGCATTTTTTCAAGCTCTTTCATGGCTTTTTCCAATTTTTCTTCTTTAGTAATCTCTTCAACTAATGTGCCTTCTACCCATTCTTGTTGGTTAGCATATTGTTGAATTTCAGGGATATTGTGGTGAACATATCCTGTAAGCTTGTTTTTGACTTTCCTATAACTTATGAAATGTTCAGGGTCATATGGTGCCCAATAAAAACTTTGTTTCAGCATAAGTTGATCTCTTAAAATCTTATCTGCCTCTTCCCAGGCTTCCCTTTTGTTGAAGATAAAAGGGCCCAACTGATTTCTTATTTTAAGTTGTGCCTTTTTCCTAGCACCATAGAAATGAGTCAAATCTGAACTAATAAATTGCCTGAAGTATTCCAAGGCAAACGGTCTCATAGGGACATACTTTGGCAGCTTGTAGGGGGATAATTAACAGCCATAAACCCTGATCACTGTGTGATTCTGGTAAAAATACCAGTCACCAATACTGTAGTCCTTTGAGAGATGCAAAATTTTCTGCATTTCAACAAAGAGTCTGGCAGGAGGAGTTATCAATAATAAAGAAGTAGCTAGATATATGAACAGGTCAATGAACTCACAATATGTATAAGGAGAGTTATGTACTTCATGGAATACTGAGGTATAGAAAATTACAGACCTCCTTTCTCCTTTTAGGTCCAACTTTCTAAGAGGAATTTGGAAACTATTAGGTTGATTGTACAACAGCAAATGATATACGTAGGATGTTTATTTGAACACTCTTTCTCTGTCTAGGCTCATGAATTGCTCATGGATTTTATTGGCTATGAAGGTGGCATAATCATATTGGACAGCAGGGGGCTATCCTAGAGTGAATATGGACATCAACACTAGGACAGTCTCATCACTATGCTCACTGGTTTTGAATCCCAAGATATAAGAAATCATATCAGTAATGAATATTCCAGCTTCATTGAACTAGACCTTATTAAAAGGTGGTGGCTGCCTGGGCTGGCTTTCTGGTCTCATGAATAATTGAGCTATTCTGGTTATCTTTGAACTGGGCAGTTTGGCACCTTGGTCAAGCAAGAATTCCATGGTGAGAGGAGCCAGAGGCTGAGTTGGCTTAAAATGCAGCATCTCATTTATGGATTGAGGAGTAATATAGAAGAGGACAGTCCCAGATGGAGCCATAACTGCTCTTTGTGTGGGGTCATAATTTGCACAGCATAAATGGATGAGATCAGGAAGCACATTTACTAAAGGGAGATAGTAAATGGGCATGTTGGGCTCCCAAATTCCAAAGACATTAGTATTGCTTCAGTAGTTGTTCCTAATTTCACAAAAAGCTTGAAGGTGAGGCTTGTCACCCACCATATCCTTAATTTGGAAATCCCTGTCAGCAAGGGGCAACCATTCCAATTCCTTGTGTGGTGCATTCAAGGGGGAAACATTCAGGGCCACTGGAGCCTCCATTTTCAAATTATTTTATGACTTTTTTAATTGGAGTTTGGGCTTTTGCAGAAATAGTAGGTAGAATTATAGTTTCTGGGGGTTTCTCTGAGAGTTTTACAGGTCGAGATCGGTTTAATTTTATCTTGGTGGGCGAATTTGCAGAGGGAGACAGAGTTCATAGGATTTCTTTGGAAAAAATAGGTAAAACAATGACTATAATGCAGAGGTGTAGAGGTAGTACTGTGATTTTAATTCGAATTTTGGTTCTGCGGGAAATTTTTAGAGAAAAACTTGGAAAAATAGGGTTTAGGAGAAGAATTTGGGGTAAATACTTGTTTTACGTATGCCCTGTGCACAATGTGGGTGGCAGACCGAGCTGAGGGACCGAGCTGTGGGCTGGATTTCTCTGGGTAGTGGACTGTGCAGCGGAAATGGCGTTTTGAACGTTAAAAACCATGCAAACATCGCGCAGAAGGAAAAAGCGAAATGAACAAAAAACGACGTTTAACGGCTTTTTAACAAAAAATTTGATTTTGGCGGGTTTTTGGCGTGCTTTGCTTGGGTGAAGTCAGCATGACATCATCTTTGTCGGTTAGCGGGGGTACAGAAGTTGACGTGGGTGGTGACATGGCAAACACGACGGATGATATAATGGTGAGGTGGCAGCCGACGTGGGTGCCGACGTGGGCGACAACGTCAGCGGCGGGAAAGGAGGGCGGTTTATGGTTTTATCACACCACTTATTGGACAATGGCGGTTTTGGGCGGACCGAACGCGATAAACCGTGGAGGCGACGCGTGGATTGTGTACGGCATTAAAACCGCCGTTTTCCCGGAGACTAACTTTCGGCTATCGGAGGGGTTCCGATATCGACGTGGGCTGTTGGATGGCGAGGGCCGGATCCAACAGTTAGCGGGGATCTGAGTTGGTGGAGGCTTATGACATGGGGCCCGCCCATTTAATTCAACGTTTTACAAAGTTTTCAGGGTATTAAACTTTGGTTTATCGGGGTTTTGTAGGCGCGGTTATTTATTTAACCAAGTGTTAAATAAATTCCATGGTTTGTGTAGGCGGAGGGGTTATTATAAGGTTCCAAGTGAACCTATAATTCCCGAAATACTATGGTTTATGGCTATAATTGCCGGGGCGGGGAATATTTAAATATTTGGGGGTTTTTATGTATATTTTTATAAAATAGGGACTGGGAAACATTATATAGGAGCTATACAATAAAGTTAATGTGTTAATATGGTTTTATGAATGGAGAACGCTAAGTTTATAAGGTAAAAACTTAGGATTTTAGGGAAATGAAAGGGAAATGAAAGGATTTTTTTTTTTTTACACAAGAAATGTGGCTTGTTTTGGCTAAGTAAACGCAGAGTTCCACTTAGTATTTTTCATGAAATGAAGTGAACTAGGACCACTGAGCAGATCCCAATGTCCTTGGGGGGAGGTTAGTAAATGATTTTTGGGGAAATGATAAGGGAAATTAGTCATGCTCCCCCTAAACTGTAACCAGACAACTGCCATTTTACTTATGATATTCATGAGAGATGAATTACCTCCTATAGACAACACTGCTAATCAACCTGCTTCTGCAACCTCAAAACTGCCTACCCAGCCTAACACACCTAACATTTTTTCTTCTCTTTGCTTGGGTGCATTTGAACTAGCAAACCCTTTCTCTCTTGCTTTCTTTTGACTGCCCTCCTATCTAAGTCTGCCCTTAACTCTTCGAGGTGCTCAGATTCAGCTGTTGAGCACCCTTGCTTCTCTACCTAACTACTGATCTGCCAAGCTTAAACTATTTGAATAGACCTTATTCTCTAGTTCTAAAACAAGAAATTTAAACATGGACGGGCCAAGATGGAGTTTTTTGGCCATCCATCAAGTGTGACAGAAGTCACTGATTGCACAACTTGAACTTCTTTGCAAAAATATGATAGTAGTGGGGTCTTTTATTTGGGGTTCATTTTCTTTGTTTATTGACCAATTCATTCTTTTTGCCCTTTGATTTTTCTTTTAGGGCATACCCTCTTTTCATTTTTTAATTTTTTTGATTTTTTTGAAAATATGGAACCTTTGCAACATGGAAAGGATGATCATATTTGGCATTTCAACAGTCAATCATGAAATATGACACCTATTGGTATAGGAACCTAACACATTGCACCTATTTTTAAGATGACTAAATTGGGATGACTTTAAAGGCTATGTATTAAGAGTTTAGAACCAATTTTTAAGGATTTGTTTTGTAAGATTTCAACAAATGTGTAAATTCATATGGCCTAGATTTTACAAAATATACTATTATTGACAAAAATATATTGTCTCCATATGCTTTCTTCCTGCCATCTATACAAAATACACATCATATAATCATTAGAGCTACAAAGTTTGTTAGTGAACATGAAGTACAGTAAGAAATTGTTTTGAGGATGAGTAGGGAAGTAATCCAATTTTTGGGTTCCTAAACCTTATCACCATCTTCATCTATACCTTAGGTTTTTGGTTGATCATCTTGAGCTTTTGGATAAATGTATGGTAATGGAATCACACCTCTATGAATCACATGTGTTATTTTCTACAATAGGTATAGGATTGAAAGCATACTATAACTTGAGGAAAATCTCACTAGGTGCATTTATTTGACACAACATTAACATTGGATGGATTGTAAAGAAGGTACTAAACAAAGTAGGATATTTTTGTCTATCATGGAGTTTTTTTGCCAATAGGGCAAGCAAAGTAGACATGTAATAGTCTATTGTCAAATATTTTCCTACACAGTGCAAATATATAAGCTTCATTAGATTTAAAGGCTATTGTTAATTGAAAATCAAAAGTCAAAGCCTACTCAAGTATTATGCAAATAATTAGCATATGGTTCTATTGACTTATTTTTGTGTGCCATCACCATCACCCTTTAATATATGCCATATCAAAATATTTTGTACTTAGTCAAATTTTCTACGAATATCATGTGCATACACACATCATTGCCCCATTTTATGCACATCTTCACTCTCCACACATTTCCTTTTCTACACACTACTCCTTGTACCCTTGTACACGTCCATTTTTGTGTTTGGAAGAATTGCATAACCCAACCTTCCACATATTCATTTTTTATGCACAATTTCATCCTTTACACATTTTGAACTTTTGTATATCCATTTCTCGTCATAAATAACTTTTTGCACATATCAAATATATTCACACGATATGCCATAAAATCCATCTCCCTGCTCATATTCCATACTTGTGGAAATTTATCATTTGCTACTGCTGAGGCTAATTGTAAGCCCATTTAAGAAATTTGTGGGTGGGGAAACATCCAAATCACTAGATCATCACAAAAAAAATCCATTGGTTAGTTTCATATAAATGGTATTTAAATTTGGATCCATAAGAGAAGAAGAATAACAAGATTCGGAAAAAAATTGTAAAGGAGGCCCGAAGACCTCAGTGGGGTTTGACCCCCCAACTTACCAAGCATCAACTCCATGCATTACCAATAGACCATGCACAAGTTCTTAATATGCATAGGCGCCAAGTTATGTTTGAGTTTTATACATGGCACATATGGGGGAGAGGGATCGGGCGTTAGCCCCAGCCCCTGGTCACAAATTTTGGCATAGGATTGTGCATAGCAGCAAAAGAGTGCCAGTTGGAAGGGGGCGGGGATTCAGCCCCAGCCCCTGTGATATGGGTGCCACGGGACCAGGCAAAGAGCCAAGTCTGATGGGGGTGGCAGTTAAGGCCTGGTCCCCCAGTCACGCGGCATGATGCTTAACCAAGTTCTTAATATGCATAGGCACCAAGTTATATTTAATTTTTATACATGGAACATATGGGGGAGAGGGGCCAAGCATTAGCCTTAACCTCTGGTCACAAACCACCCACATGACCTTGCCAGAGGAACAACATTGGAGGGGGTGGGGACCAACCCTAGTCCCTCGTCACAAAGTTTAGCATAAGAATGTGTGAAATAACAAAAGAGTGAAAATTGGAAGGGTGTAGGGATTCAACGCCATCCCCTCGTGCTATGGGCATCAAGGGACCAGGTAGAGAGCCAAGTTCGATGGGGGAGGAAGTTAAGGCCTAGCCCCCCAGTCACATGGCCCAACATGTAACTAACGACCTAAATTTTCGAGGCTAGCCAGTGGGGGACGATAAGTTAGCCCAGCCCCCAGCGACATGGGCGCCATGCGACCGCCGACAAGGCAGAAAATTCAAAGCTTATGTGTCATTGTGCAATTTAATGAGGCAACATATTTCCCATTTTGTGACGGGAATCTCGTTGGTCCTGGGCAAAATTGTCGCTCGACAGAATGAGAAAAGGGAGAAATTGTCGCGCTGTTAGCACTTTTTGTCAATTTGCAAGACAAATAGCAGAGCTTGGCTTGTAGAAGCATATATTGTTCAATTTTTAACCTTTTTAAGCTCAAGAAGAGCCTAGATGGGGGTTTCTGAGCATCTTGGTCTCAATGCCATCCTCAGTTTTCTGATTTGAGAACTTTATGATGGAATTTTTCCAGAATCAAGTCTTTTAGTGCTAGAGGTAGAGTCAATTTTGAATTTGTTTGGAGCTACATTTGAGCATGGAGGGAGCCTACTTAGAGGTTTTTCAACCTTCTAGTTTAATCTGCAATAGTTGTTACTTATGTAGAGTAGCTCTTTTAAGTATTTTCTCAATGTGTTAAAGAGAGAAGCGTTTTTAACTCTTCATTGTGGAGGAGTCACATGTTTGTGCTCTTGATTTATAATGGAGTACAAGAACATATTGTGTGAGAGTCATTTTTATGTTGACATTTTATGGACTTGATGTAGGGAGACATTTTTCTGAGTGAAAATTCTTTGTAGGAGAAACAAGCCACTATACTGTCAACAAGTTGTATGCACTTATTTTCCATTGGAATCAATATATTGGTTTCGATGTTGGATCAGCCCCAAAGATGTAGCCCAGGAGGGGTGAATTATGTCATTAAATGTTGGTTTCTATTCTTCATGTTCAACATTTTGAGATGCATGTGATTTTTTTATTTTTATTTTTATTTTTATTTTTTAAATCATGTGAAAAAATCTTAACTCACATTTTGAAGAGTTTATGAGACTTGTTTATCTTTAAAAACCCATTTTGTTAACTTACAAAGTGTTAGAGGATGGCAAACTTTTGAGAGGAGAAGTTCTCCACTTTCAGATTAACTAGCTAGTTGAAGTTTGCCTCACATTGGGCTTAAAGAGCCCTTGGAAGGCTATATAAATTAGAAATTTGACCTCCTTTGAGAGACATCACACATGCACTTCATTTCAGAGAAAGTATGTGGATAAGAAGAAATGTGAAGTACAAAAGAAGGAGAGATGAGTTTAGTTGAGGAGAAATCTACCCTAGAAGACATTGAAGGTCTATAACATGCGAAGTTTTTATTGAAAGTTGTAACTATTATTGGTATTCATAATTGTATTTGGCTCATGACATGTTGTATCTCTTATGTAATTATCAAAAGAAAAAGAATTATTGTAAAAGAAAAATTATTTATTAAAGCATGGGTTTCATGCTCAAAATTTTTGGTTCCTAGGTCTAAGCACCCATTGAGTGCTCTAGGTTTTTTGTCTTGAGTCAAATTTTATGTCATGATGTAATATACCTAATTGGCCTCTTGTATCAAGAGAGAAAATATTATTTTGTTTTGTTTAGAAAAGTCTTACATTAATAATAACGACTAATTTTTTCTTGCTCTTTTCATCGCCGCATAGCCCATCACATATCTTTGTTCACTACATTTTGACTCATGTGCTTACAAATTAATTCCTTGACACATGACCCACAGAAGAAGTGCTCGACATATATATTACGAAAAAAATCCATCTAATTTCTCAGGGCCAAAGAGGTGGCCTTGAGAAAGACTATTTATTTTAAAAATATAACAAGCATTGGTAAGGACCGATGATTAGAAATTATTTCTTATTAAATGCTCGGTTAATTCCCAAAGGATTCAGGGCCTTCAATGGTATGGAGGGCTTTAAATGCATAATAATCACTTTAATCTAAGTTATTATTAGTTATTGATCAATGATTTTGTTTAGACATTAAGTGTGAAAGTGATCGTTATTTATTATGATATTGTTGACTTATAATTTATAATGGATATTTTTTATATATTGTTTAAGGAGAACTGGTTATAGAATGGGGAATAAATAATGATCCATGTCACACCTCTACTTTTAAAATAACTATTAATGTTTCTTGTTAATTATGCGAAAGTAATCGTAGTTTATTTTGATATTGTTTACCTATCATATAGAATGAATATTGTTTACATATTCATTATTAATATGGAAATGGTCATAGAATGTGGAATACATTAGTATGCATATCAATGAGTCATGGATAAAAACATCACTAAAAAGTGACATGCGATATTCTAACTCATGACTAAAATATGTAACGATAAAAATGATATTTGAAGGAGAACTATGCTCAATGCATAGATGTGTATGTGTCTGTGTGTGTTATGAGCATGAGACTTATAATATCGATCAAAATAAGAAACTAGAGAATATGAATAACCTACAAGAGCCCATAACTATGAAAAATAATTACAAGATATTTTGAACATGTATTGAGGACAATAAAGTATCTTCATTAAACATATACTAATTAACCTAAACTTAGTGTACCACTTGAAGCTAGAGAGCTGTGTAAATAGTGGAAGGTTGCATGCCTTATAAATTGCAAAAATTTGAATAGATTCTCAAAGAAATATTATGACATTCAATGATTATTGGGATAAAGCATGAAACAAGTTGATACACCATCCCATGAAGCATCAAGATTAGTCTCAATATAGAGACTTGTGCCATGGTGAGTGAGGCCACTCACACACAGTGAAGGGGAAAATTAGGGCTTGTGAGTGAGCATAGGTTGATTGATTATTTGAGCACTAGGAAGGGGGAAATTATGCCACAGATGAATAAATATCAAAGGAATAAAATTGATGATTTATTGACTTTGTTTACATTAATAGACATTGTTCCACAATCATAGTTAATCTCGATTTTCATACATTATATAAGTATTGGTTTCAAATTGATACATCAAGATTCCTATTACAATGAGGTCACTGTCATAAGGATAAGTGCCTTTCTATTATCATTATATAGATACATAGGTGTGTAAATGCATGGATTTAAATATTGATTAGTGCATTAAAGACCACACTACATGCATAGGATTAATTGTTTATGTCACTATCATGATGACAATGACATAGACCTCTTTCTCACTTTCTTGATGATCATTATAATATGTCTATAATATCATCAACTGCAAACCCCAAGATTACTGATATAGGGTTTCTTAGGGTCACTATTCGTATGTCCTTTAGAGATGCCATCATTTCATATGAGTCATAGAAGAGACTTGTTAAGGAGATCTCTGTCATTTGAATGCCTGAACTAAAATTCCAAGACTCCTTAGGGTTTCACTTTAGGGTTGATGATAAATGCATCTCAACATATATATATTAGAAAGAATGTGATATTGAGAAAATACAAGGTTTTGATTCCATCAACCAAATCATAAATTAAAGACTTCCATATTGTAAGTCGATGCCATTCCAAATAAACTTTATATTGAGGTCATATGTTTTTGGTATAGAAGCCAAAATTCTTAGAGAAGACATACCATACGATCTTTGTAG
The DNA here is from genome assembly GCA_031772625.1 of Pinus tabuliformis. Taxonomy (NCBI): domain Eukaryota; kingdom Viridiplantae; phylum Streptophyta; class Pinopsida; order Pinales; family Pinaceae; genus Pinus; species Pinus tabuliformis. The sequence goes on from CM062804.1 coordinate 793,978,669, forward strand.
TAGGGATGGAGATATACCATCATTGATAAACATAACATGAGATATACACATCTCGTGTAAAAAGTAATCATCAATCCATTCATCATAAATGGGTTTAACGGAAGGGAGAGGTGCCAAAAGGCTGCTCGACCAAAGGAAGTCAATCATCTCCGTATTCACAAACCCGACTTGACCTAAATATACAATGAAATTTCCCTAGATCTCTTAACTTGGGAAAGGCCAAGGATAGTCCTTATTTCTCTATCAGACTGGTGGGAAGAGATTATCGATGCCAAGAGTGTATTCAAACTTCCATCATAGAGCTAAAACAAACTTTATATTGAGGTCATATATATTTGGTATAGAAGCCATAATTCTTAGAGAAGACATACCATACGAAATGTATACATAATCGATGCCAAAACTATATGTAAGCTTCCATCACAAAGCCAAAACAAACTTTATATTGAGGTCATATGTATTTGGTATAGAATCCTAATTCTCAGAGAAGACATACCATACGAACTGCATAAATAATCAATGCTAAGACTATATGCAAACTTCCATCACAGAGCCAAAACAAACTTTATATTGAGGTCATATGGAACTGTATAAATAACCAATGCCAAGACTGTATGAAAACTTCCATCATAGAGCCAAAACAATCTTTATATTGAGGTCTTATGTATTTGGTATAGAAGCCATAATTCTTAGAGAAGACATACCATACGAACTGTGTTGGGCTTATTATTTGTCAGATTAATTGCCTCTTATTAATTTGTCAACTAGATATCATAACCTTTGAGTTACAAAACAATTCGGTCGAGGTATTGTTCTATGAGCCTAGGAAAACTTAAAAACCTGAACTATTGGCTTTAAGAAATTCAACCCCTATCTTTAACTTAATATCCTATAGGCATCCAGTACTAGAAGTCACAAATTTAACTAAGTACTTCTTATCTTATTCTAAGACTAAAATTCAAGAAAATATTTATAACTAAATTCTTGATCAAATGTTTAATAAAAAAATCATAATTATGCTCTAACTACCAATCTAGTTATATTAAATTCTTTGTTCAAAGCAGATACTAATAAATCATTTCTACTCAAAGAAGATTCAAATTATTAAGTACAAAACCATAATGCTCTGTTTCAAACCCAAAGACCATGAATCAAATATTTAACTCAAAAAGGCTATAAGTTAAAATACCTTAACCACATGGTTGTCCTTTGAGATAATTCTAGGTTAATTAGTTATGCCAAAGCATCTATAATGTTCTGTTGTTTTATATGATTGGATGACCAGTGAACAATTTAAAAAACATGTGTTTCAAACATAGTAGATTTCCAAGTAAAATAAAAAGCTAATCTTTAACTACACATAGTTAATTTGATTTTAATGGGGTGGAAAAGTAGAGAATGGAGAAGTATAATTGATTTAATAATCAAACTGAATACTTAATGAGTTATACGAAGAAATTAACAAAACAATGTTTACTTAATCAACAAAATATAATTAAACTGTTACAGGGATCCGATGTAATTTTTATTTAAAGAGGAACTTATTGTAACAAATAGTTTTGTAATTATTCTCTTATTTAAAATCACAACTTCAGAGAGGATTCAAAATTAGACTGAAACTCAGTTAAATTTTGAATCGAATAACTGTAAGAGAATTAATTTATATGAAGAAAACATAATGAATAAACAAGATCAAATACAATTCACTAAGAAACAAACTATATGAGGTAAATGCATAATCTTTTATTATTCCAAAAAAAATGCTCCAGCTTAGTACAAATATGCTTAATAGCTTGTTCAAGGGTTCAACCCATAATAATTCAAAGACGAAGTTATTTATACAAAATTTGCAAAAGATCTACAATCTGTTTGGAATAACATACCAAAATAGTACAAAATTACAAAAATAGAACAATATAATAGGAACCGAGAAACTGCTGAAGAGGTGGCTCTATCCTTTGGGAATTTGTTGATGATCTAGCCTAAAAATACTAATGAGTTGTCATGCTGTTAGAATCAGAAATTACTAAATTGTTTCACACAATTGATCCCATCTTTCTTCACTTGGGATTTCCAAATTCACCATTTTTCTAAATGATTCATCCACTTCTGTGTCCCTCTTGAAATCTGGCTTGGTGAGAAATAAATGTTTAATTTCATGCATGATGGTTAAATCAAACTCCAAGGCTTCTAGAAAGGCCTTCCCTGTTATCTGTCCTTTGATTCCTGCAAATTTAGTTTTGTCCAGTGCAATAGCATACAATTCCTTGCAATAATCTTCTAATTTGATCAATTTATCATTCAAACCTACCAATCCTAGTAGTCCTTTATGATTCAAGACATTAAAATTTGAATGAAATCTTTTGACAGTAATATCCAGAGTTTGACATTTTGTTTCTAATTGGTTGATCAAATTATTCTTTTGTAATACCTTTTTAATCTCTATGAGAGTAGCTGTTCTATCAAAGGTGTTTATTTCTTCTATTTCTTCTCTATTTTTTTAATTTAACACTTTGATCCTGTATGTGGCTTCTATTGGCTTTGTCTTCAAGGCTTCTCTCTGTTCTTCTATCACTTATCTGCATCTGGTGATGAGTTCTTGTTGCTAAAAAATAATCTGTATGGATGGCCATACATCTGTCATGGATTGGTTGATTTTTGTCTAGATATTTTCCTTGGCATGGGCCAAAGTATCTGCCATTAGGGACTCACTCTCCAACTTCTAGATCTTAAGTTCCAATTTGTGGGACTTCTGTATCTCCTGCACATACAAAGTATCATTTTTTACTTTCTGCAATTCTAAATTTTGGAATTTCTGTAGTAAATTCTCGTTTTCCTATTTTTTTGTGCCAATTCTTGTGATAATCTTGCTGGATCAGCTGTTGTTGAAGTAGAACCAATGGTTGTTGATGATGAGCTAGGCTCTGTACCTACAACTTCTATTTAGAATGTTGTGACTGGAACCATAGCATGCTGTGTTGCTTCCTTATCCTTTAGTAACTCTTCAATCTACTCTTCCATTTTCTTCAGCTATATATTTTGCTCAATGATAAGCTTGAGCATGTCCTCCTTTTGCTATTCATTCTCCGCTATATCATTTGTTAGAGGATCCTCTGTAGAAGGTAGCTTTAGCTGTTTCTTCAATGTGGCAATGTCTGCATCTTTCTTTTTGAGGAGTAACTCTGTAACTTTTACATCTTTGGGATCATATCCCACTTTAATTACAAAGTCCTCCAATTCTTTTATTATGTTACTTTAGCTAAGGAAGAAATCTTTTCTAACTTAAGCTGAGACTGAACATTGGATAGGGCAGTCCTTAGTTTAGAAAGGGACATAATTGTAGTAGTCATAGTGGAAAATAACATCTCACCAGTATGTCTGTGCATATCCATCTGGTCAATTGGATGAATTTGACTAGTATCAAATGAAAAGATAGTCTTTTTATAATCTGATGGATACTTAGAAAATGAAATTTGGGCTTGTAATAAACCCATTTTCATTTTGCATTTCTCACTGTCAAAAGAAGAAAGAAGCCTATACTGGGAATTTGAAGTTTGTTTCCAGAATTGGCTGTAGATAAACAATGTAAACTTTGAAATGGGAACCCATACTGTTACCTGTTTTTTTGAGATAGCAAAAAAGTGACCCGATTTTGAAAAGGGGTGATGCAGAACACACGTGTTTTTTAGAGCTTAGTTTTTGGCACTATAAATTTTTTTATGTACATTGTGTTTTATAATGGTAGTGTTTTTTATGCTGATTTAAAAACGTGGTAATTCTACACCAGGCCCTTTTTTTAAAAGGTTTTTTTCCTTTTTTCCTTTTTAATTTTCTACTGCATGAAATGTAAATAATTATTTTGTAAATTTAATAATTTTTGAAGTGGCCTTTTTCTCCATATTTTATTGTTTTTATTTTAATTTTATTTTTTTTGTAGTGAGGTTTTTATTGTTTCACATATTTAAAGAAGAAGGTCGATATTTTGAATTTTCGATATTCTACATATTTATACATCGTTAATTAATTTTTCAATCCATATGAAATAATTATTCCTAAAAAACAATATTTTTTAAAAATTGACATAAAAATAGCCATTTTTAACATAAATATAATTAAAAAACTACACGTTTTGATAATTTTTTGCTACAATTGACATGTGAAAATCACAATTTTGTATACGAAAATTTTAACTAAAAATAGTTAAATAATAGTTTTTTCTATGAATTTCATATCAAAAAAATAATAATAATCACTTTTTTCTTTTCAAAAAATAATGATTAACTTAAAAATTAATACGAAAATCACATATTACAAGTATTGAACACATAACAACCTTAATTGAGTGTATATTCTTCTCATAAAATGTAAAAGTCAAAACATTGCAAGTATAACTACTTAATAGTTATAAAAAATGAGCTTGATTTCCAAGCATAACTTAAATTTAATCAACATTGTCACGTAATCCAAACTCTTCGTCCTCTAGAGTTTCATCATTGTCTTCTTTCACAATATTTTCTGCTTCCTTTTGCTCATTTTTGTCTTCTAATGGATCTTTGATGTGTGCAAATCTCCCAATGTATGTCTTTCCAAACATCCCATGTAATGGTGGTTGAGGTTCCTTTGCTTTTTTTGCCACTCGTGATTCACTAAAGTCCCCTTTCTTCAACCCAATTTCTTGCATTGCATCTGGAAGAAATTGAAGAGTATTAATTCTTTGCTGAATGAAATTGCACTGTAATAGATCTTTTTTCAATTGCAATGCAATTTCTTTCTTTTTGAAGGCAGCATGCTAGTGTTGTACCTAATTATCAAGCACAAAAGAAATAATGAAGTAAATTAGTACAATGACATATTAATTAAAAAATTAACATATTGAAATTCAATTCTATATAATAAAACTTACCTGAGCCAGCAAATAAATCCAGAACCCAATCTCCTTCATTTGAACATATGTCTATAAGATAGTTAATCAATAATTGTGGTTCTTGATAAATGTTAACTATCTCTCCTTTTGCTTCTTTCCTTCATATGTTAGTTTTCTCACAACAACATCATAAGTCAGTATTTGGCTATGACTCTTTCCGTCCACCCGATTAAAAATCATAGACATATAACTATCATCTTTCGTCCAACTATCATTATGAATGAACTCACAATCATTTATAAATACTTGATCGTCACGGTTAAGAAGATTTGACTTTTGCCTGTAACATGAAATAGTAAAAGTTCAATCAACTTGTACATAAATGAATTTTTTAACATTAATCAAATATACATTTTAAACGTCTTACCATGTAAGCTGCATCCTTGAATTTGTTTTCCCTTTGAAGCTTGACAATATCATTGCCAATTGTGTGTCTGAATGAAATGTCACAAATCTCCATAATGGTGATGTCGTGACTTCTACAAATCTCGCAACCAATTTACTAAGAGCTTGATAAGTATAAGGGTTACTATCATAGTCAATGTTTGGAATATTGAAACCATGGGGAATATCTGCAATAACTAGGGCATACTCCCTTTTAGGTATGAGTTTAGCAATGTGTTCACAGTCGCTTTGTATTACTTGATATTGAACAGTGTCTAGCCCATTCCAAATAAAATGAGTAAGAGTTGGATCAAGTTCAACATTCTTAACACGTTGCTTCCCCAATCTTTCAGTGTTTATTTTTTCAATAAAGGTTCTAAAGCTAGTTGGCGCTCCATTATCATCCTTCTTCATCTTTTATAAAATAAACAAATGTATGTGTAAGTTATAAATTAAAAATAGTACACAGAGGAATAAAAATGAATGTGTAAATCAAGATACCTTTTTAAATGCAAGATAAAAAGCTTTTAATGTTGATGTAGAACTTGAATTTGGATAGTTGCGTACAATATCATCCCAACTATCTTCATTCAACAATCTAACCATTTGTTCTTGAATTTTCATGTAAACTTTGTGACTACATAGATAAAGTAACAAAAAGTCAATATAATGATATGTATAACAAATACTACCAAGAACAACATGTTTTATTTAAAAGAAAATTATAATCTAGAAATAAATAAAAATAATTCAACAAACTTACTTTTGAAATTCCTCAGACATTTCCTCCGATGATAATTCCCCTGACTTCACACGAGATAATATTGTTTTGACAAATTTTTCATCTTTCACTCCTTGCATTGCTCTCCAAGGTGTGATAGTCATATCTTCTAGAAGCTACTTCAATTCAAGACCTAATTTACTACCGCCACATATCATTGGCTTAGACTTTTTGACCTTCTGGTTTTTAATGCCAATGTTTTCCCACATGCTGAAAATCTCATCAATCAACTTCCAAACATCTCCAGTTCTAAATGTCAATTGGAAAATGTTAGCAACACCTATGAATATATCACTAGGAAGGTTGTGTTTTCCACCTTTTGAATTGGGTTTATCTTCAATTTGATAGCCTATTTCCATACAACATTGCCTTCGGCAATCTGCAGTAACATTTATCCTATCCCCACCACATTTTTCTTGAAATTCACTATGAATAAATCTAACCCTTTGGATGAAAGTCATAGAAATCCTATATTCATTATCTGAATTATGATCCCATGCCACTAACTTTGCTTCTGTATCCGATAACCCAGCATAAATGATACATTTCATTGTTTCAAAACATGGTTTATTGGGATATTCCTCCATCATTGTCTTTGAGCTTCTACAGAATGGTTCCCCCCAAGCACATAATAATTGTATTCAAAACGTTTTGACTTATCAAATGCTTTTTTGTTAGGAAATTGAACTGGATCAACAAGAAGCACATAATTAACCACATGACCATATGGATTGTACCTCATCAATGTTTTCAAGTTGTGAACATGCAGATAGTGTGGCTTTCTGACTTGATATTGACATTGTCCTTCACTTGCCTTATAGGTTTGTCTGACATTAAACTGAAATGTACGACCACCATCAATCAAGTTTTTCTTTGTCAAATTCTGTCGAATGACATTTTGTTTTGTTTTGATAATGCCATCCTCTAAATCAGCGCCTGGTGTAATGATTTCTCTGCTTTCTTTTGAAGTTTCACTAGGTTCTTGACTGCTGGTAATGACTACAAAATCTTCAACTTTACTTTTCTTCGTCATAAAATTCTCAACAGATTTATTCTTGGGCATTGTTACTTTTGGTTTTTTACGTCTCTTCTCAGTTCCGATGTCATCTTCAGTAACGGAAACATATGCTTCACTGTTAGTTTCAACTTCATCGCCCTCAAAAGTAACTTGTCTACCCTTGCTAGATTTATCCACTAGACGCCTTTTTTTCTGACCCTTTGGATGTAGTTTTGTAGCATCATCAACTACTACATTTTTCTTGTTTTCCATATCTTCTTCTAACACTGAGTAAAAACTACTGACAACTTTCATGATATCATGCTCTATGAAATGAATGCCTCCCAACCTAATTGAACAACTTTCAACAAAATTTTGCCAAACAAAATATCATATGTCAATAAAAATAAAATTAAAAAAATATGGCGAGACACTTTCAAGAAAGAAAAATACAAATATGAATAACAATACTTACAATGTATTGTTTCATCTCACTTACGATTTGTTTACACAACTTTGTAGATACCTTTCTCGTGTCATACAATGAATATGTTAGTCGATATTTAATCCTTTCATGTGACTTGGGAGCTTTTGTAAGTATGTAAACAACTTCAGCGTCCGATACCGAACATATATCTATGACTCTTCCCATCAGCTCAAAAATTCCATTTTCGTTCGGTATATCAATATATAGATATACGTTCACATTTTAGCTTTCTCTTTCTTTCACATACCCGATTCTTGATGGGAATTTCAACTCTTTTGAATTTTTCCAGTTTGAAATCATATTCTTATCATTTGAGGCACTTGAAGGATTTGTAGCCATGAGCTCAGGTGGAGTTTGTTAACCAATGTTTTTTGAAGATGCACTTTTAAGAGTCTTTGGTCCAAACATATTCATAGAAATCTTCTTTGATGCCATTTTCCTGAAAAATAGAAACACATAAATCAATAAATAATGAAAACATATTAACTTAAATCAATAAAAAAAATATATCATAAATTTTTAATTTGTATAATCAGATAATTGAAATTAAAAAAATATTCACACTAAGAAATGGTAGAAGCCCACCGACACCACCTCGTCCATCTGCAGAGTGGCAGGCGATTTCCCCACCCCCTACCCCCCACGCCCCCCCTTACCCCTCTTCCCCCCCAACCGACCCACGCCATGCCACGCCACCCCACCCCGCAATCAGACGGCCACCCAACCCCACCCTTACCCCCCCTTTCACCCCTCCCCCTACCCCCACGCCACCCCACCCCCCAACAACTTCCCCCCATGCCCCAACCCCTTGCAGCCTACCCCCCCACACCCACCCCACCCCCCTTCCACACTATCCACCGCCCCTCAATCCCCATGCCACTCTACCCCCTTCCCCTCCACCCCCTATATCCTACCCCCACATCCTCCCAACCCTGTATGGCCTACCCCCACATCCCCCCAACCGAGCCACCCCACCCCGCAGTCGAACGACCACCCTAACCCACACTTACCCTCCTTCCACCCATTCCCCCTACCCTCCTCACCCGCCCCCCCAACCAAGCCACCCCTCCTTTCAAGTGGACGGCCACCCCATCCTACCCTTAACCCCCTTCCCCCTACCGCCACTCCCCCTACCCCCCTATGCCCCCTTCCCCGACCCTCCTTCCTATCCCCCCTCCCCTACTCCTACCCCCTCCCTCGGCCCTCCCTCCTACCCCCCTAACCCTCCTTCCCATCACCCTCTCCCCCGACCCTCCTTACCACCCCCCTCTCCCCCTCTCCCTCGACCCTCCCTCCTACCTCCCTTCCCTACCCCCCCCACCTCACCCTTCCCTTCCCCCCCAATGCCCTACCCCTCGACACACCCCCTACCCCCCCACCTGGCCCCCCTACCCCCCTACCCGGCTCCCCCCACTCCGCATCCCCTACCCAGCACCCACCCACACCCCCTACCCGACACCCCTGCCCCCCTTGGCCCCCCCACTCCACTTTCACTACCCGACCTCCCGTCCCCACCCCATTACCCCCTTGCTCTACCTGGGCACCCTCCCTACCCCACTACCCGCCCCCCCCACCGCACCCCCACCCTCACCCTCACCCTCACCCTACCCCCCTACCCGGTCCCCCTTTCCCTTCCCCCTACCCCCCTAGCCAGCCCATACCCACCCCCACCCTTCTCCCTACCCCCTACCTGGCGCCCCTCCCTTCCCCCTCTCGCAACCTTCCCCTTGCCCCCTCGGCTCTCACCCACCCCCCCTCGGCTCCCTCACCCTACCCCCTACCCGACCCCTACTCGCCCTACCCTCCCTTCCCCCTCCCCCCTCGCCCCCCCCTACCCGACCCCCCCACCCTTCCCACTCGCCCCTCGGGCCTGCCCCATCCGCACCCATACCCCTCCTCCTACCCTTCCCCCTCCCCCCTCGGCCGCCACCCACCCGACCCCTACCTGCCCTTCCCCGTCCCCCCTACCCGGCCCTTACCCGCCTGCCTACCCGGCCCCTACCCTCCCCTCCTCCCTTCCCCGTACTGGACCCCTACTCATCCCCCCTCCCTTCCCCCTCCCCTCGGCCCCCCTACCCCCCCAACCCCCCCTTTCCCCCTCCCCCATCCGGCCCCTACCTGCCCCGCCCTCCCCTCCCTTGCCCCCTCCCCACCCGACCCCTACCCCCCGCCTCCCTTGCCCCCTCCCCCACATGGCCCCCACCCATACCCCATCCCTTCCCCGTCCCCCACCCGCCCTTCGCCCCCGCCTCCCACCCTCCGCCCCATCGGACAGCCACCCTGGGCGGGCTGTCGGGGTGGCGCGGGGTATGGTGCCACTGCCCACCCCAGGTGGGCCATCGGGTGGGCGGCGGTGCCACCCTGGCGCCCGCCAGCCCACCCGGGGTGGCCGTCCAATGGGGCGAAGGGTGGGAGGAGGGGGGAGGGGGGTGGGTGGGGGAGGGGGGAGGGAGGGATGGGGAGGCGGGTGGGGGAGAGGGGAGGGGGGAGGGAGGGACGGGGAGGCAGGTGGGGGAGAGGGGAGGGTGAAGGGTGGTGGGCGAGGGCCGAGGGGGAAGGGGGCCAAGTAGGGGGCAGGTAAGGAGGTCGGGTGGGGGGAGGTGGGGACGGGGGTGAGGTAGGAGGGCCGAGGGAGGAGGGGTCAGGTGGGGGAGGAGCAAGGGAGGGGGGCTGAGGGGGGTAAGTGTGGGGGTCGGGGTGGGGAAGCGGTAGGGGGGTCGGGTAGGGGTAAGGTGGGGGGGTGTATGGGGTCGGGTGGGTAAGGGGGTGGGGGGGGTAGGGGTAAGGGGGGGGGATGTATGGGGTCGGGTGGGTAAGGGGGTGGGGGGGTAGGGGTAAGGGGGGGTTGTATGGGGTCGGGTGGAGAAAGGGGGGATAAGGGGGGTCGGGTAGGGGGGTCGAGTGGGGAAGGGGGCAAGGGGCCAGGTACGGTGGGGTAAGGGGATGGGGTGTGAGGGCCGAGGGGGGAGGGGGAAGGGAGGTGGGCTGGGATAAGGGTTGAGCGGCGGGAGGTGAGGGGGTCGGGGGTTAGGCGGGTGTAGTGGGATGGGGCTGGCGGCAAGGTGAGGGTGGGGTGGTCGAGGGGACAAGGTGGGTGAGTTTGGGTAGGGGCCAATAGGGTGTGCAGAGGGAGTGGGTGGCCGGCCGATTGCAGGATGGGGCTAACCCGGGCCCACCATGCTCACGGCGGAAATATTGGTTCATTTGGTTGACAAAAATTTTTCAGTTAAAATATATATCTATATCTATATCTATATCTATATCTATATCTATATCTATATTTATATCTATATCTATATCTATATCTATATATATATATATATATATATATATATATATATATATATATATATATATATATATATATATATACTTCGTTAAACTAATTTAATATGAGAATTTTCAAGGAAAAAAAATTGACTGACCTTTCAATTGCGAGAATTCTTCGTTGAATATGTTGTTGATACCAATGTAGCTGCTCCAAAAATTCGCTCCAAGTCTTTCAACGAACATCGGAAAACCTTGATGTAATGTGAGTAATAGTGATAATGGGGTATATAGGTGAAATTACGGAGATGCTTTATCGTACGATGAATGCGGGATTAATCAGTTTTAATAAATTTTAACATGTTAATTTTTTATGGCGATGAAGGAAAATATGATAAAGCGAATATTATGAAATTGTTTTACAGCGGGGTGAATGTGGGATAAATTTGTTTCACAATGTATTATAAAAATTAAAAAAAAACATTCAATTGTTTAGGAAATATTATATACTTTGACTATCAAAATAATTTAGGTAGAAGTTGTAGTTTACAATTTTAACTTTAATGATTTATTTCATAAAAAAATTTAGTTTACATTTTCATTAAATTGTAGAATAAAATAATGAAGATAAATAAATCTCACAAACTTTTAGGAGGGAAATATTTTCGCGAAATTTTTTGGGGGGAAATTTTTGGAGGGAAAAGTTCATTCTCTAAGCTATATAATATCTTTAGGAGACTCTCCATTTGTATCATTCAACATCTTCTATTTGAAAGGGATGGATTGTCTTGATAGTGAAGTTTCAATTTATACATCATCAACATCTTCATCGCGTAACAACTCTATTCATATGGATGAATATAGCAGGAATTCTTCCACTATGAATAGAAAGTCAATTCTTCCACTTAGTCCTGATCCTAAGGACTATGAGAGCAACACTGATGAAAGAGGGGATGGAGAATTTCAAATAAATAAAGAGTCACAGATTCCAGTTAGTCCGAATTCGAAGGACTATGAAAGCAATAGTGATGATGAGCTTGATGACAAATTTCAAAAGAATGGAGTCTCACGGTGTCCATTTAGTCCTAATTCTAAGGACTATGAAAGTAGCAGTGATGAAGAGCATGATGGTGAAGTTCAAAATAATGGAGTGTCACAGTGTCCACTTAGTCCTAATTCTAAGGACAATGGGAGCAACAGTGTTGAAGAGCACGATGACGAATTTCAAAAGAATGGTTTGTCACGGTGTCCACTTAGTCCTAATTCTAAGGACTATGAGAGCAGTAGTGATGAAGAGCGTGATAACGAATTTGAAAAGAATTGAGTGTCAAAGTGTCCACTTAGTCCTAATTCTAAGGACTATGAGAGTAGTAGTGATGAAGTGCATGATGATGAATTTCAAAAGTATGGAGTGTCACGGTGTCCAGTTAGTCCTAATTCTAAGGACTATGAGAGTAGCTTTGATGAAGAGCGGGATGATGAATTTCAAAAGTATGGAGTGCCACGGTGTCCAGTTAGTCCTAATTCTAAGGACTATGAGAGCAGCTTTGATGAAGAGCGGGATGATGAATTTCAAAAGTATGGAGTGCCATGGTGTCCAGTTAGTCCTAATTCTAAGGACTATGACAACAGCAGTGATGAAGAGCGGGATGATGAATTTCAAAAGAATGGAGTGTCACAGTGTCCACTTAGTCCTAATTCTAAGGACTATGAGAGCAACAATGATGAAGAGCATGATGATGAATTTCAAAAGAATGGAGTGTCACAATGTCCTCTTAGTCCTAATTCTAAGGACTATGAGAGCAGCTGTGATGAAGGACATGATGATACACTTAGTCCTAATTGTAATGAGTATAAAGGTAGCAGTGATGAAGGACATGATGATGCACTTAGTCCTAATTCTATGGATTGTGAGAGAAACACTGAAAATGCACATGAGGAAGAATATCCAATAAACATCGAGTCAAATTTTCCATTGAGTCTGAATTCTAAGGACTATGACAGTAGCACTGAAGAAGGGGAAGATGAAGAAAATCCTCCAAGTCAGTATTTGAAAAGCACAGTTGATCATAGTGTGGATAACATTCCTCTTAATGATGATGAAAATCCTTATACAAATGATAATCCAATGATGGAGATGTTGCCAAGCAATATTGTATCGAGGAGTAGGAGAAGACCTTTTCGTATCAATGCAAGATGTTCTAGTTATACAAGGGGTAGAGCAGAATATTTGACGAGAAGAAGTTCTATCAGCGCACTCATTTCAAGTGAATGTTGCCAAAAATATTGCTTGAAACATATGGATTTCAAATTTGCATTAGAGAGCAGGAAGAGATATTTTTCAATGAATAAAAGCATGAAAAATTCATATTTAGTTGGGTGCATGCAATCTACATTGTCAGGTTATGATTATCATATCAGGACTTTATTTATCTGTATAAAAGCTTTCAAAATGTTTTATTCGATTGAGAATTTTCGTTTCTCGGGAATTCAAGAAAATTTGGAAAAGGATCCCACATTTTATTCTGAAGTACGTCATAAAAGATAGTTTGGGCCATTATCAAATACTGCAATGTCATGGATGAAAGATTTCTTTTCAAAGCATGGAGAGTGTATGCTGAATGGAGAGACAATACATATTCCAGATAATTTTTCAAGACGAGAAATCTACAACTTATACAAAGAATATGCAGAAGGTGTTGAGGGACATGGCTGGTTTATTACATATCAATATTTTGTGAAGGGATGGAAGAAAGAATTCAACAATGTCTGTATTCCTAAGAAGACAAGGATGGGGATTTGCAGTACATGTGCTTCTCTTAAATAAAAAAGGGACAAATTTGAAGGGTCAGAAAGAGGTAGGCATTCATAACTTTAACTTTTAAAATTGTATATTCATCAAGTATGAAAACATATTTCTTAATGGATTTCTTTTATGTTATGTAGATTCAATGGTCAAAGAACTTCAAGAGCATCATGAACAACAAACAAATGAAAGGAAAAAGTTGTACAAGCATCGAAAGAAGTGTTTTGAAAATCTGAATAAATATTTGGGTTTGATAATTGATGGTATGGACCAGAAGAAAACACTTTTACCACATTTTTTTCGCACACCCAAAAATTTACAGGAGGAAAATTTTATTCAGTATCACTTGGCCGGTTGTATGGTATTCAATGGGAAAATGGTGCCAAAGGTGTACTTCACAGCTCCAAATATTCATAATGATGCAAATATGACCATAACCATAATTCATGATGTGCTTTCTCATTGGTCTGGTAATCTTCCTGAAGTTTTATATCTACAATTGGACAACACTTGCCGTGAAAACAAAAATCAAGTTGCTTTTGGATATCTAAACATGCTTGTTGAATTGAGAATTTTTCAAAAGGTAAAGGTTGGTTTCCTTCTTATGGGGCACACTCATGACCATATTGATCAGATGTTCAGTCGTTTTTCAGTCACATTGAGGAGGAAGGAAGTTGGGAGCTTGCCATCATTAATTGAATGTATTAAGAAATCATACGTGCCAGAGCCTACTTTTGATGTGTTGGAAGAAACTGTTGACATGCGAAGGTTTATTATGGGATCATATGGTGAGGGGAAATGCATTGAAAAACTTAATGGCATTAGCTTCGAACATCAATTTCGTATCAAAAAATTAATGGGAAAACACTAATATGGGGCAAGAAGTATTCAACTACTACAGAATGGGCACCGTCATCAGGTTTGCAATTTTTGAAGTTTATTCCAGATCATCCAATATTTGCATCAAAAATATTGTTATTACAATCAATTGGTGAAGTTCATAATGCACGCAAACAAAATAGAGATATAAATTATTCTGATTGCTTAGAAGAAATTAAAAAATGTATTAGATATACATATGAGTACTTTGACATTGCTGATTTAGTTTGGTGGGAGTCATTTTTCAATAATCAAAGTGATATCATTTCAACAACAACAAATGAAGATATACCTTTGAAAAATCCATTTATTTGGCCACAAAATGTGTCGAATGCACAAATAAACATTGTTGAACAGCAACAATCTCAAGGTATTATTAATTCTTCACAGGCAAAGGAAAGAGAGATGTATATTGGTTCCAGAAGATCTCGTGCACAACGTGAAGCCATGTAAGACCTTTACAGGGGTTCAGTACAAGATATTAAGGAGGGTTTCATGATCGCAGTGCTAGCAGATGGAGATCCCAATGGCTATCCATTCTAGGTTGCTAAAGTTATAAAGGTCTTTATAGAAAATGAGGATGTTACAAGTGTTGAAGTACATTGGTATGCCACAAATACACACCCATTCAATGGTGTGTATAAGCCAGAGATGGTAGCTTACAAAAAAAATAGCGGAAAGAGAAAAAGAAAGGAAACGAATATAAATCGTCACCGCACAGACATATTGAAATTGGAGGATGTTGACATACTTGTTTATGACTTCAATTTAACAAAGAGAGGAACTCTTCACTTCAAGACGATAGAGATTCTAAAAAGGTTGTTACCAAAAGGAACAATGTTGAGATGGGAGTCTGTTGAAACCAGTGGTAGATCTAGAAGAATTTTGAAACCTAAAATGATGGGCATGCATGTGGACTCAGATGGGGCACTAGTTGATGAAAGAGAAGAATATGGAACATCTTCGTTAGCATCCAGTCACTCATCTAAAGATGTGGATTCTCATGGTGTGCAAGAAAATATGAGTGATTTTGAATAATTGTTTAAGACAATTTATCTAACTCATGTATGCATTGTATCTTGAAAAAAAAAATTTGATTTCTATATGGTGTTAAATGAGAAGTTATGATTCATTTTTTATGTTGTTCTAACAATTTTTTTTTTTTAATTTTGAAGATTGACCCTAAAAAAAAAATCATCATTCCAGTATAATCACTTTTTCGTTTTCAAGCTGTATTTTTCACGAAAATTTTGTTTTCACTGCCTTTTTTAAAACATGTTCAAAATTGTCCCTAAAAAAAAAACCATCGTTCCAGTATACACACTTTTCGTTTTTAGCACTGTTTTTGATGTTTTTTTGGCATTTTTTGGCCAAAGATCCCGTTTTGAGTTTATAGTTCCCATTTCAGAGTTTACATTGTTCATATTGGACTTTAAAGTCTCATTCTTTTGTTTAATCTCAAGGAACCTTGAAAAGTTATTGTGATTATCTGAAGAGCTGGTTCCTGTGGACTGAATGATTTCTAGAGGCTCTCTAGAAGGTGAAGTTGTAGGAGGAGTGTTTGGAACACTGGTTGTGGGAGGAGTGGTTGAAACACTAACTCCTACTGATGTAGGAACTTTTGAATCTCTGAGATCAATTATTACTAGTGGATTTTCTTCTGTTGATGTGACTAAGCCAACCTTTTGCTTCTTTTCTTGAAAAATAAATGCTTTCATAATCTCCTCAGTAGATGAAGTCTCCTCTCTTACTCTTTTCCGTTGCTTGCTTTGAGGAACTGGAGTCTGTTCAGTGGGAGTGGATACAACCTGTTCATCTACCTCTTGAAGTGTCCCATCAACCCACTGCTCTTGATTCATGAATTTTTCTATTTCTGGTCTTGGAATATGATTGTAAGGTGTCATTAAAATCAACTCTCAAAGCAGAAATAATTCCAAAAGGATCATAGGACTAGGTGAAGCTGGGTTGGAAATTCATCTTCTTTAACAATATATCTGCCTCAACACCAACTGATCTGGTGTTTCAAATGAATGATCCAATCTGTGCTTTAATATTGAATTGATATTTCCTTTTTCCCGACACAAAGTACAGGTCATCCATGTTGATCATTTGCCTAATATATTCCAGAGAAAAGATTCTCATAGGAACATATTTGGATAGCTTATATGGTGCAAGATCACAACCATATACCCTTATCTCTATGTAATTCTGGCATAAATACCAGTCACCAGTTTTAGTCTTCTCACTTAAGTGTAAAATCCTTTTAATTTCATCTCCAATCCTTGGATCTATCTTACTGTTGAGGAGCTGTGCCACTTGATGTATGAATGTATCTACAAATTCTGAAAATGAGGAGGTGGTAGAAGTTGTCCTGACTATTTCGTTCCAGTGAATCACTGATTGATTCACTCCTTGTTCATCTTGCTTGTTGAGCTTGATAGGAAAAATATCACCCCGCTGAAAAAGAAACAAGTGGACAATTACAGAGCTATAAATGAACACTCCCTGTATAGTAAAATTCATGAATTGTTCATGTATATTATTAGCCAAGAATTGGCTATAATTATACATGAATGTTGGTTTCTAATCTTTGTTAAATATGGAAAGGAAACCA
This sequence comes from Pinus tabuliformis, assembly GCA_031772625.1. NCBI lineage: Eukaryota > Viridiplantae > Streptophyta > Pinopsida > Pinales > Pinaceae > Pinus > Pinus tabuliformis. The sequence continues at coordinate 793,995,808 of CM062804.1, forward strand.
AGGATAGTGTCATCAACAAACTAGTCATTTGGATATCCTAATAAGTAGGAAAGGAGAGAAATACAATGTCTAGAGGCTTTAGGAAACATGGAAGATGAGTAGGGAGGATTTCTTTTTGGTAATTCTACATCCTCAGGTAAAAATATTTCAAAAATTTGAGCTCTCTATGGAAATGTTAATTTATGGAATATATCCATAAGTCCTGCTAGTGCAAAATGGTTGAGAGTCTAACTGAGGGATTAGGAGCATCTGATTTATGGTTTCAGCAGAGATGGTGATTAGAATGTCTCCATTCTGAGCCACCACTGCTCTTTTTACAAGGTCATATTTGGCTTGACACCAGGTAATGAGGTTAGGGAACTCATTTTTTTTTGGGAAACTAAACAAAGGTAATAGAGATTCCCAAAATCTGATTGGGTCTTGCTTGTCTAGGTAATTTTGTTTAAGCCATAAGTGTTGTTCATAAAAAATTGAACTCACACTTGGCCACTGCAATTTTAAACAGTGAGTCTACAAGAGGAACATGGTCAAGGTCGAGCTAGGTTGGAGCAACAGTGCTTTCCTCTGCACTCTACTTTTTAGCTTTCCCTTTTGGGTTCATGCTGGCAGATAGGAGGAAGAGTGATTCTGATAACAGATCGATGGAATAGGAAAAGGTCCTACAGAAACTTTTTACCTGCAAATAACATAAAAGAGTCAGTGGAAAGTGATAAAGAGGTAGGTATGGGTTTATTTATAACATTCCGGGAAGGGCTAACGGTTTTATTCATGACCGTAGAGGTTTTAATGCACAAGAGTGGAGCTAAAACGAGTGAATATAAACGGGTATAACAACAGCGCAACGAGCTCATGAGATGGCAACAGATAGCATGAGTGGGAAATGGGTATGTGACCCAGCGGCATGGGATTGGTTGGGGAATAACGGTTGAGGTGCAGGATGAAAGACTGTTGGCGGAATGAAACCACGAGTGGTTTGCGGGGGGAGTAGCGAGTGGTTTACCATTTTGAGTAGTGGGGGGGTGCGGTGCAATAAGGTGGTGACACGTAGGGTTGTGGCGTCCACCATTGAAACCACTTTTCGGAATCCCCCCCCCAAAAAAAAAAAACCCCCGCGCCCGCCACCCCCATCGCGTTAATGAGAAATGATCGAGGGGGGTGTGAAGCCTCTCCCTGCCTGTGATCTGGGCATGAAGTAAATTGGTCGTTGAATGATGCGCTCTATTTATTTAAAGTTGACAAGACATTTTGGTCGTTAGAAACTTTGGCCCAAACAATATATATGCGCTATATAACATAAATTTTAATTTCAAAGGTTTATAACAAAAAATTAATCCCAATTAAGGAAATTAATCATTAATTAACAAAATTTAACATTTTTCTAATGTGGCACATTTAAACGAGCAACCCTTGCATTTTTTCTTTTTATTTGAAATTGAAGCCTTTATTTTCTTTTTGCTTCCCTAAAATTTTTATTTTCTTTTGCCTTCTTTCTTTAGGGAAACTAACTCCTAACATTTTATTGATATGGATGCATATAAAATATAAAATTGTCCTAACATTTTTTAATTTTCATTCTTTGCCATCCATATCCTAACTTAACATTTTGAATTTATTTTTTACTAATATACTAACTTATCAAAGCCAAATAATGTTACAACATCGAATCCAGTTGGGGACTGCTTCCCCCTATGGGATGCAGAGAACAAGTAGATCCAAGTGCTTTCTCCTCGGGCTATGCAGTCTTTGTTGAAATAACTATACAATTACAGTTTTCTCAAAATAAAATGAACTCTCCGGATATTTATAGATGATGAATGGATGGATGAAAATCTAATACTAGATATAATGTTTCAAGTATTTCCCAATGACTGGAAATGAGGAATACTCTCCTTCCAAATTTTGTAGGATGAATGTATTATTCCCTTTGTCTTATGCAATGCTAAATGGACCAAACTAGAGGTTGTCAAATTTTGCATTCTTGCCTTTATCCTCCCTCCTTGTATCCCATCTAAGCACCAAGTCTCCTTTCTCAAAATTTATTTCTCCGGCCTTTCTGTCAAACAATTGCTTCATCTTGTTTTGATATTTCCTTAGCTTGTACTAAATTTCATGCCTATCCTCATTTAACTCAATGATTTGATTAATCCTTCTTGAGAAATCATCTTTTTCTTCATAAAATTCATGAAGGAACCTCATAATTGGTAAAGCCAAATGAGTAGGAAAAATTGCTTCCTTACCATAAACTAATTGGAAAGGAGACTTGCTTGTGAATCTCTTAGGAGAAACTCTGTTTGCCCAAATTGCATGGATGAGGTGACTGTCCCAACTCTTTTTATGGTCTTCAAGAGTCTTCTTAATGACCTTAACTAAGCTTTTGTTGGAGGACTCCTCTAGCACATTACCCTGCGGATAGTATGGTGTAGAATAATGTAACATAATTGAATACTTTTGACATAACTCAATCATTTTAACACCGCTAAAAGATGCTTCATTGCCTGTAACAATTTGTTGAGGACATCCAAATCTTGACAAAATATTTTCCTCAAGGAATTTAATTACAACATTATCAGTTTCATTTTTAATAGGTATTGCCTCTACCCATTTGGTAAAATGGTCTGTAGCAATTAGAATCCATCTATGTTGATTACTTGATTATGGATGAATCTCTCCTATGAAGTCTAACCCCCATTGCAGAAAAGGTGCCTGAACCAACACTGGAACAAGAGGGAGTGCTGATAGATTTTGTTTCCCTGCAAATATTTAACATTGTGTGCAACTTCTAACTCTTACTCCAACTTTTTAAAGCATTGTGGGCCAGTAGAAACCTACCTTTAAAATTTTGTAAGCTGTTGCTCTCCAGGCATAGTGTCCACCACAAAAACCGTGGAATTGATCTATAATTCCATCTGTTTCATTTTTAGTAAAACAAAGAAGAAGGAAATTGAGAGGATCCTTCGAGTATAGATTACCATTGATAATACAATGTTTCATTGCTTTAAGCTTCATGGCTTTACACTTATTCAAGTCAAGTTCAACTGCACATTAAAAATCTCTAAGAAAATGCACAATATCAAAATACCAATCAAAGAGTAGATATTTCTGATCTATTTGAATGAGAATGGTTTGTTCTGAAGAAGGAGGTTCTTGTGGATTCTCTTCTAAATTTTGAGAAGGTTCTTGTGGATTCTCCCCTTTGTTCATTTAAGGAAGGTTCTTGTGGATTCTCCCTTTGTGCAATTTTAGAAGGTTCTTGTGGATTCTTCTCGAATGACAATTCAGAAATGAAATTTATCCCCAATACTTTGCAATTGGATTCAACTAGAAATTTGGCCAAACCTTGACCCTTCTCCAACTTTTTGGTCTTGATCTCAAGATCAAATTCAATAATTTTGGCAATCCATCTTCCCCTTCTTCCATCAGTATCAGGTTGGGTCAAAACAGTTTTGACAACATGATTAGGGACATAGGCTGTAATGTGTGAATGCAAGACATAGGTTCTAAAAGCTTTGAGGACTTGGATTAAGGCATAAGCTTGTTTCTCAATAATGTCATACCTAAGCTCAACATCCCTCATGACTTTAGAAAAGAAGGCTATGGACAGGTCATCACCATTTATATTCTTCTATAAAAGTACAATTACTAATTTACTAAGGTTGTCTCTGATGCAAAAGAAAATATGCTAAAAGGAGAGGAGTAATTAGGACTGGCTAATGTAGGGACCTCAGATATAGCCTTTTTCATATGATCAAAAGCATATATGGCAAAAAATTTCCATTTCACTTCATTTTTCTTCTTTAACATATCAATTATATCTTTTACTATGTCTGCATAATTAGGGATAACTCTTCTGAGAAAACTAATTTTCCCAAGGAAGGTTTGTATCTCCTTCTTGTTTCTAGGTAGAGATAGAGTTTGAATAATTGGAACTCTCTTTGGATCAATGATAACTCCCTCCTTGGAGATAATATGCCCTAGTAATTTCCCTTCCTTTATAGCAAATAGAGACTTCTTTGGATTTATGGATATGCCATCTCTTTTACACCTGTCAAAAACCTTACTCAATTGTTTTAAATGATTTTCATCAGAATTAGAGAAAGCAGTTAAATCATCTAGACAAATGACAGTAAATTCAGATGTCTTACCAACAAATTTTAGATCCATGTCTCTTTGGAAAGTGGCTCCAGCGTTGTCAATCCAAATGGCATCCTGAAATACATGAATGTACCCTAGGGAGTAGTAAAAGCATTTTTGTCTTGGTCAACTTGACTTACCATAATCTGGTTGTAACCATAAAATCCATCTAGCATAGAAATCATATTTGCACCTCAAGATTTATGAATTAGATGGTCCATTTTGGGCAATGGGTAGTTATCCTTTAAATATGATTTGTTCAGATTTCGAAGTCTACACATAGCCTAATTTCACCATTTTTCTTTTTGACATGAACTAGGTTAGCTACCCAATCATAATACCTCAGAGGGACTATGATATGAGCATCAAGCAGCTTTTTAAGTTCTTTCTCAATAGTTGGAAGAAGTATTGGATTTATTCTTCTTAATTTTTGTTGGAAAGGTTTTGCTTCTAGTTTCAAAGAAATCTTATGCTCAATTAAAGATGTATCAAAAGTTTTTAATTCATTATAAGACCAGCCACATTATTGGTGACTTCAACTTCAATTTTACATGACTAAGTAATATTTTCTTTATTTGGTGATGTTAAAACAATGCCTACTCCTGCTCCTTCCTTTGAGCAAGAGCCATCAAAATAAAGTTTCCAGATGTCTAATTTTACATTTTTATGTTTGGAAACTGTATTTTCGATAGTAAGTTGAGTGTTTGATGAATTTTTCAATGATAACTAAAAGCAACCAAAATCCTTATCTACTGCATAGATGGGGTGATTTTTTTCTTGATCAGACCTACAAACAATATGGAGGAATCTGACTTCCCTATATAACCTTAGATGTTCACCTCCATAGACTGGAATAGTAGCAAAAGACATGTCCATCTGAAGTGATCCTCCAAGTTTAGCACAACATGATCTAGATAGAAGCATGCCAAACTTGGCAGGAATATCAGTGACAACTATGTCTAAAACTATACTCTTAATAGGTATTTGGGCTAGGGTGACAACTAGGTCTTTGATCAGTCCTAGGCATGGTACTTTCTTTGAATCAAAGGTGTAGAGGTCATGATAGGAACAAGTAACTTCTAACTGAAGTTGGTCCATAATTACCTTTGGCATAAGGTTATGAGAAGCTCCAGAGTCCAACATGCAATTATATAAGAGAAAATCATGGACCTTTAAAGTTACATAAAAGGGTGGAATAATCCCATCAATCATATCAGAACTAGGGCCAAAAACTACTAAAGGTTTTTCATCTTATAGACTGATAATATCTCCCTCAACATCTACACTAGAGGATTGTATCGATTTAGACACTTGATTTTTATAACCATGTTTCTTGGAAAGTTCAGCTAAAGGGATAGGAATTTTGACTCTTTCCAATTATTTCTCAATATTAAAAGTTGTCAAAATGGTTCAGATGAAAAAGTTTTAGTAGATGACTCTCCAGTTTGAGGTGTTGGAGTTTGTGTTTGAATAGATTTTATTGCAGGTTCAATTATAGTTGTAGATTTAGGAGGTCTACCTGGGCCTGATCTAGGTCTTAGATCATACCTCTTATTTAATTCTGCAATCAAAAATTCAGAGAATGCTTGATATTTGGAAAGTTGAGCATCTCCTTTCTCTTGTTCAAAAGATTGAGAGGAAGATGTAGGTACTATTTCCATCTGTACTGCTGAAGAATCAAGATTATTGATATCTTCAGTATTTAAAGGACCTATATCGTGAGGTTGTTGATTATCAATCAATAATGGTGGTTGGATTTTTTGATCATAACCTGGTCTCTAAAGGATCTACATTTGAGGAGCTCTTCAATATTGAGTTTAAGCTTGTGGCCTAACAACAATTTGTTGGGTGGTTCTAGGTTGTGCTTTGATTTTAGAAATCCTATTGGAAAGGTTTCTAAGTAAAGATGTAATTTCATCAATTTTATGATCTTCAAGTTTGGATTTGGATGAATATGAGTCATCAATCCTAGCTTTTAATTTTCTTTCTTATTTTTCTTCTTTAGCTTTAAGTTTTCTAGAAGTAGACCTATTAGCTTCAACCTCTATGGCGTTTTTCTACATATCTTCTATTGTATTGGACACTCTTTTTCTTAACATGACTGCAAAGTTATCCTTAAATGCTTTGGAAAATTTAACTTTTGCAGCTGTTACCAGTGGCTTACAATCAACAGGCATTTTATGATATAATTTATTAAATATTTTGATAAATTCGGCCACTGGTTCACCATGATTTCTCTTCAATTCTTCAAATTCAATGAGAAAGTAGACATGGTCCTTCTTTACACCCCATTGGTTCTTAAAGATAGTTATGAGCTAATTCCATGTTCTAATAGAGTCAGGTCTAAGTTGCCTAAACCAGATCCTAACATTTCCTTCTAAGAATTGCAGAAATAATCTCGTATAAACATTTTCATGTTATATGTTCATATTATCAGCAAAATCTAGGAAAGCAGTACATGATCTTCTACAGAATGACCAATTTCACCATTGACTTTTGGTAAATGCTTTACATATCCATCAAGAAAATTTGCACATACCATTAGAAGATTTGGAATTGGCCTTCATTGAGAATGGAGACATTGTATCCATTCCAAGAACAAAGATCTTTGTCATGACAAAAAAAAAAAAAGATCAGAAGTTAATTTCCATAGAGAATCCATGATGGCAAAGCAGGAGGGCTATAAGAGTCTCATTTATAAATTAGTTGAAGGAAAAAAATCTACTTTTGAATTAATGAGACACCTAAATCAAGAACAAAACAAGCATGATGAGCACTTTCCCATTGATGAAATGACCAAGGCAAGCAACCCTATTGTATATATCTAGTGAAAGAGTAGAAGGAAAAGCGATGGGGAAAAAGGATCCAAATTTGTGTTTTTTAAGTATTTTGGTGACTATAATAAGTTGTATGTTGAATTTAATGGCAGATTGAGATAGATGCTCTTTTTATGTTTGAGAGGGTTTTTTTCCTTTGTTTAAGGTTTTTCCCACTATAAATACACATATTTACTATTTAAGGCTAAAAGTTTAGCTTACAAATATTTCATATGCATTTATTTTAGATTAATTTATATTATTATTATAATAAAATTACTTCTTTACTCTCTCTCTCTTTGAAATGCCTTTGGCTAAATACTTGAGAAGCCGCTAATACAAAATGTAAAAAAAGAAAATGCATATTGAATTAACTGTAACGATTTCATCCGATCTCTATTATGAAATAAGATGCATGTAAATTGTGTATAAAATGTATGTACAGGGAATCTAATGTATCAACAACTAAAAGGAAGGAACATAAGTGTCTCTTTCCAAAAATCATATGCAACAAATTTTACATAACTAATCTAATGTGAATCAATAAAGTGAAGTGAAAAATTACCAAGTAATTCTCAAGTTTGCAATCACTCCCATGAAACATGGATGAATTTGGAAATCCTAACTTGAAAGTCACCATACATGAAGGAGATGTTTTTATGTTAAGATAGATATTCATATCAATGCCTTGAAGGAGATGTTTTTATGTTAAGATAGATACTCATATTAGTGGCTTGAATTATTAGTGTTGTTTTATTATTATAATATATTGGCAAATTTTGAATTAATATAAAACACTAAATGTTGCTACATTAAGTTAAGACACCTGCCTCTATTTCCTTTGAATTACCTTAGAATTAAGAACAAAACAACAAGAGTTTCATCCAAGTATTTCTTATTCGCCATTTGCAAAATTCATTACCAAAATTTATTGGGAAATGAAAATAAAAGGATTAAACCATGATTCCAATTTGAGTGAATCTAATTTATCTCCTAATGAAAATCTCCACTACTTAGCATACATAAAGGTATAACAACTACTTTGGAAAAGGAAAAATGTATAACATCCCTGAAATAATGATGGGTATGTTAGATTTTAGAGGTACTAGCAAACATTTTAATCTATTGAACATAAAGTATGATAGAAAAGATTTTAATTTAGGCATGTCAAAATCCAACACTACTTTATGACATGTGTAGCTACATAATCATATACAGTTTCACTTATTGTTATTGATAAATTAATCTAAAAACTAAACGATGCTACCTTAAGTTAAGACACCGGCCTATATTTCCATTGAATTACCTTAGAATTAAGAACAAAACAACAAGAGTTTCATCCAAGTATTTCTTATTCATCATTTGCAAAATTCATTATCAAAATTTATTGGAAAGTGAAAAAAAAAGAATTAAACCATAATTCAAATTTGAGTGAATCTAATTTATCTCCTAATGAAAATCTCCACTACTTGGCATACATAAAGGTATGACACACTACTTTGGAAAAGGAAAAATGTATAACATCCATGAAATAATTATGGGTATGTTAGATTTTAGAGGTACTAGCAAACATTCCAATCTATTGAACATAAAATATGATAAAAAATATTTTAGGTTAGGCATGTCAAAATCCAACACTACTTTATATAATGTGTAGTTACATAATTATATATAGTTTCACTTATTGTTATTGATGAAAGCTCTAAATCAACAATATTTGTTTGCTTGTATGTCCATCAACAAGTCTAGGTCACAATGGTCTTGTGGCTAACCTTTAATTGCAATATCCACATGTCACAATGGATCTGTTTGTGACATTTCAAATCATGATCCATCTCATTGCAAAGCTAACCGCTCCATCCCTTTAGTTGTCTTACACATTTTTATATTTTTATCAATACATTGTAAATGCAATATTTTTGAAACCTCCCCACCCCTAACTTGATATACAAGGCTTTAAGAATTGAGAGATGATTACAATTTAGATGTGATATACTCCATGTAATTGTCACATTGAATTTTTTGCAATATTATTATAAACTAATAAAAACAATTATGAATATGTAAAATTTAGAGGTGATATATTCCATATATATATCACATTGAAAATTCTGCAATGCAATATAAAAATATAAAAATAAAAATTCATAAAAGACCTGCAATGTTCATAATTTTAGGTCCATATAAAATAAAACATATAATTACACCTAAATATCATACTTATACATATTTCATATAATTGTTGTCCAATCTATCTTCAAATATTTTGCCTATTCAAAACATACATTTATTTATCCAATCTAATACCACTGTTTTCAATACCATCTTCAAATATTCCACATGTTTATACTAAACCTTATATCTATTTGTTAGATTTTCACAATATTCACTGTACATATTCAAAAGCTTTGGGGAGTTATGCACCTTATGTGTTTTCATGTTGCCATGTTAAAATAGTTATTTTATAAGGATAAATTTAAAAATAATAATAATAATGATGATGATTTATAAATATTTGATATTTAATTTATGGATTTTTAATAAGTATCTTGTCTTAATAATAAAATAAAATATATTGACGCATTACACCATTATGTACGAAAATTAAAAGAAATTAAGCAAATCACTTTTCACGGTTGTTTTTAAAACATTTTTTGTGGAGAAATGTTCACTACAACTTGTAGATGTTTTCGTAAGTTATTAAAAGAGTAATTAGAGAATCTGATAATTGAATTAATTGAATTGTCCATATGTAATGCCAAAACTTCATTCATATTATAATTTATTCTAGTGAAGTGTATATATTGTAGATTCAATAAAGGAAAATACAAGACAAGCTGAACTTTTAGCTATTTGATTCAATGCGAAAGTGTAATTCAGAACCCTAAGCACTAAAATAACAATAGAGCTTTTAAAGTTAAACTATTTTCAGAAAACCTGTATCTAAACACTTGGATTTATATCCACCGATAAGCATTGCCCTTTCGAAAAAATTATCAAAATCTTTGAAGTAATGGAGGCTGCTGATCAACATTTTTTCCTGTATCTCGGATGTTCCCAATGCCTTGAACATTAATCCCATAAAGAATTCAATTTAAGAAGCTGAAGGGTGGAAAAATTTCCTTTCGATTGGTGGCATTGAAAAATGCCATTGGAAGATTATGGGGAAAACATCAATGAAAAATGTTGTTGGAAGATTATGGGGTAGACATCAATAAATATTGATTATCAATGCCCAAAAGGAAGAGGGAGGAGCTACAATGAGGCAATTGTCACTAAATAATGCAATACAATAAAATGAAATTACAAGACAATTCATGCCATAAAAGATAATAAAGATGAAGCACGTATAATATCAACCTGAGACACTTACTAATTTAGTGCAACTAGCTAAGAATAGAACCAATAACAAAAGAGTGCACCTAAAGATCTTGACATTAAAAAATTGCAATTGAGGAACCATGCTGCTCTTCTCTGTATGATTCTTCTTCGGAGAGTTGAACCCATCCTCGAACGTCTTAGAATGCTGGCAAGATCCCATGTTCCTTAAGGCAATTCATCGTGTTAGACAAATGTTATGGTAGTGCTAAGTATATCAATAAATAACAAATTAAACAGTATCCTGCAAACTCAAAATGTCTCTCATTTAATAAATTCTGCTACATTAGATTGAAATACTTGACAATGTGTCATTTAACCTTCTAAGCTAGAGGAAAACCTAGAATTTTATCTTAATTATTCTCACTGATTCTTCACAGACTTCATTTGCAGATTAAATCTCATTGATCCAATTTTAAGTGTTGACTAAATGGATGAAGATTTGTTTGCTAGACATCTGGTAATTGGTAATATTGAGTATCAATTAGCCATATATAATAAATTATAAATCATCTGCAAATTCTGAATAAATCTGACAAACTGAATGCTGCCAGTATACCTATCAGTAATTCCTTTAAATTACCTTGGAACGTAGGCTAAGAACAGGCAAAGACACAGTTTCTCTGATTATTTCTCTTATTACCAAAATTTCAACTTAATTTGATTTATGTGGTAGTGGTAACCTGTATTATCTGGTAAGAAAGGTATTGCAAAACACATTTGGAAAAAAAAAAATGAGAACATAGTAGAGATGGGTATGTTTAAATCAAAGGTAACTGCAAACATTCTAATTAGCTGGACGTAGAGTATGAAAAAATTTGTGTTATGCATGCCAAAATATGGAAAGAATCCAGCGGGAAAACCATCAAAGTTTCATAGAAAAATACAGGCACATGATGGCTATCGGACAGAGCAAAAATGCCAGAACTTGAACCGATTTCAAATGCAAAGGAATACAGGATAAGAATGATTGGTCTCTACAATAGCCCAATAATAGATGCTAGTAATCATAGGCAGGATATAATGACCAGATAGGACCAATGAGCGTGAACAATTTTGACAAACATTCAAGATGTGTTTGGCGACATAGGGCAATCATGATTGATCAGGAAGACAATTCCATGAGAGCAGAGGAATACAGAATGTAATGGCTCGTCATTCAAACAACCCAGTAACAGATACCAGTAATTGGAGGAAAGAGATGATTACTAGATACAAGAAGCAGAAAAAATTTCCACAAAAATTCAAGATTTCTTTGGAGACATAGGACAAGGACAAGGATTACTGATGAGGCCAGCAGTTCCATGAGAACAAAGGTTTAAAATACATGGACAAGACACGGATCATTGTCTCACAAAGCTGTTGCAACATTGTTCCATCAGGGTCCACAATAGATAAAATCCTATGAGTATAGAACTATAGAGTGCCTACAAAAGAGCTTTGCAAGCAGAAAATAAAACATCTAATTACTACCTTGAGTTTAACATCCATTATGATTCCATGAATCTAGACAAATACTTATCGGATGTGAGCATGAAACTGGAATGGACTACATGAAAATCCAACAGAACTATAGAGTTCTTGGAAAAGAGCTTTGTAAACAGAAAAAAGAACATCTAATTACTACCTTCAGTTGAACAACCATCCTGATTCCATGAATTTGGACAGATACTTCTTAGCAGATGTGAGTATGAAACATGTTGAAAGCCCCTTTTGCATCTTTAGTCTTAGTCTTCTTTGAGGCATCGGGAACCCCAAAAACTTGCCAAAACCTAAGTGTTTCATCTGCTGCAGCTGATGCAACTGTGTACCCATCAGGACTCTGAAGAAGTAAATCAATGTAAGGGTCATTAGGACAAATTTAAAGGGAAAACATTGATGCATGCACAAGTACTCATAAAAAGCATGAATTTTCATACCTGTGCCATATGAAGAACTCTAGCAATATGTGCTGTAAGTTCAATAATTTTCACCATGGATGGGTATTTCCATAAGGTTAACTGGTTGTAATTTTGCCCATGCGAACTCAATAACTCACGCTCATGTCTATTCCACAACAATGAACAGACTTGGGAATGGGTGTCGACGGTATTCAGGCAGGCACCTGTTTGAGTGTTCCAAAACTTTATAGAACCATCTAAACTCCCTCCACTAGATGCCAAAAGATTGTTCTGGAAGGGGCACCATGCTAAGGCCTTGACTGCCACACAATGTTCATCTAATTGGTGGAAGTATTGAGAGGAAGGATTATGGGATGCCATACTCTTGTCCGAAATGTAGAGTAGATTGTCATTTCCCCCACTTGCAAGTTGTTGGCTAGAAGGAGACCATTTCAATCCACAAACCAACTTGGTATGTCCTCTGTATGTTTGATCAATGTGGTCATGGATGCAAACATCATGATTGATTATAATCCCATCTAACCCTCCTGTGGTGAGGGTGTGGAACTAAGACATGGTTTGTAGGCCATGCAAATAATATTATATTCCAAAAGTGACTTTATGGACATAACCAAAAGTATATAAAAAAGGCATGTATAAGCCTAAGTCATACCTTTATTTTCTTTCCTAAGTCGAAAAGTTAATGGAAAAATAAGGTTACATCAGTTCCCATTTGGTGAGGGTGATCTCCTTGGTGACATTTGGAAAAAATATGTCATGCATACTTAAGTCATGTTTTCCATGATTGTGGGGTTTCATTCCATAGTTTTGGTAATCATTCAACCATCATCCAAACAACCATTCTCCTTGGTACTTCTGATCCATGGTGGATAATGGTGGCCACCCGCCTATTTCACTTGGACCCCCACTATTGTTTCTTTCAGTTTTTCAGTTTCCTTATTTGTAGCACAATTTACTATTTTTGGCAGTTTTTCGGGTTCTGAACTTTCGGAGCCATTTGAGGCCCTAAACGGTGTTTTTTGCGAAAATCTGGAGCAAAGTGGTATATAAACACATGTTTCTCACTCAAAAGTTGTAGCCCTCGGATATATTTTTCTAATGAGATATTTTGCGTGTCAAACGGAGATCGTATGCTAAAGTTACGACCTCGGGAAGTTAATGTACCAATTTACCGAAATGAGGCCCATAGTTTGGTGCTTCATCTCCTAGGGTTAGGTTTTTGGATGTTTAGGGTTTTCCATTGTTTCTCAATAATAAATAAGCCTTCGAGCCTCCTTGTAACACAGTTCAAAGGCATGTGGTTGCGACATCTCTTCTTAGAGATAAGCTACCATTGCCCGAGCTAGTTTATTTCCATTTCTGTTTGTAAGCATATTTCAGTGTTTTACATTAATGAAATGAAGTATCAATTCTAATACATCTCTGTATTTATGGTTATATATGTAATTTTTTGTGTTCCTGTTTAAATCTAGATCAACTTCCCTAGTTTTATCGAGACTAGTTGAGATATGAGCTTAGATATCCATTGAAGCTTATGACCTGTGTAAACTATTGAAAGTTACTCATTGGAATTATGAGGGAAATTCTCTTTCCTCATCTTGGGAAAGGATGGAGCTTGAAGGGGGAACTTGTTGGGTAAGTGTTGGGAACGAGATCCCCCAATGACAGTGTTGGGGCTAAAAGCCCATATTTTGGGTCAAATTGTGTAATAAACTTGTAAAGACTCCACATTTTGTGGTTGCAGAGCGCGAAAGTGTCACGAGTCATAAAGGGTTGTCCGCCCTTATTTTTGTAAAGTAAAGTCTGCTGTTAAAGGTTCTACCCATGGTCTGCGAACCACAAGATTGTATAAAAAGAGCTAAGTAAGTAAGCGCTAAGTAGTTGAATAGTAGCTAAGCTAGTCATAGCTCTAAAGTAAGAAGTTTAAATCTTGGGTCGTAGCGTAGGTAGAGGCTCTGCAGTTGAGTACACAGAGGCCTAGGGTACAAGTCCACAGCTGAGTGGACGAACCCCTGCAGCTGTGTGCGCAGGGTGGATAGAGTCTGTAATCATCTGAAGATATCAATAAAGAGAAGCTTTCTACTAATTTTGAGTATTTGTTCCTGTTAATGCATCTTGACATTTTATTTATGAATTTCATTTATAATGCTTATATGATGCGCGAATGTATGTAATTATGTTGGTTAAGTGAACGCAAGTAAGAATATTTGTTTACGTAGTGCTAACTATGATTGTTTGATAAGATAAGTAAGACGCTTAGACTAGTTTGGGAATTTGCATGGTACGCTGCCCTAGCTGCGACAAAGTACCTGAGCCGCAGGTTAGGGTTGCGCGAAGGTCAATCGTACCTTTTTGCAGAAATACTGAAGGGCATAATAGAGGGCTAGTCTGGGAAAGTGACCTGCGCGAAGGTAGGAATAGAAGGAATAAACCAACATCACAACCATTTCAGGGTGCAGAAACTTGGTTCCAACATCCCTCCATAATGCTTCGGGTGAGACTTCGGTCCGCACTCCGTGGGCTGATGCAGAAAGGGCTAGTAGTGTAGGGATTTGTTTGGCTAACTAACGTTGAACCTGGGTTAGGCCCCCACAAGCCAACAAATGGTTCTGTTTTCGGGACAGGAATCTTCATAAGAGATGTGTGATGTTGTATCACTGGTATCCAACCAAGAAAGAGATCAAAGAATGTTTGGATAGGAACATCCACGAATTCATGGCACAGGAGAACAGAAGCCCGCGACTGACAAAGGAATAGTGGTTGGACAGGTACCTATATACAAAGATACACTAGATCCTTTTTTCTTCCTTTCTGGTTGAGCTATATGAGTGGATCGTGAAGCTAGCAAATAGCCAAGGAAGGTGGGGACTTGACGATCCTATTGTTTGAACCCCAAAGCTAGTACAGAGATTGGAAGCATCTAAGGATAATATCACTCGCAATGTCCATTATTGGCTCAATCATGTCATAGGAGGATTTGTAATTAAATTCGTGGTCGACATCTCAGTTAGCTACAACGAAGTGGAGCGACATTTTTTCAAAGGACCACGAGGTAAGTACTTGAAATATTTGAATACCTAGATTAAAATGTTATTGTGCGAAAAGCGGGTTATGCAACTACCTTGATGTTCGGGGCTACGCGAAGTGGAAAAACTTATAGGAACAAAGGGAGAAAGGATCTTGAATATATTCCATTAATTTCACCTCCATGAGGTGACAAAGAGGGAGTGGCGTAGGCTTCTCCATGAAGTGCTATTCAGTTAATAAGACAAGGATTCCCACAACTGCCACCTCCACCCAGTACACCACCCCCAACTTCACCACCATCGTATGCAACTTCACCCGTACCACCTCCACCTCCACCGCAGTTTATTATGGAAAATTTAGTGAAGCTACCTTTGTTCAAAGGCTTGGGAAATGGGGACCCGAACTAGTTTTGGTTCATCATGAAAGTTGTATGGGAAGCTCAGGGCGTTACAAATGATCACATGAAGAAGGCAACACTAGTTAGTGCTCTACAGGATCATGCACTAACCTGGTACATCAAGTACTCTAATGATAACCCAAATACGTGAGTGGCAGACATCCAGACCACGCTGAACAAAGAATTTCATAGGCCTAAATATGAGGCATAATCGAGTGTGGGGTTCAATGAAATCGTGATGCAATCAGGAGAGACCCCTTGGGAACTAGATTAGAGGTTGAAGTGTAAAATTCGGGAAGCTAATATGAACCTAACATACAGAAAACATCGCGAATGGTTTGTGGCTTCTCTCCTACCACACCTAAGGGTTGGACTGTCACAACAGAAGATAACAACTCAGGTAGAGACCTTGGAGATTACAATGAGACTTCATGAAACACCGATGCAAGATCTGAATCTATGGGTTCAATAGATCCATGCACAGTTGAAAAGTCTTTGCCTTGAGATGAAAAGTTTGAAGTAGGACAGAACAGTTCGACCAGAGGTGCACGAAGAGGTATGGTGCCTGAAATGCAAGGGTCAGGGGCATGACAAAGAACATTTCTCAATCTTTGCGAACTATATTGCAGGAGGAGGACCGATGCTTTTGAGGCTGGAAGCTCAAGCAGGACCGAGTGCAGGGCCTGCATTGTGGTGTCTATGTGTCAAGTAGCAGGAAGACATGCCATAGATAATTGTCATTTGCTTCAAAAGTTTGTACAGACTCCGTAACAATTGTTCTACAACTTTTGTAGGTCGATAGGGCATGATGAGCATAATTGCAGAAGCTATGAACTAATGATGGATAGAACTCCCACCTATAGGGTTCAAGCAAAAACATGGCCCCCGACTAGAGCGCGGGGATGGTGCGGATAGGCTTTCAGGGATGTGGACGAGGCCAAGGCGAAGGAGGACCTGGCAGAAGTTGGGGATAGTTGATCTGCTACAATTGCGGAGGACCAAGACACTATGCCCGCGATTGCACTGACCCTACATGTTCGTCGTGCAAGTATTACACTCTGTTTGATCGTGAAACAAAAGACTGTACAACGCTGATAGTAAGGATACATGTCAAAGGGGCGCTACCACCCCAGCTGACTCAAAACCTGCAAATGATGAGGTCTGAGCCATGCGAAGAGGATCTAAACATAAACATAGTGCTCCTGTTATGAAACCAGCTCAAGAAAAGATAGAAAAGATAGATCAACGCCTTAGAATTCAGCCTCTTCGAGGGGGCAACCTCCTTTACATTACATAAATGAACAATTCTTGGATGATACAAATGACAAAACCTCCTTTCTATATATAGGAGTCTAAGGAGTCACAATATAATCCAGCCGACCTAACAATAATAATATAAAGCCACAAAAATAACAATAGAAGGATTCTATGGGCACATAAATAACAATATGGGGGTAATAGGGGCACAACAATATAAATAAGGGGTATAACTACAATAGTAGTGGGGTAATCAATAGTATTATAGGGACCCAACATGCCCCTCTCCTTCAAAAAAGTGTTGTCCTCAACGCTTGAGTAGTTCTGGATACTTCTGCATAAAATTCTCATCATGACTTTCCTTTACTACCTTTTCACCATTAGTGACCCTTTCTTGTAGCAAGTTCTTCAATTCTTCCATGTCTGTCTTCAAATCTATCTTCAAATTTACCATCGAATCCTCCACCTTAGCTTCCATGCCCTTTATCTTAGATTCCACGCCATTTATCTTAGATTCCACGCCATTTATCTTAGATTCCACGCCACTTATCTTAGCTTCTGTTAGCTTTTGTGAGCGTGACATTTGTTGCACTTGTTCTTGTAATTTTGATATATCATGTAGCATTTCTTCCTCTTCTTCATGAGTCATGCTAGAGCTTTCAGGTTCCTTACTAGGTGTTTGCATTTTCTTTCCTCGGGGCATCAGTTACAGATAATAATGCTTTACTATGCCCTTTGAATTCCGTTAAACCAAGCTTAGATAAAAAAAAAAAAAAAAAACTACACACCTTTTTTCACTTTATAGAAGCCTGATATTGAATCTGATGTATCTCTGTAATTTCGGATCATCCAGTTCTAAAATGTCTACCTGTAATAGCCTTCTGCGTCCTCTTTCCAATGCCACAAGTCTGAGCCAAATTGGATTCTCCAAGTAAGAGTTATGTGAAATCTCCCACAATGACTTGCTTTTAGACTGGTTCAATAGAGCGAACTTGTACGACGTACCACGAGTCACTGTTTCAACCTTTGAATCTGAAACACACATACAAGAAACTACAGTCCATCCTCTTTCTGTACCTATTTACGAAATTTCAATCCGATCCTCAGAGAGAGAGTTATGACGATTTTCCCCAGGTCACCTGTTTTGAATGTAATTCAGGAGTCTGCAAAAAGGCCAACTTCCTCAATCATATCCCCGAAAATATCGCGCGAAAAGCTCTGAAATTCGGACCCAAGGTTTAGCGCCAATTCTTCTCAAATGGGTTTTTTTTGCGACTTCTGAAACGTCACAGAAAAAAACGTTATAGCGAAAATGCCACGATGACCTGTTTGGAGCAGCGAAACCCTAGAATCCAAAGCTCTGATACCAAATGTTATGAAACCAGCTCAAGAAGAGATAGAAAAGATAGATCAACGCCTTAGAATTCAGCCTCTTCGAGGGGGCAACCTCCTTTACATTACATAAATGAACAATTCTTGGATGATACAAATGACAAAACCTCCTTTCTATATATAGGAGTCTAAGGAGTCATAATATAATCCAGCCGACCTAACAATAATAATATAAAGCCACAAAAATAACAATAGAGGGATTCTATGGGCACAGAAATAACAATATGGGGGTAATAGGGGCACAACAATATAAATAAGGGGTATAACTACAATAGTAGTGGGGTAATCACTAGTATTATAGGGACCCAACAGCTCCGAAGTGGAATCACAACAGGAGATGATAAGGGGAAACAACTCGAGGAAAACACATGGGTTCGTAAAGCTCTGGCAAAAGAGACCGAGTTCGATTTGGAGTGCGCACGTGAAACATTCATGGAGGCGAAGAAGAGCTTCGCTGATGCCTCCACCTCAGGGATCAAGGATAAGTCTGATTAGGAGATGGACCCTTCTTTGCTTACAACTTTCCTGGAGATCTGCATGAAGTTACTACATGATAGAAAGGCTATGAAGGGGCTACAGGAGCTTATAAACAGGTGTGCTGGAAACACTCTGGGTGAGCCACGCGTAGTACAAAATATAGGTAAGCATAAAAGAAGGACGAGACGGGAGATGAGGTTGACCGCGTAGATAGGAGAGTATGAAATGGATCAGGTTATTTTGGACGTTGGGTCAGATGTGAACGTCCTACCGAAGTAGACTTGGGAACGGATGAGGAGACCCGCGCTACACTGGTCTTTGTTTCAGCTAAGGATTGCGAATCAGCAGAAGATCATCCCCATGGGGTGGCTGCAAGGGGTGACTGTAGATATTGAAGGTGCGAGTGCACTGGTCGAATTTGAAGTAATAGAAATTGTGGATGACAACAACCCCTATCCTGCGCTCTTTGGAATTGATTGGGATACTCATATGAATGGGGTAATCAACCTAAAGAAGCAAAAGATGATATTTGAGAAGAAATAGCTCCGCGTGATAGTAGCACTAGATCCTGATGAGGGATCATGCTATACTGAACGAGTCTGCAATTATGAGAGTGATGAAGATTTGGACTGTATCTATAACATAACGGTGCGGGACCAA
Organism: Pinus tabuliformis; assembly: GCA_031772625.1. NCBI lineage: Eukaryota > Viridiplantae > Streptophyta > Pinopsida > Pinales > Pinaceae > Pinus > Pinus tabuliformis. The sequence continues at coordinate 794,015,244 of CM062804.1, forward strand.
GATTGGGTGAATCCAATGGGGGATGGAAGAATTATATGGGATCGTGAGAGTTCATGCACCTCAGACTTTGAGGAAGAATTAGATCGCTGGTAGAATCAGTTACATGAGGTAACTACAATGAGTTGTAACATGATGACCCGGTCACTGCACTGTGTTTCGTCAGAGGTAAGAAATCTACCCACTTATGATGGCCTAAATGATGTAGATATCTTTTTGGATGCATTTGAAAGGGAAGTACAAGAAAAGCAGTGCTTCCAGGCATTGGACTGGGAACTGCACGCTACGCCCGCAATATGGTGGGGTACACACAAGGGAAGCTTTGATGATTGGCGCGAATGTAGGAGGATGATGAAGTCATGCATTGGGAAGGCAAAGGTGCGAATAATAGACAAATATTATGGGGAAGATGATCCGCACACGCACTTGGCCAAATGGGCTCAGGCTTTTGAAGAGAAGCCCCACCCTGAATGGGTGCACTTGTCCTGTCACACCCTGGATTTCATCCCGATGAACTAGTACATAGAAACAGAGCTCTGCCATGGTACAAGTGAATGGGATATTCTGTGCAAAGGATTCATAATGACATTCAGCTTTCAAGATGGGTTTGACTGTATTGATGAGGCGCTACAAGTGGTGAAAGCAGCAATCTTTAGGATACCGCATGATCCTTTGGACTTGATTCAGTGTGAGTAGGCTACCCAGCTGAGTCACACGCTAGAATGTTATAACGTAATCACCGAAGAAGAGGATGAGGATCTGTGAAATATTAACATCCCTGAAACAGAAGGTCACCACAAGGTTGAAGGATCACAGGTTGAGAACCCTGATATAACTATGCCCCTAAAAATGAAACAGGTAAACATTGGTACAGAGGCAAAGCCCAAATTCGCAAAGATTGGAGATTACTAGGACGATGCGACAGTGGATAAGGTCGCTGAATTGCTCTGCGAATACCAGGATTTATTCCCTACCAAGTTTACAAATCTAAAATTGTTAATTTTAGGTATGTTCTATGCTAGAGCAATTTATTTCAATTTCTTTTCCACATTAGCAATCACATCAACATAAAGTAAACTTCATATAGAACATAAATATAAATCACAGAAGACAAGCTAAGACAAGAGGACACAAGATGTGGTGCTAGTTAGGGACAAACCCCACAATGTGGGGAAACCCTTGATCAATTCTTCTTTTATGTTCTTCAAAGTTTAGCAGAGAAAGTGAGAGAGATAGTACATTTACAATAGAATTCAATCACTTTGACTTTTGATATCGGCATGAGATCAGTTGAAGACATATTTCTTCAACTGATTCTCTAAGGTGACTCGTTCACCTATCAAGTGTTGCATCTCGTCTATTTGCTGCACATTACCATGTGACACCTTGTAGTTCTATCACATGTGATGAACCTTGGTTACTGAGCTGCTCTCATATTCATGTTGCTTATCATGCTACATCTTCCATGGTCTTATTCATCATCAAGCTACCCATGCTCATGATCTCATTTATCATTATGCTGCCCATTCTCATATCATCATGCTGATTATTATGTTGCCCGTGATCTCATACATCATGCTGCACATACTCATATCATCATGCATCATTATGCTACCCATGCTCATATCATCATGCTGCTTATTATGCTACCCATGATCTCATACATCATGCTGCCTTCCTTCAGAGACAGATGCTCCGACTGTTTTGGCAGTTCCCGATAGTTCTAGCTTTTCCAACAGTTCCGACTTTTCTGGCAGTTTCGACAGTTCCAACATTTCCAGCTTTTCTGACTTTTCTTGTATTTCCAGCTTTTCCGGCAGTTATGGATTTTCCAGCAGCTCCGGCTTTTACGGTAGTTCCTGCTTTTCTAGCAGTTCTGGCTTTTCTAGCTTTTCCAACAGTTCTGGCTTTTCCAACTTTTTCGGTAGTTCTGACTTTTCCGGCTTTTCCAGCAGTTCCGGTAGTTCTGGCTTTTCCAGCTTTTCCAACTTTTCCTTAGGATCTCTCCTCCTACTAAAACCCAAAGACAAGTAGAGAGAGGAAGAGATCCAAGTGTGTGTAGAAATAACTTGAAGTCCTCTTCTATTTATACTAAAACATATAGGTTGAATAGACATGACTGTTGGGCTTCTAAGCCTACATAAGTTGTTGGCTGACTTAACAATTTGTCCATAACATAAATAAATTCATAACTTCATAAATACTTATCAGAATTGGATGATCTTTAGATCAATCCTACACCTCTCAATGAGAGGGATCTAATAAAAATATAAGCTTCCATAAATAATATGACCGACATGGAGTTTGGCCCTAGTTACCAATTTTAACACTCCCTCTCAACTAGGGAGAACTCCATCCGCTGTTCCATATGTCCAACTGTACTATCTCTGCCATCAGTGCCCTGCACTTCTCTGCTCATCTCTACTCAACTCTACTAGCTCTGCTCAGCTCTATTGGCTCTGCTCAACTCAGCTCATCTTTAATGGCTCTGCTCTGCTCTACTAGCTCTGTTGGCTATGCTCTACTCTTCTCAGCTCTACTGGCTCTGGTGGTTTTGCTCTGCTATGCTCAGCTCTGTTGGGTTTGTTGGCCCTGCTCTGCTCTACTGGCTCTGCTGGCTCTAATCTACTCTGCTAAGATCTTCTCAGCTTTTCTAGCCTAGCTTTGCTCTGTTGGATTTTCTCTGCTCTGCTTAGCTCTATTGGCCCTACTCTACTCTGCTCAACCTAGCTCTGTTGAACCATGAAGAAGAAGAATTGATCTAGAATGTGTCATACCATTCTCCACTTACCTGAAGTCAGTCTCAGAGTGTGTACCACTGGTCCTCGGCCCAAAGTCAGTGTTATAGTAGGTACAACTCCTACCACTAGTCCCAGATTAGTACTCTACTGACTCGAAGTCAGTCTCAGAGTATGTACCACTTGTCCCAAACTAGTCCTCAACCGACCCGAAGTTAGTGTCATAGTGGGTACAACTCCTACCACTGGTCCCGGACCAGTATCATTGATCCCAGATCAATGAAGGTCATCCTAGCATAGGGAGTACGGTAGATACAACGATGCGTCCATCTATACTACTATGGTCCCTATCCTCATTTCCCTACTCATTGATTAGATGAGAGGTACTTCCCATGAGTCCCAGACTACATGGGTAGGATGCCTCGACAGGAGAACTTAATCAATCCTGTCCTCATAGGAGAACTAATCATCCTGCTACGCAATCACCATGGATAACACATCTTCCAGGCCTCACAAGAGAACTAATCATCCTGTTACACAATCGTCATGGAGAACACATCATCCAGACCTCACAGGAGAACTAATAATCCTGCTACACAATCGTCATGGAGGACACATCATCCAAACCTCACAGGAGAATTAATCATCCTACTACACAATCGTCATGAAGAACACATCATCCAGACCTCACAGGAGAATTAATCATCCTGCTACACAAGAGATCAAATCATCTTGTCCCACAAGAGAGAAAATCATCTTGTTCACAGGAGAGTGAATCATCCTGTCCACAGGAGGTCGAATCATCTTGTCCCACAAGAGAGTGAATCATCCTGTCCCACAAGAGAGCGAATCATCCTGTTCCACAAGAGAGAGAATCATCTTGTCCACAAGAGAGCGAATCATCATGTCCACAGGAGAGCGAATCATCCTGTCCCAGTGCACACCACTAGGGGAGGGTGAGTCACCCTATGGTTGTATGTTGCACCATTAAGAACCGCAAGCCCCCAGAGCTCCTAGAGCTCAATGTATGCAACATGCAGGACCCTTTTATAAGGGTCCCTCAACGACTCCAAGTCGTTTGGGAAAATCACAAATTTGATCTTTCCTCGGGGCTCTGACAAAGTGTAGTGACCTATACATCATCTCAGTGTGATGTAGCCTCCTTTCTCATTGACTTACCATATTCCAGATAAGGCAGTATCTGATGTCTATCTGCTAGAGCAATCATTGAATACGGTATTTCTCAATAATCAAATCCCACCTCTAGTTTTCATAGAGAATCACAATGGTATTCATCATGTGTACTCACTGAAGAGTTTCCACAACCAGGCAGCTTCATACGAGGTCATACTCATAGTTATGTATCCGATCTTGGTGGTACTTATAACAACCGATTTCTTCTTCCTGTTCATCCATGATATCGAAGCAGAATCCAAATAGAACCAGCACTGGGATGTGCTCTAGTGATCCTCCACACTGCCTGCCCAGTCAACATTCGAATAATCATACAGTTTTCATATTTCTGGCAGTGTATCTCAATCCATGAGAGATAGTGCCCCGAAGATATCTCAGAGGATTCTTGGCACCAATCCAACGAGGCTCAACCAAATATGAGCTCACCATGCTAACTGCAAAACATATGTCCGGATGGAAGTTCACTAAGAACATCAACGTGATTGAGTTTATGAAACTCAGAGGCATTTCCCAAATCTGGTCCGACATCACTACCACATAACTTCTGAAAGTTAATATCCTCAAGGTAGTCACAGGCTTGCAGTTTATCATTCCACATTCGGAATCCAACTCCCTCTTACTTCTTCAAATCAGAGGGTCATCACCTGTCAGAAATAGGTCATCCTTATGAGGTGCCAGTATGAGAGGTCTATCATCCACAACCTTCGGGTAATGGTTTGGATCAGTTTCACTCCTAGTGAATCTCAGCTTCATCAAACAGCTATCAATCCTCTCATAGTACTCCCGGGGTGTTTTGCTTCAAGCCATAGAGGGATTTCTGCCACCTGTATACATGAGATTCCCGTTCATGAATCTCAAACTCCACAGGTTGTTCCAAGCATGTGGTCCTGCTACATGAGGGGAATGGTCCCCTTGTAAAATTTTCCTTCGGTACATCTTAGAAATGTACCTTCATGCTCTTTTTGAATTCAGGCATCCCAGTCACTGTCTGACTCTAGACCTCCGGTGCTGAGTCAATGGACATGGTCCCTAGTGGACTTGATACAACCCTGAACTCTAAAACATCTTTGAAAAATCTATTTTCAAACACATAACTTTCCATTGATGAGTGCCACCCTGAAACCTTAAACTTCCATTTCCGAGATGGACACTAGGTTCTTCTTGCGATCAGGTACATAAAAGAGATTCTGGGGTTCCTTGCTTTCTTTGAAGAGTCGACCATTTCCTTGATGACTTGCATTACTTATCATTCCTGTGATCATTGAAGATGTCCCTAGAATGATTGTTATCTTCATCAAGAGATGTGTCTATGCTATTCGGACACTCCTTTGCATGATGGCCAAACTTATTGCAACCAAGGCATTTGCCTTTCCTTCCACCCTTAGATCTGAACTTCTCAGTGAAGTGATCTTCCGTTGTGCCATTATGATAATATTCTCTGCTTCCACTTCACCCTTAGCGAACTTAGAAGAGAGATGTGGAACTCATTGATCCTTTTGTCTTGTCCCTATTGTGTTTGGTGATTGCTCTTTCACTCTTGCTTGGGCATTGTCTTCACCTCAGCTCTGATACCATGTTAATTTTAGGTATGTTCTATGCTAGAGCAATTTATTTCAATTTATTTTCCACATTAGCAATCACATTAGGATAAAGTAAACTGCATATAGAACATAAATATAAATCACAAAAGGCAAGCCAAGACAAGAGGACACAAGATGTGGCACTAGCCAAGGACAAACCCCACAATGTGGCGAAATGCTTGATCAATTCTTCTTTTATGTTCTTCAAAGTTCAGCAAAGAAAGTGAGAGAGATAGTACATTTACAATAGAAGTCAATCACTTTGACTTTTGATATCGGCATGAGATTAGTTGAAGACATATTGCTTCAACTGATTCTCTAAGGTGAATCATTCACCTATTATAGTGCTACATCTCGTCTATTTGCCACACATTACCATGTGACACCTTGCAGTATTGTCACATGTGATGAACCTTGGTTACTGAGTTGCTCTCATCTTCATGCTGCATCTTCCATGGTCTTATTCATTATCAAGCTTCCCATGCTCATGATCTCATTCATCATTATGTTGCCCATGCTCATATCATCATGTTGATTATTATGTTGCCCATGATCTCATACATCATGCTGCCCATACTCATATCATCATGCATCATTACGCTACCCATGCCCATATCATCATGATGCTTATTATGCTTCCCATGATCTCATACATCATGTTGCCTTCCTTCAGAAACAGATGCTTTGGCTATTTCAGCAGTTCCCGATAGTTCCGACTTTTCCAACAATTTCGGCTTTTCCAGCAGTTTCGAAAGTTCCGGCATTTCCGACTTTTCCAGCTTTTCTGGATTTTCCTGTATTTTTGGCTTTTCCTGCATTTCAGGATTTCCCTGCGTTTTCATATTTTCCGGCAATTCTGGCTTGTTCGGTAGTTCCGACTTTTCCTGCAATTCCAGCTTTTCCATCTTTTCCGGATTTTCTAGCAGTTATGGCTTTTCCAGTAGTTCTGAAAATTCCGACTTTTCTGGCAGTTCTGGATTTTCCAGCTTTTCCTTAGGATCTCTCCTCCTACTAAAACCCAAAGACAAGTAGAGAGAGGAAGAGATCCAAGTGTGTGTAGAAATGACTTGAAGTCCTCTTCTATTTATACTAAAACGTAGAGGTTGAATAGACATGACTGTTGGGCTTCTGAGCCTACATAAGTTGCTGGTCAACTTAACAATTTGTCCATAACATAAATGAATTCATAACTTCATAAATACTTATCAGAATCGGATGATATTTAGATCAATCCTACACCTCTCAATGAGAGGGATCCAATAAAAATATCAGTTGCCATAAATAATATGACCCACATAGAGTTTTACCCTAGTTTCCAATTTTAACAAAAAGGGATAATCAGGGACCTAGCTGTTATGAAGATCACGTTGAAGCCCGACGCAAAGTAGGTTAAGTAAAGACCTTACTGTCTCAATCCAAAGTATAAGGAGAAGGTCCGCTTAGAGCTAGACAAGATGCTCATGGAAAGCATCATTGAGCCTATGGAATCTGACTGGGTAAGCCCAATGGTGTTACAAGAGAAGAAGCAGAAGGATGAAATAAGGATATGCGTGGATCTCAGAAAGCTAAATGATGCATGCGTACATGATCCTTTCCCGACTCCGTTCACTGATGAAGTGTTGGACAATGTAGGTGGCCAGGAAGCATATTCCTTCACTGATGGGTTCTCGGGGTACCACTAGATCAAAATTGCGATGGAGGATAGGAGCAAGATGATCTTCGCGACTCAGTAGGGGTGTTTTCAGTACATTGTAATGCCGTTTGGATTGAAGAATGCATCTACATTTTTCTCGTGCGTAGTCATTACTATGTTCAAGGAGTTTATTAATAAGTTCCTGGAAGTATACTTTGATGATTGGACTGTGTTTGGGCTAGTGAAATGCCATGTAGCAAGCTTGCGCCTAATGCTGGATACTTGTCGAAGATACCAGATCACGCTCAATCTAAAGAAATTCTTGTTCTGTGTTCCTTTTGGGACCCTGCTGAGTCATGTGGTTTGTAGGTAGGGATTGAAGGTAGATCTCACAGAGATCACGATGATACTAAATTTGGAAGCACCGAGGAGTGTGAAACAGTTGCACACTACCCTAAGACATACAAGATATTACAGAAAGTTTATCAAAGGCTATGCCTAGATCACCGTGCCTATGGAGAAATTTTTAAAGAAGGATGTCACACTCTGCTGGAACGAGGACTGTAAGAAGATCTTGGATGTATTGAAAGAGAATATGGTCACCGCACCGATTCTAGTCTTCCCGGATTGGAAGAAGGAGTTTCACGTACATGTCAATGCGTCATGTATAGGGTTGGGAGTAGTACTGACATAGGCTGGAAGACGAGACTTGGACCATCCTATCGTGTTTGCAAGCAGAAGGTTATCCAAGGCAGAGAAGAACTATTCCACCATCGAGCGCGAAGAGTTAGCTATGGTATATGTGCTCCAGAAGTTTAGACACTACTTGTTGGGAGGCCATTTTAAGATGTATACAGACCACTCCACGCTGAAGTACTTGGTCAATAAGCCTATGTTGAGGGGGAGAATCTGCAGGTGGCTATTATTGTTCCAGGAATATGATTTTAAAGTTATTGTGAAGCTGGATGATTGAATGCTAGACTAGACCATTTGTCACGCATCGAAACAGGGGAAGAGCCCACTAATTTGGAAGAACGATTGCCTGACACGCAACTATTTTTAGTGCGCGTCGCGGATGGTCATTTTGAGGATATAATACACTTCCTGATGACAAGAACTACCCCAGAGGGATACATCGTCAAACAAAAGAAGGAGTTAGTGGTGCGTGCGAAAGATTTTTCTATCATTACTGGGCATCTGTACAAAATGGGGTCCGATGAGATATTGCGACGATATGTACCTGAGTTTGAAAGAAGCACCATCCTCACGGACGCACATGGGGACGCCGTAGGAGGGAATTATGCAGGGAGAGCAACCATGCATAAAATTCTATGCGCAGGTTTTTGGTGGCCAACCCTCCATCAGGATTCAAAAGCTTACTGCAGGCCATCGCATAGGGATGAGATGCCTTTGAATCCACAGATGACGTTACAACCCTTTGAGAAATGGGCGATAGATTTTGTGGGACCTATTCATCCCCAAGGAAAGATGGGAGTGAGGTACATTATCCCCACGACAAAGTATTTGACTCGTTGGGTGGAGGCATTTTGAGAATTGAGTTGTTGAGCTCTCATGCACACATGAACCAAGAATTCTTCGAGGCTTTGAAAGTGGCTCCAACATTTGCAAACTTACCAAAGATGTCGCGAGCACTATTGGAAAGCATTATGTCGGTGCCCACAGAAGCCATAGATACTAAATTAGAGGAGTCGGTGCCAGAAGTTGAGATGGAGACAGAAGTAACTGCTCTAGAGGTCGCCGAGGTATTAGCCGAAGTCCCTAAATCTCCAAGACCAAATCCCACCCCAACCAAGGAGACTGCGAAGGAAAAGAGGGAAAGAAGCCTGCAATACCTGTGTGCGCATCACCGAGGAGAAACCCACCAAAGCCCACCACAAAGGAGAAGGGAAAAGCCATAAATTTGGAGCCGGAAGAGGAAGAAATCGAAGACATTCCGATGTATGATGAGGATGTGGGAGTTGAAGTGGAGGAGGTTGAAGCCCAGGGTACTGACCCTATCACTCAGTTTCCTGAGCATGTCCCTCCGCGCAAGGGCAATACCAAGTTGTCGAAAGACATCGATGAGAGCAAGACCCCCCTGCAAACCCCTCTATTGCTGGATGACGTTGTTTTCGAAGGACCATGCTTGGGGCGAGTTCCTCTATTGAAACTTGAGGACTTGGACATGGCGGATCATGAGAAGTTCCCACACCTAGCGACCGAGAAACTAATGCGCTGCATCATTAATAAAAACACTGGAATGACCACATTAGAGCCATGGAGGTGGCCAGAGGAGTAGACAAGGCAGGGTTGCTCAACCTGATTTGGGTGTCGCACTACAACTGCACCCAGTTACAGTATTGGTCATCAAGCAACTGCTGTTCTTGGTGCATTATGGGTGTCTGTGGCTGGAGGAGCCAATACCCATAACAGAAAGGTTGATCCACTGGATCACATGATTTACTTACACAAGAGAGAATCTGACCATGATATTTGGCAAAAAAGGTGGTGAACAGGCCCTCGCAGAATCCATGAAAGAAAAGTTTAAGCTGGTGAAGAAGTTGCGCGGATATGCCATATCCAGCATCTACAACCCTACTGTAAAGGTAGTTACACATATTTTAGCAGGGAAAGTGATGAGGAAGTGTCATGCTAATGAGGTTTCTGCACTTGTTGTCGTGCTAGCAGTCCAATGTGCTAAAGGAGTCCAGTTCAACTTGTCCGACTACCTTTGTGGAGATTTCCTAGAAAACTTCTGTGAAATTCAGGAGCTCAACAAGACGTTCCACTATGCATGGCTCTTGCTATCAATTGTGTTGGTAGCATGGGAGCTGCTAGAGGACAATCAATTCCCTTCAGTCATGCCAGACCTAGTAGAAGCATCGAAGTACGCTTTGCTATGGGCGACCAAGTACGCGCAACGAATCAAGGACAACAAGATCTTCTAGATCTTGATGGAAATGAACATCCGCATGGCCATCAATTGGAAGCCACGATTGTCGCCTATGGTGTATGCCAACCTACACGGCTACACAAAATTTAAAGCTGATTTTCATCATGTATCCACTAGGGCGTGGAAGGACCCTGCGTAGAAATGGTACGAATTGCCTTACCTGGAAACAGAAGACGCCATTGATGCGGTACTTGATCAATGGATGGCAGAGTGGCGCGCTACAATAGACTTGGCGGTGGGAGGAAGCAAGTCCACTGCACAGAAAAATAAGGAAGACGCCAAGCTAAATATGACTCAGCTGGTCGAAAGGAGAAATAAGGAGGTCGCTAATAAGGCCCAAGCAGAGTGCAAGGCCGTGAAATAGATAGCAAAGAAGACAGGTGGGATAGAGCGAGGCTCTAACAAAGGCGTGAGGTCGCCTTCACCTAAGACAGAGGAGGAGACAGACAAGCAGCACGGCATGGACCCACAGGAGACATCCACCCGCATCAAGCGCCAAAGGGAGCAAGAGAAAGGAGGGTCTAGGAAGAAAACAAAGGCTACCAAGACATCATTGGACCCTATCACGCTAACAGAGGGTGATCTACTGTAATATCCCTTATCAGGAATATTCCTCAAACACTCCAACCAGAGATGGACTGGGAGGGCATTTACCAGATATGCCGTCTCTGAAAAGAGGACAAGATCCGGAGGCTACTTGGCCCTTTCCAGACTCTGTCTAAGAGTATAGGAGAAAACACTCAAGTGGTATAATGGTCGAGAATGCTCAAAGAGATAAAAATAACAATGGTGCAGCATATAACAATATAACCATAACAAATACTCAAGAAATGCAGAGAGAAATGCTAAGCCATTTTATTATACTGAGTAATAGAATGAGTACAGGAGGTGATCAGGAAGATGGAACCTCGACTTGCATAAGGCAAGTGAAGAAATACACTTAGAAGAGCAAATAAATGGCCCCTCTCTGAACTACGTCCAAGCTGCTGGAGAACTGTCGTGCTGCTGCTGCTACTAGAAATCAAATGAGGATTTGGGGCTGCTCCCCTCCTCAGAAAAGGCTAAAACTCTGGAATCAGACTCTACTCAAGAAACCCAGAAAACCCCAGAAAGCTTTTCTGAAATGGCTGACCCCCGAAAATCACCCCTTGGGGTTCTGTGCAGTCCCTCAATGCTTTGCACTGCCACTGAATGAAACCCTCCAAAAATCTGCCTGAAACCCCTGCCAAAACTCTCCAATATGCAAGGGCTGATCCCCTACTCTATCTCTCAGCACAAATCCTCCTGCAAACCCCCAACCCAGACTCCTACCAAAAAGAATTGCGTCCTCCTCTCAGTGCTGTGCAATCCTCCAAAACGCTGAAGGAACTGCTGCTGAAATGCTGATGAAACTACTTCCGAAATGCCAATGGAAATACCTTGCCCGAGCAGGCACTTGAAGTCCCTCGGGGCTAAGGGTGAGATCTCCGAATGGAGACACTCAATGCACTAAACAGTGCTGCAGACTAGCTAGATAGCCAGTGTGCTCTAAGTCAAAATGAATCTCACAAATGCACATAACTGAATGATCAAAATGAGGGGGCTCCTATCTCCTTTATAGCCTTTGCCTCTCTCAATCCCAAGGCTCACCTCCTCCTGTGTGATTCCTCTATTGCCACGTGTTTCTTCCCTCCTGCGTAGTCCCTCCATGTGTCTGCGTGGGCTCCATTTCTGCGTCCCCCTTTGGTCCCCCAGACTCCCCTTTAAGTCAAAACGTTGTGCTACTAGGAAGTGACTTTTTATTCTAAATGTGAGTTATGTCCCCCTTCCTCACTTTTTTTTATTTACAAATAACTATAGAAGGAAAAAATTGAACAAAATCGAATATTCCAATTAACCATGGCTAATTAGGAATATTACAGTCTCCCCTGGAAAATGTTGCTTGTCCTCAAGAAACTAAAGTGATGGATGCTACAAGATCTTCTCACTCTCCCAAGTGGCATCCTCATCCCGAAAATTCTTCCATCTCACCAAGAATTCCCGAACCGTCCTGCTCCGCAGTTGCCTCTTCCTGGTATCAATGATAGCCTCCGGCTGCAATACCAAATGCCCCTCATCATCCATGGGTGGTAGCTCATCTGTCACTGTCACCTGCTGCCCCAATGTCTTTTTCAGGCATGATACATGAAAAATGTTATGAATCTTGCTGCCTTGTGGTAGCTCCAACTCATATGCAACCTGTCCAATCCTGCGTATCACCATGTATGGCCCATAAAAGCGGGGTTTGAGCTTCTCAGCCCCCTTCTGCTTCAGTGACGACTGTCGGTATGGCTGTAATCATAGGTAGATCATGTCCCCTACCTCGAGCTGTCTCTCCACCCGAACCCTATCGGCATATAGCTTCTGCTAGTTCTGCGTTGTATCTAAGAAGCTAGTTCTGCGTTGTATCCATGTTATCCTTGAGATCTCGAAGGATATCCTGACTCTTTGGATCCAAATCTTGGCTCTAGGAGCCTTGCTATCACCAAACATCATGTCAACAAAAGATAAAGGATGATACCCATATAAGGCATAGAATGGTGACATACCAATGGACATTTGATGTGAAGTATTGTAGCAGTACTCTCCCAAATGTAGCCACTTCAACCATGCTCGCTGCAGCCCACTGACATAGTTACACAAGTAGCCCTCCAGCCACTTGTTAACTATCTCTGTCTGCCCATCCGTCTGTGGGTGATAACTGGTACTCAGTGTCAACTCCGTCCCCACCAATCGAAAAATCTCCTGCCAAAACCCACCCATGAAACGGCTATCCCTATCACTGATGATGGTCTTAGGAAGACCATGTAGCCTTAAGATCTCTCTGAATAACAACTCAGCCACCTGTGCTACTATATAGTGTGCAGATATGGCAAAAAAATGTGCGTACTTCGTCAGTCGATCAACAATGACAAAGATACAATCCTTGCCCTATACCATGGGCAACCCTGTGATGAAGTCCATCGAAATACTCTCCCATTTCCCCTCCAGAATGGGAAGAGGCTGCAAAAAACCCGCGTGATGGCTCATCTCTCCCTTGCTTCTCTAGCAAACATCACACTCCCGAATGTGCTGGAGTACGTCCTCCTTGAGACCCTTCCATGAGAACCTCTCTCTAATGGCTCTGTAGTTTTTAGTAAACCCCTGATGGCCTACCAATGGTGAATCATGTGATGCCTGGAGTATCTTCTTCTTGAGCTGAGACCCCTCAGTCAAGAAGATCTGGTCCCTGTAATAGATGATCTCATCGACCACCCTGTACCTATCATTTGTCACCTGCCCATCTAGAACCTCACATGCAAACTTGTCCTTGGAGTACTCTACTAAGAGTTGAGCCCTCCAGTCTATATCCAAGGTCATAAGAGACAACGTGGCCGGTCTACGTGAAAGGGCATCTGCTACACGTTGTTCTTCCCCTTGACATACTCAATGTCAAATTCATATGCTTGGATCTTACTGATCCACTTCTGCTGCCTCTCCTATAGCTACTTCTGCTCCAAAAAGAACTTGAGGCTGTTGTGATCAGTCCTCACCCTGAACCTGTTACCCACCAAATACTGTTGGTACTTAGCCAATACATGCATGATGGCTAGCATCTCCTTGTCATATATAGAATACAACCTCTCGTGCGAAAGGAGCTTTCGGCTCTCAAAGGCTATAGGGTGACCTCCCTGCATCAACACTATGTTGATCCCCTCTCCTGACGCATCACACTCAAAAACAAATGGCTGCGTAAAATTTTGCAATGCAAGCACTGGGCAGCTGCTCATAACCTCCTTGAGCTTTTCAAAGGCTCGCTGTGCTGTATCCGTCCAACTGAATGGCCCCTTCCTCTTCAAATCTATCAGGGGTGCAGCAAGCTGTGAGAAACCTTTGACGAACTTCCGGTAGTAAGTACAAATTCCAATGAATCGTCAAAGTTCCGTCACGTTTCTCGGCTCCAGCCATTCTTTGATGGCCCTGATCTTCTCCTTGTGTACTCTCACTCTATCCACCCCTATGATGTGTCCCAGATACGACATCTCCATCAACCCAAACTCACACTTGGAGAGTTTGGCATAGAACTGCTGCTCCTGTAAGATACGCAATACTGTCTCAATGTGTTGGAGATGCTCCTCCCAAGTCTTGCTGTAAATGAGAATATCATCAAAGAATACCAACACAAACTTCCTCGGGTGACTACAAAAGATGTGATTCATGCAAGACTGAAATGTAGTGGGGGCGTTGGTTAGCCCAAAAGGCATCACCAAGACCTCAAAGTGACTATAGTGACACCTGAAGGCGGTCTTGGGAATGTCCTGCTCCCTCACGCAAATCTGATGGTACCCAAATCTCAAATTGATCTTTGAGAATAACTGTCCTCCTCTCAACTCATCCATCAACTCATTGATCCTAGGTATGGGGTAGCTGTTCTTCAAGTCTTCTTGTTCAGGGTCCTGTAATCAATGCACATCCTCAATGTACCGTCCTTCTTCTTCACCAACACCACGAAAGAAGCAAAAGGACTCGTGCTCAATCGAATGTGCCCAAGATCCAGCAACTCCTGGATAGCCCACTCAATCTCATCCTGATAGGCCTTGGGGTGCCTATAAGGGGTGGTAATCACAGCCTGTATGCCCTGCTCAAGCTTGATGGTGTGCTCAAACCCTCGATCTGGTGGCTATCTTGGTGGAATATCCCCAAACACTATGGCATACCGATCAAGGATGGACTGTATCTTTGGATGTACCATCTACCGGTAGTCCCTACCTCTGATGCATGTAGCTCCACTGCCCACTCTATGTCTCCCCTCCAGAAGACTGCCTCCATCCGATGAGCCGAAACATTCTGAGGCGGATATGTGTGTTGTCCTCGTATCTTCTCATGCCTCCCTGTCTTCTCATCATCCCACTCCATCTCTAGGGTCTTCCAATCTGTCGTGACCTTCCCTAGAGTGATAAGCCACTGAACACCCAGTATCATGTTGATGTCTGGAATATCGACCACGAAAAAGTGGTCAGTCAATGTGTTACACTAAAAAATGTCACCATGACTATTTACAGTTAGTATGGCTCTATCAACAGTCATGCTATCCTCTTAGGCAAGTCTTATGCCTCTGCTCTCCATGTCAAACTCCAAAAGGAGAGAAAGTCTTTATAAATGTATTTATCTCTGGGGACGCAGGTTCTCTCAACCTTACCTGCGGGGACGCACCCAATGTTCACAAAAGCTGCGTCTTTGGACGCTCTGTATGTAAAGGGGCAGGTGCGTCCCCCTGTAAAGGTTAAAATGCGCAAGTTTCATCTTTAAAAAGTTACTTGTGGTCATTTCTAGAGCATTCTAGAAGGTTGTTCGACGTGTATTGAGCGCCTCCAGATGGTTCATGCACTCCTACCAAAGAGGAACTTATCCCATCAATAAGGGAGCTATCCCATCCAAAGAGGGGATTATCCCATTGATGGTGGACCTGATTAACTTCCTCTTGAGCACTATAAATATAGGCATTGGGCCAGAAGGAGAAGAGGTTGAAAGCTATACATTTCTAAGGGTAAATGCTGCAGGAATTAGGACTCCCATTTAGAAGCTTGTGAGGAGAGATTGCCATCTTTGCTTGTTCTATTTGGAAGTGGGTGAGCTTTGTCAAAGTAGAGGAAGACTCTTGTGGACCCTGGAAGGAGCTTGCACAACACCAAGGCTCAGGTTGTAATGGTTCCTTTTGATTACCTTTAATGCAAATTGGTCCATTCTTCTCAATAACTTGTTGTTTGTGGGTTATTTCATGTACTCCTTGGTCTATATGTTGAATATGCTTTGTTTTATGTTACAAAATGGAGCTATCCTTCTCTAAACATGCATTATGATATGAGAAATCAAGTGTTTCGTTCTTACCTTTGTCCAAACGCTGTTGTAGAAGTCCAAGCTTTGTTGATCTGGATGAGCTCCTCCTTTTCTCCGAAACCTGCAATCACCAACAGTCAAACAATTAAATAGCACCTGATTATAACATAAAACAAAGCATATTCAACATATAGACCAAGGAGTACATGAAATAACCCATAAACAACAAGTTATTGAGAAGAATGGACCAATTTGCATTAAAGGTAATCAAAAGGAACCATTACAACCTGAGCCTTGGTGTTGTGCAAGCTCCTTCCAGGGTCCACAAGAGTCTTCCTCTACTTTGACAAAGCTCACCCACTTCCAAATAGAACAAGCAAAGATGGCAATCTCTCCTCACAAGCTTCTAAATGGGAGTCCTAATTCCTGCAGCATTTACCCTTAGAAATGTATAGCTTTCAACCTCTTCTCCTTCTGGCCCAATGCCTGTATTTATAGTGCTCAAGAGGAAGTTAATCAGGTCCACCATCAATGGGATAATCCCCTCTTTGGATGGGATAGCTCCCTTATTGATGGGATAAGTTCCTCTTTGGTAGGAGTGCATGAACCATCTGGAGGCGCTCAATACACGTCGAACAACCTTCTAGAATGCTCTAGAAATGACCACAAGTAACTTTTTAAAGATGAAACTTGCGCATTTTAACCTTTACAGGGGGACGCACCTGCCCCTTTACATACAGAGCGTCCAAAGACGCAGCTTTTGTGAACATTGGGTGCGTCCCCACAGGTAAGGTTGAGAGAACCTGCGTCCCCAGAGATAAATACATTTATAAAGACTTTCTCTCCTTTTGGAGTTTGACATGGAGAGCAGAGGCATAAGACTTGCCTAAGAGGATAGCATGACTGTTGATAGAGCCATACTAACTGTAAATAGTCATGGTGACATTTTTTAGTGTAACAGATTTCCCCCTAAAGTGCGAAGCCTGTAATAGATTAGGGTTTTGTATTATCTAGGAAGGGTGAAGCGCTTTATCATTTCAAGGATTATCTCGTGGAGAGCCTGGTCAGAACCTGCAATTTTCAACACAAAATACATGTATAAGATTATATCATCACTGAGGTAGGCATTCCCATACTCAGATCAAAACTTTTAACTAACAGACTAACTACTCTGATATAGGAATGATCTTGTAGTACATCATAATCATAGACTTGTGTAGACACAGTATGGGCGCAACCATCTGTTTATGATTAGTCTACTTAGATAATGAATACAAAACTCCTCGCAGCCTGGATGGTGGAAACTAGATCCAGGGTCTTCATTTCTACTTCCCGAATTGGTACGATTCTATCCATGTGAATAAATGAGTTGATGTCGAACATGGTAGAAACCACTTGATTACCAGTCGATGATGTAAACTATTAACAAGTGTGAGAGAGACCACCAGTAATTTCAATGGTTCTCAAAGTACCCAGTACAATCCATGAGATGTGAATGAATGAGTTGATGTCGAACATTTCACGGAGTCCTTCGATCGAAAGTCAATGATGTAAACTGACGTCAAAGGCGAGAAACCTGCCATTGATGCATGCAGACTTCAAGGTACTGACGATTTCTAAGTCATCTCTCTAGATAATGTGTTGATGTCGATAGAAAGAAACCCGTTGCAGGCAAGCCCACAACACGAAATCATTGTTCAAGTTGAAGAAATGTTGCTGTAAGGACTGACTCAGGGATGGTCAAATGGATGACAAGTATTTTGCAGATGAAAGTTTTGCTTGCAGACCTCTTGAACACATAACGACACAACAGATGGCTTGGTGATAAACGACTCAAAGTTAATCCCCGGAACCCGGTTGAAGACTTTCAAAGTGGTTTGATCAACTGTGAGGTAAAAGATTTCCCAACCCAGGTGAATGAAAAGTGTCGTGTTCAAGAGTGGTAATAAAGTTTCTTCTGAGACAAAAGGTAACAAATAGGCTCATTCTTCTCTCTTTTCCCCCACCATTTCTGGCAAGTACCTCTTTATTTTTAACAAGCTTGAGGAGGATAACATATGCTTGATTATAAGCTCATCCTTCGGATGAGTCCAACCTAGTTTTGATTCGAACCCTAGGAAGGAGTGGTTCGTTCCTATTTGTAATTGAACAGGTCCTTTACTGTGAAATTTTAACGAGTCCAGTATAGGAAAAACTCGGCGTTTTTCAATTTTTTAGAGAGTCTGAAAAACTTAAGAAGACTCCAAGTTGAACTTTTTCGTAGATTTGTATCCCCCAAGCCCAAAAAAGTATAAAATAATACCTGGGGGAACCGCTTGATCTTGCGACCAAGGAGTACTTTCATGATTAGTGTCTCTGACCTGAAAAGTAAAAAGTGATCAAGGACACATCGTTTTATTTCCAGTATCGAATTTGAAACGACAAAAATCCGGCGATCTTTTCTTGTTTTTACGGTCAGAAAAGGGCTATAAGAGGACCGTCTTTTAATTCCATTTTAACGAGTGTAAAAGAAACGCTCGGCAATCTTTTCATGTTTTAGGAGTCAGAAAAGGGCTTAAAAGATGACTCTAAGGTTTCACTTTTTCGTAAGTTTTAACGAGTTCGAAAAAGGGATAAAAATGTACTCATGGTTTTCATTTTTTAGTAAGTTTTAACGAGTTCGAAAAAATGATAAAAATGTACTCATATGGCCGACTTTCAATTTAATTTACGAGCAGGGAAAGACGGAAAGAACTCGGCATTTTCATTTGTTTTACGAGAATGAAAGATAGCAAAATAATCTCGGGATTTTCATGAGTTTAACGAGTCTTGAAAATAACTGAAATTGACTCGAAATAGGTTTCATTTTTACAAAAGCTTGAAACAGGTAAAAACTATGCTTCAAAGTAGTTTCATTTTTTCACAAGCTTGAAACAGAGAGAAAACTGTGCTTGATGCCCCCTAAGCGTAACTGCTAGAGCGCATGCCCCCCAGCTTCATTTCATTCAACTAAGTACAAGCGGGATGGGATGAAGGTTCATGTACGAGATCGTTTGAAAGACTCGACCTAAAACTGTAAGAAAATTATGCAAAACACTGAAATAACTAACCTAAACTTACAACTTAACATTTACGAGATCTAGTCAAATTCTCGATTCAAGTAGAGGAGGATTTGTTTCATTTTTTAACGAGCTTGACACAGGAAAAGAACTATGCTCGGATTCGGTTTCATGTTTACGCAAGCTTGAAACAAAAAACTATGCTTGTTATAAGTTCACATGCCCCCATCATAATGATGCAAAATGAGGTACATGCCCCCCAAGCTTCATTGCATTCAATGAGGAGGATGGAATGAAGCTTTACTTTCAAAATCTTGGAAAGACTTGTGGGAGTTGTTTCATTTTTTAGTGAGGTTGACACAGGAAAAGAACTGTCCTCAAAACCCTTGTTTCATTTTTTAAACGAGCTTGACACAAGATAAGGAACTATGCTCATAACTACTCGGCAATCTTTTCATGTTTTAGGAGTCAGAAAAGGGCTTAAAAGATGACTCTAAGGTTTCACTTTTTCGTAAGTTTTAAAGAGTTCGAAAAAGGGATAAAAATGTACTCATGGTTTTCATTTTTTAGTAAGTTTTAACGAGTTCGAAAAAATGATAAAAATGTACTCATATGGCCGACTTTCAATTTAATTTAGGAGCAGGGAAAGACAGAAAGAACTCGGCATTTTCATTTGTTTTACGAGAATGAAAGATAGCAAAATAATCTCGGGATTTTCATGAGTTTAACGAGTCTTGAAAATAACTGAAATTGACTCGAGATAGGTTTCATTTTTACAAAAGCTTGAAACAGGTAAAAACTATGCTTCAAAGTAGTTTCATTTTTTCACAAGCTTGAAACAGAGAGAAAACTGTGCTTGATGCCCCCTAAGCGTAACTGCTAGAGCGCATGCCCCCCAGCTTCATTTCATTCAACTAAGTACAAGCGGGATGGGATGAAGGTTCATGTACGAGATCGTTTGAAAGACTCGACCTAAAACTGTAAGAAAATTATGCAAAACACTGAAATAACTAACCTAAACTTACAACTTAACCTTTACGAGATCTAGTCAAATTCTCGATTCAAGTAGAGGAGGATTTGTTTCATTTTTTAACGAGCTTGACACAGGAAAAGAACTATGCTCGGATTCGGTTTCATGTTTACGCAAGCTTGAAACAAAAAACTATGCTTGTTATAAGTTCACATGCCCCCATCATAATGATGCAAAATGAGGTACATGCCCCCCAAGCTTCATTGCATTCAATGAGGTGGATGGAATGAAGCTTTACTTTCAAAATCTTGGAAAGACTTGTGGGAGTTGTTTCATTTTTTAGTGAGGTTGACACAGGAAAAGAACTGTCCTCAAAACCCTTGTTTCATTTTTTAAACGAGCTTGACACAAGATAAGGAACTATGCTCATAACTACTCGACAATCTACCTAACAAAAAACTTTACTCTAAAAACCTTGATTCATTTTTTAACGAGCTTGACACAAGACAAGGAACTATGCTCATAAAAATCCTTGATTCATTTTTTAATGAGCTCGACACAAGACAAGGAACTATGCTCATGACTACTCTCTACAATCTACCTACTTAACCTACCCTTGTTTCATTTTTTAAAGAGCTTGACACAAGACAAGGAACTATGCTCAAAAAGTTCGCATGCCCCCAGGATAATGATGCAAAGTGAGGTACATGCCCCCCAAGCTTCATTGCATTCAACCAAATAGATGGAATGAAGGTTCACTTTCAAGATTTAACTTGAAAAGGGGGTTGTTTCAATTTTTAACGAGGTTGACACAAGAAAAGAACTATCCTCATACCTAATTCATTTTTTAATGAGGTTGACTTAGTAACAGGAACCATCCTCATACCTGATTCATTTTTTAACGAGGTTGTCTCAGTAACAGGAACCATCCTCATACCTGATTCATTTTTTAACGAGGTTGACACAGTAAAAGGAACTTTCCTCGTGCTAGCCTGTTTCATTTTTTAACGAGGTTGATACAGGAAAAAACTATCCTCGTAATATCCAATTTCATTTTTTAACGAGGTTAAGACGGGAACAAACTATCCTCGCACACACTGATCATGGATTCCAACTAGAAGAAAGACATGTCAATGGACACACCTTGATCATGGCTTCCAAGAGGTCTTCATCAGAAGGAAGAATAGTTCTCTGGAAGGAACACATGTCAAGGGACTCAAAAGGGATAAGAACATCATGTTCAAGTAATCCCATAGAGTTTTCCATGTCAATTACCGGATCTAAATCAACAGTGAGAGGCTCACTTACATCGGTAACTGAAAACATGGGACCAGTTGCCACATAATTAACCCGTGGCAGGGTAGATACCACTTTAGAATCAGGAACTTTTAGGGGTGTCATATTATTGGTAGTTGAGACAAGACTAGGGAACGAAAGCTGGTCTACAGTCACAATATTTCCATTGTGAGGGAAAGACATCACGCGAAAGAGTGTCGATACGACAGCTTTCATTGCATAAACATAGTCTCGCCCAAGGAGTAAATTGAAATCCAAGGGACCTCGAACTACCATAAGATCAATACAAACAGTTTTACCTTCCAAGGTAATGGAAAACTTAGGAAGGATCCCTAAAGGTTCACTAATGGTTCTGTTAAAAGCTTTCAGATTCTGCGTAATAGGCGCAAGCTGAGGGGAACCCAAAGCTTTCCAAACAGTTGAGGATAAAATACTAACAGAAGCACCTTCATCTACCTGAGTACGATGTATGTCCCTACCACCAGCCTTGACAATGATTTGGAAAGGGATGGAGGAAGGAAGACGAGGTTCTGTCAGTCTATTCCAATCAAAGGAAAAGTCCTCAGTGCTTGGAGGGGGTTCTATAGAAACAGGTGAAATGCCCCCTGGCATAGAAGAATCTGATGTAACAAGAAGAACCTGAGCGGTATGAAGTTCACTCTCCAAAGGGAAAGTGTGATCGACCGAATGTGAAATTGAATCGACCACTTGATCAACTAATGGATCATCAACCTGAGTGACATGAGTTTCACTCATACAAGGGTTTTGATCGACTGTACTTGAAGTTAGATCAATCACTCCGTCAGTTGACGGTAGGTTGGGAGAAAGTTTACGGTAACCAGTTGGAAATTCTTGCGGTGGAACAGTAAGGTTTTCCAACAATGTTGAGGCTTCATAATGGGAGTCCTAATTCCTGCAGCATTTACCCTTAGAAATGTATAGCTTTCAACCTCTTCTCCTTCTGGCCCAATGCCTGTATTTATAGTGCTCAAGAGGAAGTTAATCAGGTCCACCATCAATGGGATAATCCCCTCTTTGGATGGGATAGCTCCCTTATTGATGGGATAAGTTCCTCTTTGGTAGGAGTGCATGAACCATCTGGAGGCGCTCAATACACGTCGAACAACCTTCTAGAATGCTCTAGAAATGACCACAAGTAACTTTTTAAAGATGAAACTTGCGCATTTTAACCTTTACAGGGGGACGCACCTGCCCCTTTACATACAGAGCATTCAAAGACGCAGCTTTTGTGAACATTGGGTGCGTCCCCGCAGGTAAGGTTGAGAGAACCTGCGTCCCCAGAGATAAATACATTTATAAAGACTTTCTCTCCTTTTGGAGTTTGACATGGAGAGCAGAGGCATAAGACTTGCCTAAGAGGATAGCATGACTGTTGATAGAGCCATACTAACTGTAAATAGTCATGGTGACATTTTTTAGTGTAACACAATGTGTAGGTGACCATCGTCACTGAAAGCTCTGGAACATAATGAGCACACATCATGGTCTGATCTCCTGGGACCAAGACTGAAAACCCATCGAAGCTCTCTGTCTGTATACCTCTCTGCTCAACCATCTGTGCATCGATGAAGTTGTGGGTCACCCCACTGTCAACCAAAACTGATACTCGTTGGCCACGTACTGACCCTCGTACGTGTAGCGTCAGATACTTGGGAACTTCTCACAATGCTGCAAGGGCCCCTCTGGTGGGTGCAAAAGATGCACCACCTGCTGCTGGTGGTGGAGGTGGAAAAGATCCCTATACGGCATGGCTATCTCCTACCTCCACATCATCCTCGTCATCCTCTTCTCCACTACTCTCAGAGAATACCTCAATAAAATGTGCTTTGCCAGCAACACATCGATGTCCCGGTGCCCACGACTCCTGACATGTGAAGCGCAACTGCTTCTTCTTCAGCTCCCTCCCGACATCATCATCAATTTGTACTCATCCTGGATTCCCCTTTGGAGGTGGAATCCTCACATCCTTCCCCTTAGACTGAAAAGTCTGTCTCTTGGGGTAAGGTGTCTGGGTCCTCGGTAAGACATCCTGTAAGTCCCGAGTCCTGTTGATAGCGTCCTGGAGTGTGGCTGGTCTAGTGGATCGGACTAGACCCCGAAGTGGCTATGCTAACCCCTCAACATACATATAGACACTCCGTGCCATGGATAGGTCTGGAACCATCACAAAGACCCTCAAGAAATCTGCAATGTAGATCTTTGGGTTCCCTGTCTGTTTGAGCCTTGTCAACTCAACAAAATGCTGCTCTGGATACCTCCGATCAAATCGCTCCATCAATCTCCTAGTAAACTCAGCATATGTCATCACTGTAGAGTGCCCGAGTGTAACCATCCCATAAAACCACCAATCTTGGGCCTCACCATCCAAATGCAATGTTTCCACCTTGATGGCCTCTGTCTCCAACATCTGGTTAAGCTGGAAATAAATGTCTAGCTTCTCCACCCAAGACTTTGCCAAACTGTTCAATGAACCATCAAACATAGGCAAGTGGAATCTACTCGCTGCACAGTGGGTGTCACTATCATGGTAATGTCGGTACCCTCTATGATGGTCGTGGGGTCTACTATCCCGCTGGAGCTAAACAAAATCTCTGAACGAGAGGGCTTCCCTGAACTCCTGCCCATAGGCCTAGTACTCTGCAAAATAATCGCCCATATGTTTGGGCTCTACCTCCTGCTGGGCTACGGTCCCCGTGTCTGCTCCTAAGAAAGTGGGCATGGTAGAGTGTGTAGGGGCATGTGAGGCCACCTGCTGCGCAGTGTCACACTGCTCTGGAAAATGGTGGGATGCCCCCGATCCCTCACCAACCTGGAAAACCCATGGGCTCTCACACTGTCTGGCATCTACTGCCGTGAATCTCTGCCCCATCACCTCAATATGCCTCGACAGATCCTGCACTGATTTGAGGAGCATATTCACAAATCTCTTCTTTGATTTTAATTTTAATATAGAGTTTAGGTTATATATAGAATTATGATATTAATATTAATATATATGTTAGTTTTTTTATTTTAATTTTAATATAGAGTTTAGGTTATATATAGAATTATGATATTAATATTAATATATATGTTAGTCTTTTAGATTTTAATTTTAATATTGGTTTTAGTTTAATGTCTTTGTTTTATAGATTTTAAATATTTGATATTAATTTATAAAGATTAAATAACTATTAATTTATTCAAATAACAATAAAAACAATTAATATTAATTCATAATTATTAAAATCAATTTTAGGTTTCTTTTTAAAATCTCTCTGGCCGACCTGTGCTGTTCCTTTATTATTCCCTCATCAGTATTTATTTCTTCCATCTGGCTCTTCTTTTATCATATTCTATCATCTTTCTCTTACCCTGATGACGGATCCCATTTGGGATTCGAAACGTTGGTGTAAAAATTCCATTACTGTGGGTTCTCCGGTCAAAAATTCAAAAAATCTCTTCTTGTCATCATCTGCCATCAGGGCCTCCTACTCTACGTCCACCATAGGCTCCTCCTGTTTTGCGTCCACCACCGGAACACGATCTCCCTCTCCATAAGTGTTCTCCAACCTACGCCCAATGTCTATCTCCAACCTCTATAACAGATGTAGGGTTTTTCGCCTGGTGTCATAGATTGCTAGCTCCATAAGCTAAGCTAGATCTATGCTCTAATACCACTGTAATATCCCTTATCAAGAATATTCCTCAAACATAAGAAAACTCCAACCAGAGATGGACTAGGAGGGCATTTACGACATATGTCACCTCTGAAAAGAGGACGAGATCCGAAGGCTACCTGGCCCTTTCTAGACTCTGTCTAAGAGTATAGGAGAAAACACTCAAGTGGTATAATGGTCGAGAATGCTCAAAGAGATAAAAAAAACAATGGTGCAACATATAACAATATAAACATAACAAATACTCAAGAAATGCAGAGAAAAATGCTAAGCCATTTGATTATACTGAGTAATAGAATGAGTACAGGAGGTGATCAGGAAGATGACACCTCGACTTGCATAAGGCAAGTGAAGAAATACACTCAGAAGAGCAAAGAAATGGCCCCTCTCTGAACTGCGTCCAAGCTGCTGGAAAATTTCCGTGCTACTGCTGTTGCTAGAAATAAAATGAGGATTTGGGGCTGCTACCCTCCTAAGAAAAGACTGAAACTCCGGAATCGAACTCTACTCAAGAAACCCAGAAAACCCCAGAACGCTTTTCTGAAATGGATGACCCCCGAAAATCACCCCCCTTGGGGTTCTGTGCAGTCCATCAATGCTCTGCGCTGCCACTAAATGAAACCCTCCAAAAATCTTCCTGAAACCCCTGCCAAAACTCTCCAATATGCAAGGGTTGATCCCTTGCTCTATCTCTCAGCAAAAATCCTCCTGCAAACCCTCAACCCAGACTCCTGCCAGAAAGAACTGTGTCCTCCTCTCAGTGCTGCGCAGTCCTCCAAAACGCTAATGGAACTGCTGCTGAAATGCTGATGAAACTACTGCAGAAATGCCAATGGAAATACATTACCCGAGCAGGCACTTGAAGTCCCCTGGGGCTAAGGGTGAGATCTCTGAATGGAGACACTCAATGCACTAAACAATGCTGCATACTAGCTAAACAGCCAGCGTGCTCTAAGTCGAAATGACTATCACAAATGCACATAACTAAATGATCAAAATGAGGGGGCTCCTCTCTCCTTTATAGCCTTTGCCTCTCCTAATCCCAAGGCTCATTTCTTCCTGCGTGATTCCTCTCTTGCCACGTGTTTCTTCCCTCCTATGTAGTCCCTCCATGTGTCTGCGTGGGCTCCATTTCTGCGTCCCCCTTTTGCCCCCTTGGCTCCCCTTTAAGTCACAACGTTGTGCTACTAGGAAGTGACTTTTTATTCTAAATGTGAGTTATGTCCCCCTTCATCACTTTTTTTTATTTACAAATAACTATAGAAGGCAAAAATTGAACAAAATCAAATATTCCAATTAACCATGGCTAATTAGGAATATTACATCTACACAACATTGGTGACACGGTGCGAGATGTCACCGCGGAGGCCCTGCAATAGTTTGAGCAACAACAACAAATAATCTTGGGAGCTATCTAGATAGGTTTACAAGAGCTGCAGACCCGTGTGTCTCAGGCTAGCACGGTTTCCACCAGCCTTGCTATCGGCACTTCAGAGGCTGCCGAGATGTTATGCGTGAAGGCCTCCAGTGCGATAGTGCTGCCTAATGGAGCACTAACCATAGAGAACGAAGCTGACAGACCCATTTTCAACACCCTAAAGGGAGTAGGTTTGAATCTGGCAGTGCTCTCGGGTGAAGCACTCTACCTCTTGCAGGATGGAGTAATTGCAAAATTGAGGGCCCATGAGCACTGTGCCCTCCAAGTGATCAGTGAACATCGGATCAACAATACATAGATGGCACTATAACGAGACTCTGCCATTGCCATTTTGACCAAGGCAACCAATCAGAACAAGCGCATTATGCAGGTCATCAAGGAGGCATGCCAAATGGTCCTAGAGTTGGCCATTCCTGAGGAGGAGCCAGTCGAGGTGCGCATCCGCAAGCTAGCTAGGGGGTGCGTGATACTCGTATTGAGATGGTGAAGGTTCAGTTGGAATTGAAACTGCAAATCACAGAATTACAGTTGAAGGCCCAGCCTTCAACTCCACCAGAAGTAAAGGAAGCGGGCGACCGCTGTCACAGAAGAAATAGCGGTGGTGGACAATGCAGTAGCAGACTACACACAACTTTTTGAGCAGTCGTTTGAGGTCCTGAAAAGCTTGTAGGAGGACCGTAATGTATAGCGACTAGAGACAAAAGTGTGAGAGCTAAAACAACGCTATGATGAGGTCAAGGGCACAGCGCGAACCGTAACACTGACACAAAGACTAGAAAACTGCAGGAGGCCAATTAGCTAAAAGAACAGGTGGATGCAGCACTACCTAAGGAAGCAGTGTTGAAGGCAAGACTGAAGCCCTGGCAAGATGAAGCTTACACGGTGAAGGTCTCTATTGAATGAAAGCTTGTGACTCTGCAAGCAATGCAACAAAATATTTAGGCCGACAATTCAAGAGCACTGACCGAGCAGATGGTTGAAGACGCAAAGCAGGCAGTCGCATAGTGCATGAATGAGGTTGTGGTCATACGAGTTAAGCTGGACGGGCTTCGTGAAAAGATCTCAGCACCTGCCGAGTGACTCGAGGGTAAGTCACAATGTTTGTGTTGGGGGCCCGTTGTGAACGGGATCCCCCAAGACAGTTTTGGGACTAAAAGCCCAGATTTTGGGTCGAGTCTTGTAATAAACTTGTAAAGACTCCACATTTTGTGGTTTCGGAGTGCAAAGGTGTCACGAGTCATAAATGGTTGTCCGCCCTTATTTTAATAAAATAAAGTTGGCTGTAAAAGATCTACCCATGGTCCATAGACCATGGGATTGTATAAAAAGAGCTAAGTAAGTAAGCTCTAAGTAGTTGAATAGTTGCTAAGCTAGTCATAGCTCTGAAGTAAGAAGTCTAAATCTTGGGTCGTAGCGTAGGTAAAGGCTCTACAGCTGACTACGCAGAGCCCTAGGGTAGAAGTCCGCAGCTGAGTGCACGGACCCCTGTAGTTGTGTGCGCAGGGCAAATAGAATCTGTAATCATCTAAAGATATCAATAAAGAGAACATTTCTACTAATTTCGAGTCTTTGTTCCTGCTAATGCATCTTGACATGTTATGTATGAATTTAATTTATAATGCTTATATGACGCGTGAATGTATGTAGTTATGTTGGTTAAGTGAATTCAAGTAAGAACATATGTTTACGTGGGGCTAACTATGATTGTTTGATAAGATAAGACGCTTAGAATAGTTTGGGAATTTGCACAGTATGTTGCCCTAGCTGCACGAAAGTACTTGAGCTACAGGTTAGGGCTGCGCGAAGGTCAATCGCACCTTTTCACGGAGGTACTGAAGGGCGGAATAGAGGGCTAGTCTGGCAAAGTGACCTGGGCGAAGGCAGGAATAGAAGGAATAAACCAACATCATAACCATTTCAGGGTGCAGAAACTTGGTTCCAGCATCCCCCCATACTAATTTTGGTGAGACTTCGATCCACACTCCGTGGGCTGATGCCAAAATGGCCAATAGTGTAGGGATTTGTTTAGCTAACTAACATTGAACCCAGGTCAGGCCCCCACAAGCCAACAATAAGATTTCCTAGTGTGAGGCCTGGGGGGTTCCTAGAAGATCCTTGATGGTAGATGGAACTCCCAGAGTTACAGTTCTTTGAGACTTCCCTAATGGACTATGCTAGAAGCCCAAAAAGTGTAATGGAATAGCCTAAAGAATTACAATGATAGAGAAGTGGGTGGCTTACCTTGGGTAGTTTAAGCTAGGGGATGTAGGGATGTAGATAGGGAGGTTGTTGGAGTTGGTACTTGGCATAGTTCTTGTTTGGTACAAACTATGTGTCCATTGTTGGCTCTAGGTGAGATTTTTTCCTTTGGTAATCATAGCCCAACTCGAAGGTGGCCCAATACTAAAATATTTACAACAATGTGGTCTATGGCTAGGTGGAATATCTGAGGTTTGTAGCCACTTAGTCGATATTTACAAATACAAGTTCTCATGTGTCTTATGTGATATTTAATTGGTGTAATTATCTTATTAATTATTGTTGTTAACTTATCAACAGGTTGCACTTGATTTATGTGTTCCTAAGTCATTTGCATGATATTTCATATTGTTATACTTGCACATTTATATAATTTATGGGGCATTATTACCTACATCATTTATATTTATGTAGTTGATAGATAATATATCAAGTATGCAGCTGAAAAAAGTTCGATAGTTTGAGGAATCCACATTTATCATTGACATGTAGTCAGTGGGAAGTAGATCCCTTAGTACAATCAATGACAAGTCAACCATATATTTAATTAGTTGACTCAATTGATAATTCATAAGTGTTTGATGAGTGATGACTTCTAATGTCTGGTCGACTAGATAGTTATCCTCGTCATTCATTAGGTTAAGCCAAATTTTGGAGACAAATACTAGAGGGGAGAATTGGTATCATAATGCAAATATTTAGATAACATTGTTAAGTGAGGTTCCTTATGTAGCCAATGGTGGATAGAAGGTTTTAGGTCTACCATAAAGTGATATCAAAGTGTCAATTTTAGCACTAAGCCTACATCAACTAGAGAAAAAGCACAAAGGAAATTCTTAGAATCATATTTGGTTGAAAATGTGTAGAAGCATAAAATTAGCCAAGTTTAGATTACCAAGATGACCCTAGAGAGTTGGAGGAAAAATATGGTCAACTATATCAACTACCTAGTCAATTTGTGCATTATAGTGATCGAATAGCATTATGGTGGTAACTTCCATCAAAATTTGACTGATTCAACTATCAAGTCAAGTCATATTTATATTGGAATAGCATACTCTATTAGTTAGTTCAATCAGATAATAAATTTTTTAGTCAGTTCAACTGATAGTTGATTGGTTACTTGATTCGAATGATGACCGACTAGTTTGTTAACTCAATCAATGGTTGACTAGTTAGTCGTCCTCACTAATGGTTGACTGGTTAGTTAGCCTAACCAACAGTCGATTTGTTAATTACTCAACCAACGATTGACTAGTTCATTAACCTAACCAGTGGATTACTAGAATACTACATTGGTTGAGTTTACCATGATGGTTAAATAACTCGACCATTTGGTCAAATCATGTTTGCAGTTTGTAATATTCTTGGCTTAATCCCAAAATTGTAATGGATATATACAAGTGACACTCAAGTCGATGATCCAATACATGATATCCAGGCTAGTGAGTCGGTTTATGTTGAGGCCATAGTTTCTATGTGTATAAGTGTGTTAGGCCTATGAGCTAATATATAGATGTGATTTTAAGACCAGAGTGCCTATTTGATTAGGCTAGAGAGCATATGCGTTAAAAGGCCAATGAGTCTAGTAGATGTAATATGTAAAAAAATTGATATTAATAAAATAACACCATAGTTACAGATTGTGGGATAAGAAGAAAATGAAGGGCTAGGACTCCACAAGAGGGAAAAGTAGGGGTGTGAAACTAAGACATGGTTCCTAAGCCAAATAACTATTACCAATATAATATTCCTAAGTAACTTTATGGATGATGTAAAAATATATAATAACATTATAATATATTTTAATGTAATATTAGTTATCCTAAGCTATCAATAAAAGGTAAATAAGGAATTTCACATTATCAATGCTACTGATGAGACTATTGTGTCTTCTCTAAGGAAATCCATACAAAGACTAGCTACTATACCCTATGGATATTTGGTGGATCTAGGTACAAGTGCACTTCTCCTTGGGTTGCTTTGGGGAGGGAGAGAGCCCTAAAGAGAGAATTTTAAGTATAGATGTCCTTGTGTAGGGCTTGGAGGGTACCCAGAAGCCCCTGAGGGCAGATAAAACTCCTAGCAACCTGTTGTGGCCAGCAACAACCCCCCTTCTTATTTTAGTTTTGACATCAATACTAAATAAGTGGGGACCCTTCATCTAGAAAATAACGATAAATTAGAACTTTTATTTCCTTTTTGAATAAATCTTACTATCATAAACTTAGGAGAATATACGCAAAAATCCAAAAAGACTTAAGTTTATGATGAGTTCGAATAAAATATTTCTCTTAATAATAAAAGCATCGCATCACAAAAAGGAAATAATGACATCATATAATCAAACTCCTACAAATGCGAAATCGCGATGCGAGATCGCACACCACAGGAACTCATCGCATCGTATTTTTCATATGCTTCAAACATCACTTAAGGTGAAATACTTCAAAGCTAGCAATATGCGATAACGAGTCTCGCAAATCGCATTTCGTAGAAACACATGGTAATGAATGATTGTCAAAACATAACGGATTAGCGATATTTCGATCTGCGATATTGCGAAGCAAATCACAAAATCACATTATCGCAGATCTGTAGGGCACGTCATTCCAAAAAGGTTTTTCGTAATTCGATGTCAAGTCATGCGCATTAATGTTAATTTAATAAGTTAGCTGATGATCATTAATGACATAAGGTTTCAATTGATCAAGAAGTCATTTCACGTAGGGTGATATATTTTATATGATTTCAACATTTAAAGCTTTCCCGTCACCTCATTCATATCATTACTCTTTCCTGATTTCATAAATTGCAAGAGCAAAAAACATAAAGGTATACGTAGCAATGTTCTGAGTATAATGGGAAAAGAAGGAGAAACTTCGATTTCTGAAGTCATCTAAAAAAATGTGCAAGAGGCAAAAACTAGCACCAAGGAAACCTGGATCAAGAAACAGAGGTAGTTTTCGATGCGCAATTCAGGAAAAACCCCTTGAGAAGGAAAGCCTCTGAATGCTCAGTTGCCAGAAAATCCGAAAAATTGCAAGAAAAAGTGCTAAAGGCTAAAAGCAAAACTCGAGTTCTAAAAACAGTGGTATTTATCAGGGATATATTTAAATGTTGTGTAAATTTCTCCCAAATGCACAACATTTACAAAACAACTGGAGGCAAAAGGCTGAAGAAAGAGAAGAATCCATTAATAGGTTGACCAAGTTGAATTGGGATTCTTAATGGCAGTACTTGGTTAAACCACACAGTCAATGCATGACTCTCAAATGCCTCACTAACTCTGCCGAGAAGATAGCACCAACTCTTGTCGATTCTGCTTTCACAAGACAACTAAAGTCAGAGGTCGGCCAACCAACTCTCCTCAACCCGATGCTGAATGCTTGCAACCACAGAGAACAGATACATAGATAATAATTTGTAGATTCAGTTTTAGTTTTAGTTTTGCCTTGGATGAGGACAGTCATTTAAACCACCTCCTATATTTTTGTAATAGACTATTTTTAGGATTTAGCTAGTAGTATTTCAACCCTTCTCATGCATTTAGAGAAGGGTCTTGAAATTTGTCAAAAACATTTCCTCAGAACATGCACTTCTACACCCTCGAAGGAGGTTTTGATGAATGAATGGAACAAGGTTTATTGATATCTGTGTTTAATATCTTCTATTGAAATTGCACTTTTGTACTCTTAGTAGACGTTGAACTAAGAAGAGATAGATCATTATTGTTGAAGCTCATGAGTAGAACTTGTTATCAATGGTACTTTTATCTCTTAATGATTTCTGCTTATGTGTTTAAGTGATATTCATGTTCAGTTATTTATATATGAATGCCTGAATGCTTGAGTTATCATTTGGCACTTTTGTACGGTGATGGCTATTCTATTTGTGCATAATATATGAATGACTTATTATGTGATATGTTTTTCACAACTGTTCGGCTAACTTCTTATACGAAACAGTTCATCTTTATTGAATTCTTTTCTTATAGCGATTGAATGATCTTTATTACCAATTGTTGTAGAAACTATTTTAGATTACATAATCAAAAGAATAAATCCTGGGTTAGTTTTAGAATTAGATATTTCTGTTCATTAGAATATAGTATTTGGATGTTGTTAGATTATATTTAGAATAAAAGCATTTTACTTAGGAACTATTAGGAAAGAAATATCAATTCTCAACACACACACATCAATTGGGAAATTGGTCCCATATCCCAGTCAGACCCACCATCCCAAATGGGAAAGGAGCTGCTTACCAAGGTCTGGATCGGGTGGGTATCCCCCTTGTTGTCCAACTCTTTCCTTACACTTTTCAAGGAGCAGCCGGATCCTGGTATTTTTCATTACCATCCGGATCTATCACTAGTTGGGAAATTTTCCAAGAACAATTCTTGACTAAGTTCAGTGATGATAGGTCTACTGCGACATTGATTAATGACCTGTCAAATCTTAAGACCGAAACAAGAGAACCTATCAAAGATTTTAACTCATGTTTCAACAAACTTTTGAATAAAATTCTTGCCGCTTCCAAGCCTAGCGAAGAAGTTCGAAGTGAATGGTAAATATCAGCTCTACCATCAAACATAGCGATCTTTGTCGATAGGGCTGCCAAAACAACTTTGGCTGAGAATATGAAAGAAGCAATAGTGGTAGAAAAACATATCATAGCCCTAGAAGGTCACTTTTAAAGAAGATCCCAAGAAAAAACAAGTAAAGGACCCATTTGATTTAGAAGGATTGCAAAAAGTTTTGAAATCCATGTCTAACAAGATGGTCGATATAAAGAAACAAGTAGCAGAGACTTCTTCTAGAAAGCCTTACAGGCCTTATAGAAGAAATCCTTCAACTGATCCAAAGCCTCCCAATGCTATTACAAATGCAGAATCAGAAGAAGAATAAGAGGAAGTTTCCAATGAAGAGCCCACTGATGAAGAAGAAGTTGTAGAAATGCAGGGAATGTGGGACTTCATTCTACTTGACGAAGAGGATCAAGAGGCATCACCGGTTAGTACCAGAAGCAAAAATCAACTCGATCCTCCAAAACCAACTCCTAAACAGAAGAGCGCAAGCTCGATATCTAAAGATAAAGTCACAGGTAAGAAAATGTCACCCAAAGCGACAATCCAATCCGATTCACCAACTCCATCCAAAACATTGATAGTTTCTGATGAAATGGAGTATAATATCATAGAAGACATGAAGAATACTAGGGCTAATATTACCTTTCATGAATTGAGAAAATTAAAACATCAACAAAAACTCCTTTTGAAAGAATTACACGCGATACCTATTGCACCTCTGCCCGCAGCTGTAATCTCACAAGCTTCCCATGAGATGGGAAGACCTCCAACTAATGTGACTAATAAAGTTGATCCAAATTATATCACTTTAATTGGAGGAAGGTCCAGATCTCATACTCCCCCATTTCTTCTTACGTATGAAGTTTTCAACAAAAAATTGCATAATTGTTTAGTAGATTAAGGAGGTTCTTCTAATATCCTGCCTAAATCAATATGTGCAAATTTGAACATTCAACTACAAAAGTATGCAGTACGTATAGTTCAGCTGGACCGGTCACATGTTGAAGTGAGCGGTGAACTAAATCAAGTTACCATAAGGCTGTCATCGAATCCAAAGGTATGTCAAGTTATTGATATTCTAGTTGCAGACATTCCAGAAGTTTATGGCTTAATTCTTAGTAGGGATTGGTCTAAAAAGCTTCATGGATACTTTGCTACCGATTGGTCACATATGTGGCTCCCTTACAATGGTAAATCGAATCAGATAAAGGTTGAGCGAGAAAGACATCAAAAATACATAGTAACATAATTGGAAGGAGAAAATGAACCTATAGCATACAACAACAATATAATTGGCAACTATTATGTTGATTCTTTCTTATGAAATTTTAATGCTTATACTTCACCTTACTTAGAACATTCTATTTTATCTCCAGTAGAAAACTTTTCCTAAACAAATAGTTCTAAATGTGTTAATTTTATAGATAGTCCTGTAAATAAATCTTTATTTTGGAAGTTATTTTTTGATGGTTCAAAGTCTAACGATGGAGCAAGAGCAGGATGCGTGTTAGTTAGTCCAGAAGGAAACAAAACTATGCTAACTTGTAGACTCGAATTCGATTGCACCAATAACACTGCAGAGTACGAGGCCTTAGTCCAAGGATTATACAAGGCAATCGGATTAAACATCAAGTATCTACAAGTCTTCGGAGATTCTGAAATTGTAATTAGACAGGTACGAAATACTATACATTGCCTATCAGGTCATTTAAAGCATTATCAATCTTTAGTGCAAGATCTGACTGAACATTTTATAGCATTCAATATTTCATCAATTCCCAGAATCCAAAATGCTAGTGCTGACCTCTTGGAAAACGTAGCTTCCAAGCTCATTCCCTCATAATACTATAGCCCAGACAGATTTTCAATCAAATTAATCTTTAGACCCTCAATTCCTGACAATGTTACAAACTGAAGAATTTTCAAAGATGATCCTGATATTGTAAGCTTCCTCACATCAGAAGGATCTTACAGTAATCAGATAATCGACGAGGACCAACATGAAAAACATTTGCAACAAGAAAGCACTAATGATGCTATACCAAATTCAGTAGTCAAGTTGGAAGACCTATATGAATTGAAAAACCGATTCAAGAGATCTACCAATTCAAAACTTCAGAGTTCAACTTTGAACTATGAATTAGTAAATCTAGGAACTGATACCAAGCCGCAGAATATCAACTTAGGTCTTGGCCTAACCAAAGAAGAAAGATTAGATTATATTTGTCTCTTGAAACAATACAAAAGTGTCTTTTCCTGGAACCTACAATGATTTAAAGACTTACAACACTTCTATCATCCAACATACTATCCCAATGATAACCGATGAAAAACCCGTCCAGCAAAAGCTAAGAAAGATCCATCCTAATATGGAAATCTAGATTAAGTCTGAGCTCAACAAACTATTGAAAGCCAAAATTATTTTTCCCGTTCGAAATTCTAGATGGGTTTCTAATTTAGTCCCCATCAGAAAGAAAAACAGAGACCTTAGAATTTGCATTAACTTTCGAAACCTAAACAAAGCCTGCCAAAAGGATAATTTTCCCCTGCCTCCCATGGAGCAAATTTTGCAAGTGGTCGCAGGATCAAAATTAATGTCCTTTTTGGATGGTTTCTCCGGCTACAACCAAGTTTTAGTCCATCCCGACAATCAATTAAAAACTACTTTCAGAACCAAATGGGGTACTTATGCATATCAAAAGATGCCTTTTGGTCTGATCAATGTTGGTGCCACATTTCAAAGGGCCATGGACATCACATTTAAGGGATTAGTAAACAAATTAGTAGTAATCTACTTGGATGATATAACTATATACTCAAAGAAACATGGTAATCATCTCAAAGATTTAAAGCAAATATTCCAACGTTGCCAAAGGTATGGGATTTCACTTAATCCAAAAAATCCTTTTTTGCATTAAGTGAAGGAAAACTTCTTGGATTTATAGTGTCAAAATCTGGAATCCATATTGATCCCGATAGAATTAAGGAGATTTCCGAAATACCCTTGCCTCACAACAAGAAAGCCATGCAATCCTTCCTTAGCCAAATTAATTTTGTCAAGAGGTTTGTTCCAGACTTCTCAAGGATTGTATCTCCCTTACAAGCAATGATTAAAAAGAATTCAATCTTCAAATGGGGCCAAGAGGAATATGAAGCATTCAGTCTGATTAAGTAAGCGATTGTAAACGCCCCATCTTTAGCAACTCCAAATTTTTCCGATCCTTTCATTTTGTATACATTTTCCTCTGATAGATCATACGCCGCGATACTCACTCAAGCAAATCAAGATAAGGCGGAAGCCCCTAGTGCCTTTTCCAGTTCAAATCTACAAGGGGCCGAATTAAATTATTCTAACGTACAGAAACAAGCGTATGATGTTTTCAAGGCGATCAAGAACTTTATACCCTTTCTGCTTAAAACCCATACAATGATCATAATACCATTTCCAGTGGTAAGAAATCTCTTAGGACAGAAAGATGTGGGTGAGAAAAGAGAAAATTGGTTTACTTCCTTACAAGAATACGATGCTAAAATTAAACCAGCAAATATTGTAAAAGGTCAAGGATTTTGTAAAATGCTAGCTGGAGCATCGCTTATTTCCGAAATACCATATTTAGAAGTACAAACGTATGAGGTAAGCCTAAACGATATTGAGTCATTATATGCTAATATCATATTTTATCTTAAGAACGAATATGCCCCTTCGAACCTAGATTATACAAAGAAAAGAGCTCTAAGATTGAAGGCTAAGCAATATCAACTTGTAAACGATGTACTTTTTAGGATGAATTATGATTTTGTTCTCCTTCGATGTCTTGAGAAATCTGAAGCTGAAAAAGTGTTGCAGGAACTCCATGATGGACCAACAGGTGGACATTATGCTAGAGATGCTACGGCACATAAGATCTTGCACGCAGGGTACTATTGGCCTACACTATTTAAAGATGCGCATAGCTATGTAAGGAAATGTCAAATTTGTCAAACTGTTGCTGGAAGAAAAAAGAAACCATCATTTCCTTTGCAACCAGTCAATATCGATCAACCTTTTGATCAATGGGGACTGGATATAATAGGTGAGATCGTTCCTCACTCTTCTAAACAATATAGGTATATCCTTACAACTACAGATTATTTTACTAAATGGGTAGAAGTCGTTCCTCTCAGGACAACTAATGCTGAACAAATCATCGATTTCATAGATCAGTTTATAATCACCAGGTTTGGTTTATCCTCTGCTTTAATGTTTGATAATGCATCGTAATTTTCTGGCAATGTTATGACTGAATTTGCACTCAAAAGAGGTTTTAAACTCAAATACTCTACCAATTATTACCCACGAGGGAATGGGTTAGCTGAATCGACAAATAAAAATTTAATTAGAATCATTAAGCGAACCATTTACCAAAATCATAAGAATTGGCACAAAGCTTTGATGTATGCTTTATGGGTAGATCGAATTACACAGAAATCCTCCATTGGCACTTCTCCCTTTAATTTGGTTTATGGGAAAGAAGTGGTTCTCCCAACTCATCTAGCAATTCCCTCTTTGGCCTTAGTTCAATTTATTGACGAAACACCAACTTCATCCTTACAGCTAAGACAACTGCAAATTCTTAAGCTAGAAGAACAACGAGAAAAGGCTAAAATAACTCATGCTCATCATCAAGCATTAGTAAAAGCTTCTTTTGATTCAAACATGGTATCCAGAAAGGACTTTCAAATTGGAGATTTAGTTTTAAAATGGGATAAGGCTCACGAAGAAAAAGGCAAACATACGAAGTTCCAACGAATGTGGCTTGGCCCATTCCAAATTGCGGAAATCATAGGTCCATCCACTTTTATGTTGCAGGATTTAGCAGGGAAAAGAGAATCTTTACCTGTTAATGGGCAGATCCTTAAAAAATACTTTCCATAGAAGATTATTTTCTTATTTTTGTAGATTAGTTTTTCCTTTGATTTAGATAATAAAACCAGTTGTAAATGGTTACGTTTGGAATTCATCAAAAAAACTAGCATTTCTTTTAGATTTTGTTTTTCGCTTGTATAAATAGAATTGATTTGGAAAATTGGTCATTACTATTGAAAGCTACAGTCAAAGGTTATAAGCTTGGAAATGATACTAGTTTCAACTTTGTGAATTTTGATAAAAAACAACCTTTAGTGGGAATTTGTTTTATATCAGTCAATGAAAAGCATCAATAACAAAAACAAGGATTCTTTGTAGAAAATATCTTTCCAAAAACTCTATAATTTTCGTCCAGAGCTATTCTTAAGGAACTAATGACTTCCTCCCCACCTAGAGAATTACAATCTTCAAGGAATAATCTGATGATACACTTTAAACTTAAAGAATAAGAGGTCTCATCAAGAGCCGACTTATTATGATCATAGATATTATAGCCTTCTGACTTTGCCAAAACTGCATACCAAAACATGGCAATGACTTAAGATTGTTGCAATCAAAAGGCAAGGGGTCTCATCACGAGCCAGCTTGTTCAGCAAAGTTATAAATCAAGTGAGTGGCACTGTCATAATTTGGCTACCAAACCAAGGCATTGTTCTTTAAGAATTAAAATAAAATAAAAGCAATAAGTGTGGACATGGATTTCTCTTTGAAAATTGTATATTTCTCCAAGTAGGATACAGGATCATTGCTGGGTAACAGGTAACCCTGTCGAGGCTATGAACGCCTGCTGGCAACAGAGGCTCTACCTACGACAAATGAGCATATTTAAAACTAATTTACAGAGGAGACTTTGTTTTTATCTTTAAAAACTAAGTAACGGCTGATGTAAATACATTGACTCGCTTTAGGAAGTAAATAATCAAAATTAACATAGAAGAAACAAACTAGTATTAACAGCTGAAAGCATGATATACTTTATCTTTCTATAATAAAGTTTGATTTTCCAAAAATCCCTTCTGTTTTGGAAGTTTAGAAAATTCAAAAGAAAATCAGAGATAGCTAGTTCTTCCAAGTGAATCGCCAATTGTTGTGGCCAGCAACAACCCTCCTTCTTATTTTAGTTTTGACATCAATAATAAATAAGTGGGGACCCTTCATCTAGAAAATAACGATAAATTAGAACTTTTATTTCCTTTTTGAATAAATCTTACTATCATAAACTTAGGAGAATATACGCAAAAATCCAAAAAGACTTAAGTTTATGATGAGTTCGAATAAAATCTTTCTCTTAATAGTAAAAGCATCGCATCGCAAAAAGGAAATAACAACATCATATAAGAAAACTCCTACAAATGTGAAATCGCGATGTGAGATCGCACACCGAAGGAACTCATCGCATCGCTGTTTTCATATGCTTCAAACATCACTTAAGGTGAAATACTTCAAAGCTGGCGATATGTGATAACGAGTCTCACAAATCGCATATCGCAGAAACACATGGTAATGAATGATTGTCAAAACATAATAGATTAGCGATATTGTGATCTGCGA
Source organism: Pinus tabuliformis (assembly GCA_031772625.1). Lineage (NCBI taxonomy): Eukaryota > Viridiplantae > Streptophyta > Pinopsida > Pinales > Pinaceae > Pinus > Pinus tabuliformis. Next base: position 794,054,903 of record CM062804.1, read on the forward strand.
CAAATCACAAAATCGCATTATCGCAGATCTATAGGGCACGTCGTTCCATAAAGTTTTTTCGTAATCCGATGTCAAGTCATGAGCATTAATGTTAATTTAATAAGTTAGTTGATGATCATTAATGACATAAGGTTTCAATCTGATCAAGAAGTTAGTTCACGTAGGGTGATATAATTTATATGATTTCAACATTTAAAGCTTTCCCGTCACCTTATTCATATCATTACTCTTTCCTGATTTCGTAAATTGCAGGAGCAGAAAACAGAAAGGCATGTAGCAATGTTCTGAGTATAATGGGAAAAGAAGGAGAAACTCCGATTTTTGAAGTCATCTAACAAAACACGCAAGAGGCGAAAACTAGCACTAGGGAAGCCCGGATCAAGAAACGGAGGCAGTGCATCACCGGGAAAATCCCCTTGAGAAGGAAAGCCTCTGAATGCTTAGTTGCCAAAAAATCCAAAAAATTGCAGGAAAAAGTGCTAAATGCTAAAAGAAAAACTTGAGTTCTAAAAACAGTGGTATTTATTAGGGATATATTTAAATGTTGTGTAAATTTCTCCCAAATGCACAAGCATTTACAGAACAACTGGAGGCAAAAGGCTAAAGAAAGAGAAGAATCCATCAATAGGTTGACCAAGTTGAATTGGGATTCTTACTGGCAGTACTTGGTTAAACCACACAGTCAATGCATGACTCTCAAATGCCTCACTAACTCTGCCGAGAAGATAGCGCCAGCACTTGCCGATTCTGTTTTCATAGGACAACTAAAGTCGGAGGTCAGCCAACCAACTCTCCTCAAGCCGATGATGAATGCTTGCAACCACATAGAACAGATACATAGATAATAATTTGTAGATTCAGTTTTTATTTTAGTTTTGCCTTAGATGAGGACGGTCATTTACACAACCTCCTATATTTTTGTAATAGACTATTTTTAGGATTTAGCTAGTAGTATTTCAACCCTTCTCATGCATTTAGAGAAGGGTCCTGAAATTTGTCAAAAACGTTTCCTCAAAACATGCACTTCTGCACTCTCGGAGGAGGTTTTGATGAATGAATGGAACAAGGTTTATTGATATCTGTGTTTAATATCTGCTACTGAAATTGCACTTTTGTACTCTTAGTAGATGTTGAACTAAGAAGAGATAGATCATTATTGCTGAAGCTCATGAGTAGAACTTGTTATCAATGGTACTATTATCTCTTAACGACTTCTGCTTATGTGTTTAAGTGATATTCATGTTTAGTTATTTATATATGAATGCCCGAATGCTTGAGTTATCATTTGGCACTTTTGTATGGTGATGGCTATTCTATTTGTGCATAATATATGAATGACTTATTATGTGATATGTTTTTCACAACTATTCGGCTAACTTCTTATACTAAACAGTTCATCTTTATTGATTTCTTTTCTTATAGAGATTGAATGATCTTTATTACCAATTCTTGTAGAAACTATTTTAGATCACATAATCAAAAGATTAAATCCCAGGTTAGTTTTAGAATTAGATATTTCTGTTCATTAGAATACAATTTGCATGTTGTTAGATTAGATTTAGAATAAAAGCATTTTACTTATGAACTATTAGGAAAGAAATATCAATTCTCAACACACACACACATAAATTGGGAAACTGGTCCCATATCCCCAGTCAGATCCACCATCCCAAATGGAAAAGGAGCTGCTTACCAAGGTCTAGACTGGATGGGTATCCCCCTTGTTGTAGGCCCGATTTTCAGGGCTTCAACACAACCATAAGACTTGGATATCCCCTAACTATCCTAAGTTGGAAAACCTAAAAGGATAGTGGCATATCTCAATGGACTGTGGGTGCAACAAATGGGGTGCACTACCTTGGATTCAGTAGATTGATGGAGGATGAGAGACTATAGGTTGGAATATCATTGAGGTTTCTCACCTTGACCTGGAATATTGTTAGGGTTTTTCACCTTGGCCTTTATTGTGTTTGGTAATTGTTATGTACCACAGCTAACTTTATGAAATCCTTGTCTTGAGGTCATTTTTACAAATGAAGGAAGATGCTTCATCATCAACAAGAAAACTTAATACGAAAACCCACATTATCAAAACCTCAATAAAATCCTTAGTGAAAGAAAAAAAATATGCAGAGGAATTGAAAACTTCATGTATATATTGTTGATTGAAAGAGGCATTTCATATTCTACAAACCATGGATGGAAAATATCTATAGAATATGCTTTGTCAAATGTATTCAAGATGTGGAAGTATGATAAGTTCCTATAGAGTTTTCAATTAGATGCATATGAGACATGTGCTTTCATATGATATGCATATTATAGTTTGGGCCAAACATGGTGTTGGGAAGGAGGCTTTAGCACTAATTTATCAAATTAAGAAAATGGGAATTAAACACAATCATTCCATTTTTACTAGCGCTTTTCTAGTTTGCATTAACATGACAAGTATAGAACATAGTGCAAAGGTCCATGAAGAGATACTTAGACAAGGTTTTATTATGATATGTTTATGAAAAGTAAGCTTGTTGGTATATATGCCCAATGTGGTTGTATAGATTTTGCATGCAACGTGTTTGATGAAATGTTCAAATGGAATGTGGTTACACGGACTCCTCTCTTGGTTTTGTTTTTTATATTACAATGTAATGTTATTTTAGATAATTATTTGATATGATTTGAATTATAAGAGGATTTAATGTTTGTCGATATAGATCATTTGGATTAGTTTGGTTACAATATTTAGTATTGATCCCCTTTCAAATATAGACAATGATACAATCTAAATTTGCTTCACTTCCAACGATGACAACTCTTCTCGAAAGGATTTGAATAGGGATCAACAACCCAACCATGTTATCTATATCATTCCACATTCAAGAAACCTTAGAGATGTCGTATTCCTCAACCTCTTGTGCCCATTCTATCACACACATTTTCCTTGCTAAAACCAAATTCCTTTGTGTTGCAATGAACAATCTCAAGCTTAGAAAATATAGTATCCTTTGTGTGTGCTTTTTCCATATACAAAAATGTGACATTTTTTGTTCTAGATACGCCATAGACTTGATTACTTCCTTTCTTGTTACCAAGAATCATAAAAAACAACCCAGTTAAATATTTCACATGGCTAGGTTGAGTCATTTAAAGGCCAGAATTGGTAATCAGAATTGGTTGACCTAGCCATTCTTCCATTGTATTATAGTTGATAGGTCCACAATTAGAGACTAGCTATAAAGATATCTAATTGATTCCTCTTCGCTTAATAAGAATATTCCTAGTGTCAAGTTTTCCTTGGCAGCTACTTCCAAGGTCAATTGTATCAATCTCAAAATGTGGTGGCATATTTAAATAAACCATACCAAAAGTACAATATATGTGTTACTTAATGGTTGGCAAGGACAAGAAGATGGGTTTGGATTCAAACAATAATAGATTGTGGTTCTATGCTATTAATTATACATTTTCAACAATCCCTTTTGTTTGCATCCCAAATATGAATATCCACCAACACAAAGACCATAAGTATCATAAATGGGAGAGTCATTTGAATGTAGAGTATATGATCTAGGACTTCTTTTCCCAAACTATAAATTAATGATTCCATAATCTACGAAGAAAGTGGGTAAAAACACACATGTTTAACCTTATTGGATTTTTTCAATGCAATGATATCACCCTCTAGGAAATAAAAATATCATGATCATTGTTTCCTCCACAACTAGCACTAACTAATCTTCTAGCGAAATGAAAACAAACTAGCTCTCTTCCACTTATAATAAGTTCTTTATGTAGGCTACAAAGTTGGTAGAAAGCTACTATTTTGTGTTAGAAGTAGCTTTATCTTTGTCACCCTAATACATTGTTTTATTATACAAGGCAACAAGGCTTGTATCCCCAAGGCATTTCCAATCTATGTAGTCCTCATCATGCCAACAATGTTTTCTCAAAATTTCATTGATATCTGAAGTACATACCTGGTGTTTTGTAGAAATCACGAAGTTTTCATTCTTCAAGCATTGTATTTTCACCTTTACACTAATCTATTTCAACTATGAATGGTTCATGATTTTTATTTGTTACAATATCATGGGCTATGGAAAGAAGACAATTGGGAACTTACTTTGCTTGTAATATGTTTTTCTTACTATGTCTACGTTTTAGATAGAGCAAGGCTCAAATTCTTGGATGCAATTTTTCCCTTTTTGGGGATCTTGCTTCTCGCTAATCGGTGATGATTAAGTATTATTGAGGTGAGCTTAAGAGAGTGGATTTGTTGTTGAGGTGAACACATTGGTAGAAGAATCCAATGTCTTATCAAAGAGATCGCACATGCATGTTTTGAAAATGGTTCTTGCTTTTTTTTAGGCATCCACTGCACCTATTTTTAAGATGACTAAATTGGGATGACTTTAAAGGCTATGTCTTAAGAGTCTAGAACCAATTTTTAAGGATTTGTTTTGTAAGATTTCAACAAATGTGTAAATTCGTATGGCCTAGATTTTACAAAATATAATATTATTGACAAAAATATATTGTCTCCATATGCTTTCTTCCTGCCATCTATACAAAAAACACATCATATAATCATTAGAACTACAAAGTTTGTTAGTGAACATGGAGTATAGTAAGAAATTGTTTTGAGGATGAGCAGGGAAGTAATCCAATTTTTGGGTTCCTAATACCTTATCACCATCTTCTTCTATACCTTAGGTTTTTGGTTGATCATCTTGAGCTTTTGGATAAATGTATGGTAATGGAATCACACCTCTATGAATCACATGTGTTATTTTCTACAATAGGTATAGGATTGAAAGCATACTATAACTTGAGGAAAATATCACTAGGTGCATTAATTTGACACAACATTAACATTGGATGGATCGTAAAGAAGGTACTAAACAAAGTAGGATATTTTTGTCTATCATGAAGATTTCTTGCCAATAGGGCAATCAAAGTAGACATGTAATAGTCTATTGTCAAGTATTTTCCTACACAGTGCAAATATATAAGCTTCATTAGATTTAAAGGCTATTGTTAATTGAAAATCAGAAGTCAAAGCCTACTCAAATATTATGCAAATAATTAGCATATGGTTCTATTGACTTATTTTTGTGTACCATCACCATCACCCTATAATATAAGCCATATCCAACTATTTTGTACTTAGTCATTTTTTCTATGAATATCATGTGCATAAACACATCATTTCCCCATTTTCTGTACATCTTCGCTCTCCACACATTTCCTTTTCTACACACTACTCCCTGCACCCTTGTACACGTCCATTTTTGTGTTTGGAAGAATTGCATAACCCAACCTTCCACACATTCATTTGTTATGCACAATTTCATCCTTTACACAATTTGAACTTTTGTATATCCATTTCTCGTCATAAATAACTTTCTGCACATATCAAATCTATTCACATGATATGCCATAAAATCCATCTCCCTGCTCATATTCCATACTTATGGAAATTTTTCATTTGCTACTGCTGAGGCTAATTGAAAGCCCATTTAAGAAATTCCAATCCTAGAGATATCATGTGCAGAAACATATCATAACCCCACTTTCCGCACATCTTCGCTCTCCACACATATCCCTTTCTACACACTACTCCCCACACCCTTATACACATCCCTTTTTATGTGTCTGGAAGAACTACATAACCCAACCTTCCACACATTCATTTGTTATACAAAATTTCATCCTTTATACAATTCAACCTTTTGTATATCCATTTCTCATCATAAATAACTTTATGCGGATATTAAATCTACACACATGATATACCATAAAATCCATCTCCCTACTCATTCCATACGTAGTGGAAATTTGTCGTTTTCTACTTTTGAGACTAATTGAAAACTCATTTAAGAAATTCCAATCCTTGAGATAAAAATAAGGGCTTGATATTTTGCTTCGTGAACTACCTTCCAAGACACCTCTTAAATACTTTCCATAATTTATTAACTTCCCATTATCATTCTCGCATGACCTAATGAGGATGGTACTTAAAGAAGTAACATCCTACTAAATGCTACTTTAAAATGAGGATTTAATAACTACAAGTTCCACCAAAGCCTCATTTATCTATCATGTATTCCTAATTACATCAAACAAATAAGAAACATGGTGATGAAAAGGAATAAGGAGCTAATTTGTGGGTGGGGAAACATCCAACTCACTAGATCATCACAAAAAAAAATCCATTGGTTAGTTTCATATAAATGGTATTTAAATTTGGATCCATAAGAGAAGAAGAATAACAAGATTTGGAAAAAAAATTGCAAAGGAGGACCGAAGACCTAAGTGGGGTTTGACCCCTCAACTTTCCAGGCATCAACTCCATGCCTTACCAATAGACCATGCACAAGTTCTTAATATGCATAGGCACCAAGTTATATTTGAGTTTTATACATGGCACATATGGGGGAGACAGGCCGGGCATTAGCCCTAGCCCCTGGTCACAAACCACCCACACGACTCTAGTGGACCAGCCCCAGCCCCTGGTCACAAATTTTGGCATAGGATTGTGCGCAGCAGAGGAAGAGTGCCAATTGACAGGGAGCGGGATTCAACCCCAGCCCTCAGTGATAAGGGTGCCATAGGACCAAGCAAAGAGCTAAGTCTGACGGGGGTGGTAGTTAAGGCCTAGTCCCCTAGTCATGTGGCATGATGCGTAACCAAGTTCTTAATATGCATAGGAACCAAGTTATATTTAAGTTTTATACATGGCACATATGGGGGATAGGGGCCGAGCGTTAGCCTTAAGCCCTGGTCACAAACCACCCACACGACATTGCCGGAGGAATAACATTGGAGGGGGTGGGGACCAACCCTAGTCCCTCGTGACAAAGTTTGGCATAAGAATGTGCACAATAACAAAAGAGTGAAAATTGGAAGGGGGTAGGGATTCAACATCAACCCCTCGTGCTATGGGCATCACAGGACCAGGTAGAGAGCCAAGTTCGACGAGGGAGGAAGTTAAGGCCTAGACCCCCAGTCACATGGCCCAACATGTAACTAACGACCTAAATTTTGGGGGCTAGTCGGAGGGGGGCGACAAGTTAGCCTAGCCCCCAGCCACATGGGCACCATGCGACCGCTGACAAGGCAGAAAATTCAGAGCTTATGTGTCATTGTGCAATTTAATGAGGCAACACATTTCACATTTTGCGACGGGAATCTCGTCAGTCCTGGGCAAAATTGTCGCTCGATAGACTAAGAAAAGGGCGAAATTGTCACGTAGTTAGCACTTTTTGTCAATTTACAAGAAAAATAGCAGAGCTTGGTGTTGGAGAGGTAAATCCCCTCTACGGATAGAGGCGATCCCTACTAGCCCAGAATGGGTCTAGCAACAATCAAACAATGCTACTGTGCAAGTTCCTAATTGCAATTAAAAGAGAGGCAAAGAACACCTACTTGGATTCCAACGCTATTGTTTGATGAAGAGATGCCGCTCTCGCTCCTTCGCTCTGGCCGGTCACGATCTTCCATGATCTCCGTGAATAGATACCTGCACACACGAAGAGAAAGACAAACAAAAGCGTGAAATCTAATAAAGGCAATTATACATCAGTCAAAAAGGATGTAACTCACATTAACCATTATAAAGACAAATGAGAATGGAACCATAACAGTAGTCATCTATTATTAAATCAATAACAGAGAAAGGTACAACCAATGTTCTGACACTGAGTCCTTCTCTTGCGGGTCCAGCCAGCAAGTCTCTTAAGCATTCACCCTTGGAAGTGGATTCTCCCAACACAAAAACTCTCTCTCACACAAGCAATACTCACAACCTTCCTTAAGCTTCCTCTAACAAAACCACACTTGTCACACCAACTACCTACTAGCAGCAGCAATCCAAGCATTATGAATTCCACACTATCCAAAAACTAGCTGCTCATGGTAATGGTGGAGGTTTAAATAGAGAGGGAGTCTCCATGAATGGTGGGAGGACAAGCTTATCTTCAAGGAAGGTGGTTCCAAATGACGAACAGACATGCCATAGAAGGGAGGGCGACACTCACAAGGCTAACAACCAGGCCTGGAACCATCTGGAAGGCTGGCTGTTGGAACAAATTCGCCCAAACTGGATCAGCGCGGGTGTAACACTGGACTGACGCGCTGACAGCGCATCACATAAACAGAGCAGACTGTGTCAGCGCGGCTCGATACTTTCATAGGATGCGCTGGCGCATAAAATTCGACCAGCGCGGGAAACCCGTGTGCTTCCGCGCTGGCAGCGCACCAGTTAGACTATAAGCCGCCCGTCAGCGCGGTTATTTTAATAACAGACGCGCTGATGCAATAAACTTAGGCAAAGTGGGTCTTTTGGCCAGTTTAGAGAGCATGAGCATGGTGCATTTGATTTCATGAGACATTAGGGAGACTGACAGGAAGACAGTGACAATTTACTGTGTAACAGATGCCCCCTAAAGCATGAAGCCCGAGAGAGTGGGACGGGTGAACTGCTTTACAAAACTGCTGAACTGGAACATCACCAGGAAGGACCTGCGCGAATGTACAACTGATATCTCAATCACATGTAGTCTAGGCATGGGCGCAGCCATCCAAAAGACATACGAAGAAGGTCTGTGGTATGGACGCAGCCACCCAGCTGAAGAGACCATAAAGATAAGAGGGTATGGTCGCAGCCATCCCAAAGACTCAGGTATGGGCGCAGCCATCCATCAATGAGTCATGTAATAACAATCCACAAAATCGCAGCCTGGTTCATAACAGACAAAAACCAGGGTCTTGCGCTCCATCCCGACCTGAACAAAGTACAAGTTCAAGCATGTGAATACATGAGTTGAAGTCGAACATGCATGAACATCGTCTGATTACCAGTCAATGATGAAAACTGTTAACAGACGCGAGAGGTACCACCAATAATGACAATGGTCCTCAAGGTACTTAGAGGTACAATCCGCAGCGTGTGAATCAATGAGCTAGTGTCGAACACCCGCAGAATCATCCGATCGGAGGCCAATGATGAAAACCTCCGTCGAACACGAAGAACCTGCCATTGAGGCATGCAGGCTCTAAGGCACCTGAAGGGAGTCCCTAGGTCACCTTCCTGGATAATGAGCTGAAGTCGACAGGAAGTAACCCTAATCGAAGGTGGGCCATAATGTTTCCCACATCATCGACACGAGACAGAGAAGGATAAAATATTTTGTGTGAGACATCAGAGGGAGGTGGTAATCTTGCAGAGGTCAACTTCTCTTGAACATATCGGCGGCACAAAAGCGGATTTGGCAGTATCTGACATCAAATGAGCAGAGGTCATGGTGACAAGGCAATGAGCAGATGATAGGTCAAATAGGATAACCCAAACCCATGGAGGCTAGTGTAAAACAAGATGAGAAATCCCCACCCAGACACGAATGCAGATGAGTGTCATGTTCAAGAGCGACATACTGCCGACACGACCATTATTACAGTTTCATTTTCCCCACCATTTCTGGCAGGTACCCCAGTTATTTTTGGATGACAAGCTTGACAGGGATAGCATATGCTTGGAGACAAAGTCTGATGTCATTGAGTTTTAACGAGCCTGACATAGGAGGAGCTCGGCGTCTTTTCTTGTTTAGAGAGTCTGAAAAGACAGCGGAAAAGGAAACTCCGGGGGGGTCCTTTTTCGTAAAGTTGTGTCTCTCGAGCCCGAAAAAGTATAAAACAACGCTCAAAAGAACCGCCCGACCATTACGATCGAGGAGTACTTTTCGTAAATAGTAGCTTCGACCCGAAAAAGTAAAAAAGCGGTTGGAAGCACGTTGTTTCAGAGCCAATAACGAGTGCGAAACGACAAACACCCGGCAATCCTTTTAAGTTAAACGGTCGGAAAAAGAGCTTAAAACGACCGCCTCTCATTCCTTTTAACGAGCCGAAAGGAAGCTCGACCATCTTTTCTTGATTCATGTCGGAAAAGAGCTTAAAGATGACATTTTTGGGACCAAGTGCACGAAAAATCGTTATGACCACGCCAGTTACTATAACCTACACAAGAACACCACCCGCATAAACCTGTTCGATATGTATAAAAAACATAATAAAACATGCATAACAGCATAATATAGTGAAATTAGTGCTAAATCCATGGTAAAAATATGACAAAAACCCATATTGATAAGAAATTATAGCTAATTATGAATTTTTTACCATAAATAGAAGGGTAAAAGTCATTTTTTACCATTGTTACCATTTTGAGTTGTGAAGAACGTTGAGGAGCTGCAAGGTTGACGGAGCGATTTCCAGCCCGTACAGAGACCATTCATCCGGCAGCTTGTTCCAGGTAGGTTCTCCTCCCTCTGCGCTTTAATTCGAGTCTTTTTGGGAGCAATTCCACGGTGGGAAGTGGCCCTTTGGGCAAATTTTTTGAGCGTTGGTGCGCTCTCGGTCAGCGCGGATTTCCCGCTCGGGTCCGCGCTGATCGATTTACATTTACACGTACCACCTCATGGGTCAGCGCGGAAAACACGTGTGCTTCCGCGCTGACCCAAGGAAAAAACAACGGTGCGCCATTATCAGCGCGACTGTTTTAAAAACAGTCGCGCTGGCGCCGTAAAGATTTATTTTTTAAGAAATGAACGTACAAATCTCAACGGTTAGCATCCTAATATTTTTTCATGGTCTTGCAGGGAAAAATGTCTTTTGTTTGGCAAGAGAGAGCTCACGATGATGAGGATATAGCCGCTTATGCACTTGCCGAATGCCGAAATGCAATGCGAGCATGCGGGTTCTTGAAATTCTTCCTTACTCCGCGCCTGAGGGCGCAACCTGACTTGCTTGAGCTCTTAATCAGAGCTTGGAATCCAGTGGATGGAAAATTCACGATCCGTGGCCAGGACATTGAGTTTGATTCCACGGACATTTATTTTTTGACTGGATTGTCACGCCGGGGCCAGATGCCCATCCTGGAGGGGCAACGACCCAGCGGTGAGACTCTTGATCAGCTCATGGCTCGAGTGTGCCCACGGGCTGTGAAAACACGGAGCGGGAAAGTTGGTATTCCGACAGTGGAGGACATGCCTCTTCGCACCATACTCTTTCTAGTGACACGGGCAGCGGGCTCTTTGGCCAATCATGAGGCCTCAAAGACCCAACTACTACTAGCTCTGGAGTGCTTACAACCCACCATTTTCAACTGGGCAGCAGCTGTGACGACTAGCATGAAGAGGCAACTGAACAACTGCCGACGCGGAGAGTCGAAGCAGTTTGCATATGGGTCGCTTCTACTTCCGCTCATGCTGGAGCGGGTGCCGGCCCTACAGCTACAGACCATGGCTGTGGATCCACCTAGAGGTCCTCAGGAGACGAGGGCCAGTCGATGGGCCCGCGTCATGCCACGTGGAGGTGGAGGCCGCCCAGCGTCTTGGGGAGTGTATTTCCGAGAGTGGCTGGATCGGCAGGTTGTCATTGTAGAGGACTGGCCATATGCTGGTATGGACTTCCACAACGATCCTGACATGCTACTGCCCGTGGGAGAGCACTGGGACGATGGAGGTAAGACACTTGATATCCTTTTAATATTTTTTGATGTTTTTGATTTTTCATGTACATGTCTTGATAAATGTCACGGTGTGCAGATGTGGGGCCCGTGAGACCCATTGGCCTAGCCCCAACGGCACGGAGAGAGGGGCAAGGAGCTGGAGCCCTGGCCCTAGTTCCTCCGGGAGTTGACACGTCAGAGACTGTAGCTCGCAACCTCGAGGGTTTGCTGGAGGGGGTGCCAGATTACCAGGGGGTCGAGGAGGTCCCCATAGAGCATCAGATCCACACAGTGGGGGTGGCACCCAGGATGCACCGCCTTTTGAGGCGAGTGGCACGGGCAGCAGTATGCTATAGAGAGCATAACCCGGATCAGTAGTCACCTAGGTTTTACTTCCACTGATGTTTTGAGAGACATATGTCTCGGATGTACCGAGGACACCGACTTTATTTTTTGGACATATACACTTATTTTTGAGCGCCTCAGTGCGCCACACGATATATATATATATACTGTTTTTGGATGGATCGTTTCACATGTGATGATGTTTTTTAATATGTTTATGCAAATGTTTAATACAAATGTGATCTATGTATCAGTTGCACAACACACGACCCATGTATTTTAATTTTTATGCAAGCTTAAAAGCACATATGCAAACTATGCTTGAAAAAGAAATTATTTACATATGCTTATCTTATGGTCTTATTATGCTTTCTATGTCTTCTTGTATGATGTTTATCTATTACGCAAATGCCTATCCAACACATGGTTTGCCAATGCATCAGTTAACGTATTTAATCGTCTCGGAATGTGTTGATATGTGATATAATCAAAATTCCTTTCTAACAATCTCACACGCAAATACAACCTTAGAATGCGTTGATGAACAACAAGTTGAGAGTCCAGGTTTACCACCAAAGCACGGATGCCAAGATCAACTGCTTCGGCTAGTAATTCAATTACAGCACTGTATTCGGCAACATTGTTGGTGGTACGGCCCAAGCATACGCCTTGAAGATCTAGCAACTTGCCGTGAGGATCGTAGATCGCCCACGCCGCAGAAGACAAATTGCAAGTACTACGACAGGCGCCATCGGCGAAGCCAACGTAAGGTGTACTAGACATCTGCACAAGAAGCAGAAAACAAAATAAGAGGCAAACACGCCTTCACACCAAAGCAAAACTAGAAATCATGCACACATGACACACTTGCTAAGAACACACGTATGTACAAACTCGGTGCACGAAATCATGCATAATATTTTTTCAAATAGAGCCCGTTGCGGGGCTTGTCAAGAGGATTTCCTTCGTAATCGATCAGCTCATATGCCCCCTTTTGCAAAACTCTCTTCACGATATAGGGGCCTAGCCACATGGATTCAAGTTTACCTGCCCCCAGCTTATCCTTAGCTTGATCATAGAGCAGTACTAAATCTCCCTCAACAAAGGAACGAGGTTGAATGGTATTGTCGAAGTGAGCCTTAACCCTCTTCTTTTGCGCTTCAATAGCTAGAGAGGCTAAGCGACGGGTCTCGTCTAGCCTTTCTAAATAGAGAAGTCATTCCTCCACCGGAGTGGTGTTGGGAAGCAACTCGACAGCTAATTTTAACGAAGGAATCTCACACTCAACAGGAAGGGTGGCCTCCAGTCCATAAACAAGCTGAAAAGGAGTGAAACCGGTGGCATCCTTCACAGAGGTCCGGTAAGCCCACAAGGCAGGGAACAGCATCAGATGCCAGTTAGACTTGTGCGTATTCACGGTACGTTGGAGCATTGTGATCAAAACTTTGTTCACGGCTTCAACTTGGCCGTTGGATTGAGGGTAATACGACGTCGAGCTATCTTGACGCAAGCCTAGCTGGGTCGTTAGTTTCGTCATCATGTGATTACGGAAATGTTTTCCGTGATCTGTGACAATAGCCTGGGGGACTCCGAACCGAGTAATGACATGATTAAACAAGAACTGCGCCGCTGTGTAACCGTCTTCGTTCAATGTAGGCATCGCTTCGGCCCATTTGGTGAAATAATCCACGACAACGATGATGTACCCATGCCCCCCGGCCGAACGAGGGTTACAGGACGTATAATCGATGCCCCATTTGGCAAATGGACCTACGGTAACAACGGGGTGCAGTGGTGCAGGAGGTGCACGCATTTTCCGGTGGTAGACCTGGCATTCATGACATGCACGGACGGTAAGGATGCAATCCTTGAAGATAGAAGGCCAGAAATAACAAGCACGGAGAATTTTCTGGGCGGTGGCATATCCAGACATATGGCAACCACAAGCACCGGAGTGGCAGTCATTCAATACCCGCTCAGCCTCCTCGAGAGTCAAGCATCGGCGGAGAACAGAATCAACGCCGAGGCGGTACAGGGTATCGCCAATAATGCGATAGGGTTGAGATTGGTGACGAATCCTTCGTCGAGCGTCTTTCGATACATCAGGACAGAAGGAAGACATCTACAAATATACTATGATGTACCCATACCAAGGGTCGAGGGTGCTGATTAGAAACAATGTTTCATCCGGGATATGCTCTTCCGAACGGGATGGTACAGAAGGGGATGGCAAAGAACAGAGCAGTTCTGCAAAGACCAGAGATTTCTTAGACTTGGCAGCAGTAAATTCCAAGTCAAAATCTTGTAGGATGACAATCCATTTCGAGTACTTGCCCCCCAGCAGCTGACGCGACAAGATGTAGGTCATAGGGTTGCAGTCGGAAATCATGGTTGTAGTACGCAACAGGATATAGTGCCAGAATCGTTGGACGGCGCAGACAGCTGCCAATGCCAACTTCTCGACATATGCATAGCGAGTTTCTGTATCCAAGAGATTGCGACTAAGGTAATAGATAACGTGCTCATTGCCATCATCATCATCCTGCACCAGAACCATGCCGATGGTGGTGTCAGCGGTAGCTAGATAGAGAGAATAATCACGGTGATAGTTCGGAGGTCTTAAGAGTGGAGCCGAGACAAGGAGGTCCTTGAGTCGCTCGAAAGACTCCTGGGCGATGGCATCCCAACGAAAGGGTGTATCTCGCTTTAATAATCGTGTGAAACCCTTAGCTACCTCGACATAATTCGGAATGAATCGTCTAAGGAAATTCGCTTTGCCCTGCAAGCTCAGCAATTGCTGCAAAGAGGCAGGGGGAGGAAGATTCAAGATGGCCTCAACTTTGAGGGGATCCAGACGGATGCCTTCTCGGGAGACGATGAACCCGAGCAGTCGGCCAGATTCTACGGAGAAGACACACTTATGAGGATTAAGCCTGATGCGGTAGTGGCGACAGCGAAGAAAAATCTCGCGAAGATGAGAGGGATGGTCCTGACGCTTAGTTGAATGAGCCGGAAGGTCATCCAGGTAAGGTTGTACAATGTGACGAATATCATGGAAGGCATAAGACATTGCACGTTGAAATGTAGCGCCAACATTCTTTAGACTGAAAGGAAGCTTCTTATAGGCGAAGGTGCCCCAAGGACAAATAAAAGCTGTCTTATGCTGGTCCGTGGGTGCAATGTTGATCTGGTTATAGCCAGAGAAGCCGTCCATAAACGAGTAAATCTCACTTCCTGCGCACTCATCAATAAGCTGATCGATGAAGGGCGTAGGGAAGTAATCCTTCGGACAGGCACGGTTGATATCACGATAGTCAACACAGACCCGGATAGTACCCTGCTTTTTATTCACAGGGACTATATTAGACACCTAATCCGTAAGAGGAATGGGGTAGATGAAACCAGCTTTAAGAAGCTTTTCGACCTCGGCCTTGATGGCTGCAGCCTTTCGGGGGTGCACTGGGCGTAAGCGCTGACGAACAGGCTTAGCACCGGGGTACGTAGGTATTTCGTGCACCACTATATTAGGATCGATGCCGGGCATTTCCTCGTAGGACCATGCGAAGACATCACAAAATTCGCGAAATAGAGCGGTATAGAGCTGAACTTCCTCAGGAGTGCAAGTGACTCCGATATGAATGTCTGCGACGATCCCTGGTTTGACAGAGATGTCGATCGGTTGGGTTTGCGTGATATTTCCCATATTTCCCTCTGACACTTGATACAGCTGAATGGGTGTTTGGAGGGGCGGGGATGGGACACATGAAGCAAACCGCTCGAGACATGCGGTCATTTCCGGATGGGGAGGGAGAAACGAAGAGCGATGGTGGTGATCTGACCAAGGGAGCTCTTCGAGAGACATGGTCTCTATGATGGCTTCGTCGGAAGGAAATATTTCCTTCAATGGATCCGATGTAGCCTCATCTCCTAGCCAAGGGAAATGATCATATGAATCGGGAACACTGCTCGGAAGAGCAGGTTCATCAGGGGGAGCCGATGCAGCGACAATCTCGATGTAGTTGAGTTCGGCAGGGCTCAACGGCATCATATCACCCCAAGAGTCTTCCTGATTAGCAGGAGGAAGAACCCACGGATCAGAGCGTACAGAGATCATGTTGATAGGGGCGAGATTGGGGGGTGGGTGGGGAAAGACTCCCATTAAAGTGGGATCTTTGAAAAGTCCAGCACCCACATTCACGAGTGATTTCGAGGTATGCTCCACGAATGGCACATTACCTTCAGAAGAAGAGGCGAAGAAAGAGAGCTGGTCCACCGTGACAATCTTCCCCTGGTGAGGGAAACGGATGACACGGAACAGGGAGGAAGCCATGGCCTGCATGGCGTATGTCCAGCTCCGTCCGAGGAGGAGGTTGTAGGTCAGATTGGCGTCAACAACTTCAACCTCTACTTCTACGGTCTTTCCTTCCAAAGAGATGGGTAAGCGTTGGAGGATATTGTAAGGATGAGATTCTCTTCCATCGAAAGCTTCTAGCGTCGTAGGGGACTGACTCAAAGCAGGGGAACCAATCGCCTTCCAGCAAGCAACAGACATGATGCAGGTTGAGGCACCTTCATCAATAACCGTACGATGAATCGTTCTGTTATTGATGATGACCTGTATAAGGAAAGCGACTTGGTGAGGCAGTCTCTGTGTAAAACCCTCGAGATCGAAAGAAATCAAATCTGAATCTGCCGGGTCGATGCCACCAATCGCTGATAGCAGGGACTTCCTCTGGGAGGGGCAGCTCTGGAGGACTTCTAGAGCGGACATAGCAGACGGAGCCTGAGCTAAGTCCTCAACAATGCTATAGTGCTGGGCAGCACGGGCATTAGGGTTGTAAGATGACTTCCTGAGTACACCCTTTTGAGGGGGTCGGGGGATCGTCTCAGTGCTGGGCCTTTCGATATGGAGAGGACTAGAACTAGACGGAGGAGCGCTGGAGGGAACCTCCGGCTCTTTCCCGGCACGAGATGGATAATCTTTCGCTCGAGTTGAAACATGGATGGGGATCGTGCCAGCCATGAACACTTGAGAACCGAACGAGGAAGAGGATTGAGATGGGTCTACCACCATTTGAGTCTGCTGGGAAGGGAAAGGCTCTTTGAGCACGGCAGGGGTCCCAGGAGCACCTTTCAATAACCGACTAACTTCGGACCGCCTTGGGCAGTCCTTAGTGTAGTGATCCTCATCACATATGAGACAAGGATACTTAGGTTTTCGTTTAGCTCCTTCCTCGGGTGGAGGTTTAGGGGCATCCTGCTTGGGCTGACCAGATTTATCTTTAGCTTTCCCCTTCTTTTTCCCTTTTGAGGATTTATCCGCCGCGGTGGACTGAACGGCGTTTACCTCAGAGGTACTTCCAAGATTAGATTGGCCCTGAGAAGCATTTTCATTAGAAGCATTCTGTTTCTGCTTCCCAGGGTTTGCGGCCGATTTCTTCGATGACGAATTCACAGAGCCAATGACTCCATCAACAGATGGTTTGGGCGGAGCCTTGGTCTGTCCAGGCCTCGGGGCATCTGGAAAATAATCATATAGGGTACCTGACTGAGAGTACACTAAGTCTAGGTACTAAGCTCGCGCGATCGCTTGCTCTTCAGTTACACAAGCTCCCATAGCGATGTCTTTTGCAATTTTAGGGACAAAGGAAGTTGTAAACCAATCGGTCAGGAGTTGATCAGGAATCCAGAATTTGATCAAGCGACGACGCCTTCTCCATTCATGTATATGATCAGATATGTGCGTAGCCGTGTCCTGTTTTAGAGACGTGAGGAGATTTGTCCCTGTCTCGTACCGAATGGGTAACTGAAAATGAGTTAAAAACGCCATAGCCAGCGAATTGAAATCTTGAAACATGCCGCGATTCAGCTCAATGTACCACTTAGCGGCTGAGCCGGTGAGAGTTCTCTGAAAGAGGCGAAGTCGGATAGAGTCATCAAGCCATGAGTTCAATGAACACCAGAGGTGATAGGTCATAACATGTGCTTGAGGATCCTCGCCTGCTTTGCCATCAAATTTTGGACAATCACCGGGTATTTTAGTTGGAACTGGTGGCCAATACGCATTATGCAGAATGGGATCATTCGTTAACTTGGACACATCCGGAAGTTCCAACGTCGCTAAGAATGGCAACTGAGGGTTAAAGGACATTTGTGGCTGTGGGTTCGAGGCAGTATTAGGGTTCCAACCAGGTGGTGGTTGCCCCCACGAACTCTGTCCAGATGGACCTGGCCCAAAAGGGCCTGGCACATAAGAACCTTGTCCCGATGGACCTGGCCCAAAAGGGCCCGGCGCATAGGGACCTTGTCCGTAGGGGTTCTGCCCATATGTATTCTGTCCATATGCAGACAGTTGACCCTGGGTCTGCCCCCCAGCACCCCATGTATTAGCAACTTGACCCGCAGGTGCAGCGTACTGATAATTTTGGTAGGGAGCGACCTGCATCTGTTGATAATTTTGGTAAGGGGTAAACTGAGTTTTCCCCTGGGGTTGTTGGTAGCCATACGTTTGCTGGGCTCCATACTGAGCCTGATAAGCAGGCTGCGCTTGGTAGGAAGGTTGGGGCTGTGGCCCGCCTTGCATTTGATAGCCTACTTGAGTTTGAGGCCCAGAATAATGTCCTTGAACCGACTGGGCTTGGATCATATGGCCGGAAGGTTGGCCTGGTTGAATTTGGGATGGACCTGCTTGCCCAGAAGGATGTACTTGCTGGGTGCCAGGTTGTCCTTGAGCAACCACGGGTTTTCCTTGCGGAACAGATGGCCGAGCTGGCTGGATGGCTGGTTGACCTTGCGGTTGACTAGCCTGTCCAGCTAGATGAGTAGGACGGACAGTGGGTTGGCCTTGTTGCATAGAGGGTTGGCCCGTTTGTCTGGAGGGTTGTACTGGCTGAGCAGTGGGTTGGCCCTGCTGTACGTAGGGTTGCCCCCCTTGCCCAGAAGGTTGCATGGACTGAGCAGCGGGTTGGCCCTGCTGTACGTAGGGTTGCCCCCCCTGCCCAGAAGGATGACTAGACTGGACAGTGGGTTGGCCCTGCTGCACCTAGGGTTGCCCCCCTGCCCAGAAGGATACCCTTGTTGGACTGCTGGTTGACCTTGAGGGGTGTAATTTTGCCCAACTTGTCCAGGGGGATACCCTTGCTGGAAACCAGGTTGACCTTGCTGGATGTAAGGCTGCCCTGGCTGACCAGACAGATAACCTTGCTGGATACCAGGTTGCCCTGGGTAACCAGAAGGTTGACTCTGATAGGAAAAGGACGGAACTCCCATGGCCGAAGGTTGTCTCGGGTAGGGTTGTCCTTGTGGACCCCTAGATTGTCCTGGGTAAGACTGCCCATATAGTGGTTGCCCTTGGGGGGCTTGCACATAAGGTGGCTGGCCTAGATTAGGTGGTCCTTGGGGCTGTCCAGGAATTGGCTGGCGCCCATGAAAAGTATGAGTAACGGGATCGTAAGTAATGTCTAACGGTGTCGAGACTTCAACGAAAGGTTGACGAGGCGTGGATTGAACGTGCTCGAGGTACTGACCGTTAGAATCATAATAAAAGAGCGGACCTTGGTAATTCGGGTCCGTAATGGGTTTCCCATGAACATCATACGGCCCCCCTCCTGGAACAGGACCAGAAGAGGGCTGAGCACTTTGTGCAGGATCGATGACTCCAGACGAAACCCCTGGTTGGCCACTGCTCACTTGACTGTGAGAGGGACCAGCCCCAGGGTTTGTAGATGAAGATGTTGTCACAACACTGACGACTGGAGTTGAGTATGCTACACAAACAGTTGGATTTGTGGGAACTGAGGTAACAGGCGTATTAGGGGGTTGCGAAAGAAAGGGTTCTGTGGTGGCAATGACACTAGGATCCCATATAGTCATAGAAGGCATTCTGGCAGCTATTCTATCCCTCATTGATTGATACCGTGGAGGGAGTGGAGAAGTAGCTGGAATGGGAGTTTCAATACTTGACACCACGGGTGTCTCACCTGCGCTGGGTGATGTCTCATCCATTTGGGAAGTTGACATCGGAGACGACATACCGGGAGGGGTAACAGGAATATCGTCTTCGTCAGGCTCCCAGATAGGGTTCCAATCCTCTTCGTAATCCGGGTCGCCCGGGGCACGTACGTTGATAGGCTGGATACTCGGGATAACCGGAAGAGTATCGCTTACAACTGGTACCTCAGGAGCAACAGAAGATGGAGAACCTTGATCACTTGGACCGGGAGTTGACGGGTCAGCCAGGATGACAAACCCCACACAAAACCCTAAAGGAAACTAACGACAAAGACCCTACTCAAACTAACGCATACAAAATCTAACCAGGTAATGTTATCGTGGCCGAATAAATTTTTAAGACACAGGAACTGAACTTGACCTTTTCATGTTTCAAGAGTCGAGAAAAGGACGAAAAGATGACTCTAGTCTCCTTCGAATGTTTAATGAGCACGAAGTGACAAGAAGCTCACTGGCACCTTTTCATTTAGGGAGTCCAAAAAGGATCAAAAGTGACTGCTCTGGAGATTCTAGGCAAAGGGTTTACCAAGCAATCTGTAAAACTGCTTATACACCTTGGCAATCGTATGAGAACCAAGGACTTTCCGTACTGCAGTCAATCTTCCCGAATGCTGTGTTCGGTGCATTACGGTTCGCAGGGCGGCAGACTCAGCTTCCTATGGATCAAGGTCGATAACCTAGTGGGGTCTCCCCTATATACGCGACGGTACGTGGGAGCTCAAATCCGTGCTAGACCACTATCGAGTCACAAGAGGAGGAATCACCCAACCGTAATGTGAAACAACAGTGACTAGGTTTAACGACGCCGGAGCACGTCTCTAGCCTAGACCTCTACAATATGAGCGTTAAGTTCCAATGCATTTTTAGATTTATTCAGTTTATTTTATGGTTGATCTTGAATTAAGTTTCGGTTTCAGGCCTTATCGTATGATCTCTCACAATTTCCTAGATGCAAACTACATGCCAAAGAATACCATTTTGTTCGATGAATTCTAACTATGAGAAGGTTAAGAGCTTTCAATCAAACAAGACGAACTCAAACAATCAAACAATCTAATGCAGCTAATGACAAAGAAATGAAAATTTTTCTTTTGAGAACACAAATCAATGAAATGCTCTTCTTTTCATTAACTATTGAATGCAAAAGATGCTAGTTTGATTTCTCTTTCAATGGCACTATGCACTTTAAAATGAATTTTGAGAGACAGCAACACTGAGCAAAAAGAAGTAAAATCACTCAATGAAAAGCACAACAAGCGTGAAAAGAGCTGATTGAACCCTAGCAACTGTGATCTGTGCCTAGGTAGTGAAACAATCGAAGGATCAGTTCAACAACAATCACCTCAACCAAACAAGCAAAGAAGGAAAAAAGAGGAAGGTTTCCGCAGTAGCAAAGGCAAGCAACAACGAACTTTTGCGAACAAGTGAACAAGCGGACAAAACAAGGTCAATCCAGTGAAGGCTGGATGATGGCACTAGGTCACGAGACACAAAAACAAAATTCGTCCAACAAGACTTTGCAAGCAAGTGTGTAACAGTTCAAACAATAAATATCAAGTCATAAACCAAGTAGAGAAAGCTGGAGATAGTGAAACCAACAGGCTCAGGAGGTAAAATTGAAACAAATTCAATTTTACAGGATCAGCGCGGGTAGCGCTCAGCAACTGTGCGCTGACAAGAGGTCACGCGTAGCAACTTGGCGCTGTCAGCGCGGAAGGACACGACTTAAGCGCGCTGGTTCGATTTCAGAACCGTCGCGACTGTTTTACGTACAAGCGCGATGACAACAGGGTTAAAGAAACAGCTATGCGCTGTCAGCGCAACTGTTTTGATTTAAACCGCGCTGAGGCTAAAAAAGAGGCAGAATCAAGCCCAAAAACTCCCAAACCAAGGCCAGAACTCTTTAAACAATTAAGACACTTCCCAGATTGAACCAGGAGGGTTAAAAGCAGAGAACTAATCCCCAATTTCAAAAAGAGAGAACAATCAAACTCAAACACAAAGATGGACAAAAGAGACAAAAGGCCAGCTCCCCAGTATGGTCGCCAAATTGTTGGAGAGGTAAATCCCCTCTACGGATAGAGGCGATCCCTACTAGCCCAGAATGGGTCTAGCAACAATCAACCAATGCTATTGTGCAAGTTCCTAATTGCAATTAAAAGAGAGGCAAAGAACACCTACTTGGATTCCAACGCTATTGTTTGATGAAGAGATGCCGCTCTCGCTCCTTCGCTCTGGCCGGTCACGATCTTCCACGATCTCCGTGAATAGATACCTGCACACACGAAGAGAAAGACAAACATAAGTGTGAAATCTAATAAAGGCAATTATACATCAGTCAGAAAGGATGTAATTCACATTAACCATTATAAAGACAAATGAGAATGGAACCATAACAATAGTCATCTATTATTAAATCAATAACAGAGAAAGGTACAACCAATGTTCTGACGCTGAGTCCTTCTCTTGCGGGTCCAGCCAGCAAGTCTCTTAAGCATTCACCCTTGGAAGTGGATTCTCCCAACACAAAAGCTCTCTCTCACACAAGCAATACTCACAACCTTCCTTAAGCTTCCTCTAACAAAACCACACTTGTCACACCAACTACCTACTAGCAGCAGCAATCCAAGCACTATGAATTCCACACTATCCAAAAACTAGCTGCTCATGGTAATGGTGGAGGTTTAAATAGAGAGGGAGTCTCCATGAATGGTGGGAGGACAAGCTTATCTTCAAGGAAGGTGATTCCAAATGACGAACAGACATGCCATAGAAGGGAGGGCGACATTCACAAGGCTAATAACCAGGCCTGGAACCATCTGGAAGGCTGGCTTTTGGAACAAATTCGCCCAAACTGGATCAGCACGGGTAAAACACTGGACTGACGCGCTGACAGCGCATCACATAAACAGAGCAGACTGTGTCAGCGCGCCTCGATACTTTCATAGGGTGCGCTGGCGCATAAAATTCGACCAGCGCGGGAAACCTGTGTGCTTCCGCGCTGGCAGCGCACCAGTTAGACTATAAGTCGCCCGTCAGCGTGGTTATTTTAATAACAGACGTGCTGATGCAATAAACTTAGGCAAAGTGCGTCTTTTGGCCAGTTTAGAGAGCATGAGCATGGTGCATTTGATTTCATGAGACATTAGGGAGACTGACAGGAAGACAGTGACAATTTACTGCGTAACACTTGGCTTGTAGAAGCATATATTGTTCAATTTTTAACCTTTTTGAGCTCAAGAATAGCCTAGATGGGGGTTTCTGAGCATCTTGGTCTCAATGCCATCCTCAATTTTCTGATTTGAGAACTTTATGATGGACTTTTTCCATAGTCAAGTCTTTTAGTGCTAGTGGTAGAGTCAATTTTGAATTTGTTTGGAGGTATATTTGAGCATGGAGGGAGCCTGGTTAGAGGTTTTCCAACCTTCTAGTTTCATCTGCAATAGTTGTTACTTCTGTATAGTAGATCTTTTAAGTATTTTCTCAATGTGTTAAAGAGAGAAGCATTTTTAACTCTTCATTGTGGAGGAGTTGCATGTTTATGCTCTTGATTTATGATGGAGTACAAGGACATATTGTGTGAGAGTCATTTTTATGTTGACATTTTATGGACTTGCTGTAGGGAGACATTTTTCTGAGTGAAAATTCTTTGCAGGAGAAACAAGCCACTGTACTGTCAACAAGTTGTATGCACTCATTTGCCATTGAAATCAATATATTGGTTTGGATGTTGGATCAGGCCCAAAGATGTAGCCCAGGAGGGGTGAACTATGTCATCAAATGTTGGTTTCTATTCTTCATGTTCAACATTTTGAGATGCATGTGAATTTTTTTTTGTTTTAAAATCATGTGAAAAAATCTTAACTCACATTTTGAAGAGGTTATGAGACTTGTTTATCTTTAAAAACCCATTTTTTTAACTTGAAAAGTGTTAGAGGATGGTCGATTTTTGAGAGGAGAAGTTCTCCACATTCAGATTAACTATCTAGCTGAAGTTTGCCTCAGATTGGACTTAAAGAGCCCTTGGAAGGGTATATAAATTAGAAATTCGACCGCCTTTGAGAGACATCACACATGCACTTCATTTCAGAGCAAGTATGCGAATAAGAAGAAATGTGAAGTACAAAAGAAGGAGAGAAGAGTTTAGTTGAGGAGAAATCTTCCCTAGAAGACATTGAAGGTCTGTAACATGCGAAGTTTTTATTGAAAGTTGTAACTAGTATTGGTATTCATAATTGTATTTGGCTCATGACATGATGTATCTCTTATGTAATTATCAAAAGAAAAAGAATTATTGTAAAATAAAATTTATTTATTAAAGCATGGGTTTCATGCTCAAATTTTTTGGTTCCTAGGTCTAAGCACCCACTGAGTGGTCTAGGCCTTTTGTCCTGAGTCAAAATTTATTTCATGATGTAATATACCTAATTGGCCTCTTGTATCAAGAGAGAAAATATTATTTTGTTTTGTTTACAAAAGTCTTACATTAATAATAACGACTAATTTTTTCTTGCTCTTTTCATCGCCACATAGCCCATCACACATTTTTGTTCACTACATTTTGAATCATGTGCTTACAAATTAATTCCTTGACACATGACCCACACAAGAAGTGCTCGACATATATATTACGAAAAAGATCCATCTAATTTCTCAGGGCCAAAGAGGTGGCCTTTTGAAAGACCATTTCTTTTAAAAATATAACAAGCATTGGTAAGGACCGGTGATTGGAAATTATTTCTTATTAAATGGTCGGTTAATTCCAAAGGATTCAGGTCCTTCATTGGTATGGAGGGATTTAAATGCATAATAATCACTTTAAGTTATTATTAGTTATTGATCAATGATTTTGTTTAGACATTATGTGTGAAAGTGATCATTATTTATTATGATATTGTTGACTTATAATTTATAATGGATATTGTTTATATATTGTTTAAGGAGAATTGGTTATAGAATGGGGAATAAATAATGATCTATGTCACACCTCTACTTTTAAAATAACTATTAATGTTTCATGTTAATTATGTGAAAGTAATCGTAGTTTATTTTGATATTGTTTATCTATCGTATAGAATGGATATTGTTTACATATTCATTATTAATATGGAAATGGTCATAGAATGTGACATACATTAGTATGCATACCATTGAGTCATGGATGAAAACATCACTAGAAAGTGACATGCGATATTCTAACTCATAACTAAAATATGTAATGATAAAAATGATATTTGAAGGAGAACTATGCTCGATGCATAGATATTAATGATTAATATTGGCATATATGTGTATGTGTGTGTGTGTTATGAGCATGAGACTTATAATATTGATCAAACTAAGAAAATAGAGAATATGAATAACCTACAAGAGCCCATACCTATGAAAAACGTTTACAAGATATTCTGAATATGTATTGAGGACAATAAAGTATCTTCATTAAACATATACTAATTAACCTAAACATAGTGTACGACTTGAAGCTAGAGAACCGTGCAAATAGTGGAAGGTTGTACGCCTTATAAATTGCCAAAATTTGAATAGAACCTTAGAGAAATATTATGACATTCAATGATTATTGGGATAAAGCATGAAACAAGTTGATACACCATCCAATGAAGCATCAAAATTAGTCTCAATATAGAGACTTGTGCCATGGTGAGTGAGGCCACTCACACACCGTGAAGGGGAAAATTAGGGCTTGTGAGTGAGCATAGGTTGATTGATTATTTGAGCACTAGGAAGGGGAAAATTGTGCCACATATGAAGAAATATCAGAGGAATAAAATTGATGATTTATTGACTTTGTTTACATTAATAGACATTGTTCCACAATCATCTTAAATGGTTAATCTCAATTTTCATACATTATATAAGTATTGGTGTCAAATTGATACATCAAGATTCCTATTGAAATGAGGTCATTGTCATAAGGATAAGTGCATTTCTATTATCATTATATAGATACATAGGTGTGTAAACTCAGGGATTTACATATTGATTACTGCATTAAAGACCATACTACATGCATAGGATTGATTGTTTATGTCACTGTCATGATGACAATGACATAGACCTCTTTCTCACTTTCTTGATGATCACTATAATATGTTTATAATATCATCAACTGCAAACCCCAAGATTATTGATATAGGGTTTCTTAGGGTCACTATTCATATGTCCTTTAGAGATTCCATCATTTCATATGACTCATTGAAGAGACTTGTCAAGGATATCTCTGTCATTTGAATGCCTGAACTAAAATTCCAAGACTCCTTAGGGTTTCACTTTAGGGTTGATGATAAATGCATCTCAACATATATATATTAGAAAGAATGTGATATTGAGAAAATACAAGGTTTCGATTCCATCAACCAAATCATAAGTTAAATACTTCCATATTGTAAGTCAATGCCATTCCAAATAAACTTTATATTGAGGTCATATGTTTTTGGTATAGAAGCCAAAATTCTTAGAGAAGACATACCATACGATCTTTGTAGTAGGGATGGAGATATACCATCATTGATAAGCATAACATGAGATATACACAGCTCGTGTGAAAATGAATCATTAATCCATTCATCATAAATGGGCTTAACCGAAGGGAGAGGCGCCAAAAGGTTGCTCAACCGAAGGGAGTCAATCATCTCCTCCTTCACAAACCTGGATTGACCTAAATATACAATGAAATTCCCCTGGCTCTCTCAACTTGGGAAAGGCCAAGGATAGTCCTTATTTCTCTATTAGACTGGTGGGAAGGGATTATCGATTCCAAGAGTGTATTCAAACTTCCATCATAGAGCCAAAACAAACTTTATATTGAGGTCATATATATTTGGTATAGAATCCATAATTCTTAGAGAAGACATGCCATATGAAATGTATACATAATCGATGCCAAAACTATCTTCAAACTTCCATCACAAAGCCAAAACAAACTTTATATTGAGGATCCATAATTCTCAGAGAAGACATACCATACGAACTGCATAAATAATCAATGCTAAGACTATATGCAAACTTCCATCACAAAGGCAAAACAAACTTTATATTGAGGTCATATGGAACTGTATAAATAATTGATGCCAAGACTCTATGAAAACTTCCATCATAAAGCCAAAACAATCTTTATATTGAGGTCTTATGTATTTGGTATAGAAGCCATAATTCTTAGAGAAGACATACCATACGAACTGTGTTGGGCTTATTATTTGTCAGATTAATTGCCTCTTATTAATTCGTCAACTAGATATCGTAACCTTTGAGTTACAAAACAATCTGGTCAAGGTATTGTTCTATGAGCCCAGGAAAACTTAAAAACCTGAACTATTGGCTTTAAGAAATTCAACCCCTATCTTTAATTTAATATCCTACAGGCATTCGGTACTAGAAGTCACAAATTTAACTAAGTACTGCTTATCTTATTCTAAGACTAAAATTCAAGAAAATATTTATAACTAAATTCTTGATCAAATATTTAATAAAAAATCCTAATTATGCTCTAAGTACCAATCTAGTTATATTAAATTCTTTGTTCAAAGCAAATACTAATAAGTCATTTCTACTCAAAGAAGATTCAAATTATTCAAAACAAAACCATAATGCTCCATTTCAAACCCAAAGGCCATGAATCAAATATTTAACTCAAAAAGGCTATAAGTTAAAATACCTTAACCACACAGTTGTCCTTTGAGATAACTCTAGGTCAATTAGTTATGCCAAAGCATCTATAATGTTTTGTTGTTTTAAATGATTGGATGACGAGTGAACAATTTTATAAACAGGTGTTTCAAACTTAGTAGATTTCCAGGTAAAATAAAAAGCTAATCTTTAACTACACATAGTTAATTTGATTTTAATGGGGTGGAAAAGTAGAAAATGGAGAAGTATAATTGATTTAATATTCAAACTAAATACTTAACCAGTTATAAGAAGAAATTAAGAAAACAATGTTTACTTAATCAACAAAATATAATTAAACTGTTATAGAGATCTGATGTAATTTTTATTTAAAGAGGAACTTACAATAACAAATAGTTTTGTAACTATTCTCTTATTTAAAATCACAACTTCAGAGAGGATTCAAAATTAGACTGAAACTCAGTTAAATTTTAAATCGGATAACTGCAAAAGAATTAATTTATATGAAGAAAACATAATAAATAAACAAGATGAAATACAACTCACAGAGAAACAGACTATATGAGGTAAATGCATAATCTTTTATTATTCCAGAAAAATGCTCTAGCTTAGTACAAATCTGCTTGATAGCTTGTTCAAGGGTTCAACCCATAATAAAGAAGGAGTTATTTATACAAAATTTGCAAAAGATCTACAATCTGTTTGGAATAACATACCAAAATAGTACAAAAGTACAAAAATAGAGCAATATAATAGGAATCAAGAAACTGCTGAAGAGGTGGCTCTATCCTTTGGGAATCTGTTGATGATCTAGCCTGAAAATACCGATGAGTTGTCATGTTGTTAGAATCAAAAATTACTAAATTGTTTCACACAATTGATCCCATCTTTCTTCACTTGGGATTTCCAAATTCACCATTTTTCTAAATGTTTCATCCACTTTTGTGTACCTCTTGAAATTTGGCTTGGCGAGAAATAAATGTTTAATTTCATGCATGATGGTTAAATCAAACTCCAAGGCTTCTAGAAAGGCCTTCCCTATTATTTGTCCTTTGACTCCTGCAAATTTAGTTGTCCACTGCAATAGCATACAATTCCTTGCAATAATATTCTAATTTGATCAATTTATCATTCAGACCTACCAATCCTAGTAGTCCTTTATGATTCAAGACATTAAACTTTTAATGAAATCTTTTGACAGTAATATCCAGATTTTGACATTTTGTTTCTAATTGGTTGATCAAATTATTCTTTTGTAATACCTTTTTAATCTCTAAGATAGTAGTTGTTCTGTCAGAGATGTTTATTTCTTCTAATTCTTCTTTGTTTTTTTTTTTAATTTAACACTTTGATCATGTTTGTGGCTTCTGTTGGCTTGGTCTTCAAGGCTACTTTCTGTTCTTCTATCACTTCTCTGCATCTGGTGATGAGTTCTTGCTGCTAAAAAATTTTCTGTATGAATGGCCATACATCTGTCATGGATTGGTTGATTTTTGTCTAGATATTTTCCTTGACATGAGCCAAAGTATCTACCATTAGGGACTCACTCTCCAACTTCTGATGTTAAGTTCCAATTTGTGGGACTTCTGCATCTCCTGCACATACAAGTATCCTTTTTTACTTTATGCAATTCTAAATTTTGGAATTTCTGTAATAAATTCTCGTTTTCTTGTTTTTGTGTGGCCAATTCTTGTGATAATATCGTTGGATCAGCTGCTGTTGAAGTAGAATCAATGGTTGTTGATGATGAGCTAGGATCTGTACCTACAACTTCCATTGGGACTGTTGTGACTAGAACCATAGCAAGCTGTGTTGCTTCTTTCTCCTTTAATAACTCTTCAATCCACTCTTCCATTTTCTTCAGCTATATATTTTGCTCAATGATAAGCTTGAGCATGCCCTCCTTTTGTTGTTCATTCTCTGCTATATCATTTGTTAGAGGATCCTCTGTAGAAGGTAGCTTTAGCTGTTTCTTCAATGTAGCAATGTTTGCATCTTTATTTTTGAGAAGTAACTCTGCAACTTTTACATCTTTGGGATCATATCCCACTTTAATTACAAAGTCCTCCAATGCTTTTATTATGTTATCTTTAGCTAAGGAAGAAATATTTTCTAACTTAAGATGAGATTGAACATTGGATAGGGTAGTCCTAAGTTTAGAAAGAGACATAATTGTAATAGTCATAGTGGAAAATGACATCCCATCAGTCTGTCTATGCATATCCATCTGGTCAATTGGATGAATTTGGATAGTATCAAATGAAAAGACAGTATTTTTATAATCCTCAGTAGATGAAGTCTCTTCTCTTACTCTTTTCCTTTGCTTGTTCTGAGGAACTGTAGTCTGTTCAGTGGGGGTGGATACAACCTATTCATCTACCTCTTGAAGTGTCCCATCAACCCATTGCTCTTGATTCATGAATTTTTCTATTTCTGGTCTTGGAATATGATTGTAAGGTGTCATTTTTAAATCAACTCTCCAAGTAGAAATAATGCCAAAAGGATCATAGGACTAGGTGAATCTGGGTTGGAAATTTATCTTCTTTAACAATATATTTGCCTCAACACCAACTGATCTGGTGTTTCAAATGAATGATCCAATCTATGCTTTAATCTTGAATTGAGATTTCCTTTTGCCTGACACGAAGTCCAGGTCATCCATGTTAATCATCTACCTAATATATTCTAGAGAAAAGATTCTCATAGGAACATATTTTGGCAGCTTATATGGTGCAAGCTCACAACCATATACCCTTATCTCTGTGTAATTCTGGGATAAATACCAGTTACCAGTTTTACTCTTCTCACTTAAGTGTAAAATCCTTTTAATTTCATCTTCAATCCTTGGCTATGTCTTACTGTTGAGGAGTTGTGCCACTTGATGTATGAATGTATCTACAAATTCTGAAAATGAGGAGGTGGTAGAAGTTGTCCTGACTATTTCTGTCTAGTGAATCACTTATTGATTCACTCCTTGTTCATCTTTCTTGGAGATTGATAGGCAAAAGATCACCCCGCTGAAAAAGAAACAAGTGGACAATTACAGAGCTATAACTGAACACTCCCTCTATAGTAAAATTCATGAATTGTTCATGTATATTATTAGCCAAGAATTGGCTATAATTATACATGAATGCTGGTTGCTGATCTTTGTTAAAGATGGAAAGGAAACCAAGGATAGTCTCATCAACAAACTAGTCATCTGGATATCCTAATAAGTAGGAAAGGAGAGAAATACAATGTCTAGAGGCTTCAGGAAACATGTAAGATGATTAGGGAGGATTTCTTTTTGGTAATTCTACATCCTCAGGTAAAAAGTTTTAAAAAATTTTGAGCTCTCTATGGAAAGGTTAACTTATGGTATATATCCATAAGTGTTGCTGGTGAAAAATGGTTGAGAGAGTCTAATTGAGGGATTAGGAGCATCTGATTTATGGTTTCAGCAGAGATGGTAATCAAAATGTCTACATTATGAGCCACCACTTCTCTTTTTACAAGGTCATATTTGGCTTGACACCAAGTAATGAGGTTAGGGAACTCATTTTTTTTTGGAAACTAAAGAAAGGTAATAGAGATTCCCAAAATCTGATTGGGTCTTGCTTGTCTAGGTAATTTTGTTTGAGCCATAAGTACAGTTCATAGTAATTGAACTCACTCTTGGATTCTTCAATTTTAAACAATGAGTCTACAAGAGGAACATGGTCAAGGTCGAGCTAGGTTGGAGTAGCAGTGCTTTCCTCTGCACTCTGCTTTTTAGCTTTCCCTTTTGGGGCCATGCTGGTAGACAGGAGGAAGAGCGATTCTGATAACAGATCGATGGAATAGGAAAAGGTCCTGAAGAAACTGTTTACTTGCAAATAACAAAAAAGAGTCAGTGGAAAGTGACAAAGAGGTAAGTATGGGTTTATTTATAACATGCTGGGAAGGGCTAATGGTTTTATTCATGACCGTAGCAGTTTTAATGCACAGGAGTGGAGCTAAAACGAGTGAATATAAATGGGTATAACGGCAGGGCAACGAGCTCGTGAGATGGCAATGGATAGCATGAGTGGGAAACGGGTATGTGACGCAGTGGCACGAGATTGGTTGGGGGATAACAGTTGAGGCACGGGATGAAATACTGTTGGTGAAATGAAACCACGAGTGGTTTGCGGAGGGTGGGGTAGCGAGTGGTTTACCGTTTTGAGCAAGGGGGGAGGGTGTGGTGCAACAAGGTGGTGACACGTAGGGTTGGGGCGTCCGCCATTGAAACCACTTTGCTGACTGCCCCCCACCCCTATTGCGTTAATGAGAAACAATCGAGGGGGGTGTGAAGCCTCTCCCTGTCTGTGATCCGGGCAAGGAGTAGATTGGTTGTTGAATGATGCACTCTATTTATTTAAAGCTCACAAGACATTTTATCCGTTAGCGACTTTGGCCCAAACGATATATATGCGCTATATAACATAAATTTTAATGTCAAAGGTTTATAACAAAAAGTTAATCCCAATCAAGGAAATTAATCATTAATTAACAAAATTTAACATTTTTCTAATGTGGCACATTTAAACAAGCAACCCTTTCATTTATTATTTTTATTTGAAATTGAAGCCTTTATTTTCTTTTTGCTTCCCTAACATTTTTATTTCCTTTTGCCTTTTTTCTTTAGGGAAACTAACTCCTAACATTTTATTGATATGGATGCATATAAAATATAAAATTGTCCTAACATTTTTTTATTTTCATTCTTTTCCATCCATATCCTAACTTAACATTTTGAATTTATTTTTTACTAATATACTAACTTATCAAATCCAAATAATGTTACAACATCGACTCCAGTTGGAGACTGCTTCCCCCTCTGGGATGCAGAGAACAAACAGATCCAAGTTCCTTCTCCTCGGGTTATGGAGTCTTTGCTGAAATAACTACACACTTACAGTTTTCTCAAATAAAATGAACTCTCTGGATATTTATAGATGATGAATGGATGGATGAAAATCTAATACTAGATATAATATTTCAAGTATTTCCCATTGACTGGAAATGAGGAATACTCTCCTTCCAAATTTTGTAGGATGAATGTATTATTCCCTTTGACTTATGCAATGCTAAATGGACCAAACTAGAGGTTGTCAAATTTTGCATGCTTGCCTTTATCCTCCCTCCTTGTATCCCATCTAAGCACCAGGTCTCTTTTCTCAAAATTTCTTTCTCTGGCCTTTCTGTCAAACAATTCCTTCACCTTATTTTGATATTTCCTTAGCTTGTACTAAATTTCATGCTTGTCCTCATTTAACTCAATGATTTGATTAATCCTTCTTGAGAAATCATCTTTTTCTTCATAAAATTCGTGAAGGAAACTCATAATTGGTAAAGCCAAATGAGTAGGAAAAATTGCTTCCTTACCATAAACTAATTGGAAATGAGACTTGCTTGTGGATCTCTTAGGAGAAACTCTGTTTGCCCAAATTGCATGGATGAGGTGACTATCCCAACTATTTTTATGGTCTTCAAGAGTCTTCTTAATGACCTTAACTAATCTTTTGTTGGAGGACTCTTCTAGCACATTAACCTGCAGATAGTATGGTGTAGAATGATGTAACATAATTGAATACTTTTGACATAACTCCATCATTTTAACACTGCTAAAAGTTGCTTCATTGTCTGTGACAATTTGTTGAGGACACCCAAATCTTGACAAAATATTTTCCTCAAGGAATTTAATTATAACAGTATCAGTTGCATTTTTAACAAGTATTGCCTCTACCCATTTGGTAAAATATTCTATAGTAATTAGAATCCATATATGTTGATTACTTGATTATGGATGAATCTCTGCTATGAATTCCAACCCCCATTGTAGAAAAGGTGCCTGAACCAATACTTGAACAAGAGGGAGTGCTGACAGCTTCTGTTTCCATGCAAATATTTAACATTGTGTGCAAGTTCTAATTCTTGCTCCAACTTTTTTAAACATTGTGGGCCTGTAAAAACCTACCTTAAAATTTTG
This sequence comes from Pinus tabuliformis, assembly GCA_031772625.1. Taxonomy (NCBI): domain Eukaryota; kingdom Viridiplantae; phylum Streptophyta; class Pinopsida; order Pinales; family Pinaceae; genus Pinus; species Pinus tabuliformis. Next base: position 794,088,400 of record CM062804.1, read on the forward strand.
TAAGCTGTTGCTCTCCAGGCATACTGTCCACCACAAAACCTTGCATGGGATTGATCTATAATTCCCTCTGTTTCATTTTCAGTCAAACAAAGAAGAAGGAAATTGAGAGTATCCTTTGAGTATAGATTACCATTGATAATATAGTATTTCATTGCTTTAAGCTTCATGGCTTTACACTTATTCAAGTCAAGTTCAGCTGGACATTGAAAATCTCTAAGAAACTGCACAATATTGGAATACCAATCAAAGAGTAGATATTTCTAATCTATTTGAATGAGAATGGTTTGTTCTAAAGAAGGAGGTTCTTGTGGATTCTCCCCTTCTGCATTTAAGGAAGGTTCTTGTGGATTCTCCCTTTGTGCAATTCGAGAAGGTTCTTTTGGATTCTTCTCGGATGACAATTCAAAAATGAAATTTATCCCCAATACTTTGCAATTGGATTCAACTATAAATTTGGCCAAACCTTGACCCTTCTCCAGCTTTGTGGTCTTGATCTCAATATCAGATTCAAGAATTTTGGCAATCCATCTTCCCCTTCTTCCATCAGTATTAGGTTGGGTCAAAACAGTTTTGACAACATGATTAGGGACATAGGATGTAATGTGTGAATGCAAGACATAAGTTCTAAAAGCTTTGAGGGCTTGGATTAAGGCATAAGCTTGTTTCTGAATAATGTCATACCTAAGCTCAACATCCCTCATGACTTTAGAAAAGAAGGCTATGGACAGAGCATCACCATTTATATTATTCTGTAAAAGTACAGTTGCTAAGGTTGTCCTTGATGCAAAAGAAAATATGCTAAAAGGAGAGGAGTAATCAAGACTGGTTAATGTAGGGGCCTTAGATATAGCCTTTTTCATCTGATCAAAAGCATATCTAGCAGAAAGTTTCCATTTCACTTCATTGTTCTTCTTTAACATATCAATTATATCTTTTACTATGTCTACATAATTAGGGATAACACTTCTGAGAAAATTAATTTTCCCAAGGAAGGTTTGTATCTCCTTCTTGTTTCTAGGTAGAGATAGAGTTTGAATAGCTAGAACACTCTTTGGATCAATGATAACTCCCTCCTTTGAGATAATATGCCCTAATAATTTCCCTTCCTTTATAGCAAATAGAAACTTCTTTGGATTTATGGATATGCCATCTTTTCTGCACCTGTCAAAAACCTTACTCAATTGTTTTAAATGATTTTCATCATAATTAGAGAACACAGTTAAATCATCTAGATAAATGGCAGTAAATTTAGATGTCTTACCAACAAATGTTAGATCCATGTCTCTTTGGAAAGTGGCTCCAGCGTTTGTCAGTCCAAATGGCATCCTGTAATACATGAATGTACCCTAGGGAGTAGTAAAAGCAATTTTGTCTTGGTCAGCTTGACTTACCATAATCTGGTTGTAACCATAAAATCCATCTAGCATAGAAATCCTATTTGCACCTCAAAATTTATGAAGTAGATGATCCATTTTGGGCAATGGGTAGTTATCCTTTAAAGATGATTTGTTCAAATTTCGAAGTCTACACAAAGCCTAATTTCACCATTTTTCTTTCTGACATGATCTAGGTTAGCTACCCAGTCATAATACCTTAGAGGGACTATGATATGAGCATCAAGCAGTTTTTTAAGTTCTTTCTCAATAGTTGGAAGAAGTATTGGATTGATTCTTCTTAATTTTTGTTGGAAGGGTTTTGCTTCTAGTTTCAAAGAAATCTTATGTTCAATCAAAGATGTATCAAAAGTTTTTAATTCATTATAAGACCAGGCAAAAACATCTTCGTAATTTTTAAGAAGATTCAAGTATTTGTTTTTAACATCCAAAGGCAAAGATGATGATAATTTAACATTTCTAACTTCATCTAGAGTTCCAATACGACATTATTCAATTTCTTCTTCAAGTGAATTAGACAGGGGGTTTTTAGAGACATCATTATTATCAAATAGTTTTTCCAATGGAACTAATCCTTTGGGAATAAAATTATTAGATAATTGAATGATATCATGATCAAGAATTTTAGGACTGAATGAAGTTTCTAGGCTTTGTTGATTTGATTCTTGGACATCTTTTTTATCTTCTTCAATTTTCATATTTGAGAATTCATCAATGACTTGAAAAAAAAGATTTTAATTGTTGATCATCCTCAAAAATCTACCAGTGTTTAAGGTTATCAGTAATTGATGGTCTGTACTTGACTTGAATATGATATTCCAACAATACTAGCTCAGGGGTTTTGAAAGAGCTTGCTGAAACAACAACTAAATCAACATGGGTATTCTCATCCATGGGTATAATAGTTATGTTAAATCCTTGAAAGAAATTTTCAATGGTATCCCAAACTTCATTTCTATAATATTTGAGTCTTGGGTGCCTTGTTTGACACAAGTTCCTAACTTTCTTAACTATTAGCTCAGAATCAAAAAAGACACTCAACTTTTGAGACTTTAAACTCTTAGCTAGTTCAAGACCAAGAAGAAAAGCTTCATACTCAGCCACATTATTGGTGATTTCAAATTCAATTTTACATGACTGAGTAATATTTTATTTATTTGGTGAGATTAAAACAATGCCTACTCCTGCTCCTTCCTTTGAGCAAGAGCCATCAAAATAAAGTTTCCAGATGTCTGATTTTACAATTTTATGTTTGGAAACTGTGTTTTCGATAGTAAGTTGAGTGTTTTATGAATTTTGAAATGATAACTGAAAGAAACCAAAATCCTGATCTACTGCATAGATGGGGTGATTTTTTTCTTGATCAGTCCTACAAGCAATATGGAGGAATCTGACTTCCCTATATAACCTTAGATGTTCACCTCCATAGACTGGAATAGTAGCAAAAGACATGTCCATCTGAAGTGATCCTCCAAGTTTATCACAACATGATCTAGATAGAAGCATGCCAAACTTGGCAGGAATATCAGTGACAACTCTATCTAAAATTATACTCTTAATAGGTATTTGGGCTAGGGTGACAACTAGGTCTTTGATCAGTCCTAGGCATGGTACTTTCTTTGAATCAAACGTGTAGAGGTTATGATAGGAACAAGTAACTTCTAACTGAAGTTGGTCCATAACTACCTTTGGCATAAGGTTATGAGAAGCTCCAAAGTCCAACATGCAGTTATATAAGAGAAAATCATGGCCCCTTAAAGTTACATTAAAGGGTGGAACAATCTCATCAATCATATCAGAACTAGGGCCAAAAACTATTGAATGTTTTTCATCTTATAGATTGATAATATCTCCCTCAGCATCTCCACTAGAGGATTGTATCCATTTAGACACTTGATTTTTATAACCAGGGTTCTTGGAAAGTTCAGCTAAAGGGATAGGAATTTTGAATCTTTCCAATTCTTTCTCAATATTAAAAGTTGTCAAAATGGTTTTATCAAATGATTCAAAAGTTTTAGTAGATGACTCTGCAGTTTGAGGTGTTGGAGTTTGTGTTTGAATATATTTTATTGCAGGTTCAATTAGAGTTGTAGATTTAGGAGGTCTACCTGGGCTCGATCTAGGTATTAGATCATACCTCTTATTTAATTCTGCAATCAAAAATTGAGAGAATGCTTGATATTTGGAAAGTTGAGCATCTCCTTTCTCTTGTTAAAAAGACCGAGAGGAAGATGTAGGTACTATTTCCATTTTTACTGCTGAAGAATCAAGATTATTGATATCTTCAGTAATTAAAGGACCTATGTCCTGAGGTTGTTGATTATCAATCAACAATGGTGGTTGGATTTTTTTATCAGAACCTGCTCTCTAAAGGATCTACATTTGAAGAGCTCTTCGAAATTAAGTTTGAGCTTGTGGCCTAACAACAGTTTGTTGAGTGGTTCTAAGTTGTGTTTTGATTTTAGAAATCCTATTGGAAAGGTTTCTAAGTAAAGATGTAATTTCATCAATTTTATGATCTTCAAGTTTGGATGTGGAGGAAGATGAGTCATCAATCATAGCTTTTGATTTTCTTTCTTATTTTTCTTATTTAGCTTTAAGTTTGCTAGAAGTAGACCTGTTAGCTTCAACCTCTATGGCATTTGTCTGCATATCTTCTAATGTATTGGACACTCTTTTTCTTAACATAACTGCAAGGTTATCCTCAAATGCTTTGGAAAATCTAACCTACCAATGGCTTACAATCAATAGGCATTTTATGATAGAGTTTATTAAATATTTTGATAAATTCGGCCACTGGTTCGGAAGGATTTCTCTTCAATTCTTCAAATTCAGTGAGAAAGTAGACAGGATCCTTCTTTACACCCCATTGATTCTTAAAGATAGTTATGAGCTCATTCCATGTTCTAATAGAGTCAGGTCTAAGTTGCCTAAACTATATCCTAAGATTTCCTTCTAAGGATTGCACAAATAATCTCATATAAACATTTTCATGTTCTATGTTCATATTATCAGCAAAATCTAGGAAAGCAGCTACATGATCTTCTACGGAACGACCAATTTCACCATTGACTCTTGGCAAATGCTTTAGATATCCATCAGGAAAATTTGCACATACCATTAGAAGATTTTGGAATTGGCCTTCATTGAGAAGGGAGACATTGTATCCATTCCAAGAACGAAGATCTTTGTCATGACAAAAAAAAAGATCAGAAGTTAATTTCCATAGAGAATCCATAGAATTAAGAACAAAACAACAAGAGTTTCATCCAAGTATTTCTTATTCATCATTTGCAAAATTCATTACCAAAATTTATTGGGAAGTGAAAATAAAATGATTAAACCATGATTCCAATTTGAGTGAATCTAATTTATCTCCTAATGAAAATCTCCACTACTTGGCATACATAAAGGTATAGCAACTACTTTGGAAAAGGAAAAATGTATAACATCCATGAAATAATTATGGGTATGTTAGATTTTAGAGGTACTAGCAAACATTTTAATCTATTGAACATAAAGTATGATAGAAAAGATTTTAAGTTAGGCATGCCAAAATCCAACACTACTTTATAAAATGTGTAGCTACATAATCATATGCAGTTTCACTTATTGTTATTGATGAGTTAATCTAAAAACTAAACACTGCTACCTTAAGTTAAGATAACGACCTATATTTCCGTTGAATTACCTTATAATTAAGAACAAAACGACAAGATTTTCATACAAGTATTTCTTATTCATCATTTGCAAAATTCATTACCAAAAATTTTTGGAAAGTGAAAACAAAAGAGTTAAACCATAATTCAAATTTGAGTGAATCTAATTTATCTCCTAATGAAAATCTCCACTACATGGCATACATAAAGGCATGACACACTACTTCGGAAAAGAAAAAATGTATAACATCCATGAAATAATGATGGGTATGTTAGATTTTAGAGGTACTAGCAAACATTCCAATCTATTGAACATAAATATGATAAAAAATATCTTAGGTTAGGCATGTCAAAATCCAACACTACTTTATATAATGTGTAGTTACATAATTATATATAGTTTGGCTTATTGTTATTGATGAAAGCTCTAAATCAACAATATTTGTTTTCTTGTACGTCCATCAACAAGTCTAGGTCACAATGGTCTTGTGGCTAACCTTTAATTGCAATATCCACATGTCACAATGGACCTGTTCATGACATTTCAAATCATGTCCATCTCATTGCAAAGCTAACCGCTCCATCCCTTTAGTTGTCTTACACAATTTGATATTTTTATCAATACATTGTAATTGCAATATTTTTGAAACCTCCCCACCCCTAACTTGATATACAAGGCTTTAAGAATTGAGAGATGATTACAATTTAGATGTGATATACTTCATGTATTTGTCACATTGAATTTTTTGCAATATTATTATAAACTAATAAAAATAATTACAATTTAGAGGTGATATATTTCATATATATGTCACATTGAAAATTCTGCAATGCAATTTTAAGATATAAAAATAAAAATTCATAAAAGACCTGCAATGTTCATATTTTCAGGTCCATATAAAATAAAACATATAATTACACCTAAATATCATACTTGTACATATTTCATATAGTCGTTGTCCAATCTATCTTCAAATATTTTGCCTATTCAAAACATAAATTTATTTATCCAATCTAATACCACTGTTTTCAATACCATCTTCAAATATCCACATGTTTATACTAAACCTTATATCTATTTGTTAGATTTTCACAATATTCACTGTACATATTCAAAAACTTTGGGGAGTTATGCACCTTACTTGTTTTCATGTTGTTTTTTCATGTTGCCATGTTAAAATAGCTATTTTATAAGGATAAATTTAAAAATAAAAATAATGATGATGATTTATAAATATTTGATATTTAATTTATGGATTTATAATAAATATCGTGTCTTAATAATAAAATAAAATATATTGGCGCATTACACCATTATGTATGAAAATTAAAAGAAAATTAAGCAATTCACTTTTCACAATTGTTTTTAAAACATTTTTTTGTGGAGAAATGTTCAATGCAACTTGTAGCTGTTTTCGTAAGTTATTAAAACAGTAATTAGAGAATCTGATAGTTGAATTAATTTAATTGCCGATATGTAATGCCAGAACTTCATTCATATTATAATTTATGCCAGTGAAGTGTATATATTGTAGATTCATTAAAGAAAAATATAGGACAAGCTGAACTTTTAGTTATTTGATTCAATGTGAAATTGTAATTCAGAACCCTAAGCACCAAAATAACAATAGAGTTTTGAAAGTTAAACTATTTTCAGAAAACCTGTATCTAAACACTTAGATTTATATCCACACTTGTATTTATATCCACAGACAAGCATTGCCCTTTCTAAAAAATTATCAAAAGCTTTGAAGTAATGGAGGTTGCTGATCAACATTTTTTCTTGTATCTCGAATATCCCCAATGCCTTGAACATTAATCCCATAAAAACTTCAATTTAAGAAGCTGAAGGGTGGAAAATTTTCCTTTTGATTGGTGGCATTGAAAAATGCCGTTGGAAGATTATGGGGCAGACATCAATGAAAAATGTCGTTGGAAGATTATGGGGCAAACATCTATATATATTGATTATCAATGCCCAAAGGGAAGAGGGAGGAGCTACAATGAGGCAATTGTCAGTAAATAATGCAATACAATAAAATGTAATTACAAGACAATTCATGCGATAAAAGATAATAAAGATGAAGCACATATAGTATCAACCAGAGACACTTGCTAATTTAGTTGTGCTGGAAAGTTGTAGTGCAACTAGCTAAGTACAGAACCAATAACAAAAGAGTGCACCTTAGGATCTTGACATTAAAAATATGCAATTGAGGAACCATGCTGCTCTTCTCTGTATGATTCTTCTTCTGAGAGTTGAACCCATCCTCGAACATCTTAGAATGTTAGCAAGATCCCATGTTCCTTAAAGGCACCTTGAACGATCTTCTGTAACATGTGTAGTAAAGAGAAGCAATTCATAGTGTTAGACAAATGTTATGGAAGTGCTAAGTGTAGCAATGCATAACAAATTAAACAGTATCCTGCAAACTCAAAATGTCTCTCATTTAATAAATTCTGCTACATTAGATTGAAATACTTGACAATGTGTCATTTAGCCTTCTAAGCTAGAGGAAAACCTAGAATTTTATCTTAATTATTCCCACTGATTCTTCACAGACCTCATTTGCAGATTACATCTCATTGATCCAATTTTAATTGTTGACTAAATGGATGAAAATTTGTTTGCTAGACATCTGGTAAATGGTAATATTGAGTATCAATCAGCCATATATAATAAATTATAAATCATCTGCAAATTCTGAATAAATCTGACAAACTGAATGCTGCCAGTATACCTGTCAGTATTTCCTTTAAATTACCTTGGAAGGTAAGTTAAGAACAGGCAAAGACAGAGTTTCTCTGATTATTTCTCTTATTCATCATTAACTGACTTCATTACCAAAATTTACTGGGAAAGTGAAAATAAAAAAATGAAACCATGATTGAAATTTCAACTTAATTTGATTTATGTGGTAGTGGTAACCTGTATTATCCGGTAAGCAAGGTATTGCAAAACACATTTGGAAAAAAAAATAAAAAAATAAAAAAAAATGAGAACATCCATGAAATAGTAGAGATGGGTATGTTTAAATCAGAGGTAACTGCAAACATTCTAATTAGCTGGACGTAGAGTATCAAAAAATTTGTGTTATGCATGCGAAAATATGGCAAGAATCCAGCGGGAACCCAGATGGAGGAGTCGCAACGACTCCAAAAACCATCAAAGTTTCATAGAAAAATACAGGCACAGGATGGCTATCGGACAAAACAAAAATGCCAGAACTTGAACCGATTTCAAATGCAAAGGAATACAGCATAAGAATGATTGGTCTCTCCAACAGCCCAATAATAGATGCCAGTAATCATAGGCAAGATATAATGACCAGATAGGACCATTGAGGGTGAACAATTTCAACAAACATTCAAGCTGTGTTTGGCGACATAGGGCAATCATGATTGATCAGGAAGATAGTTCCATGAGAGCAGAGGAATACAGAATGTAATGGCTCGTCAGTCAAACAGCCCAATAACAGATACCAGTAACTGGAGGAAAGAGATGATTACTGGATACAAGAAGCAGAAACAATTTCCACAAAAATTCAAGATTTGTTTGGAGACACAGGACAAGGATTATTGATGAGGCCAACAGTTCCATGAGAACAAAGGTTTAAAATCCATGGACATGACCTCGCAACAAGTATACAAAACAAGATGTTCATATTGCCTGTCCTGGCAGGACATGAGAAGCTCTCAATTTAGTGTCTGCTTATTTAAGAATTTAGTCAGTTCAGTGCAGTCAATATTTTTTAATGTTAGAATTGTAGCGACATGAGTCGGAGTAGCACTTACGTATGCGATTAGTTACTATGATTAATATCAATATCTTATCAGAATGCACATGTGACAAGAATTGCATGATGGGATAGTGTACCATATTACAGAAATAAAATATAAAGGAGATAAAAATATAGATATAAGTACCTTACAAGTAATGAACAAGATAAATAATTAAGCATTACCTGCAACATTGAGCATCCCCTCACAGATAAAGTATCATTTTTGGAACCGTCTTTGAAGCTGCAAAGACTTGCCAAAACCACTTTAAAGCTTATCACGCAGCTGAAGACATGGATCATTGTCTCAGAAAGCTGTTGCAACATTGTTCCATCAGGGTCCACAATAGATAAAATACACAATTCATGCTATGAGTACAGAACTATGGAGTGCCTGCAAAAAGAGCTTTGCAAGCAGAAAATAAAACATCTAATTACTACCTTGAGTTGAACATCCATTATGATTCCATGAATCTGGACAAATACTTATCGGATGTGAGCATGAAACTGGAACGTACTACATGAAAATCCAACAGAACTATAGAGTTCCTGGAAAAGAGCTTTGTAAACAGAAAAAAGAACATCTAATTACTACCTTCAGTTGAACATCCATCCTGATTCCATGAATTTGGACAGATACTTCTTAGCCGATGTGAGTATGAAACATGTTGAAAGCCCCTTTTGCATCTTTAGTCTTAGTCTTCTTTGAGGCATCGAGAGCCCCAAAAACTTGCCAAAACCTGAGTGTTTCATTTGCTGCAGCTGATGCAACCGTGTACTCATCAGGACTCTGAAGAAGTAAATCAATGGTAAGGGTCGTTAGGACAAATTTAAAGGGAAAAAATGGATGCATGCACAAGTACTCATAAAAAGCATGAATTTTCATACCTGTGCCATATGAAGAACTCTATCAGTATGTCCTGTAAGTTCAGTAATTTTCACCATGGATGGGTATTTCCATAAGGTTAACTGGTTCTGATTTGGGCCATGCGAACTCAATAACTCACGCTCATGTCTATTCCACAGCAATGAACAGACTTGGGAATGGGTGTCGATGGTATTCAGGCAGGCACCTGTTTGAGTGTTCCAAAACTTTATAGAACCGTCTGAACTCCCTCCACCAGATGCCAAAACATTGTTCTGGAAGGGGCACCATGCCAAGGCCTTGACTGCCGCACAATGTTCATCTAATTGGTGGAAGTATTGAGAGGAAGGATTATGGGATGCCATGCTCTTGTCCCAAATGTAGAGTAGATTGTCATTTCCCCCACTTGTAAGTTGTTGGCCAGAAGGAGACCATTTCAAACCTCTTGGGTATGTCCTCTGTATGTTTGAACAATGTGGTCACGGATGCGAACATCATGATTGATTATAATCCCATCCAGCCCTCCTGTGGTGAGAATAGGACCATTCCAAGCAAGTGCACCAACACGTTCATGATGACCTTTCAAGGCTCTTAGCTGCAATTGTATCATGTCAAATTTAGCGATTGCCATTATATTAGAATGAGAAAACTTTTGAAGAGATAAACATGTTTTATTTATCCTTTTATTAGATTGCGAGTCCCATAACTGTACAACAGAATTATTCAACCCAACGGAATTTGCGTCCCATCGAGTGCCCAACTAAGGCTGGTAACGGGACCCTCTTCATCTGCATTCAGAAGCTCAGATACAGAGCTATCAGAAGCATGCCACAAGTATACAGTGTTGTTCAGGGCTATGGACAAAACATTGGTGGAACTCCAATCCAATAGATTCAAGTAATAATCATCCAAAAGGTCGGGCGCATCCAGCGTTCTATCTGCAGACTGCAATCAACATGGATAAGTTAAATTACTAGGTTAAATTACAATGGTCCTCACATAGGCATATCCAGTGTACTAATAACAAAAACCTCAAATACTATGTAGTTTCTCTGGTGTCCGAAGAGTATATCAATGGTTTAAAAAAGAAGAAATGTGATAATGGCTTTGTTTGCAAAGGGGTACTTCTTCTGTACTGAAATGATTTCTAACATCATTCTGTTATAAAAAAAAATTAAGAAATTGGAATGGGTATGGTAGCGATTTCAGCGTTACAAATGAAAAAGAAAAAAAAATCTGTGTAACACATTCCTCCATATGGGATAATGCTGCAATTGAAAATAGGATCAAGGGCTTTGATTCAATAACGAGTAAACATCAATGGTATTCAAGATTTGAGTATGGAATATCTAGTGAAAATGACTGTAAAAAATATGAAATCTTGGCCTACCTGAGGAATATATCTGCGTGCTCTTCACTTATTAGCATTGAATCTCTTCATCATCCTACGGAGGGTTCTTATTATCATTAAATCTCTTCATCATCCTACGGAGGGCTCTTCCTTTGTGAGGGCTCTTCCGCACTTTCGTTGGGTCCATATCATCACGGAAGTGCAGAGCTTCCTTCGATGGGCCATCACAAAGGAAGAGCCCTCCTGATGAAGAGATTCAATGCTAATAAGAGCCCCTCCGTAGGATGATGAAGAGATTCAATGCTAAAAAAAAGGCAGTAGTTCCAAATGAATTCCAAGACGTCTGGTTAACCTCAGCGAGCGAGCCAAGTATCAGAAGCCCATGGTATCCTCTTGGCGTTCTCCTTGCCCCAGAGCAAAACTATCTGCACAATCAGACAAACCAGGACAATTGATGCTAGCAGGAGGATGAGAGCAACTGTGAATTGATTGTAGCTAGTTTTAGGCCAGTGGTCATCTAGCCAAACTAGACGTGGCATCTTGCGTTTTCTTCTTCCCAGGATTTGCATTATTTGCGCTTCTTATTTGTTTAGGGTAATTATTGTTGGGAAAAACTGTTTTTTCCAATAACATTTCATCATGTCATTTGTGCCAGTGACATCAAGATACTCATCGTCTAAAAAAGCTGCAAGAAAAAAGGCTTCACAAGGCTGCCTAGAGGCAGGGTACTTACCTTTCACATGCCAAACATTAATATTTAATAATAATTTTCTAGGGTAATATTCCTCTGGAAAAAACTGACTTTTCTGCCCGATTTTTTTCTGCGGGATTTCTTCCTCAAATTTCACCATGTCAATGTATATTTTAATTAAAGAATTTTATTATTAATTTAGGTTTAATATTAAATTCATTGAAAATAATTTTTATATTAAAAAAATTGAATTAATTTGGTATGGGAGTAAAATATAAAATTGTTTTTTATCATAATTTTTTTAACACCTGAGAAATTGAATAAAAGTGTAAGTTTGACCCATTAAATTATTAATTTTTTGAAAACAATTTTTTTTTTTTTAAATAATTCATTTTGCCAATGACTATTCTTATTGTATATGAAAACTATAATTACGATACATTTGACTATTTTAAAAATAATATAAAATAATATTTATTTAATTATAATTTATTAAAATCTTATATTAACATATAATATATTGTGGATATATATATAAAGAGATAGGATGATGTTTAGGGTATGGGCAATAAGGGTTTTATAGTCTTGAGTTTGAGGTCATTGGTATGGAATGATTATTGTTACAAGTCTAAGCATAGCTTGAGAAAGGTTACCTTAATCATCTCTCTCTATCTCTCTCTAATCCAAATGAGAACAAACGTGTTAGCAAGAAACATTTTAGGAGGATTTTCTAACAAGATTTATCTACCATGATTCTCGTATTGGGATTTTTTCGATAATTTTATTGTGACAATATTTTTTGGAGGCTAGCCATCATGGAAGAACACATTGTGGACTATGGGGTTGATAGCCCTTATCAAGTCCAAATATTTTGACCAGAGTCAAATTATGACTCCAAAATTTTCCACTCTAAGTCTTGAGGGACACTTGCCAATCTCAAGTCTAATCTAGACAAGAATGTTAATAACCCTATTAATTCTAGGAAAAATATTGAGGTGGTGACCCCTTTGTTCTATACTAAGACATATCTCCAAATAGACCATGTAGTACATATATCATTTTCAAGCTTTGAATGCCTTTCTCCAGTGCCCTAGGAAATTGAATATCTAGATCCTTTGGAGTAGAATAGGAAGAAGTTCTCCTAGGAGGTCATTCAAAGAGTGGAATCCAAGCAATGGAGTAAAAGGTTCATTTGTGCTAAAACAACAAAGGTGGAAATGATGTTAGGGTTGAATGTGTGGATTGAGGAGGTCTTAGACATCTTAGGAAAGACTATGGAGCGTTTTTATAGTAAGATTATCTAGCTAGAATCCCTTAAAATATGGATTGAGGATAATTGGGTTTCTTTAATGGATATGCTTTGGTGGCCCATGTTTCAACTAGAGGATGGGTGTATTTTCTTCTACATTTAGACTTAGGTGCAGATAACCTTTCAGGTAAAAGTCAAAGTTGGGGGTCATTAGGTCTTGTGGTACAAATATGAAGCATAGACTTTGACTCCTCGAGGGAACCAATTTTCCACACAAACAACATGGAAGATTTTGTTGGGGATCCCTCTAGTTTCTTGGTGAAAATAAATCTTGAGCTCAATAAGAAAGAAGATCAACAAATTTATGGAGTTAGAGCCAAATTGGGACTCAAAAATGATAGAATATGTGCATGGACTTAGGTTGAGGTGGACCTGCAAGATGGTATGTTGGAAGAGATAGAATTGGCCTGTGGATGTAACACCCCCAAGATGATCCCTTGTATATGCTTCTAGATACTTTTATTATGTAGGTGAACTAGGTTGTGTTGACCCTACGTGTCGATGTATATGCATGTGCATATTTGTTTTTCGGGTCCGTGTGCCTATGTTTATATGTCTTGAAGCTAGAATGCTTGTGTGATTAATGCCAAAGATATTTTATGTTAAAATGCTAGTGAGCCTAGCTATGAATATATGTAATCACACCCATGTTATAAGAAAATACACCATGGTTGCAAAACACCAGATGAAAAGAGTATGGGGGGGGTATGACTCCATAGTTAGAAAGGTGAGGGTGTGGAACTAAGACATGGTTCGTAGGCCATGAAAATAATATGATATTCCAAAAGTGACTTTATGGACATGATCAAAAGTATAAAAAAAGTCATGTATAAGCCTAAGTCATACCTCGAATTTCTATCCTAAGTTCAAAAGTTAATGGAAAAATAAGGCTATGCCAGTTCCCATGTGGTGAGGGTGATCTCCTTGGTGACATTTGGAAAAAATACTTCATGCATACTTAAGTCATGTTTTCCATCATTGTTGGGTTTCATTCCATAGTTTTGGTAATCATTCAACCATCATCCAAACAACCATTCTCCTTGGTACTTCTGATCTAGGGTGGATATTGGTGGCCACCTGCCTATTCCACTTGGAGCCCCACCATTGTTTCTTTCAGTTTTTCAGTTTCCTTATTTGTAGCACAATTTACTATTTTTGGCAGTTTTTCGAGTCTTGAACTTCCGGAGCCGTTTTGAGGCCCTAAACGACGTTTTTTGGGAAAATCAAGAGCAACATCAGATTTCGATCTATGTTTCTCACTCAAAAGTTGTAGTCCTCGGATAGATCTTTCTAACGAGGTATTGTGCGTGTCAAACGGAGATCGTATGCTAAAGTTACGGCCTTAGGAAGTTGATGTACCAATTTACCGAAATGGGGCCCATAGTTTGGCGCTTCATCTCCTAGGGTTAGGGTTTTGGATGTTTAGGGTTTTCCATTGTTTCTCAATAATAAATAAGCCTTGCAGCCTCCTTATAACATAGTTCAGAGGCATGTAGCCGTCACATCTCTTCTCAGAGATAAGCTACCATCGCCCTAGCTAGTTTATTTCCATTTTTGTTTGTAAGCATATTTCAATATTTTACATTAATAAAATGAAGTATTATTTTTGCTCCATCTATGTATTTATGGTTATATATGTAATTTGTTGTGTTCGTGTTTAAATCCAGATCAACTTCCCTAGTTTTATCGAGACTAGTTGAGATATGAGCTTAGATATCCATTGAAGCTTATGACCTGTGTAAACTATTGGAAGTTACTCATTGGAATTATGAGGGGAATTCTCTTTTCTCATCTTGGGAAAGGATGGAGCTTGAAAGGGGAAATTTTTGGGTAAGATTTCCCAGTGTGAGGCCTGGGGGGTTCCTAGAATATCCTTGAGGGTAGATGGAACTCCTACAGTTACATTTCTTTGAGACTGTTAGGTCCCTATAAGACTAGTGATGCCCACATTAATATTGTAGTTGTATCCCTTATTAATATTGTTGTGCCCCCCCCGGATGCGGGTGCATAGCCGAGAGATCAGTACGCTGGCGGCGCGAAGGAAGGGCGCGTGGCTCATCACAAGTGCCAGCCGGCATCGCACAAGAATTGATTTAATGTCACAGTCCGTAAACATAAATGCTGCAATAACGCAGCTCACTCCCTCTTGCAGGTGTGTTAGTATATCGGTAATGATGCTCTGCTTGTTATTCCTTCCCGCTCCTCCCTTCTGCACTTGTTGGTTCAGCAAGGTGGAAGACAGTCCAGGGTATTGGCGGTCTCAGAATCAAGGCGACGACATTCGTATGGGCTTTCATGCTTCAAACACTCCTCATTGCAACTCCCTCGGTCGCCCCCTCTCAATCCCATCCACAGCTGTCTGTTCGGTTCCCCCAGATTTCTTCAAGATGCCAAGAATGCGCACAAGGATGATTAGCAGAAGAGGCAGCTCCCAAGGCCGAGTCTCCCGCCAGCCTTCCTCCACAACCTCGGACCCTTCGTCAGAGGCTTCGGATTTTCGTTTTGAAAGATACCCTGAGACTAGAAGCGGACGCGGCAGAGGTCGAGGGCAATTCTTCTCCGAAGAGCGCTCTCTCCATCCCAATTCCCATACAGCTCGCTTCCGCTTCCCTTGCACCCTTGGCAACTCCTCCTTCATAACATCCATTACTGTCGAGTTGTCCGAAGCTTCTGTGGGTTTGGAGGCTGACAGTCCAGGACATCCTTTGGCACCAAGAATGGAAGACCAGATTGATACCTCGCAGAATGTGAATACTCAGAGAAATACCCAAGGCAGCTCTGCAACTCTGGATTCGACCTTCCAAGCCGGTCTGAGTGCTCCTGCAAGCGGGGGTCCTTCAGGAAAAGAGGGCTGACCCTCTGAGTGTGAAGACCCAGACCAATTTGGCTGCCGCATTGTTGAAGAATCGCCTCCAACATCGCATGAAGACTGATCAGGTCTGCACCTTATGATTTTTGTTCAATTTCTGAAAGAAGTTTCTCACTCCCTTCCGAATTCACAGCCTTTTCATGTTTTCAGCTCTCAGAATCAGGTCTTTTTCAATTTCGGATTTGTCGGTTTCCCCTGCGTGGGCGGTTTACTCCTGTTTTTGTTCAATATGTTAATGGGTCACTGTCTTGGTAGCGGCTGCGCTGTTCCTTTCTTTTTGTCTCGGTACTCCGTTACTGTTTTCAGTTATCTTAAGTCTCAAAGCAAGTCAGTATGCTGGTCTTCTGGTCAATTTCCTAAGCGATTTTTGTAAGCATGCCGTCTCATCGGCTAGAACTCTCGAGGCCTCTGCCTCTCTGTAACCATATTTTTGTATCAATATAGGAGTAGTCATATTCAAATAAATAAATAAATAAAATAAAAATAAAAATAAAAATAAAATAAAAAATAAATAAAAATAAAAAAATAAAAAATAAAAATATTGTTGTGCCCCTATTGTCCCCATATTATTATTACTGTGCCCCATAGAATCCCTCTATTGTTATTTTTGTGCCCTTATATTATTATTGTTAGGTCGGCTTGGTTATATTGTGATCCCTTAGACTCCTATATATAGAAAGGAGGTTTTGTCATTTGAATCATCCAAGAATTGTTCATTTATGTAATGTAAAGGGGGTTTCCCCCTTGAAGAGGCTGAATTCTAAGGCATTGATCTATCTTTTTGTGAGCTAGTTTTATAAAATTTGGTATCAGAGCTTTGGATTCTAGGGTTTTGCTGCTCCAAATAGGTCATCGTGGAATTTTCGCTATAATTTTTATTTATTTATTTATTTATTTTTTTGCGATGTTTCAGAAGTGAAAAAAAAACCCATTTGAGACGAAATCCTACTAAACCTCAGTTCCAAATTTCAGATATTTTTGCTTTATATTTGCAGAGATATGATCTGAGGAAGTTGGTCTTTTTGCAGACTCCTGAATTACATTCCAAACAGGTGACCTGGGGAAAATAATCATAACTTTCTCTCTGAGCATCGGATTGAAATTTTTTAAGAAGGTAAAAAAAGAGGACGGACTGTAGTTTCTTGTCTATATTTTTCAGAGCCAAAGGTCGAAACAGTGACACGTGGTACTTCATACAAGTTAGCTCTTATGGAAAAGTCTATAATCAGGTCATCTTGGGAGATTGTGCATAACTCTTCCTTGGAGAATCCAATTTGGATCAGACTGGTGGCATTGGAAAGAGGATGCAAAGGGCTACTACAGTCACAATTTCAGAACTGGATGATCTGAAATTATAGAGATACATCAGATTCAATATCAAGCTCCTACAAAGTGAAAAAAGGTGTGTAGTTTTTTTAAATTTTAATTGCATAGGCTTGGTTTGAAAAATTATTTTGAAGGAATTCAAAGGGCATAGTAAAGCATTATTATCGCTAATTGATGCCCCAAGGAAAGAAAATGCAAACACCTAGTAAGCAACCTGAAAGCTCTAGCATGACTCATGAAGAAGAGGAAGAAATGCAACATGATATATTAAAATTACAAGACCAAGTGCAACAAGTGTCACTTGCACAAAAAGTAACAGAATCTAAGATGGATGGTTTAAAGAAAGATGTAGAAGCTAAGATGGGTTGTTTAAAGAAAGGTGTAGAAGCTAAGATGGATTGTTTAAATAAATGCGTAGAAGCTAATATGGATGGCATGGAAGCTAAGATGAATGGCATGGCGCTAAAATAGATGGCATGGATGATAAGATGGAAGAATTGAAAATAAATATGAATAAGTTGCTACAAGAAATGGTCACTAATGGTGAAAGGGTAGTAAAGGAAACTCATGATGAAAACAAAAGAAATGTTAATCATGATTCCATAGACTCTAATGTTGGATCGAAGACCCACCATATTCCAAAAATCGATATGAGGAAGTTTGATGGCAAGGATCTCGCAACATGGATATTACAGATGGAGCAATTTTTCGATCTCAATGATGTGCAAAACACACAAAAGGTACGTATTTCAACTTTATATTTGGAACCAAATCAGTTTATATGGTATCAATGGCTTTATTCTCGTAAACAAATTATCACTTGGGCAATTTTTATGAAAGAATTGACAGCACATTATGAGGATACAAAAAGCAACACTTTTTTTAGCCAATTGATCAGTCTCAAACAAAATGGTTCAATAATGGAGCACATTGAGGAGTTCCAAAAATTGAACATAAGGGTAAAAAATATTCCAGAGGAGCATAGGATTGATGTGTTCATAGGGACTTTAAAGGATAATATCCAACATGATGTTCGCCTTTGGGAACCTGATTCATTAGAGAAGGCATTCAAGTTAGCAAGGAAAATGGAAAGCAAAATTATGACAAGCAGGAAGCATACCACTCACAACTATAAAGATGGAAGTGTTGGTGCCCCTAGCCTTCCACAACCTATAAGGTTGACACCACAACAATTGGAAAAAAAAAGAGCAAAAGGGCTTTGTTACAGTTGTGATAGAAAATACACTAAAGGTCATAAGTGTGCTGAGAAGAAATTATTCTACATATATTGTGAAGAGGAAGAATAAAAGGAGAAAGAATGGTTAAAAGAAGAGGATATACTCCAGGAACAAAGCCTAGATAAAGAAGAATTGAATCCGACCATATCTTGTAATGCATTGGTTGGAATTACCACTCCTCAAACCATTAAGGTAGAAGGAAAAATCAAGAAGAAAAAGGTAATAGTGTTGATTGATTCAGGAAGTACCCACAATTTTATTCATTTAAAGATAGCAAAAGAATTGAATTGCTTCCTATATCCAGCACCAGAGTGTCAAGTGATGGTTGCAAATGGAGAAAAATAAATTGCTCTGGAAAGTGTCATAATATCAAGCTATCCATGGGAGAATATGTATTGAAAAGCCCAATGCTTTCCATTCCAATGGAAGGTGTTGATGTTGTACTAGGAGTCCAATGGCTACAATCCTTGCGTACAATAGCTTTTACCTTTCAAGAGATTTTCATGAAATTTTATGCGGAAGGAAAGGAAGTTGAATTAAGGGGTATTGAAAGGAAACTGGGAAAGATAATAAGCTCTAACGGTATGACAAAGCTTCTAAAAAAGGAACAATGAGGTGTAATTTCACAATTATGTTCGCTAGATGTTTCCACATCGAATTCATCTATTGCTCCAGATCTCCAAAAAGTCTTGGACAATCATTCCAAGGTATTTGAGACTCCCAAAGGTCTCCCACCTATTCGTGATCATGATCATGCTATTCATTTGATTCCAGGAAGTGTTCCTCCAAACATCAGGCTGTACAAATATCCCTATGCCCAAAAGAGTGAAATTGAACATATGGTTGCAGAAATGCTTGAGGCTGGTATAATTCAACCTAGCCAAAGTTCTTTCTCTGCTCCAGTAGTATTGGTGCACAAGAAGGATGGATCATGGTGCATGTGTTTGGATTGTAGGGAGCTCAACAAGCTCACTATTAAAGATAAGTTTCCCATTCCTGTGATTGATGAATTATTGGATGAATTGCATGGATCAATTTACTTCACCAAGTTAGATCTTCTTTCAGGATATCATCAAATCAGAATGAAGACTCAAGACATTTCGAAAACAGCATTTAGAACTCATGAGGGTCACTACGAGTTTTTGGTCATGCCTTTTGGCCTTATCCATGCACCTTCTACATTTCAAGGTTTGATGAATTCCATTTTCAAACCCTTCCTTAGAAAATTTGTGTTAGTATTTTTTATGATATACTAATCTACAGCAAGTCTTGGAAGGATCATGTTGAACACGTTGATAGGGTGCTACAACTATTAGAGGAGAAACAATTATATGCAAAAAGATCCAAATGTTTCTTTGGAGTACAAGAGGTGGAATACCTGGGTCATATTGTATCTCATGAAGGAGTTAAGGCAGACCCTAGCAAAATTAAAGCCATTAAGGAATGGGAAATCCCCACATCCATAAAGCATTTGCAAGGATTTCTCAGGTTGACAGGGTATTATCGCAAGTTTTTTAAGAATTATGGGAAAATAGCAACACCTCTAACAACATTGTTGAAGAAAGATGCATTTTCATGGACTCCAGAAGCAACAAAGGCCTTCGAAGATCTTAAAGAGGCAATGTGCCAAGAACCAGTCTTAGCTACACTAGACTTCACAAAAACCTTTATTGTGGAATGTGATGCTTCTGGAAATGGAATTAGTGTTGTTTTAATGCAATATGAAAGACCCATTGCTTTCGAAAGTCGTCCAATCAAGGGAAAGTATTTACACAAAGCTATTTATGAGAAGGAAATGTTGGCAATACTACATGCACTTAAGAAATGGAAACCCTACCTAATGGGAAGGCACTTCAAGGTAAAAACGGATCATGATAGCCTTAAATACTTTTTAGAACAAATATTATCCTCTGAAGAACAACAAAAATGGGTCACAAAGATGTTGGGCTATGACTTTGAAATCATATACAAAAAAGGGAAGCAAAATGTTGTGGTAGGTGCACTCTCAAGAAAGGATGAGGATGTGGAAGCATTGTTGTGCGCCATTTCTATTATCCAACCAGATTAGATAAACGAAGAAAGGGAGGAATGGAAGAATGATGAAGAAGTGTGGGAACTTATTCAAAGGTTACAACAAGATTCCAGTACATCTGATACATTTAGCTGGAAAAATGATTCGTTATAGTACAAAGATCGCTTATACCTCTATAAGAATTCTCAACTCAAACAAAATATTCTTCTGGAATTGGATGATTCTACCTTAGGAGGGCACTCAGGATTTTTAAAAACTTACCATAGGGTTAAGAAGGAATTTTTTTGGGATGGCCTTAAATCGGATATTCAAAAGTTTGTGGTGGAATGTTTGGTATGCCAACAAAATAAAGCTGAAACAATTAAGACACCAAGTCTATTACAACCTTTATCCATTCCAAGCCAACGTTGGGAGGAGGTTTCAATGGATTTTATCATAGGTTTACCCAAGTCTGAGGGAAAGAGTGTCATCGTGGTGGTAGTTGACAGACTTACCAAGTATACACACTTTTGTGCATTCTCACATCCATTTAAAGCCAGCATGGTTTCTACGACATTTATGGAAACAATTCAAAAGCTACATGGAAACCCAAAAATTATTGTAAGTGACAGAGCTCCCATTTTTACAAGAAATTTTTGGACAGAATTATTTTCTTGTCTTGGTACTCAGTTAGCTCATAGCTCATCTTATCATCCTCAATCTGATGGCCAAACGGAGATAGTAAAAAAATCTTTGGAAGGATATCTTCGTTGCTTTGTATCTGATAAACAGACACAATGGGTCAAATGGTTGCCTCTGGCTGAATGGTGGTATAACACTTCCTTCCATACTTCAACAAAAATGACCCCATTCATGGCACTTTATGGATATCAGCCACCATCCATCACATCATATTTAAGAGAAAATTCTAAGGTTCAAGCAGTGGAACATCACATCAAGCATCAACAACAAGTTCTCCAACTCTTAAAGGATAACCTCGTGTTGGCGCAGAATAGAATGAAACAACAGGCAGATCAACATCGCAGTGAAAGAAGTTTTGATGTAGGTGATTGGGTATTCCTACATTTACAACCATATAAACAAATGTCCCTCAAGCAAGCTAAGAAGGATAACAAATTGTCACCAAAGTATTATGGTTCGTACAAGGTGTTACAGAAGATTGGTACTATGGCATACGAATTGGAGCTTCATGCTGCTTCTCGAGTGCACCTAGTTTTCCATGTTTCATGTTTAAAGAAGGTTATAGGCGACAAGCTCCCAGTTCAAACAATATTGCTAGAACTTGACGAGGAAGGAAAAATTATATTGGAACCAGAAGCAGTCATAGAAACAAGAACTCAACAACTACGAAATCAATCCATTTCAAAGTATCTCATCAAGTGGAAGAACTTATCTCTTGAAGATTCCACATGGGAGGATGAGAATTTTATACAGAAGCATCCAAAACTACTCAAGCGTTGAGGACAATACTTTTTTGAAGGAGAGGGGCATGTTAGGTCCCTATAATACTAGTGATGCCCCCATTGATATTGTAGTTGTATCCCTTATTAATATTGTTGTTCCCCTATTGTCCCCATAGTGTTATTATTGTGCCCCATAGAATCCCTCTATTGTTATTTTTGTGCCCTTATATTATTATTGTTAGGTCATCTTGGTTATATTGTGACCCCTTAGACTCCTATATATAGAAAGGATGTTTTGTCATTTGAATCATCCAAGAATTATTCATTTATGTAATGTAAAGGGGGTTGCCCCCTTGAAGAGGTTGAATTCTAAGGCGTTGATCTATCTTTTCTATCTTTTTGTGAGCTGGTTTCATAATAGAGACTTCCCTGATGGACTATGCTAGAAGCCCAAAAAGTGTAATGGCATAGCCTAAAGGATTACAGTGATAGAGAAGGGGGTGCCTTACCTTGGGTAGTTTAAGCTAGGGGATGCAGGGATGTAGTTAGGGAGGTTATTGGAGTCGGTGCTTGTTTGGTACAAACTATGTGTCCATTGTTGGCTCTAGGTGAGATTTTTTCCTTTGGTAACCATAGCCCAACTCGGAGGTGGCCCACTACTAAAAGATTTACAACTATGTGGTCTATGGCTAGGTGGAATATCTGAGGTTTGTAGCCACTTAGTCGATACTTATAAAGACAAGTACTCATGTGTCTTATGTGATATTTAATTGGTGTAATTATCTTATTAATTGTTGTTAACTTATCAACAGGTTGCACTTGATTTATGTGTTCCTAAGGCATTTGCATGATATTTCATATTGTTATACTTGCACATTTATATCATTTATGGGGCATTATTATCTACATCATTTATATTTATGTAGTTGATAGATAATATATCAAGTATTTAGCTAAAAAAAGTTTGATGGTTTGAGGAATCCACATTTATCATTGACAAGTAGTCATTGGGAAGTAGATCCCTTAGTACAATCAATGACAAGTCAACCATCTATTTAATTAGTTGACTCAATTGATAACTCATAAGTGTTTGATGAGTGATGAATTCTCATGTCTATTCGACTAGTTAGTTATCCTCGTCATTCCTTAGGTTAAGCCAACTTTTGGAGACAAATAATGGAGGGGAGAATTAGTATCATAATGCAAATATTCAGATAACATTGTTAATTGAGGTGCCTTATGTATCCAATGGTGGATAGAAATTTTTAGGTGTACCATAAAGTGATAGCAAAGTGTCAATTTTAGCATTGAGCCCGCATCAACTAGAGAAAAATCACAAAGAAATTCTTAGAATCATATTTGGTTGAAAATGTGTAGAAGCCTAAAATTAGCTAAGTTTTAGATTACCAAGATGACCATGGACAGTTGAAGGGAAAATATGGTCAACTATATCAACTACCTAGTCAATTTGTGCATTATATTGATCGACTAGCATTATGGTGGTAACTTCTATCAAAATTCGACTAATTCAACTATCAAGTCAAGTCATATTTATATTGGAATGACATAGTCTATTAGTTAGTTCAATAAAATAATAAATTTGTTAGTCAGCTCAACTGATAGTTGATTGGTTACTTGATTCGAATTATGGTCGACTAGTTTGGTAACTCAATCAATGGTTGACTAGTTAGTCGTCCTGACTAATGGTTGACTTGTTAGTTAGCCTAACCAACAGTCGATTTGTTAGTTACTCAACCAACGATTAACTAGTTCATTAACCTAACGAATGGTTTACTAGAATATTGCATTGGTTTAGTTTACCACGATGGTTAAATAACTCGACCATTTGGTCAAATCGTGTTTGCAGTTTGTAATATTCTTGGCTTAATCACCAAATTGTAATGTATGTATGCAAGTGACACTCAAGCCGATGATCCAATACATGATATCTAGGCTATTGAGTCGGTTTATGTTGAGAGAAAAGTGTCTATGTGTATAAGTGTGTTAGGCCTATGAGCTAATATATAGATGTGATTTTAAGACCAAAGAGCCTATTTGATTAGGCTAGAGAGCATGTGTGTTAAAAGGCCAATGAGTCTCGTAGATGTAAGATCTAAAAAAATTGATATTAATATAATAAAACCATAGTTGCAGATCGTGGGATAAGAAGAATATGAAGGGCTAGGACTCCACAAGAGGGAAAAGTGGGGGTGTGAAAATAAGACATGGTTCCTAAGCCAAATAACTATTACCAATATAATATTCCTAAAGTAACTTTATGGATGATGTTAAAATATATAGTAACATTATAATATATTTTAATGTAATATTAGTTGTCCTAAGCTATCAATAAAAGGTAAATAAGGCGTTGCACATTATAAATGCTATTGATGAGACTATTGTGTCTTCTCTAAGGAAATCCATACAAGGACTAGCTATTATACCCTGAGGATATTTGGTGGATCTAGGTACAAGTGCACTTCTCCTTGGGTTGTTTTGGGGAAGGAGAGAGCCCTAAAGAGAGAAGTGTAAGTATAGGTGTCCTTGTGTGGGGCTTGGAGGGTACCCGAAAGCCCCTGAGGGCAGCTAAAACTCCTAGCAACCATAAGACTTGGAGATCCCCTAACTATCCTAAGTTGGAATCCCTAGAAGGACTGTGGCATGTCTTGATGGACTGTGGGTGCAACAAATGGGATGCACTACCTTGGTTTCAATAGATTGATGGAGGATGAGAGACTATAGGTTGGAATATCATTGAGGTTTTTCACCTTGACCTGGAATATTGTTAGGTTTTTCACCTTGGCTTGTGTACCATAGCTAGTTTTATGAAATCCTTGTCTTGGTGGTGTCGCGACCCTGGCTTGGCGTTGACCTGCTATTGAGAGAGTAGGGGCAGTAGAGTGTATGGCGAGGAGGAATGTATAAGGTCTACAACCACTTGGTGCTCATTAAATGATAAGTGTATTTAGTTATGCATTATTTTCCCTGCATGCTCTGTATACTTTGATATATATATATATATATATATATATATATATATATATATATATATATATATATATATATATCTTTTATACCTATTATTATTATGTTTATATCATATATGGTTATGGCATAGAGACAAATTTCAACTATAATGTCCCTTAATTGGGTGGTTAGGTGTGTTACAAAGTGGTAAAAGAGCCCAAGTTTCAACATTGGGATTGCATGGGACAAAAATAGAGCATAAAGGTGAAAGTGTTAGTATGTTTTCAAACTATTTTTTAAAATCACATAGTGATGTGTATCTCCTTGGAACATATAGATTGCAAGACTTGTTAAAAATGGGTTTACCAATGAGGCCCTAAAACTCTCCATGGAAAATCCTTCAAAGAAATGTCATTTTTTGAAATTTTGGCCTCACAAAGTTATATTCACAATGGTGAAAGTAATAAATCCTTACATTTGTTCACAAAATAGAGTTTGAGTGAAACCATACTTGATTATAGTTTTCGGTACTCTTTCCTCCTTTGTCAGCTTAAGGGCTCTTTGATGAGTAAGGGTAGTCTCTCCAAGTGTTTGACAAATTGTTCCAATTAGATGTGGTGGTCTGGGCAGTTATGATTACAAGGAATGCACAAAATGGATAGAGAATGGAGCCCTTGAGGTCATTTTTACAAATGAAGGAAGATGTTTCATCATCAACAAGAAAACTTAATATGAAAACCCACATTATGAACGCCTAAATAAAATCCTTAGTGAAACCAAAAAAATATGCAGAGGAAATGAAAACTTCATTTATATATGGTTGATTGAAAGAGGCATTTCATATTCTACACCATGGATGGAAAATATCTATAGATTATGCTTTGTCAAATGTATTCAAGATGTGGAAGTATGATAGGTTCCTGTAGAGTTTTCAATTAGAAGCATATGAGACATGTGCTTTCCTATGATATACATATTATAGTTTGGGACAAACATGGTGTTGGGAAGGAGGCTTTAGCACTAATTTGTCAAATGAAGAAAATGGGAATTAAACACAATCATTCCATTTTTACTAGCGCTTTTCTAGTTTGCATTAACATGACAACTCTACACAGTGCTGAGGTCCATGAAGAGATACTTAGACAAGGTTTTATTATGATATGTTTATGAAAAGTAAGCGTATTGGTATATATGCCCAATGTGGTTGTATGGATTTTGCTTGCAACATGTTTGATGAAATGTTCAAATGGAATGTGGTTGCATGGACTGCTCTCTTGGTTTTGTTTTTTGTATTACAATGTAATGTGATTTTAGATAATTATTTGATATGATTTGATTGATAAGAGGATTTAATGTTTGTCGATATAGATCATCTGGATTAGTTTGGTTACAATATTTAGTATTGATCCCCTTTCAAATATAAACAATGATACAATCTAAATTTGCTTCACTTCCAACGATGACAACTCTTCTCGAAAGGATTTGAACAGGGATCAACAACCCAACCCTGTTATCTATATCATTCAACAACCAAGAAACCTTAGAGATGTCGTATTCCTCAACATATTATGCCCATTCTATCACAAACATTTTCCTTGCTAAAATCAAATTCCTTTGTGTTGCAATGAACAATCTCAAGCTTATAAAATCTACTATCCTTTGCGTGTGCTTTTTCCATATACAAAAATGTGACATTTTTTGTTCTGGATACACCATCTACTTGATTACTTCCTTTCTTGTTACCAAGAATCATAAAAAAACAACCTAGTTAAATATTTCACATGGCTAGGTTGAGTCATTTAAAGGCCATAATTGGTAATCAGAATTGGTTGACCTAGCCATTCTTCCATTGTATTATAGTTGATAGGTCCATAATTAGAGACTAGCTATAAAGATATCTAATTGATTCCTCTTCACTTAATAAGAAGATTCCTAATGTCAAGTTTTCCCTGGCACCTACTTTCAAGGTCAATTGTATCAATCTCAAAATGTGGTGGCATATTTAAATAAACCATACCAAAAGTACAATATATGTGTTACTTAATGGTTGGTAAGGACAAGAAGATGGGTTTGGATTCAAACAATAATATATTGTGTTCCTATGCTATTAACTATACATTTTCAACAATCCCTTTTGTTTACATCCCAAATATGAATATCCATTACCATAAAGACCATAAGTATCATAAATGGGAGAGCCATCTGAATGTAGAGTATATGATCTAGGACTTCTTTGCTCAAACTATAAATTAATGATTCCATAATCTATGAAGAAAGTGGGTAAAAACACACATGTTTAACCTTATTGGATTTTTTTCAATGCAATGATATCACCCTCTAGGAAATAAAAGTATCATGATCATTGTTTCCTCTACAACTAGCACTAACTAGTCTTATAGCGAAATGAAAACAAACTAACTCTCTTCCACTTATAATAAGTTCTTTGTGTAGCCTACAAAGTTGGTAGAAAGCTACTCTTTTTTGTTAGAAGTAGCTTTATCTTTGTCACCCTAATCCATTGTTTTATTATACAAGGCAACAAGGCTTGTATCCCCAAGGAATTTCCAATCTATGTAGTGCTCATCATGCCAATAATCTTTTCTCAAATTTCCACGAATATCTGAAGTACATACCTGCTGTTTGGTAGAAATCACAAAGTATTCATTCTTCGAGCATTTTATTTTCACCTTTACACTAATCTCTTTCAATTATGAATGGTTCATGATCTTTATTTGTTACAATATCATGGGCTATGGAAATAAGACAATTGGGAGCTTTCTTTGCTTGTAATATGTTTTTCTTACTATGTCTAAGTTTTAGATAGAGCGAGGATCAAATTCTTAGATGCGATTTTTCCCTTGTTGGGTATCTCGCTTCTCGTTAATTAGTGATGATTAAGTATTATTGAGGTGAGATTAAGAGAGTGGATTAGTTGTTGAGGTGAATACATTGGCAGAAGAATCCAATGTCTTATCAAGGAGATCATACATGCATGGTTTGAAAATGGTTCTTTCTTTTTTTCAGGCATCCATTGCACCTATTTTTAAGATGACTAAATTGCGATGACTTTAAAGGCTATGTCTTAAGAGTTTAGAACCAATTTTTAAGGATTTGTTTTGTAAGATTTCAACAAATGTGTAAATTCATATGGCTTAGATTTTACAAAATACACTATTATTGAAAAAAATATATTATCTCCATATGCTTTCTTCCTGCCATTTATAGAAAAGACACATCATATAATCATTAGAACTGCAAAGCTTGTTAGTGAACATGGAGTACAGTAAGAAATTTTTTGGAGGATGAGCAAGGAAGTAATCCAATTTTTGGATTCCTAATACCTTATCACCATCTTCATCTATACCTTAGGTTTTTGGTTGATCATCTTGAGCTTTTGGATAAATGTATGGTAATGGAATCACACCTCTATGAATCACATGTGTTATTTTCTACAATAGGTATAGGATTGAAAGCGTACTATAACTTGAGGAAAATCTCACTAGGTGCATTAATTTGACACAACATTAACATTGGATGGATCGTAAAGAAGGTACTTAACAAAGTAGGATATTTTTGCCTATCACGAATTTTTCTTACCAATAGGGAAATCAAAGTAGACATGTAATAGTCTATTGTCAAATATTTTCCTACATAGTGTAAATATATAAGCTTCATTAGATTTAAAGGCTATTGTTAATTGAAAATCAGAAGTCAAAACCTACTCAAGTATTATGTGAATAATTAGCATATGGTTCTATTGACTTATTTTTGTGCACCATCACCATCACCCTATAATATATGCCATATCCAACTATTTTGTACTTAGTCATTTTTTCTATGAATATCATGTGCTTAAACACATCATTGCCCCACTTTCTGCACATCTTCGTTGCCCACACATTTCCTTTTCTACACACAACTCCCTGCACCCTTGTACACATCCATTTTTGTGTTTGGAAGAACTACATAACCCAACCTTCCACACATTCATTTGTTATGCACAATTTCATCCTTTACAAAAATTTAACTTTTGTATATCCATTTCTTGTCATAAATAACTTTCTGCACATATCAAATCTATTCACACAATATGCCATAAAATCCATCTCCCTGCTCATATTCCATACTTAGTGGAACTTTGTTGTTTGCTACTGTTGAGGCAAATTGAAAGCTCATTTAAGAAATTCCAATCCTAGAGATATCATATGCAGAAACATATAATTTCCCCACTTTCCACACATCTTCGCTCTCCACACATATCCCTTTCTACACACTACTCCCCACACTCTTATACATATCCCTTTTTATGTGTTTGGAAGAACTACATAACCCAACCTTCCACACATTGATTAGTTATAAAAAAAATCATCCTTTATACAATTCATCCTTTTGTATATCCATTTCTCATCATAAATAACTTTCTGCAGATATTAAATCTATGCACACGATATGCCATAAAATCCATCTCCCTACTCATTCCATACGTAATGGAAATTTGTCGTTTTCTACTTTTGAGACTAATTGAAAACTCATTTAAGAAATTCCAATCCTTGAGATAAAAATAAGGGCTTGATATTTTACTACGAGAACTACCTTCTAAGACACCTCTTAAATACTTTCCATAATTTATTAATTTCCCATTATCATTCTTGCATGACCTAGTGAAGGTGGTACCTAAAGAAGTAACATCCTACTAAATTCTACTTTAAAATGAGGATTTAATAACTACAATTTTCACCAAAGCCTCTTTTATCTATCATGTATTCCTAATTACATCAAACAAATAAGAAACATGGTGATGAAAAGGAAGAAAGAAATAATTTGTGGGTGTGGATACATCCAACTCACTGGATCATCACAAAAAAACATCAACTGGTTAGTTTCATATAAATCGTATTTAAATTTGGATCCATAAGAGAAGAAGAATAACAAGATTCGGAAAAAAAATTGCAAAGGAGGCTTGAAGACCCCAATGGGGTTTGAACCCTCAACTTGCTAGGCATCAAATCCATGCCTTACCAATAAACCATGCACAAGTTCTTAATATGCATAGGCGCCAAGTTATATTTAATTTTTATACATGGCACATATGGGGGAGAGGGGTCATGCGTTAGCCCCAGCCCCTGGTCAAAAACCACTGACACGACCCTGGTGGACCAGCCCCAACCTCTCGTCATAAATTTTAGCATAACACTGTGCTCAACAGTGGAAGAGTGCCAGTTGGAAGGGGGCAAGGATTCAGCCCCAGCCCCTAGTGATATGGGTGCCACAGGACCAGGCAAAGAGCCAAGTCTAATGGGGGTGGCAGTTAAGGCATGTTCCCCCAGTTATGTGGCATGATGCGTAACCAACGTCCCAAATTTTGAGGGCTAACCCAGCAAGAGAGAGTAGTTAGCCCAACCCCTAGCCACATGGGCGCCATGTGACTGCCGATAGGATGGAAAATTCAGAGCTTATGCGCCATTGTGAAATTTAATCAGGCAACAAATTTCCCATTTTTGCAATAGGAATCTCGTTGGTCCTGAGCGAAATTGTCACTCGATGGACTGAGAAAAAGGTGAAATTTTTGCGCAGTTAGCAGGTTTTGTCAATTTGCAGGACAAATAGCAAAGCTTGGCTTGGAGAAGCATTGCTCAATTAACCTTTTTGAGCTCAAGAAGAGCCTAGATGGGGGTTTTTTAGCATGCTAGACTCAATGGCAACCTTAATTTTCTTATTTGAGTACTTTATGATGGAAATTTTGCAGAATCAATTCTTTTAGTGCTAGAGATAAAGTTCGTTTTGACGTTGTTTGGAGGCATATTTGAGCATGGTAGGAGTCTGGTTAGAGGTTTTCCAGCCTTCTAGTTTCACCTATAATAGTTGTTACTTCTATAGAGTAGCTCTTTTAAGACTTTTCTCGATGTGTTAAAGAGAGAAAAAAATTAACTCTTCATTGTGGAGAGTTGCATGTTCATGCTCTTGATTTTTGATGGAGTACAAGGACATATTGTGTGAGAGTCCTTTTTATGTTGACATTTTCATGACTTGATGTAGGGAGATTTTTTTGAGTGAGAATTCTTTGTAGGAGAATGTTTCTTTGTAGTAGATACAAGTTGTATGTACTCATTTGCTGTTGAAATCAATAAATCGGTGTGGATGTTGCAGCAGGCGTGAAGATGTAGCCCAGGAGGGGTGAAATCTGTCATCAAATTTGGTACTCTTCATTTTTGTAATTTTGAGATGCATGTGAATTTGTTTCTCTTTTAAAATCATGTGAAAAAAACTTAACTTGCATTTTGAAAAGGTTATGAAACTTGTTTATCTTTAAAACCCCATTTTGTTAACTTGCAAAGTGTTAGAGGATGGTCAGTTTTTGAGAGGATAAGTTCTCCTCCACTTTTAGATCAGGTGGCATCAGAGCAAGTTATGACCAAGTTACAAGTATGGGAAAGAAATTGAAGTGTGAAAGACTCCAAGAGTTGGAGGAGATTAATTTATCTCTTTGAATGGAGAATGTTGAACTGAGGAGATTGCTTGAAATTGCAAAGGAGGAGAAAAGGAAAATGCGCTTACACTTGCAACATGTAGTGGATGAACAAACTAGTGAGAGTTCCATCCCAAAAGAAACAAAGAATCCCTCCAAGATGAAGCCAATTTGTGGACATGGTCTGTATATAGCATATGTACCCTATGTTAAGAATGATGTTTGTGTTTTTTTTCAGCATCTGAAAGATTCTCCTTATGCGCGAGTTAGTAAAATTGGTCGGTTTGTGTCATCATCCACT
Source organism: Pinus tabuliformis (assembly GCA_031772625.1). Taxonomy (NCBI): domain Eukaryota; kingdom Viridiplantae; phylum Streptophyta; class Pinopsida; order Pinales; family Pinaceae; genus Pinus; species Pinus tabuliformis. The sequence continues at coordinate 794,120,050 of CM062804.1, forward strand.
TCTTCATCAACATATGAAATAGAAAAGATGGATGACAAGTCAAAGGAGGTAATTAGCATTTATAGTTCTACTCCTTCATCTATTGTTGATAACACATCTTCTGTAGCCTTTGAAAAGAATACCAAAGGTATTGGTATGAAGCTTTTAACTTGTTATCACTGAGAACTGCAATTGCATGTATATAAGTTAAGTCCAAAATTTCATGGGTAAAAATGAATGTTAAATGGTTGTTCTCCTATGTTTACCACTTAGGGGTCATGTTTTTCAATGATATTGTTGAGAATCATTTTCAAAACCATTAAACATCCTCCATCATGATTGATTAAGACATGTCTTGTCTCGTATATGTCATTTGTCCTTTTCGCAGTTTCGCAGCACCGTTTGATTGGCTGATTTTGAAGCATAGTAATGTTTTAGCCTTTTCGTAGCGCCAGCCATTTCGCAGCACATGTCGCTAAATTATATCTGTCTGCGCTACGAAATCGCGGATTCGGGGATTTTGCAGCGCACATTCTTGAAATGTCATGTCCGGGGATGAGTCATTGTGTCCGGTCGGATTGTTGTCAATTAGTGTACCTTCCAAGCACTTACGAGGCATCATTCCACTAATAGGTTCAGAGTCATGCACATTAAGTTCATTCAAACGTTTTTGTCATGCATGGTTGTGTCATGATGTTCTGTTATTATTACTTGAAGTGGCCAGCTTATATGTTAAGTTATTTGAATTGAAATGAGCCCGAGTTTCTTCTTCAAGAGAGCTGCATTGCAAGCGAGCCTGTGTTCTAAAGTTTGAAGTTGCTTTTCGAGTTGAAGCTGTCGGTGTTGCTGTGTTAAAGGGCAGCAAAAACCTAATGGGTCAGACAGATTCCGTGGCTAATGTATATACCTGGATGGTCCCAGCCCTCAAGCAAGCTAAACTCCTCAAACAAATGAACCTGACCCTGAGAGCTAAAAACAAAGCTTTAAAGAAGGAGATTTCAAATTTGAAGATGCGGCTAGGTCAGCTAGCTCATTGATTTGAGGAAAAGGTGATATTTTCAGTTTTGGTCAATTTTGTTTGGGTTCCACTATTTTGAAGTCATCTAAGTCTTTGGCACTTGTAGAGGAAGTTTGAAAAGTCAAAAGTTCAAGCAAAGGAAGCTTTATTGCAAATGCATTCTGTTTTAGTAAAAACAGCAGTTTCGTAGCGCGGTGTTGTTTTATAAGAAAAACAAGGAGTTTAATGATGAGGTCAGCAAATTTTTGAAGGAAAAGCCTCAAGGACATAAGGGAAACCATAAAAGACTCTCCAAGCTATTCAGAGAATGACAGATGTGCATTTTGAAAAGGTGAAATATTTTGTTTCTAGCTCAAGTCTCGTTAAAGGTACTTTATGACCGAATTGTTAGGGTTCCTGTTAAGGTTATCGGAGATTTTTGTTTGTACACTTGTTCAGCTCACAAAGCTTCCAGCTCATTGGAGAGTATGGTGATATGCGCTGTTTATGAAGAATTAGAGAGCAGGGGACATGTTCTTTAAGAGATGAAGGATGTTGGGAGACAGGGACCGTAAAAACAGAGCACTTCTCTTGGTTAATTAATGAGCCATCTGCGCAACAAGAATCCAAAGCCAGCTCGTTCAGTGTATTCTCTTCCAAGATACCTCAACCAAAGCAGATAGAGGACATGTGTCAAGACTCAGAAGAGCATCATGCTACGAGGAGGACAGATTTGGGGTTTTGAGTAAATTAAGACCATTTGTAATTACAGTTCAGCAATCATGTAATTAATGAATTAGTTATACAGTAGATGAGGATAGTGAATAGCAACCTTCGATGCTCCCCTCATGCTGGAGGAGGAAGCTCGAGGTGGTTAAGCATGTAGTCCTATATATGAATCAAACTAGGATGTAATAGGGGTTGGATGTTTTTTGGAAAAAACAGAGTTTATATTGGCTTATGTAAAGACTTGTTACAGTAATATAAAAGACTACTTTTTTCTTCTCAGGATTCATACTTTGTTCAGATGCTCAAGATGTATATGGCTTTGTCTTATCCTTTATGTTTTACAGCTCTATAGATATACAATCACTCTGAATTCACCTAGTTGCTCAGATTTTCTGTGTATATTTATGAGTTGAGGTTCATTTGAGAAATGTTTTGAGTGTTTCGACTTTACATGCCCTGACTTCCATGAATGAGTAGTTTATAGTTTACTGAAATGGTGTTTGACTCCATGAGCCCAATGGAAGAAATTTTATGTTGTCTGTCCAACCAGCATGTTTATTAAGTTTTCATTTCAAGAGTTAGCCCTCTTAGTGTTAATCATGATCAATAGTTTGTTTTGAGAGAGCCCTCTCAGGTTAGGGAGGCTAATCCTTAGCCAGGAGTCTGGTCTGAAATAGTTACATAGAGTCTAACTGATTAGCAGCCATCAGTACATGATTTTGTGATAACATTTTGGTGCGTCTGCCGGGAGTCTGAAGATTACTCATTCCCGTAGTGAGAAGATTGAATTTCTGAAGGTAGCAGGTGTTCAAAAAAGGTTTTCGAGGCTGCATTCTACCTTGGTGACTCCATGAATTTTAAAGTTTGAAAGGTGGCTTCGAAGGGAAGATATACAAGGAGTAATCCTGATCCAAACCCACCTAGTCCTGTGGAGAATCCTAATATCATTTCAAGGAGTAAACAAAGATTCTTTGATATACCAGGTACTTCAAATACTTCAAGATCTTTGTTTCCTGAGTTTGCTAGAAGTCCAGAGAATAAAATTGTTGATGATAAAATCCAAGAAGTGTTGTTGAGGTCTGAAAATGAAGAAGAACTTATTGGTATCATATTAGATTTACAAAAGAAAGGTATTGATACTTCATCTCTAGTGTCACAAAGAGATAAAGAAGAGTTTTGGAAAATTGTCACCTCTGAATTGTTATTAGAGGAAGAAGATTTGAAACAGCTTAAAGAGCTTGACCCTTTTGAAGTTTTACTTAAATCCAAAACTGGTTTACCTCTTCCAAATTGGAGTTCTTTTGTCAGTGGCTTACAAAGTCCCAATAGCCCTTTCTGTACTCATACTTTATCTTCTGCCTCTGCTAGTCCAAATACTCCTCAGTCAACATCTCATACTAGTTCTGGTCCTCCTAGTCACACAGTACCTGTTATCCCTGCTCCTCTTTTCATTATGGTTGTGCCTGCTAGGTATGCTCCTCTAGCTCTCCCTGCTGTTTTGCATGATCTTCCTAGTAAGTATGCTGCTAGGATTCCAACATGGGGAGGAGATGATGAAATTTCAGCTGAGGAACATGTGGATAGATTCAATGACTTTGTTGATAGGGAAGAAGTAGATGATGAAGATGTAAAGTTAAGACTGTTTGCTCAAACCTTTATTGGGGAAGTCCGAAAATGGTTTAAAGCCCTTGGAGCTGGTAGCATTCATAGTTGGCTTGAATTTGAAGATAGTTTTCTGAGAAAATGGGGAAATAGGACCAATCCTGTTCAAGCCCTCAATGAATATAATGGTTTAAGAAGAGCTCCAGATGAAACTGTCCAAAATTTTTCCAAGAGGTTTAATAAAGTATATAATTCCATTCCAGCACATTTGAAACCTCCTGGAGCCTTGGCACAGTTAAGATATGCTGAGTCCTTTGATTCAGATTTCTCTCTTTTACTTAGAGAAAGAGAGTCTGCTACTCTTGCTGACATGCAGAATGATGCAGTTAAGGTAGAGGGAAATATACTAGCTGCTAAGAAGTCAAAGATGGCAAAGGCTAAGATAAAAGAAGAAGAGAAACCTTCTACCTCTGCTCAAGAAGACAAGTTTGAAGTCATGATGAAAACCATGGAGAAACTAATGGATCAATTAGCACTTGGGAACGCTGCTGCTCCTCAAGCTCAACAAGAACCTTGGTTTAGGAACCCTCAATTTAGAAGGCCTCAAAATCAGCAAAGGCCAAGGGAAAATAGAAATCAGCCAGCAGATGCTCCAGTGAGACCTCCTTTCCAACAAAACATGGTAGATGAAGAGGAAGATCCTGAGGTACCTGAGGAGTCTATTCATTGCTTTGGTGAAGAAGACTCAGAAATTTTCTTAACAAAAGAGGAACATGATGAGTCTAGTTTGGTAAAGGCAGAAGAGGAACCCTCTGATTTCTTAAAGGGTTATCAGCATGCTATATTTGAAATTCAGAAGCAGTACAATCTCAGAAACCGAGATGTCCCTATTACAGCAAATAAAGTACAGCCCAAGAAAAATGTTTCAAAATCAGTTGAAGACAAAAAGGAAAAGTCAAAGCAGACTGATGGTAAAGGTGATACTTCTATTGATAAAAAAGATATTCAGAACCCTGCAGTTCTTAAGGAGATTGAAAGGTCTACTTCTGTTTTTAATATAGAAAATGAGATTGCTAAGATTAAAATATCAGTCCCATTTAATGAAATTCTCAAAGTAGACAAATATAGAAGTAAGATTGTGGAAATGCTTAATTCTCCACCAAGAGGGGCTGACATTTTAAGTGTGCAAGAGGATAATCCTATTATCTGTTTAGGACCAAGACTTGAAGATGAGCAAAGTGATGAGTTTCCTCCTTTTTATATCAGCATCAATATCCATGATATGACTCTACATAATGCCATGCTGGATTCAGGGGCGTCACATAACCTCATGCCCAAGGTAATCATGGAGAGGATGGGATTAGAAGTAACTAGACCATACAAGGATTTATTTTCTTTTGATTCAAAAAGAGTCCATTGCATTGGGTTGATAAAAGATGTTGTTGTGGCTTTAACACAAATCCCAGCAAAAACAACTGTCATGGACATTGTTGTTGCAGACATTCCACCTAAGTTTGGGATGCTCCTTTCAAGATCATGGGCTGCAAAAATCAAGGGTACTATGCAAATGGATCTGACATATGCTACTATTCCAGTATTTGGCGAACAAAGGAGGTTGTATCGTGAAACAAGGATGGCATACATGGTAAGCAGCAAGGACAAGCCTCAAAATTTTCCTATTTACTCATGTGATACAGGCCTGGGGTCAGCTATCTTGTTTCATGAGTCGGTTGATAGAGAATCACAAGATGAGCATGCAGAAAATCAGTGTCAGGAGGAACAGCAAAGTAGTGCAAGAGATATCAATGGTTGTTGGTCCTTATACTTCGATGGAGCAGCAGGAAAAGATGGCGCTGGGGCTGGAATTTGGATTATTAGTCCAACAGAAGAAAGTAAGTTTCTATCATACAAACTTAACTTTGATTGTACCAATAACATGGCTGAGTATGAGTCTCTGGTGTTAGGCTTGGAAACCTTGATAGAGTTGAAGGCAAAGAACATTGTTGTTTGTGGAGATTCTGAATTAATTATTAAGCAAGTACAGGGTACATATCAAACAAAGGATGTCAGGATGAGAGCCTACAAAAACTTAGTATTGGAGCTGTTAGAAAAGTTTCAATCCTATTCCTTCAGCATTAAGAATAGAAATCAAAATTCTATTGCAGATTCTTTTGCTGTAGCAGCCAGTCTTTTTTTTATTCCCAAACATTCCTCTGACAGTTATGATGTGAAGGTTCGCCATAGACCAGTCATCCCAGATAATATCATAAATTGGAAAGTATTTGAAGATGATCAGCAGGTAAGAAATTTTCTTGAGTTGAAAGAGGAGTTTGAAAATAATCAAATAGATCAGCAGAATATGTTGGCTGAGACAAAGGGAAAGTCTGAAGTGTTGCAGCTGCAAAATAACTCAATCCCCAAAGGCCTCATTCCTCTTGAAAAGCTATTTGATCAGAATGATGTGTTTAAAGCGCCAAGGTTGCAAGCTAATGAAGAGGAAATAGAAAGCTGTAATTTAGGTGACTCAGTTGTGCCTAAATTAGTCAAGATTTCAAAGTTTTTATCAGCTGATTTGAAGGTCAAGTATGTTGAAATGATGAAAAAGTTTATTGATGTTTTTGCATGGAGCTATGTTGATCTGAAGCAGTATGATTCTTCAATCATACAACACACTATTCCAATTAAGCCAAATGAGAAGCCTTTTAAGCAGAAATTAAGGAGAATTAATCCCCTTTTGATGCCACTGATTGAAAAGGAGGTGAAAAAGCTTTTTGATGCAAAGATCATTGTTCCAATCAGATTCTCAAATTGGCTTGCTAACTTGGTTCCTGTCAGGAAAAAGAATGGGGAGATTAGAATTTGCATAGATTTCAGGAACTTGAACAAGGCTTCACTGAAAGATAATTACCCTCTTCCTAAAATGGATCTTATTTTGCAAAATATTGTTGGCTCCCAAAGAATGTCTATGTTGGATGGTTTCTCAGGGTATAATCAGATCCTTGTTCATCCAGAGGATCAGGATAAGACAGCTTTCACCACACCTTGGGGCACATTTATGTATGCAAAGATGCCCTTTGGTCTCATGAATGCAGGAGCGACTTTCCAGAGGGCTATGGACATTGCTTTTGCTGAAGAAAAAGATAAATCAGTGGTGGTATATCTTGATGATATCACAGTATTTTCTAAGAGGGAAGAAGACCACTTAAAGCACCTAGAAAGGATCTTGTTGAAGTGTAGAAGGTTTGGTATTTCCTTAAATCCAACCAAAAGCATCTTTGCTTTAACCTCTGGTAAATTACTTGGGCATATTATTTCTGAAGGAGGTATTAAATTGATCCTAATAGAGTCAGTGCTATTCAAAGACTGGATTTTCCAAGAAGCAAGAAAGAAGTTCAATCTTTTCTTGGAAAGGTTAATTTTGTTAGAAGATTTATTCCTAACTTTGCTGAAGTGGTCAAACATATGACCAAGATGTTAAAGAAAGGATCAGATTTCAAGTGGACAGCTGAAGCAAGGAAGTCATTTGAAGAAATTAAAAAGGCCCTCACTCAAGCACCAGTCCTCATTAGCCCGGATTTTACCAAGGAATTCATAATTTTCACATTCGCCTTTGAAGATACAATTGCTGGAGTTTTATTGTAGAAAGGAAGTCAAGGTACTGAGCAGCCCATCTCTTTCTTTAGCAAGACATTGGCTAATTCTGAGTTAAAATACAACATTTTAGAGAAGCAAGCATATGCATTAGTAAAGGCAATTAAAGATTTTAGAATTTATGTGCTGCATTCTCATATTGTTGCATACGTGCCAAGTGCTGTGATAAAAGACATCCTTACATAAGCAGACCCGGATGGAAAAAGAGGAAAGTGGATAGCTAAGTTGTTAGAATATGACATTGAGATTAGGCCCACCAAGTTGGTGAAGGGTCAAGGCTTGGCAAAGTTACTAACTCAGTCAAATCTAGACTGTATTAGTATCAATTTGAGCACAGAAATATCAGAAATTTTCGAGAATGAAGAAGAGTTGGTCCAAATCAGTGAAAAAAATTTAACATCAGAATGGTATAGGGATGTGGCATTTGTGTTGCAGCACAATAGAGCCCCTGATAACCTCTCCAAATCTAAAGCTCGGTTCACCAAGCTAAAATCCCTTAGATACTTTGTGTATGAGCAGAATTTATTTTGGAAGGATGCTAGAGGGATTCTTTTAAATTGTCTCATTGAAGAAGAGGCTGATAAGGTGATTGATGAATTTCATAAGGGAGATTGTGGAGGCCATCATTATTGGAAGGCCACTGCAAATAAAATTTTGAGAGCTGGATATTTTTGGCCAACTATGTTCAGAGACATTTACAAGAAAATAGCAGCCTGCCATGAATGTCAAATATTTGAAGGAAGAAGAAAGCTTATGCCATTACCATTGGTTCCTATCTATGTAGAAGCACCCTTCCAACAGTGGGGATTAGATTTTATAGGTGAGATACATCCTCCTTCATCAAGACAGCATCGCTGGATACTCACAGCCACTGATTATTTTACAAAGTGGATAGAGGCGATACCTACCAGGCAAGCTAATGACTCAGTGATAATTTCTTTCCTAGAAAATAATATTTTATCAAGGTTTGGTTGTCCAATCAAGATTATCACAGACAATGCCCAGGCTTTCAAGTCTAAAAGGCTGTTAAATTTTTGTTATCAATATCATATTTCCCTTGGTCATTCCACTGCCTATTACCCACAAGGAAATGGTTTAGCTGAAAGCTCAAACAAGAGTCTTGTGAGGATTGTCAAGAAGCTGCTGCAGGATAATAAAAAGGCATGGCATTTGAAATTGAAGTATGTCTTGTGGGCTGATCGAATTTGCACAAAGAGGTCCATTGGAACCTCTCCCTATGAACTGGTGTATGGAGCAGAGGCAATTTTTCCAACATCTCTTGGGGTACCAGTTATGAAGCTAATTCAAGGATTAGAAGAAGAACCAAATGCCATACAGAGGAGGATTAATCAGTTGATAGCTTTGCAGGAGAAGAGGAATGAGGTGTTTGAAGACCATCAGCAAAATCAGAATAGAGTTAAGCGAGCTTTTGACAAGAAGATCAAAGAGGTCACATTTCAAATTAATGATAAAGTCCTAAAATGGGAAGCCAGAATTGAGGAGAAAGGCAAACATGGAAAATTTGAGAATTTATGGAAAGGGCCATATCAGATTTCTGCTTTCCATGGAAAAAATACTTACATTCTGCAGGAAGTTGATGGAACACCATGTGCTGGAGGGCCTGTTAATGGCAAGTTCTTAAAGCATTACACTCAGTAAAGGTCTGCCAACAATCTCATGAGCATTGTATATATCTTTTTTATGAAGCTTCTTGTTAAGAATAAGTGACAAGCTGAACAGAAGAGCTTTAGCCCGAGGAGAAGGCCCACAAAGCTTGAAAGAGAAGCTTGCCAGTTGTGTGTGTGTTTTGTTTTTTAGAAAATGGACAAGGCACTGGTTCTACGAGTTCTTAGTGTACTACAGGAGCACACTATCCCAAGTGGAGCCACTGTTATCACTGAGAACTGCAATTGCATGTATATAAGTTAAGTCCAAAATTTCATGGGTAAAAATGAATGTTAAATGGTTGTTCTCCTATGTTTACCACTTAGGGGTCATGTTTTTCAATGATATTGTTGAGAATCATTTTCAAAACCATTAGTCATCCTCCATCATGATTGATTAAGACATGTCTTGTCTCGTATATGTCATTTGTCCTTTTCGCAGTTTCGCAGCACCGTTTGATTGGCTGATTTTGAAGCATAGTAATGTTTTAGCCTTTTCGTAGCGCCAGCCATTTCGCAGCACATGTCGCTAAATTATATCTGTCTGTGCTACGAAATCGCGGATTCGGGGATTTTGCAGCGCACATTCTTGAAATGTCATGTCCGGGGATGAGTCATTGTGTCCGGTCGGATTGTTGTCAGTTAGTGTACCTTCCAAGCACTTACGAGGCATCATTCCACCAATAGGTTCAGAGTCATGCACATTAAGTTCATTCAAACGTTTTTGTCATGCATGGTTGTGTCATGATGTTCTGTTATTATTACTTGAAGTGGCCAGCTTATATGTTAAGTTATTTGAATTGAAATGAGCCCGAGTTTCTTCTTCAAGAGAGCTGCATTGCAAGCGAGCCTGTGTTCTAAAGTTTGAAGTTGCTTTTTGAGTTGAAGCTGCCGGTGTTGCTGTGTTAAAGGGCAGCAAAAACCTAATGGGTCAGACAGATTCCGTGGCTGATGTATATACCTGGACGGTCCCAGCCCTCAAGCAAGCTAAACTCCTCAAACAAATGAACCTGACCCTGAGAGCTAAAAACAAAGCTTTAAAGAAGGAGATTTCAAATTTGAAGATGCGGCTAGGTCAGCTAGCTCATTGATTTGAGGAAAAGGTGATATTTTCAGTTTTGGTCAATTTTGTTTGGGTTCCACTATTTTGAAGTCATCTAAGTCTTTGGCACCTGTAGAGGAAGTTTGAAAGGTCAAAAGTTCAAGCAAAGGAAGCTTTAGTGCAAATGCATTCTGTTTTATAAGAAAAACAAGGAGTTTAATGATGAGGTCAGCAAATTTTTGAAGGAAAAGCCTCAAGGACATAAGGGAAACCATAAAAGACTCTCCAAGCTATTCAGAGAATGACAGATGTGCATTTTGAAAAGGTGAAATATTTTGTTTCTAGCTCAAGTCTCGTTAAAGGTACTTTATGACCGAATTGTTAGGGTTCCTGTTAAGGTTATCGGAGATTTTTGTTTGTACACTTGTTCAGCTCACAAAGCTTCCAGCTCATTGGAGAGTATGGTGATATGCGCTATTTATGAAGAATTAGAGAGCAGGGGACATGTTCTTTAAGAGATGAAGGATGTTGGGAGACAGGGACCGTAAAAACAGAGCACTTCTCTTGGTTAATTAATGAGCCATCTGCGCAACAAGAATCCAAAGCCAGCTCGTTCAGTGTATTCTCTTCCAAGATACCTCAACCAAAGCAGATAGAGGACATGTGTCAAGACTCAGAAGAGCATCATGCTACGAGGAGGACAGATTTGGGGTTTTGAGTAAATTAAGACCATTTGTAATTACAGTTCAGCAATCATGTAATTAATGAATTAGTTATACAATAGATAAGGATAGTGAATAGAAACCTTCGATGCTCCCCTCATGCTGGAGGAGGAAGCTCGAGGTGGTTAAGCATGTAGTCCTATATATGAATCAAACTAGGATGTAATAGGGGTTGGATGTTTTTTGGAAAAAACAGAGTTTATATTGGCTTATGTAAAGACTTGTTACAGTAATATAAAAGACTACTTTTTTCTTCTCAGGATTCATACTTTGTTCAGATGCCCAAGATGTATATGGCTTTGTCTTATCCTTTATGTTTTACAGCTCTATAGATATACAATCACTCTGAATTCACCTAGTTGCTCAGATTTTCTGTGTATATTTATGAGTTGAGGTTCATTTGAGAAATGTTTTGAGTGTTTCGACTTTACATGCCCTGACTTCCATGAATGAGTAGTTTATAGTTTACTGAAATGGTGTTTGACTCCATGAGCCCAATGGAAGAAATTTTATGTTTTCTGTCCAACCAGCATGTTTATTAAGTTTTCATTTCAAGAGTTATCCCTCTTAGTGTTAATCATGATCAATAGTTTGTTTTGAGAGAGCCCTCTCAGGTTAGGGAGGCTAATCCTTAGCCAGGAGTCTGGTCTGAAATAGTTACATAGAGTCTAACTGATTAGCAGCCATCAGTACATGATTTTGTGATAACATAACTCACATGGGTTATGATGGAAGAGGCCTCAAAGTGAATGGCCAAGGTATCACTAATCCTATTGTGGTGAAAGAACAACCACGATATGAAGGATTGGGTTATGGTCATGGAGAAATTGGAGAGTGCTCTAAGTTTGTTATGAGACAAAGAAATCATCAAGTGATGATATGTCACACCTTGATAGTAGTGATGATGGAAAATTGTCTCTAAAGAAAGATGAATGGTCCAAGGGACATGCAAAGTGTAGTCCTCGTCGTCAAAGTCACAACCCAAAGGACATGTATAAGTGTCATGGGAATCTTAGAAATGTTGGTGATTTTGATTATTTATGGGAATTTAAAGTTTCTTTACATGTTTGTGATACAATTGACCATTGTGTCGCTGATTGTGGGCAACAAAAGATGATGGTCAAAATAATTGATCAGGTCCTTGGGACAAAGCATGAGGAATCTCTCCTTACTATGAAGACTTCCTTGTCGATGGGAAAGAAAAAAAAATTTGTAACCATTGTAACATGAATGGGCACCAGATTGAAAAGTGTTGGAAACTTTATCTGGAATTTCGTCACAAGAAGGACAAAGAGGTCATGCAATCCCTTGCAAGAAAAGCAACAAGTGATAACATGGAAACTAATGTAGTTTCTAAAGCATCCTTCAAAGAAGAGAAGGTGCAGAAAGAGAACCCATAATCCTAGGATAAGTAAAGGATGGGTAGACTATTTTGTACAATTTCTTTGCTTTGTAAAATTGTAATTGTTAGAAAAAATATTATATATGATAGAGAAATGCAAGACATATAATATGCGGAAAAACATAAACACATAAAACCAGAGAGACACAGATATACGTGGTTCGCCCAGTTTGGGCTACGTCCACCCCGAACAGCCAATCCTTCCTTTCTATTATCCAGCAAAATGAGGAGACACAACCTACAACAAATCCGCTGTAATATCCTATGTTTTCTCTCATAGTCTCACCTCTCTATTTCTCACTCTGAGAATACACACATATGTTCAATAGCTTCAATGAAATACCCTCATACAAAGAGAGGGATTGCCTTCTAGGGCAAAAAACCCTAAACTAAACATAAATTATACCGTCAGATCATTCACCTAATTAATGGCCCAAATTAACTAGAAACTACTATACTTTTACAAGGCAATTTTACATCGGTTTTTAGCTTCGGGGGCGCTGCCCTCGAAACCCCCGCCGGGGGATCGCTGGCCCCAGAACCCTAGACCCCCACGGGGGTGCGGGGGGACAAGTCCCCCCACTGAACGCCCCCGCATGGAGGGGTGTACAATCTTCCTAGGGTATACATCCGGCTGAAACAGAGACCTCTAAATAATTATGCTCCACACCCAACAGTAATTACTCGATGCATATTCCCGTTTGGGTTCTTTGTAAAGTGAAGTCATATATAATCACTTATCTGCAACAAGTGTGTTTTCTTTGACATGTCATGTTATCTTGGCTTAATGATGAGTCCATTTATTTGAGGACCTTTTGGATGAGAATTTGTATTTCACCCAGTATGTCTACAATTGTGTCAAGCACTCACTTATACAAGTGTTTCAAAATTAAGCTTGTTTGTGAATTTACCATTTGATAAAGATTATGTATAGCATGAACATAATTAGGTGAACGAATCTAAGCATGTCATTGAACAAATATAGCCAATGCATCTAAGAGTACAAGTGAAACTTGAGGACAACAAATAAGAGTACAAATAAGTGCATGGCAAGCATTGAGTTGCTTATGATTTCTAGGTGGAAAATCAAGTTTGGGTTAAGCTAGGAAGGGCTTCAAGGTGAAGTTTGTTTGAGCCAAAGAAAGATGCTTTTAGAGAGAATGTTTGAATTCCATCCATCGAAGTTTTTGTTATAGCATGTAGAAGAACAATGGCTTTATTCTTGACATGAAAGATAAAATTTTGGAGGTCCAAAAGTTCCTAGTAGGGAGATATAATCTAGAGATAAAAAAAATTAGGCTCAAAAATAAAATCTCTCAAAATCTCCTAAAACCAACTTCAATTCGTAGTGTTCGTCATCTTGATTCCAACAATCCTTGAATCACCTTAATCCGACGTCATATGAAGAAGTTTTGACGTTCTGAATTTTTTGGCCAATAGTTAAAAAGTCATCAACATGGTTGACTGGGCTACTGATTTGGCAGACTGTACATTGACATCAGCAGCTGACTGGGCATGCACAGTAGGCTATACGACCCAATTTGATCTTTGCACATGGAGGGGATGTACTAAGGCAGTTGGCATATTCTTATTATTTCGTTGGTGTGAAGTGGCCCAATCAAAGGTTTCCATGTGGCCCAATTAGAAGGCACCACATGGCACACTGTGGTTGGCCAAAAATTTGCAAAGGTGGATCGAAGGCCTCAACAGGGTTCTACCCATCGACCTTCTAGGCATCAACTCCACATCTTACCATTAGACAACACACAAGTTCTTAATATGCATAGGCACCAAGTTATATTTAAGTTTTATACATGGCGCTTATGGGGGAGAGGGGCCGAGAGTTAACCTTAACCCCTGGTCACAAACCACCCACACAACCCTGCCGGAGGAATAACATTGGAGGGGGTGGGGACCAACCCTAGTCCCTAGTCACAAAGTCTGGCATAGGAATGTGTGCAATAACAAAAGAGTGAAAATTGGAAGGGGGTAGGGATTCAACGACAGCCCCTCAAGCTATGGGCATCACAGGACCAGGTAGGGAGCCAAGTTCGACAAGGGAGGAAGTTAAGGCCTAGCCCCCCAGTCACGTGGCCCAAAATGTAACTAACGAATTGAATTTTGGGGGCTAGCTAGTGATGAACCTCATCATTGAATAATTATATGGGCCTTAATTGGCCTTAATTCACCTCCTAGCTTAGTCAAACCAACTATTCTCACAACTTATTGCATACCTTTGATTATATTTTGTTTATGAAATGAGTTAGTGTTGGATATTTGGCTTTGTGGTCTAATGTGCATGTAATGCAGGAATAAAGGATAAAAGCAAGGAAAAATGCAGGTATAAAGGAGAAAATCAAGGAACTATGGCAAAGACCTTGGTAGAAATAGAATGGGACAAGGGAGAGTAATTATAGGAGGTAAATCCTCCTCATTTACTACCCCTCCATTCGAATATTCCTTCACCAGCTCAGAGTGCAAACATCCATCATTTTGAAGATTAGAAGACAACCGAGCAAGTGAAAAGGATAGATACCTATTTTTCTTGAATTAGAGGCCAAGCCTCCCTAATGGAAAGAAAGTCGTTAGAGACTTCACATGTATAAATAAAGAGGTTTAGGACCTCAGTAGGATTCAGACTTCTATTGTAAAAATCTGTTTTATTTCTGAGCTGCAAATACTTGTGACAGTTTGCTCTGTAATTCATGGTTTTCATAATGAGAATGAGTTCTGTTTAATCCAGCTCTGAGTTAACTTCGAGGGCTAAAGCTCTTGGGTTAGGGCCCAACCCAAGCCGCCAAAGCTCCTCTTTACTATACATGTATGCTAGCATAGTTTCCTGGTTTTCATTGTCCATTTGCTTAAATAGCTTCCTGGTTCTATTTATTTTTTTAAATAGCTTTCTGGTTATGTTCAGTTGCTTAAGTAGGATTCATGGTTTTTCTGGTTATTTCCTTAGGTAGCTACATTTTCATTATAGTAGCATAGAGTAGATCGGTTGTGTTGTAGTTTACTTCCATTTATGCCTTCTTTCAGTTTACAGGTTAGCTAGGCATAAAATATCACTAGAAGGTTGTGCATAGGTGTCTCAGCCTCATCCCCTCCCTCTGGGACCATGACTTGAGGAAGATACCCTTCAGAAACCCCAAAAACACAGGTCTCTGGTTCTCACATGGGCTATGGAGCTCGTTGTATAATGCAGTTATTTGTTCACTCACACTGGTTTTCTCTATCATTTTCATTTGAAACCGTCTCTAGCACGTTCCTCATGCATCACTTCCTCATCGTCTGATCACCAACAAACCTTCATAATCACTGTTCGATTCACTATTTTCTCCAACTGCTGCCTCGCGTGGAGTCCACCACTTACTTTATGAACTTTAAACCCTCATAGTCAATCTGCCTTACCTGATCCGACAACTATCGCTTCACCCAATCGCCAACTATCTTGGTTGATCTCCACCGTTTATCAGTCTCGCCTAATCCAATGGATATCACGCAATCTCGTGCGGATTAGTGCACAAACGTTATCTGCTCAAGAGCACGCGAGAAAAGTGGTTTTCTCGTGCTGTGTGTCGCGCAGTAAGGCTAATCGTGTGAAATTTTTGAATACTGTTTACAGCCTGAAGGGCATGTGAGAAACTACTTACCACCTAAGAAACATGCTCCCTCATGTCCACACGTTTCTTTTCTTCACGATATGATCTCTGCCATCCATCTCTTGACTTCACCCGCGCGATAAGATCTTAGCAATTCATCGCTCCTGTTAGCCTTGCTCATCCATCTCTTGACTTCACCCACGCGATTAGATCTCGGACATTCATCTCTTGTTAACCTCGTTCATCCATGCACTCACCTAATCCCTCGTGACACGATCTCCATCATTAATCTGCTTTGTTCCCTTGTTCGTCCATCCATTCACTTAAGCCTTCGCGATAAGATCTCCACCGTTCATCCTGTTAGTTAACCCTGTTCGCCCATCTATCTATGTAACCTCCTGTGATCCAATCTTCGCCATTCATTTTCCTTTCACTCGACTGATCCAACGGTTCTTATGCATTGTTGCTCCCTCACGTCCTCCTTTCATTGATTTCGACCTCCAATTGATTTTTCCGCTTGAAACCCAATTTAGCCTAAGTTTCTTTGTTACACCTTAGTTTAGTTTTGATGCTCTTTACTTCTGCAACTTAGATAATTAGCATTAGGTTAGCGTTAATTTAGCAATTCTGCTTAGCATAGTTGTTTAATTGGTTAGTTAGGTTATGGTGTAGGTTTAGCATTTCACATTGTTTTCTTCATTACTACAGTAGAGTAGCTCTCTCTTAGAATAGGTTTTCTCTCCTTCCATCAAAGAATTTAGCTTCTTCTGACCCTATAGAAGTTTGGCTTGGAACCCCTGGGGTCTCTTTCCAGACAAACAGTGACAACAAGCGGGACCTTCACTTCTACTTGTGCATATAGCACTTCCACCTCCAAGTTTGTACGAACCCCGGGTTGATAAGTAACGCTGGTAGCCCTGGGAGTTGCAACATTATTAGTTTAATACCTAAGCTCATCACTTTTTGGCGTCGTTGTTAGGGAGGTGTCTAAGTAGAAGTAATTACTTCTTTTCTTCTACTTCTATTCTTCAACTTTATTTTCTTCTACTTCTTATCCTCAGTTTTCTTCCATTAGTTTATTTCTACAAAAGTAATCTAGTTTCTTTCTTTCTTTCATTTGTCATTATCTACTTTCCTTTCCATTCTGCAAGTACTTTGTAGCTTTAAATAAAATCTTACAAAAACCAACCAAAAAACATTTCCTTTCATGCCTCGTAGGAATAGGGATAACTCAGGTAAATTCTTGACAAGTACCCCACTGCATCCAATAGTCAAATTTCTCTCTTCTTCGGTGATTGTGAAGTGGAAGAACCTTTAGGTGAGGAGCCTTACATATTTGAAGAACCTACAAGGGAAGAAGAAGAGGAAGAACCCATTCCTATTGAACCAATGGCTGGAAACCAAAATGACAGAGGAGATAGAGAGAGAATTGAGAGTGCCTTCCCCATCAGGGAAACCAATGGGGACACTAAGATGAAGAATATAAGCCCCTATGCTCTACCTCATTTCCATAGCCTGACCACAAAGGACCCTAACACTTTCCTATTTTATTTTTTTGTTATATGTTGAACCTATGACTATACAAATGATGAGAAAAAGTTAAAACTATTCCCATCTACCCTCAAGGATGCAGCATTGCGCTGGTTCATGGTTTTACCAAGAGATAGCATCACAACTTGGGCTTAGATGCAACAAAATTTTAACAAAAAATATAGGGACTATTGTAGGTCAAATGATACTAAAGAAGAGATTTTTAGGATCACCATAGGCCAGGATGAATCTCTAGAAGACTATGAAGAAAGATTCCAGCTCAGTTACAAAAGGGTCAGGTGCACACTTGAACTGAGTCACTAAAGCTGGTCCTGCTTATAGGAGTAAGGAAAGATCTTCTGGATACCTTAAATATGTTATCAAGAGGAGATGTCTACCAATTACCCTATGAGGATATTAATATTGTCTTTAGAAACCATTCTATGGAAGCTAAGAAAAAGGGTAGGGGTAGTCAACCTATGGTCAGTACATCATCCTCCAACTTATCCATCAAGGGTGAAACTAGAAATATGTTAGAAGATTTAAAAATTGATATGATGCAAACCCTTTCCTTGCAATTAGACACCATGAACATCAAAAGGAAGCAAGAAGAAGAAGAGAGATCCTTTTCCATCTTTTGTCCTAGATGCACTAGGAGGCATCCTAGGAATGAATGTCAATTGAGATGTATTAATATTTGCTTAGTCTGTGAAGAAAACCACTCCACAGACAAGTTCCCTTCTTTACCTAGACTCAAAGTTGTATATCAAGGAGCTGAAGGGGTCACCGAGAAACTTTACTACATCAACCAAAGGAGACCTCCTGGGCCTAGACCATACCAGCATGGTATGCAAGGGTCAACCCATTCATATTACAACCCCAACCAAACCACAGTTATACCTTCTTGGGGACCCCCTGCTCATCCTTCCTGGTCTACACCCCCTCCTTGGTCCTATGCATCTCAATATCAATCCCAGCTAGCCAACCAGTTAATTCAACCTTATGTTCAGCCACACATCAATGGAATATCCCACAGCAGGGGTGGAGGCCCCAATTCAACAATGTTCCAGCCCTATTGCCTCCACCACCTACCCAACCACAACTCCTGCACTCTGCTCCACCTAAGCAACCCCAGATGCCTACCCAGCCAAATATGAACCCAAACAATAGGCAGGCTCAATAAGCATACAGTGGAGAGACATCATACCTAGTTTATGCTGTAGAAATCTAGGAGATCAACCTAAGATCTGGGAGAATTCTCCCTGATAACCAACCTCCCTCTCCACATAGGGAGGTTGAGGAGGAAAAAGAGGAAAGCAACCTTAAAGTAAATCCACCCTTTCCTGAGAGATTAGCCCAACCACTCTAGACTACCCCAGAAGAAACTGAACTTTTGGGAGAATTGAAAAATCTATTGGTAAATATCCCCCTTCTCCAGGCAATCAAAGATGTTCCCATTTACAACAAGTTGATTAAGGAGAAGTGCTTCAAGCGTCTAGGAAGAAGAAAAAGGGATGCCCCTACCATTAATGTCACTGGGCAGTTGTCTGGCTTAATGTTGGGGTAGGTAATATGTCCAAAATATTTAGACCGTGGAAGCCCTGTAGTAGATGTGCACATCAATGGCGCCATTGTCCTGCACACTCTAATTTATCTTGGGGCTGCCATTAATGTGATGACCAAGGACACCATGCTCAAACTCAACCTCCAAGGGTCATTGAGGAAAACCACAATAGTTCTACAACTTGCAGACCATTCCATAGTCACCCTTGAGGGAATTATGGAAAATGTGATGGTCTCCATTGACTCATGGGAGTACCCTGCAAATTTCCTAGTTCTTCAGCCTAAGGCTAAGTTTACTGGTTACCCTCTCATCCTTGGGATGCCATGGTTGGCCACGACTAATGCTTACATTAGCTGCAGAGTTGGGAATATGACCATCAAGAATGGGCATATGTCCAAACAATTAGTCATATACCCTCCTTCTCAAACTTCTCTAGAGCATGATTTACCTTTATGGTTGGAGGAGGAGGAAGAAGATGAGGGTTATTCTACCCAACTTTATACTTTGGAAGCAATCATAGTAGGAGGACAACAAGATGAGGATGACTTAATTGAACACCT
This sequence comes from Pinus tabuliformis, assembly GCA_031772625.1. NCBI lineage: Eukaryota > Viridiplantae > Streptophyta > Pinopsida > Pinales > Pinaceae > Pinus > Pinus tabuliformis. The sequence goes on from CM062804.1 coordinate 794,139,091, forward strand.
GCTCCAAAGTCCAACTCCTAGTTCACTGGCATTAGAAGAAGAAGTAAGGGAAACCTAGAACAATCATCCAATTAACTTATGCTTAACCAATTCCAACCGACTCTGTGTCAAAACCATAGAATTTGGCCCGGAGAAGACTTTGAACATTAATCCATCTCTTTCTACTTTAGAAGAGGAAAATTTATGCCACACGTTGAGAGAAAACCTAGAAGCCTTCTCTTAGAGTTATAAAGAAATGAAGGGAGTACACCCCTCAGTGTGTACTCACCAAATATACAACAAAGAAGGTTGCAAGCCAGTCAGATAACCACAAAGGAGGATGAATCCAGCTCTTAAAGACATAGTCAAAGAAGAACTGAAAAAATTGCTAGATGCAGGATTCATTTACCCTATCTCAGATAGTGAGTGGGTCTCCACTTAGTGTTAGTTCCCAAGAAAAATGGCAAGTGGAGGATTTGTGTTGATTATAGGGAGTTGAACAAAGCCACAAAGAAGGATCATTTACCCCTACCCTTCATTGACCAAGTGCTAGATGGCCTGGCAGGGAAGAAGTTTTTTTTTCTTTCCTAGATGGATTTAATGGGTACAACCAAATCCAAATTTGCCCAGAAGACCAGGATAAGACCACATTCACCTGTCCTTGGGGAACTTTTTCCTATAGGGTCCTTCCTTTTGGCCTATGCAATGCTCTTGCCACTTTCGAGAGAGCAGTCTTAAGTATTTTTGTTGAATTAGTACATGATGCAATGGAAATCTATATGAATGACTTTACACCTTATGGCTATGATTTTCAAGAAGCCCTGACTAACCTAGGCAAAGTATTACACAAATGCATTGAAATGAATCTGTCTCTCAGTCCAGAAAAATGTGAATTCTTAATGACTGAAGGGACTGTGCTAGGTCATTCAATATCTCAACAAGGACTGCAAGTGGACCCAAACAAAATAGCAATCATCCAAAAGGTCCCACCTCCACAAAAGCAGAGATATGTCGGGAGTTTATTAGGGTTCGCTGGGTACTACCGAAGGTTCATAAAGGACTTTAGAAAGTTGGCCTCTCCTTTGTTTGGGTTGTTGGCCAAAGATTATGAGTTTATATGGTCAAAGAGCTGTCAAGAGGCCTTAGACATTCTAAAGGGTAAGTTAACCACTGCACCAATCCTTAGAGGCCCAAACTGGGCCCTCCCTTTTCATATTCATGTTGATGCCTCACACAAAGCCATAGGAGTAGTCTTAGGTCAGGAAGAGGAGAAATTGCCCTATGCCATCTATTTTACCAGTAAGAACCTGTCAAAGGTTGAGATAAACTATACTGTGACTGAAAAGGAACTCATGACTGTTGTGCATTCATTAAACAAATTTAGGCATTACATTACAGGTTATCAAACATTTGTGCATATTGATCATGTTGCAATCAAATATTTAATGAACAAACTAGATGTAAATGCTAGAATTATAAGATGGCTGCTTTTATTACAACAATTTGATCTAACTATTGTTGATAAGCTTGGTAAGGAAAATGTTGTTGCTGACTTTCTATCTAGGATGAATCTGCCTGCAGGTGAAGAAGGAATGGTGGATGACTAGTTTCCAGATGCGAATTTGTTTGCTATTTCAGTTCTCTCCCCATGGTTTGCTGATATAGAAAATTATCTGGCATCATCACAGTTCCCACCGAACTTTCCCTCCAAAGAAAAGAGCAAGATAATTAGGAAAAGCAGCCCTTTCACCTGGATTGGGGGAAATATGTTCAAACTTGGCCCAAATCAAATGTTGAGAAGGTGTGTAAGGAAAGAAGAATTCTTTGACATCCTTCTGACCTGTCACGATGGGCCTTGTGGAGGTCACTTTGCAGCAAAGATGACAACATTCAAAGTGTTGCAAGCAGGCTATTATTGGCCTACTCTTCATCAGGATGTGAAAAAGTATATTAGTCAGTGTGATCGGTGCCATAGGATTGGAAATCCTACTCCAAGAGATGAAATTCCCCTACAACCTCAAGTGACTTTCGAGCCATTTGACAAGTGGGACATGGACTTCATTGGGCCTATTAACCCTCCTTCAAAGAAAAAACAACGCATCATTGTGTGCATTTATTATTTGACTAAGTGGGATAAAACCAAGGCAGTTAATCTAGCAACAGAAGAGAAGGTGGTTGAGTTCCTAAGGGAGAATATATTCTACGAATTTGGGTACCCTAGAGAGCTAGTCACAAACCAAGGCAGCCAGTTTACCTCTAGCATGATTGAAGAATTGCTCAGCCATTACAAAATCAAGCATAGGACCTCCACTCCTTATCATCCATAAGCTAATGGGCAAGTGGACCAATAGGGCACTGGAAAACATCTTAACCAAGGTAGTGAGCAGCAGTAGGAAGGATTGGGTAGAGAGGCTAGCTAAGGCCACCTAGGCCTATAATACAACATGGAAGACCACCATTGGATTTACACCCTATGAGCTGGTCTATGGGAAAAAGGCTTTGTTATCCATTGAGTTTGAATATAACACATTCAGGATGGTAGCCCAACTAGATTTGGACCTCAGTCATGCATAGGAAGAAAGGTTTTTACATTTGAATGGCTTGGATGAATTCAGAATGCAGGCCCTCCTACATACAGAGATAGTTCAGCTTCAGAGGAAGATTTAGCATGACAAACATATCAAGGACAAGCAATTTCAAGAGGGAGCCTGGGTATTGTTATATGATTCCAGGTTTAAAGACTTCAAGGGCAACCTAAGGACAAGATGGTTCGGATCTTATGTGGTGGAAAGATGCCATGACAATGGTTCAGTACAAATCAGAACTATTGATGAAGAATCCATTTCTAGTTAATGGACACCAATTGAAAATGTACAAGATTTTATAGACATATTTGGGCACTGCAACCCCCAAACACATATTTCCATAAACCAAGGGCTTCTAAACACCTAAAAGTGTTGTTTCATACCCCAAAGGAACAAGGTCCATTGATTACATCATTTCCAAAAAGTTCTCCATGAAAAACTACTCAGAACTGGTCAAAACTTGACCATATAGACTGCTCCATGCATAGGGTGTGATGCATCTCACCTATTACACACGGGGGGTGCAATGCATACTAGAAATCCCTTCTGTAGGGTGTGATGAGCGAGAGAAAATAAATGGCAAAAGCAGTTTGCTAGGTGGAGACTCAAAGAATCTTCTAGAAACTGCTCATTTGACACTTGCCTCTCTGATTTCGCCCAGGGATGAGTAAGAGATCATGAAATATCCAAGTGGAACAAAGAACTATCAGTGAAATGACACTAATCAAAATCTTAGAAGCTGACTCACTCTCCTATAAACATCTATATATGGATCCCTCATCCTAGAGATCCAGAGGTTGGAATTTTGTAACTTGCAAGGAAGTGTTGTTGGTTTCTCTTTGAAGACATTGTTGGGTGATCTTGCTTTGTATGAGGTGAAGAGGGCTTTCATGCTGGGAGGATGATGCTGGATTAGACAGCTTGGTTGTAATCCTCTCTTCTACTACTTCTATCAATAAAGCTATTTGAGTTTTCCTCCATATGCTTGTATATCTCTGAATCTTGTATTTGTATATGCATTTATAAGGTTAATGTACATCTGATCCTACATTGTTTATGGTTATATATCTCTATGCTTTGATGGTATTTTGCTGCTTTGACTCTACAGGTGTTCTTTGAAGTGGGACAAGTGAGAAAGGAGTGGTGAAAGCTCTATCAAAGGAGAGAGGAAACAAGCAAAGAGACTAGTGAAAGACTGAAGTTGGTACTCTTTGCTTCTCTCTCATCTATCTCTCATAAAGGAAAACACAAGTAATTTTAGTTTGTTTGTTTCTAAGATAGCTACTCGTCTTAGTGGGACTAGCAGCTTTGAATGGACACTAGTTTTCCCGATAATAAAATGGCGACTCCATTGGGGAGCGAATAGTTTGCTTGTTTTGCCACTGTTGTTTGCTTTATAAACCACAGACGGAGCCTAAAGTTAAGCCAGCTAGCCTTCGAACTACTTTTTGTATGCAACTGCAAAGTAGATCAACGCTGCTTCAGTCAATATTTGGGTTGGTTTATAAACTTAACATCTAGCTTGAAAACATCCTAAGTGCCCTGGTGGTAGCTCAAATAACCTCATTAGATGAGCCCCTATACTTTGTGTTTACTGACAATCATTAGCTCAGCCTAAATCCCTGAACTTAGCTGCAAACTGTGAGTGAAAACCAAGCTCAGTCTCGTTTCTGGTCCATCGCACTATCTCTTCTTGGAAACCTGGATGCATCGCACCTCCTGTGTGTTGCAGGTGAGATGCATCCTTGTTTCCCTGTGTTACAGGTGCGATGATTGACTAAGACTGTTTCTGCCTCCAGATTTTGGTTTTTTCTTCATTGTCTTCAGCTTTATTCAGTAGTTTTGCTATCTATGATCGGTATATCTCTGTTGAAACCATCTTCCTTTGCATTATTCAGCCTCCATCAGAAAGAATTGTGATTTTTTTTTTTATGTATTTTTCATTATTTATAGTTCTCCTTTGCAAATAGTAGCTTAATCGAACTGTCGTCTTTTGATTTGAAAGTGTCACAAGTGTTGTTTTTAGTCAAGAAAAAGATTGTCGCAAAGCATTCCTCTTTTAGATAGTCGATTACAATTTTGCCATAGTATTTGATTTGAATCATTAGTATTTCAAGTGTCGAAAGCAGTTTTAAATTCAAAATCGCAAAGTGTCGTCTTAGCCATCCTTTTGTTTTTTGAAGAGAAAATTGTTAGTACTATCGCTTTGAAAGAAGATAGTTCAGATATATACTCAGTTTTATTTTTGTCATTCTCACATTAAGGAAACTGAAAAACAATACATGCATGTCATTTGCATTTAGATTACACGCTGAAATTGATTTAGGAAAAGTGCATCTAGTGTGTGCTCTCTGCTCTATGTTGAAAGAATTTCATTTCTCTTTCCTTATTAGCTAGGATTTTCATTGCAAAAAGAAAGTAAATGACTGTTTATCATCTTAGATTGCACATTTAGGAATTATATACCTACATCACGTGTTGAACCTTAAAGGCAAACTTCTTAAGAAAGATCAACTGTAAAATAAACCTCAATAAACATAAAAACGCTCTAGAACCTAACGCACAAAATTTAGAAGTCTAGGCTAGAGACGTATTCCGACGTCATAAAGCCTGGTAACTATCACTTTCATCGTAGGTTGGGTGATTCCTCCTCTTTGAGATGAAAAGTGCCAGTACGGACTTGTGCTCCCATGTACTGTCGAGTATATATTGGGAGACCACAATAGGCTACATCCTTTATCCCTAGGAATCCATGTATGCCGCCCTATTGATCGCAATGCACTGAACACAGCATTCGAGAAGATTGATTGTCGTACCGTAAAAAGTATTCTACATTTTTGCGATTGGTTTGGTAATCCCTCTGTCTAGATTTCCAGAGTAGTCACTTTCGTTCCTTTTCAGATTCCCTAAAAGAAAAGGTCCATCTGAGCACTTGTCACTTCAGGCTCATTAAAAATCGAAGGTGGCTAGAGTCATCTTTAGCTTTTTCTCGACTCTTAAAAATTGAAAAAGCAAGTTGTGTCAAAGCGTCATAAAATTTATTTTAATTGGAATAATGTCACTGTTCCCTCATTGGTCTTAGGTTGAGAAAATGGAGTCTACCAATCAAGGATTTCCCCTTGGGGGAAATCCTAGCCCTTTCTCTTCTTAGGGAGATGTTGGTTCTCCGCATATGGCTACATTGTCCCTTCTAGGACTCACAATTGGCCTGCCAGTATGGCTTTTCTCGACCTCTGTCGTTCAAAACACCACAATTCCTCAGCAATCCAATCAGCAACCAGATGAAGTTGCTCCCCCACCTTCTACTTCATTTGTTTCTCCCTCTCCTTCTTCATCTTTGCTTGGTGAAGCTAGTAATGCTAAAAACCAAGTAACTGAGAAGAAGAAGAAAGGGAAGGAGAAGAAGAAGAAGAAGAATCCAATAGCGAAAGGGGGAAACCATGCATCATCTGGCGAAAATCCACACACTACACCTTCCAAACCTAAATCTCCATGTGTCATTTGCAAGGGAGACCACTATCATCGAGATTGTCCCTGCATCCCACGGATCTTGAGGGACTGGTCTCCCCGCTTGCACAATCCAATGTCTTCAACCTCTGACGATCATGTTGAGAGCACACCGTCAACTAGTGAAAACGAAGTCAATGGACAAAAAGGAAGATCTAAATTTCCTTGTAGACTATGTGAAGGCAATCATTCCCTCCACCATTGTCCTTTCCTAGACGAAGCTAAAAGAGTCTTGGATAACCATCCTGCGTCACCGCAGCAACTTCCTCCTGGATACAAGAAACTCTTGTTGAGTCCATCGCTAGTTGAAAATCTGACTGACATGCCATTGTTGTTGGTCAAATCACATATCATTGAAGAAAAACCCTTTGAGTCCACACTGGACCAAAGTCAACAAGTCGAGACAGCAATCGACCCAATCTTATCTTCAGAGGGTCCACCTTAAAATGATACTATCACCAAAGAGAATGAGAACGACACCGTTCAAATTCTTTTCGTAAACACAGACTCCGATGAACACGGGGGAAATCTACCCATTCCTTTACCGCAGGAAGGAAGTTCGTCGGAGTTTTATCTGGTCGTTTATTCGGTCCCACCTCCAAGCAATCTAGTCGTTTCCTTTGATTGGAATCTACTAGGCAGACCCCGCCTACCATCTAATGTACCATTCTGAATCATAGTACAAGCTTACATAATGATCATGGTTGGTACTATCATAGATGAAGGGGCTTCTGTGAGTATCCTTTCCTCAACTGCTGGAAAGCGCTTGGTTCACAATCTCTCCTACCTGAGATTCCAAATCTAATAGGCTTCAACAAAGGAACCAGTCGACCGTTCGAGATCCTTCCAAATTTGCCTATAACTTTGAGAAGGAAAATCGTTCATCTAAACGTAATGATATTCCAAGGACCTCTATATTACAATCTACTCCTTGGGTGTGACTACATTTATAGCATGGGAACTATCATTTCCTCACTCTTCCGAGTGATGTGTTTTCCACATGAAGGCAAAGTGGTCCACCTAGTTGACCAGCTTTCATTCCCTGGTTCAAACACAGCTATTAGTCAAATGTCCCCCTTAACTGGTATTTTTGCACAAGGAATGTCTCATCAATCTCCAATCCATCCACCTAATGATCGCAAGTGATTCGGTGATTGTGACTGAAACCCAGGAGGCATGTGCCCTGGTCTGCTTCGGCAAGAAAACCCTAGATATAAGGTAGGTTTCCACATAGGAATATGACTAGTTTGACAATCCTTTCCATTTAGGAAAATGGATCAGATTGGAAAAATATTCCCTCGTCAAAGGTTATGTGATTGGCACTGACAACAGTCACCTTTGTCCATTTTGATGGACATCGCCAAGGAATTGTTTTGTCTACGATGAAAATGGAACAATCTTGCTAATGCAATAACTTCCATATGGTGACCTGGAAACTCTACTTTATACCTGGGGGCATGCAAACCTTTTGGCATGCAAGTGAAAAGCGACCATTTATTTTCTTAGTTTGTAGACTCTTAACCCTTTAAACTCATAGGTTGGTCATTCCTAGCTTGCATAATGAAAGACTCCAAGAGAAAAGCTGAGCGTGGGGCAAGCTCCCTAAAAAATGAACCTACTAATGAGACATCCTTATTATATGACTGGCATGAGAAATTTTATGCAAAGTTCAAGCTCATTAAAAAATAAACCTCGCAACGAGCAGTTTTACGTGAAGTTCAAGCTCATTAAAAATTAAACCTAGCAATGAGCAAATGTTCCCCCAGAGTTTAAGCTCGTTAAAAAATGAACCCACCTTCAGTAAATAACCATTGGGATTGCATAATTATCAGCTTTTGAACCTTGGTCGTGTTCTCACCATCACCTCCACTTTTTTTTAGCCGATCATATGCCTCCATTTGATCGTTTACCCATTTTGAGGAACAACTGCAACAAGTGATTCTATTGGCCACTTTCTTTACACTGCCATGATTGAAAAGTTCCGAACCTTACCTGGAACCACTTGCTATCCAAAAACATCACTCATTCCTCAAAAAACAAGTATACTTTAAGATATTTTCATCTGACTCATAAAATATGAAAATATTTCCAAGCAATTGACCTCTCCAGCTCGTTAAAGCGATCGGAAGTGCCATCCCTCCTCTAGATTTTAATCTTTTTGGACCTGAGGATTATTACACAAAAAGATCAAGCGCTTGTCTTGTTCGGCTCGTTAAAACTATCGAAAAGTCATCCCTTTCGTATTATTTTATAATTTTTCAGACTTAAGGGATTACATTACGAAAAAGGACCACTGGAGTTGCCTTTACATCTCTTTTTAGACTCCATAAAATTGAAAAGGACCGAGTTATCTTTGTCGTTAAACTCATTAAAACAATAGCGACAAACTTTTCCATGCAGACAAGAGCGAGTTTCACTGTCGCTAGGCTCATTAAAACATAGCGACAGGGTTTCCCGAAGGGAAAATTATAGAACAAGCATATGTTATCCTCCTCAATCTTGACAAAAATAAAGAGGTACTGGTCAGCAATGACTGGGGAAGAAAGGAAGAAAACTTGAATAGCTTCATTGGTAGCAGGTCGCTCTTGAACATGACACTTTCACTCCATCACCATGACTAAGTCAGGTTGGGTTATTCCGTTCACCGGTAATATCACCATTAGTCCACCGTACCATCCATTTTTGGGGTTAACGCTACCAATCTATTTCAGTGTCGCTGATACGTTCAAGAGAAGTCGCTCAGAGAATTCACCAACCTAGCTAACACTTCATCCACTGCAACACCTTCACTCTCCATTTTTCATGACCGCCACCCTAAACCTTGTATCATCATATCGTTTTCACCTCCACAAAATCATTTGCTCTGTTCTGTGTCATAGATGTGGGATTCATTAAGACCCTCCTACGACGAGTCACTTCTTGTCGACATCAGCTCATTATCCAAGAAGTTGACTTAGGAACAACCCTTTCAGTACTTTGAAGCTTGCATGCCTCAATGGCAAGTTTCTCACTTCCGGCGACAGGTTTACACCAATAGCCTTCGACCGAAAGATTTTGTGTGGTGTTTGACATCAACTCATGTATTCACACCACGTGAATTGTACTAAAGTACCTTGAGGGTCATTATCATTATCGTTGATTCCTCTTGTGCTTGTTAACAACTTACATCATTGGCTGGTAATCAAGTGATGTCTTTCCATGTTCGACATCAGAGCATATTTTCACATGGATCGAGTTGTACTTCGGGCGAAGATTGGATGAGTTCGAAGACCTCGGATCTAGTTTCATCCATCCAGGCTGCAATATATTCAGGAAAATAAAGACATCAAATGTACATCACAGCAACACAGATAATCATCCAAACTAAAGGATGATGACTCTACTAGAATCATCAGTGTGCCACACAGACAATTGTCTGTCTTATGTACATGAATATGAATTTATGAAGCTGAGCATGGGAATGCCTGCCTCAGCTAGATCATGAAATTATTGTGAAGATAATTTATTTTATTGTATCTTATTACAGGTCACCTTCTTGTTTGAAAAACCTCGGATCCTCATTATAAAGCATTTCACCCGACATCAAAAGATTTACGACCTCATGCTTTAGGGGGCAACTGTTATAGATATATTTGGGAACTGTAACCCCAATCACATATGTCCATAAACCAAGGGCTTATAAACCCCTAAAAGTCTTGTTTCATACCCTAAAGGAACAAGGTCAACTGATTACATCATTTCCCAGAAGTTCTCCCTAAAACACTACTCAGAACTGGTCAAAACTGGACCATACAGACTGCTCCATGCATAGGGTGCGATGCATCTCACCTATTACACACGGGGGGTGCGATGCATACTGGAAAGCCCTTCTATAGGGTTTCAATGAGAAAGAGCAGACAAATGGCAGAAGCAGTTTGCTAAGTGGAAACTCAAAGAATCTTCTAGAAACTGCTCATTTGACACTTGCCTCTCTGATTTCGCCCAGGGATGAGTAAGAGATCATGGAATCTCCAAGTGGAACCAAGAACTATCAGTGAAATGACACTAATCAAAATCCCAGAAGCTAACTCACTCTCCTGTAAACATCTATATATGGATCCCTCATCCTAGAGATCCAGAGGCTGGAATTTTGTAACTTGCAAGGAAGTGTTGTTGGTTTCTCTTTGAAGACATTGTTGGGTGATCTTACTTTGTATGAGGTGAAGAGGGCTTTCATGCTGGGAGGATGATGCTGGATCAGAAAGCTTGGTTGTAATCCTCTCTTCTACTACTTCAATCAATAAAGGTATTTAAGTTTTCCTCCATATGCTTATATATCTCTGAATCTTTTATTTGTATATGCATTTATATGGTTAATGTACATCTGATTCTACATTGTTTATGGTTATAGATCTCTATGCTTTGATGGTATTTTGTTGCTTTGACTTTACAGGTGTTCTTTGAAGCGGGACAAGTGAGAAAGGAGTGGCGAAATCTCTATCAAAGGAGAGAGGAAACAACCAAGGAGACTAGCGAAAGACTAAGGTTGGTACTCTCTGCTTCTCTCTCATCTATCTCTCATAAAGGAAAACACAAGTAATTTTAGTTTGTTTGTTTCTAAGATAGCTACCCGTCTTAGTGGGACTAGAAAATTTGAATGGACACTAGTTTTCCTGATAACACAAGAGGCCTTTATAAAAACAAGAGTTCTTTAAAAATATCAATAAGACAATGATGATGGTGGAGCAAGTTCCAGCCTCCCTCATCAGTTCACTGAAAAAGAGAGAAAAAAAAATCAGGATTCAGGTGAAAACCTCCATGAGGTGCTTGATTCCCATCTTTGCATTGAAAAACCTCATGAGGCAACCCAAGGATGAAAAAAATGAAAAGGATAAGAAGATCCCTGGGTGAAAATCTTCCTTGAGGCACCCACGACAGATATCTAGGGTGAAAACTTCTCTGAGGCAAGCTAGGTGTAAAAAAAAAAACATAATTGTTATTTGCAAGTGGGTGAAAAATACAAGAAAGGAGCAAAGAGAAGATCCAAAGGGAACCATACCTCACATATATTCATCTCCTCCACTCCTTACCATGCATCCCTCCATCAATTCCATTGTTTTTCACTTCATTGCCTCAATTAAGGTGAAGATCGTGTTTTCTACATAATCACCTCAACCATTACCATCATCCTTGCATCCACACACACTCCTACTCCCTCTGTCCATTCATTACAACATCCTCACAGCACCATCCAACAACATGATCAAGAAATTCTAAGGGATACACCAAACATTTCCAAGTGGTAATCTAGGAGCTCCACAACAGCAACAACATTAGATCTAAGAGCTTGACAACGAAAACAACAACATCAGATCTTCAGTCGCAGACACCTGTAAAAGCTAATAAACCATCAGTAGACAACAGAGGAGGAATAAGAATGACCATCAACAACACCTATGATCTTTGACAACTGCGGCATGGCATCAAGCCCACAAGTAAGTATCCCACTAACTCACTCATATGCATCATTTGATCAAAAGTTGTAAAGGTTAAGAGGTAGTTGGTTTATAAGTGAAAAGGTGGCAAAAAGTAAATTATTTAATAAGTCAAAAGAGAATGCAAGAGTCCATAGATACAGTGTTGTTATGGCAACCGTTTGAGAATGCTTGAAGAATTAATATGTGGGGTAGAAACACCAGTTCACCAAAGACTTATCATGCCCTATTTCTTGATGCAATCACTCATGGGCTCCAACAGCAAAGTAAAGGAATGGAATTCCCAGTAGTTAGTTCACCATGGGTTGATCAAGATCCTCATTAAGGATGCCCTCCAAAGCCTTAGGATCCCCATAACATGGTCAGTCTTCAAAAAATCACCAGCAGAAGATGAAATCAAAACCCTCACCTATGATGTTAATCCTTTTATCAGTGAGGAGGAGGGAAAACAAGAATAATAAGATACAGAGCTAGATGGGGATGAGATGGGTGAACAAGAAACTAATACAGAGGAACATGCTGAAAGAAGACAAGGAGGATGATGTTGAAACAAGAGGAGGAAACAAAGGAAGAAACTGATGTAGATGCGAAAGAACAACAAAAGGAAGAAGATAAGAAAAACAGAGAGGACAACTGCAGGAAAAGAAATACCAACTAGCATATATGGCCAACCTCTCCTTGGAGGCCATCTAGTGTAGGATGCCAGCTAAACCCTATACTCCTTACCTCATAGAACAATAGCTACAATTTCAGGTTAAGACACTAGCACAAAGGGGCACCATGCTATTTCAGGACTGTAGACAGTTTATTGATCTTTGTTATCAAAGTGAACTAGAGGATAGGGCCAAAATGGTTGAGATTTACTTGCATAACATGGCCCTCACAGCCATGAATATTTGGGATCCTAATGCAGAGGTAGGAGATATACAATTAATGGCTTTGGCATCATCAATGAACCATGAGAAGTCAAGGGCTGCAGAGATGAAAAGAATATTGGCTAGAGAAAAAAATGAACCTTTTTTTCATCAGAGTTGAACAATCAAATCCAAATGGCCCTAATCAGTACCCATAATCTAATTGCAAATGATCCTCAGCTGGAACTTAGATATTTTGCTTCCCAAGAGAAAGCAATTTCACATTTTGAGGATATGTTTACGCTGCTAAGATGATAATATATATGCCTCCTAAAGAAGATGGAACACACTGCCACATAGCTTGAATATCAGAGAATATCAGTCCCCTCAAAGGTTGAGAGTGGCACTCAAAAGGACACCTATGTATAATCCATCAATACAAAGGTTGAAGGTCAATTGGATAGGCCTAAAACTCAGTCCACCAATACTCCTAGGAATGCTAGAAGGGAGAAAAGAAGAAGAGGAAAAGAGGCAATGGGAAGAAGTGGAAAGGAAAGCAGGCTTCTATGAACAAGAAGAAGAGACCACAACAGAAGCATGGGATGTCAAAGAGGCTATGAGAGCCATGAAGGACATGGACATTGATTAAGTTGCTCATAGGATGAGCAACACTTTCAGTAGGGGGGTGATGATGAGCCTCATCATTGAGTAATTATATGGGCCTTAATTGGCCTTAATTCACCTCCTAACTTAGTCAAACCAACTATTTTCACAACTTATTGCATACTTTTGATTATATTTTGTTTATGAAATGAGTTAGAGTTGGATATTTGGCTTTGTGGTCTAATGTGCATGTAATGCAAGAATAAAGGATAAAAGTAAGGAAAAATGCAGGTATAAAGGATAAAAGCAAGGAACTATGGAAAAGACCTTGGTAAAACTAGAATGGGACAAGGAAGAGTAATTATAGGAGGTAAATCCTCCTCATTTACTACCCCTCCATTTGAATATTCCTTCACCAGCTTGGATTACAAACAACCATCACTTTTAAGACTAGAGGACAGTCGAGCAAGTGAAAAGGACAGATACCAGTTTTTTCTTGAATTAGAGGTCAAGCCTCCCTAATGGGAAGAAAGTCATTAGAGACTTCACATGTATAAATAGAGAGGTTTAGGACCTCAATGGAATTCAGACTTCTATTCTAAAACTCTATTTTATTTCTGAGCTGCAAAGACTTGTGACAATTTTCTCTGTAAACCATGGTTTTCATAATGGGAATGAGTTCTGTTTAAGACAGCTCTGAGTTAACTCCGAGGGTTGAAGCTCTTGGGTTAGGGCCCGACCCAAGCAGCCAAAGCTCCTCTTTACTGTACATGTATGCTAGCATAGTTTCCTGGTTTTCATTGTTCATTTGCTTAAATAGCTTCTTGGTTATATTTATTTGTTTAAATAGATTTTTGGTTCTGTTCAGTTGCTTAAGTAGGATTCATGGTTTTTCTGGTTATTTTCTTAGGTAGCTGCATTTTCATTACAACAACGTAGAGTAGATCAGTCGTGCTATAGTTTACTTCCATTTTTTCCTTATTTCAGTTTTGTAGGTTAGCTAGGCGAAAAAGATCATTAGCAGGTTATGCGCAGGTCTCTCGGCCTCATCTCCTCCCTCTGAGACCATGACTTGAGGAAGATACCCTTCAGCAGCCCCAAAAACACAGGTCTCTGGTTCTCGCATGGGCTATGGAGTTTGTTGTTTAATGTAGTTGTTTGTTCACCCGCACTAGTTTTCTCTGTCATTTTCATTTGAAACCGCCTTCAATACGTTCCTCATGCATCGCTTCCTCACCGTCCGATCACCAACAAACCTTCACAATCACCACCCGATTCACTATTTTCTCCAACTTTTGTCTCGCGTGGAGTCCACCACTTACTTTATGAACTTTAAACCCCCACCGTCGATCTTCCTTGCCTGATCTGATGGGTGTCGCTTCACTCGATCGCCAACTAGCTTGGCTGATCTCCATTGTTGATCAACCTCACTTGATCCAATGGTTATCGCACAATCTCACACGAATTAGTGCACGAATGTTATCCGCCCGAGAGCATGTGATAAAAGTGGTTTTCTCGTGCTATGTGTCATGCAATAAGGCTAGTCGCGTGAAACTTCCAAATGTTGCGTACAGCCTGAAGGGCGCACGAGAAACTACTTACCGCCTTAGAAACCCACTCCCTCATTTCCACATGTTTCTTTTCCCCGCGATATGATATTCATCATCCATCTCTTGACTTCACTCGTGCGATAATATCTTAGCCATTCATCGCTCCTGTTAGCTTTGTCCGTCCATCTCTTGACTTCACCCGGGCGATTATATCTCGGCCATTTATCTCCTGTTAACCTCGTTCGTCCATCCACTCACCTAATCCCTCGCAACACGATCTCTGCCATTCATCTGCTTTGTTCCCTTGTTCGTCCATCCATTCACTTAAGCCTTTGTGATAAGATCTCCACCGTTCATCCTGTTAGTTAACCATGTCTATCCATCTATCTATGTAACCTCCTGCGATCCAATCTCCACCGTTCATTTGCCTTTCACACGATTGATCCAACGTTTCTTATGCACTGTTGCTCCCTCACGTCCTCCTTTCACTAATTTTGACCTCTGAATGTTTTTTCCACTTGAAATTCGATTTAGCCTAAGTTTCTTTGTTACACCTTACTCTAGTTTTGATGCTCTTTACTTCTGTAACTTAGATAATTAGCATTAGGTTAGTGTTAATTTAGCAATTCTGCTTAACATAGTTGTTTAATTGGTTAGTTAGGTTATGGTGTAAGTTTAGCATTTCATGTTGTTTTCTTCAATATTGCAGTAGAGTAGCTCTCTCTTAGAATAGGTTTTTTCTCCTTCCATAAAATAATTAAGCTTCTTCTGACCCTATAGAAGTTTGGTTTGGAACCCCTAGGGTCTCTTTCCAAAAAAACAGTGACAATAGGTAGGACATTCACTTCTACTTGTGAATATAGCACTGTCACCTCCAAGTTTGTACAAACCTCGGGTTGATAAGTAAAGTTGGTAGCCTTGGGAGTTGCAACATTATTGTTGCAATACCTAGGCTCATCAGCTGGCTGGGGGCAATAAGTTAGCCCAACCCCCAACCACATGGGCGCCATGCAACTGCCCACAAGGCAGAAAATTTAGAGCTTATGTGTCATTGTGCAATTTAATGAGACAACACATTTCCCATTTTGCGACGGGAATCTCGTCGGTCCTGGGAAAAATTGTCGTTCGACGGATTGAGAAAAGGGCGAAATTGTCACGCAGTTAGCATTTTTTGTCAATTTGCAGGACAAATAGTAGAGCTTGGCTAGGAGAAACATATATTGTTAAATTTTTAACCTTTTTGAGCTTAAGAAGAGCCTATATGGGTGTTTCTGAGCATCTTGGTCTCAATGCCATCCTAAGTTTTTTGATTTGAGCACTTTATGATGGACTTTTTGCAGAATCAAGTCTTTTAGTGCTAGAGGTAGAGTCAATTTTGAAGTTGTTTTGAGGCATATTTGAGCATAGAGGTAGCGTGGTTAGAGGTTTTCTAGCCTTCTAGTTTCATCTAGAATAGTTGTTACTTCTGTAGAGTAGCTCTTTTAAGTATTTTCTCAATGTGTTAAAGAGAGAAGCGGTTTTAACTCTTCATTGTGGAGGAGTTGCATGTTTATGCTCTTGATTTTTGATGGAGTACAAGGACATATTGTGTGAGAGTCCTTGTTATGTTGACATTTTATGGACTTGCTATAGGGAGACATTTTCTGAGTGAGAATTCTTTGTAGGAGAAACAAGCCACTATATTGTCAACAAGTTGTATAGACTCATTTGCCATTGAAATCAATATATTGGTTTGGATGTTGGATTAGGCCCAAAGATGTAGCCTAGGAGGGGTGAACTACGTCATAAAATGTTGGTTTCCATTCTTCATGTTCAACATTTTGAGATGCGTGTGAATTTTTTTCTCTTTTAAAATCATGGGAAAAAATCTTAACTCACATTTTGAAGAGGTTATGAGACTTGTTTATCTTTAAAAACCCATTTTGTTAACTTGCAAAATGTTAGAGGGTCGATTTTTTAGAGAAGAAGTTCTCCTCCACTTTTAGATTAGCTAGCTAGCTGAAGTTTGCCTCACATTGGGCTTAAAGAGCCCTTGGAAGGCTATATAAATTAGAAATTTGACCTTCTTTGGGAGACATCACACATGCACTTCATTTCAGATCAAGTCTACAGATAAGAAGAAATTTGAAGTACAAAAGAAGGAGAGATGAGTTTAGCTAAGGAGCAACCTGCCTTAGAAGATATTGAAGGTCTGTAACATGTGAAGTTTCTATTGAAAGTTGTAACTAGTATTGGTATTCATAATTGTATTTGGCTCATGACATGATGTATCTCTTATGTAATTATCAAAAGAAAAGGAATTATTGTAAAAGAATTTTTTTTATTAAAGCATGGGTTTCATGCTCAAAATTTTTGGTTCCTAGGTCTAAGCACCCATTGAGTGCTCTAGGTTTTTTGTCTTGAGTCAAATTTTATGTCATGATGTAATATACCTAATTAGCCTCTTGTATCAAGAGAGAAAATATTATGTTGTTTTGTTTAGAAAAATTTTACATTAATAATAACGACTAATTTGATCTTACTCTTTTCATCGCTGCATAGCCCATCACACATCTTTTTTCACTACATTTTGACTCATGTTCTTACAAATTAATTCCTTGACACATGACCCATAGAAGAAGTGCTCGACATATATATTACGAAAAAAATTCCATCTAATTTCTCAGGGCCAAAGAGGTGACCTTGAGAAAGACTATTTCTTTTAAAAATATAACAAGCATTGGTAAGGACCAGTGATTGGAAATTATTTCTTATTAAATGGTTGGTTAA
This sequence comes from Pinus tabuliformis, assembly GCA_031772625.1. Classification (NCBI taxonomy): domain Eukaryota; kingdom Viridiplantae; phylum Streptophyta; class Pinopsida; order Pinales; family Pinaceae; genus Pinus; species Pinus tabuliformis. The sequence continues at coordinate 794,156,412 of CM062804.1, forward strand.
TTTCCAAAGTATTCAGAGCCTTCATTGGTATGGAGGGCTTTAAATGCATAATAATCACTTTACTCTAAGTTATTATTAATTATTGATCAATGATTTTGTTTAGACATTATGTGTGAATGTGATCGTTATTTGTTATGATATTGTTGACTTGCAATTTGTAATGGATATTGTTTATATATTGTTTAAGGAGAATTGGTTATAGAATGGGGAATAAATAATGATCTATGTCACACCTTTACTTTTATAATAACTATTAATGTTTCATGTTAATTATGTGAAGGTAATCATAGTTTATTTTGATATTGTTTACCTATCATATAGAATGGATATTGTTTACATATTCTTTATTAATATGGAATTGGTCATAGAATGTGGAGGACATTAGTATGCATATCAATGAGTCATGGATGAAAACATCACTAAAAAGTGACATGAGATATTTTAACTCATGACTAAAATATGTAATGATAAAAATGATATTTGAAGGAGAACTATGCTCAATGCATAGATATTAATGATTAATATTGGATTAATGTTGGCATATATGTGTATGTGTGTGTGTTATGAGCATGAGACTTATAATATCGATCAAACTAAGAAAATAGAGGATATGAATAACCTACAAGGGCCCATACCTATGAAAAATGTTTACAAGATATTCTGAATATGTATTGAGGACCATATTATGAAATTCAATGATTATTGGGATAAAGCATGAGACAAGTTGATACACCATCCCATGAAGCATCAAGATTAGTCTCAATATAGAGACTTGTGCCATGGTGAGTGAGGCCACTCACACACCATCAAGGGGAAAATTAGGGCTTGTGAGTGAGCATAGGTTGATTGATTATTTGAGCACTAGGAAGGCGGAAATTGTGCCACAGATGAAGAAATATCAAAGGAATAAAATTGATGATTTATTGACTTTGTTTACAATAATAGACATTGTTCCACAATCATCTTGTATCACAAATGTTTTCATCAATAAATAAATGGTTAATCTCGATTTTCATACATTATATAAGAATTGGTGTCAAATTGATACATCAAGTTTCCTATTGCAATGAGGTCACTGTCATAAGGATAAGTGCATTGCTATTACCATTATATAGATACATAGGTGTGTAAATTCATTGATTTACATATTGATTACTGCATTAAATACCATACTACATGCATAGGATTGACTGTTTGTGTCACTGTCGTGGTGACAATGACATAGACCTCTTTCTCACTTTCTTGATGATCACTATAATATGTCAAGAATATCATCAACTGCAAACCCCAAGGTTACTGATATAAGGTTTCTTAGGGTCACTATTCATATGTCCTTTAGAGATGCCATCATTTCATATGAGTCATAGAAGAGACTTGTCAAGGAGCTCTCTATCATTTGAATACCTGAATTAAAATTCCAAGCCTCCTTAGGGTTTCACTTTAGGGTTGATGATAAATGAATCTCAACATATATATATTAGAAAGAATGTGATACTGATAAAATACAAGGTTTTGATTCCATCAACCAAATCATAAATTAAGGACTTCCATATTGTAAGTCGACGCCATTCCAAATAAACTTTATATTGAGGTCATATGTTTTTGGTATAGAAGACATACCATACGATATTTGTAGTAGGGATGAAGATATACCATCATTGATAACCATAACATGAGATATACACATCTCAAGTGAAAAGGAATCATTAATCCATTCATCGTAAATGGGCTTAACCGAAGGGAGAGGCGCCAAAAGGCTGCTCAACCAAAGGGAGTAAGTCATCTCCGCCTTCATCCACTCGGCTCGACCTAAATATATAATGAAATTCCCCTATCTCTCTCAACTTGGGAAAGGCCAAGGATAGTCCTTATTTCTCTATCAGACTGGTGGGAAGGGATTATTGATGCCAAGACTGTATTCAAACTTCCATCATAGAGCCAAAACAAACTTTATATTGAGGTCATATGGAACTGTATAAATAATCGATGCCAAGAATGTATGAAAACTTCCATCATAGAGCCAAAACAGTCTTTATATTGAGGTCTTACGTATTTGGTATAGAAGCCATAATTGTTAGAGAAGACATACCATACGAACTATGTTGGGCTTATTATTTGTCAGATTAATTGCGTCTTATTGATTTGCCAACTAGATATCACAACCTTTGAGTTACAAAACAATCTAGTCGAGGTATTGTTCTATGAGCCTAGGAAAACTTAAAAACCTGAACTATTGGCTTTAAGAAATTCAACCCCTATCTTTAACTTAATATCCTATGGGCATTCGGTACTAGAAGTCACACATTTAACTAAGTACTTCTTATCTTATTCTAAGACTAAAATTCAAGAAAATATTTATAACTAAATTCTTTATCAATTGTCTAATAAAAAATCCTAATTATGCTCTAACTATCAATCTAGTTATATTAAATTCTTTGTTCTTGCTGCTAAAAAATAATCTGTATGGATCGCCATGCATCTATCATGGATTGGTTGATTTTTGTCTAGATATTTTCCTTGGCATGGGCCAAATTATCTACCATTAGGGACTCACTCTCCAACTTCTAATCTTAAGTTCCAATTTGTGGGACTTCTGCATCTCCTACACATGCAAGTATCCTTTTTTAGTTTATGCAATTCTAAAATTTTGGAATTTCTGTAGTAATTTCTCATTTTCCTATTTTTGTGTGGCCAATTCTTGTGATAATATGGTTGGATCAGCTATTGTTGAAGTAGACTAATTGGTATGAACTAGGCTCTGTACCTGCAACTTCTATTGGGACTGTTGTGACTGGAACCATAACAGGTTGTGTTTCTTCCTTCTCCTTTAGTAACTCTTCAATCTACTCTTCCATTTTCTTCAGTTGTATATTTTGCTCAATGATAAGTTTGAGCATGTCCTCCTTTTACTATTTATTCTCTGCTATATCCTTTGTTAGAGGATCCTCTGTAGAAGGTAGCTTTAGCTAGTTCTTCAATGCAGGAATGTTTGCATCTTTCTTTTGGAGGAGTAGCTCTGCAACTTTTACATCTTTGGGATCATATCCCATTAAAGTTACAAAATCCTCTAATGCTTTTATTCTGTTATCTTTAGCTAATGAAGAAATATTTTCTAACTTAAGTTGAGATTGAACATTGGATAGGGTAGTCCTAAGTTTATAAAGAGACATAATTGTAGTAGTCATAATGGAAAATAACATCTCACCAGTCTGTCTATGCATATCCATCTGGTCAATTAGATGAATTTGACTGGTATCAAATGAAAAAGCAGTCCTTTTATAATCTGATGGAAACTTAGGAAATGAAATTTGGGCTTGTAAGAAAGCCATTTTCATTCTTCCTTTCTCACGATCAAAAGCAGAAAGAAGCCTATGCTTGGAAGTTGAATTTTGTTTCTAGAATTGGTTGTACACATTGAACTTTAAAGTCTCATTCTTCTGTTTAATCTCAAGGAACCTTGAAAAGATATTCTGATCATCTGAAGAACTGGTTCCTGTGGAATAAATGATTTCTAGAGGCTCTCTAGAAGGTGAAGTTGTAGGAGGAGTGTTTGGAACACTAGTTGTGGGAGGAGTGGTTGAAACACTAACTCCTGCTGATGTAGAAACTTTTGAATCTCCAAGATCAAATGTTACTAGTGGATTTTCTTTTGTTGATGTGACCAAGCCAACCTTTGACTTATTTTGTTGAAAAATAAATTCTTTCATAATCTCCTCAGTAGATGAAGTCTCCTCTCTTACCCCTTTCCGTTGCTTGCTCTGAGCAACTGGAGTCTGTTCAGTGGGGGTGGATGCAACCTGTTCATCTACCTCTTGAAGTGTCCCATCAACCCATTTCTCTTTATTCATGAATTTTTCTATTTCTGGTCTTGGAATATGATTGTAAGGAGTCATTTTTAAATCAACTCTCAAAGTAGAAATAATACCAGAAGGATCATAGGACCAGGTGAAGTTGGGCTGGAAATTCATCTTCTTTAATAACGTATCTACCTCAACACCAACTGATTTGGTGTTGCAAATGAATGATCCAATCTGTGCTTTAATCTTGAATTGAGATTTCCTTTTGCCTGAGACAAAGTGCATGTCATCCATGTTGATCATCTACCTAATATTTTCCAAAGAAAAGATTCTCATAGGAACATATTTGGGCAGCTTATATGGTGAAAGCTCACAACCATATACCCTTATCTCTATGTAATTCTGGTATAAATACCAGTCACCAGTTTTAGTCTGCTCATTTAAGTGTAAAATCCTTTTAGTTTCATCTCCAATCCTTGGCTCTGTCTAGCTGTTAAGGAGTTGTGCCACTTGATGCATGAATGTATCTACAAATTCTGAAAATGAGGAGGTGGTAGAAGTTGTCCTAACTACTTCTGTATAGTGAATCAGTGATTGATTCACTCCTTGTTCATCCTGCTTGTTGAGCTTGATAGGAAAAAGATAACCCCACTGAAAAAGAAATAGGTGGACAATTACAGAGTTGTAACTGAACACTCCCTGTATAGTAAAATCCATGAATTGTTGGTGTATATTATTAGCCAAGAATTGCCCATAATTATACATGAATGTTGGTTGTTGATCTTTGTTAAAGATGGAAAGGAAACCAAGGATAGTCTCATCAACAAACTGGTCATCTAGATATCCTAATAAGTAGGAAAGCAGAGAAATACAATGTTTGGAGGCTTCAGGAAACATGGAAGATGAGTAGGGAGGATTTCTTTTTGGTAATTCTGCATCCTCAGGTAAAAATATTTCAAAAATTTGGGCTCTCTATGGAAAGGTTAACTTATGGTATAGATCCATAAGTGCTACTGGTGAAAAATGGCTGAGAGAGTCTAATTGAGGGATTAGGAGCATCTGGTTTATGGTTTCAGCAGAGATGGTGATCAGAATGTCTCCATTCTGAGCCACCACTGCTCTTTTTACAGGGTCATATTTGGCTTGACACCAGGTAATGAGGTCAGGGAACTCATGTGTTTTTGGGAAACTAAAGAAAGGTAATAGAGATTCCCAAAATCTGATTAGGTCTTGCTTGTCTAGGTAATTTTGTTTGATCCATAAGTGCAGTTCATAAAAATCGAACTCACACCTGGCTTCTGCAATTTTAACAATGATTCTACAAGAGGAACATGGTCAAGGTCAAGCTGGGTTGGAGTAGCAGTGCTTTCTTCTGCTCTGCTTTTTAGCTTTCCCTTTTGGGGACGTGTCGTCAGACAGGAGGAAGAGCGATTCTGGTAACAGATCGATGGAATAGGAAAAGGTCCCGCAGAAAATGTTTACCTGCAAATAATAGAAAAGATTCAGAGGAAAGTGACAAAGAGGTAGGTATGGGTTTATTTATAACATTCCAGGAAGGGCTAATGATTTTATTCATGACCGTAGCAGTTTTAATGCACAGGAGCGAAGCTATAACAGGGGAATATAAACAGGTATGATCGTAGGGCAACAAGCTCATGAGATGGCAACATATAGCATGAGTGGGCATCGGGTATTAAGGTGGCGGCATGGGATTGGTTAGGGGATAATGGTCGAGTCGTGGGATGAAAGACTGTTGGCAGAAGGAAATGACGACTAGTTCGCGAGGCGGGGGGCGGGGCAGGTGTTGGGGGTGGAGGGGGTAGTGAGTGGTTTACGGTTTTGAGCGGGGGGGTGTAGAGCAATAAGGTGGTGACAGGTAGGGCTGGGGCGTTCACCATTGAAACCACTTTGCGGACCCCAACCCCCCCGGTCGCTTTAATGATAAACGATCGAGGGGGGTGCGAATTTTCTCCCTGTCGTTGATCCGGGAGGGGAGTAGATTGTCCGTTGAATGATGCGCTCTATTTATTTAAAGTTGAAAAGACATTTTGTCCGTTAGCGACTTTGGCCCAAACAATATATATGTGCTATATAACATAAATTTTAATGTCAAAGGTTTATAACAAAAAATTAATCCCAATTAAGGAAATTAATCATTAATTAACAAAATTTAACATTTTTTTAATGTGGCACATTTAAACGAGAAACCCTTGTATTTATTCTTTTTATTTGAAATTGAAGCCTTTATTTTATTTTTGCTTCCCTAACATTTTTATTTTCTTTTGCCTTCTTTCTTTAGGACAACTAACTTCTAACATTTTATTGAGATGGATGCCTATAAAATACAAAATTGTCCGAACATTTTTTAATTTTCTTTCTTTTCCATCCATATCCTAACTTAAAATTTTGAATTTATTTTTTACTGATATACTAACTTATCAAAACCAAATAATGTTACAACATCAACTCTAGTTGGGCACTGTTTCTCCCTGTGGGATGCAGAGAACAAGCAGATCCAAGTGCCTTCTCCTCGAGCTATGGAGTCTTTGTTGAAACAACTACACACTTGCAATTTTCTCAAAATAAAATGAACTCTCCAGATATTTACAGATGATGAATGGATGGATGAAAATATAATACTAGATATAATGTTTCAAGTATTTCCCATTGATTGGTAATGAGGAATACTCTCCTTCCAAATTCTGTAGGATAAAAGTATTATTCCCTTTGACTTATGCAATAATAAATGGACCAAACTAGAGGTTGTCAAATTTTGCATGCTTGCCTTCATCCTCCCTCCTTGTATCCCATCTAAGCACCAGATCTCCTTTCTTAAAATTTCTTTCTCTGGACTTTTTTCCAAACAATTCCTTCATCTTGTTTTGATATTTCCTTAGCTTGTATTGAATTTCATGTCTGTCCTCATTTAACTCAATGGTTTGATTAATCCTTCTTGAGAAATCATCTTTGTATTCATAAGATTCCTGAAGGTACCTCATAATTGGTAAAGCCAAATGAGTAGGAAAAACTGCATCCTTACCATAAACTATTTGGAAAGGAGATTTTCCTGTGGATCTCTTAGGAGAAACTCTTTCTACCCAATTTGCATGGATGAGGTAACTATCCCAAATCTTTTTATGATCTTCAAGAGTCTTCTTAATGACCTTAACCAAGATTTTGTTGGAGTACTCTGCTAGCCCATTAACCTGTGGATAGTATGGTGTAGAATGATGTAAAAGATTTGAATACTTTTGACATAACTCAATCATTTTAACACTGCTAAAAGCTGCTTCATTGTCTGTAACAATTTGTTGAAGACATCCAAATCTTGATAAAATATTTTCCTCAAGGAATTTAATTACAACAGTATCAGTTCCTTTTTTAACAAGTATTGCCTCTACCCGTTTGGTAAAATAGTTTGTAGCAGTTAGAATCCATCTATGTTGATTAGTTGATTGTGGATGAATCTCTCCTATGAAGTCCAACCCCCATTGTAGAAAAGGTGCCTGAACCAATACTGGAACAAGAGGGAGTGCTGACAGCTTCTGTTTCCCTGCAAATATTTAACATTGTGTGCAACTTCTAACTCTTGCTCCAACTTCTTTAAACATTGTGGGCCAGTAGAAACTTGACTTTAAAATTTTGTAAGTTGTTGCTCTCCAGGCATAGTGTCCACCACAAAGCCCTGCATGGAATTGATCTATAATTCCCTCTGTTTCATTTTCAGTCAAACAAAGAAGAAGGATATTGAGAGGATCCTTCCAGTATAGATTACCATTGATAATATAGTATTTCACTGCTTTAAGCTTCAGGGCTTTACACTGCTTCAAGTCAAGTTCAGTTGGACATTGAAAATCTCTAAGAAACTGCACAATATCAGAATACCAATCAGAGAGTAGATATTTCTGATCTATATGAATGAGAATGGTTTGTTCTGAAGAAGGAGGTTCTTGTGGATTCTCTTCTAAATTTTGAGAAGGTTCTTGTGGATTCTCCCCTTCTATATTTAAGGAAGGTTCTTGTGGATTCTCCCTTTGTGAAATTTGAGAAGGTTCTTGTGGATTCTCCCTTTGTGAAATTTGAGAAGGTTCTTGTGGATTCTTCTCAGATGACAATTTAGAAATGAAATTTATCCCCAACACTTTGCAATTGGATTCAACCAGCAATTTCGCTAAAACGTGACCCTTCACCAGCGTTGTGGTCTTGATCTCAAGATCAAATTCAAGAATTTTTGCAATCCATCTTCCCCTTCTTCTATCAATATCAGGCTGGGTCAAAACAATTTTGACAACATGATTAGGGACATAGGTTGTAATGTGTGAATGCAAGACATAGGTTGTAAAGTCTTTGAGGGCTTGGATTAAGGCAAAAGCTTGTTTCTCAATAATGTCATACCTAAGCTCAACATCCCTCCTGACTTTAGAAAAGAAGGCTATGGGCTAGTCATCACCATTTATATTCTTCTGTAAAAGTACGACTACTAATGTTGTCTCTGATACAAAAGGAAATATGCTAAAGGGAGAGGAGTAATCAGGACTGGCTAATGTAGGGGCCTAAGATAGAGACTTTTTCATCTGATCAAAAGCATATCTGGCATAAACTTTCCATTTCACTTCATTGTTCTTCTTTAACATATCAATTATATCTTTTATTATCTCTGCATAATTAGGAATAAATCTTCGCAAAAAATTAATTTTCACAAGGAAGGTTTGTATCTCCTTCTTGCTTCTAGGTAGAGATAGAGATTGAATAGCTGAAACTCTCTTTGAATCAATGATAACTCCCTCCTTGGAGATAATATGCCCTAGTAATTTCCCTTCGTTTACAACAAATAAAGACTTCTTTCGATTTATGGATATGCCATATTATCTACACCTGTCAAAAACCTTACTCAATTGTTCTAAATGATTTTCATTAGAACTAGAGAAAACAGTTAAATCATTTAGATAAATGATAGTAAATTCAAATGTCTTACCAACAAATGTTAGATCCATATCTCTTTGGAAAGTGACTCCAGCGTTTGTCAGTCCAAATGGCATCCTGACATACATGAATGTACCCCAGGGAGTAGTAAAAGCACTTTTGTCTTGGTCAGCTTGACTCACCATAATTTAGTTGTATCCATAAAATCCATCTAGCATAAAAATCCTATTTGCACCTGAAACTTTCTGAAGTAGATGGTCCATTTTGGGCAATGGGTAGTTATCCTTTAAAGATGATTTGTTCAGATTTCGAAGCCTACACATAGCCTAATTTCACCATTTTTTTTTTTTTTTTTTCTGATGGGAACTAAGTTAGCTACCCAATCAGAATACCTTAGACGGACTATGATATGAGCATCAAGCAATTTTTTAAGTTCTTTCTCAATAGTTGGAAGAAGTATTGGATTGATTCTTATTAATTTTTGTTGGAAGGGTTATCTTATGCTCAATTAAAGATGTATCATAAGTTTTTAATTCATTATAAGACCAGGCAAAAACATCTTTGTAATTTTTAAGAAGATTCAAGTATTTGTTTTTAACATCCAAAGGCAAAAATGATGATAATTTAACATTTCTAACTTCATTTAGAGCTCCAATATTGCATTCTTCAATTTCTTATTCAGGTGAATTAGACAAGGGGTTTTTGGAGACGTCATTATTATCAAATAACTTTTCCAATGGAACTAACCCTTTGGGAATAAAATTATTAGATAATTGAATGGTATCATGATTAATAATTTTATGACTGAATGATGCTTCTGGGCTTTGTTGATTTGATTCTTGGACATCTTTTTGATCTTATTCAATTTTCATATTTGAGAATTCATCAATGACTTGAAGAAAAGATTTTAATTGCTCATCATCCTCAAAAATCTGCCAGTTTTTAAGGTTATTAGGAATTAATGGTCTGTACTTGACTTGAATATGATATTCCAACAATACTAGCTCAGGGGTTTTGAAAGAGCTCGTTGAAACAAGTGAATCAACATGCATATTCTCATCCCTGGGTATAACAGTTATGTTAAATCCTCAAAAGAAATTTTCAATGGTACCCCAAACTTCATTTCTATAATATCTAAAACTTGGGTGCTTTGTTTGACACAAGTTCCTAACTTGCTTAACTATTAGCTCAGAATCAGAAAAAAACACTCAACTTTTGAACCTTTAAACTCTTAACTAGTTCAAGACCAAGAAGAAAAACTTCATACTCAACCACATTATTGGTGACTTCAAATTCAAGTTTACATGACTGAAAAATATTTTCTTTATTTGGTGAGATTAAAACAATGCCTACTCCTGCTCCTTCCTTTGAGCAAGAGCCATCAAATTAAAGTTTCCAGATGTCTGATTTTACAATTTTATGTTTGGAAACTATATTTTCAATAGCAAGTTGAGTGTTCAATGAATTTCGCAATGATAACTTAAAGCAACAAAAATCCTAATCTACTACATAGATGGGGTGATTTTTTTCTTGATCAGACCTGCAAACAATATGGAGGAATTTGACTTCCCTATATAACCTTAGATATTCACCTCCATATATTGGAATAGTAGCAAACGACATGTCCATCTGAAGTGATCCTCCAAGTTTAGCACAACATGATCTAGACAGAAGCATTCCAAACTTGGCAGGAATATCAGTGACAACTATGTCTAAAACTATACTCTTAACAGGTATTTGGGCTAGGGTGACAACTAGGTCTTTGATTAGTCCTAGGCATCGTACTTTCTTTGAATCAAAGGTGTAGAGGTCATGATAGGAACGAGTAACTGCTAACTGACGCTGGTCCATCATTACCTTTGGCATAAGGTTATGAGAAGCTCCAGAGTCCAACATGCAGTTATATAAGAGAAAATGATGGACCTTTAAAGTTACATAAAAGGGTGGAACAATCTCATCAATCATATCAGAACTAGGGCCAAAAACTACTGAAGCTTTTTCTTCTTGTACATTGATATCATCTTCCTCATCATCTAGACTAGAGGATTGTATCCATTTAGACACTTGATTTTTATAACCAAGGTTCTTGGAAAGTTCAGCTAAAGGGGTAGGAATTTTAACTCTTTCCAATTCTTTCTCAATATTAAAAGTTGTCAAAATGGTTTTATCATAGGGCAAAGTTTTAGTAAATGACTCTGCAGTTTGAGGTGTTGGAGTTTGTGTTTGAATAGATTTTATTGCAGGTTCAATTAAAGTTGTAGATTTAGGAGGTCTACCTGGGCCTGATCTAGGTCTTAGATCATACCTCTTATTTAATTCTGCAATAAAAAATTTAGAGAATGCTTGATATTTGGAAAGTTGAGCATCTCCTTGCTCTTGTTCAAAAGACTGAGAGGAAGATGTAGGTACTATTTCCATTTGTACTGCTGAAGAATCAAGATTATTGATATCTTCAGTAATTAAAGGGCCTATATCCTGAGGTTGTTGATCATCAATCAATGGTGGTTGGATTTTTTGATGAGAACTTGGTCTCTAAAGGATCTACATTTGAGGAGATCTTCGACATTGAGTTTGAGCTTGTGGCCTTACAACAATTTGTTGAGTGGTTTAAGGTTGTGCTTCAATTTTAGAAATCCTATTGGAAAGGTTTCTAAGTAAAGATGTAATTTCATCAATTTTCTTATCTTCAAGTTTGGATTTGGAGGAAGATGAGTCATCAATCCTAGCTTTTAATTTTCTTTCTTCTTTTTCTTCCTTAGCTTTAAGTTTGCTAGAAGTAGACCTATTAGCTTCAACCTCTATGGCATTTGTCTACATATCTTCTAATGTATTGGACACTCTCTCTTAACATGACTGCAAAGTCATCCTCAAATGCTTTGGAAAATATAACTTTTGTAGCTTCTACTAGTGGCTTACAATCAGCACGCATTTTATGATAGAGTTTATTAAATATTTTGATAAATTCAGCCACTGGTTCGCCAGGATTTCTCTTCAATTCTTCAAATTCAGTGAGAAAGTAGACAAGATCCTTCTTTACCCCCCATTGATTCTTAAATATAGTTATGAGCTAATTCCATGTTCAAATAGATGTTAGGACTCCACTATGTACCATTTTTGCTATATATTTTGACACCACTCTACTCTTAAACTATGAACTTCAATGTCTTTTTCATCCACTTTATCCCAAGGTATATAGAAACCTCTTCTTTATTATATGATTAATCTGTCTTACATTTAATTCCGCAATACTCTTATATTTCATCATTAATTGAAGTGCATTGTTGCTAACACAAGTCAAAGATCGCAGATAAGTTATATGCCTTGTTGGGAACAAGCGGCCGTTGCTGAAACAGCTGACTCCGTTGCTGAAATAGCTGACCCCGTTGCTGAAACAGCTAACTCAGTTGCTGAAACAGCCGTCAAGCACGCAAATCCCGTTATGCGTAATTTGCGATTCTGGAAGAACTTTTTGTGGAATAGTAGCAGCAGCCCGAAGATACGGTTACCTGGATTATCCTGAAGATAGCACCTCTGTTGTCTCGGTTGTAACAGTATCTCTTTTTAAAAGAACAGAATAGTCCTGTTTTGGAGAAGAAAATAGAATCGAGATATTCGCTCTCATGTAAATTGTAAATGATGTCTCCTCTTTAAAAAGAGGAGACATCATCATTAGAGGGGGATTGAATTGTAAGTTACAGGACAGTATTGTGGAGAACTGGAGCTAGTCTCCTTCTGTAATGTATCAGTTACTTTGACAGATGAATAAAAACTTCTTTTGAGCATTCCAATTTAATTCTTTCTCCTGGGGAATCTTGTGAGAAGGAAAGGGCCCGCCTTCCTCACAAGATTCACCCTTTTGGTTCCTGTAGTTTGTTTATCTCTTTATGTGTTTGCACTTCCCTTAATTCTGTTGTTGAAACACTAGTTACATGGTTTGCAATACTCTGTTTCTTAGCGCTACACGTATTGAGTGCACGAGTGAATGATGTTGAGAGCATGTGCTGAAGATCCCTGCATAAAGGGATAGGGTCTTGCTCCCATTGATTGCTTTCCTTTGCCTGCAGTGTGATTAGAAACAAGAGGACAAGTGCTGAAGGTTCCTGTTCCTGGGAATAGGGTCTTGATCTCTTGAAGTTACTTTTCTTACAGTGTGATTAAGTGCCAGGCAGCAGGTGCTGAAGTTCCTCACCAGGGAATAGGGTTTTGTTCCTGCTATGGTTGAATGATTTCTTTCCTTATAGATTGATTTTCCTTTGCTATAACTGAGAAATCGTTTCTGCTATTGACTTCAGCTTTAATTAAGTAGAGTGTGAATTAGTAGATTAATGAATTCAACAGGTGTGTGTCTTTCTTTCACTACAACATCGATCCCGCTTTTGAAATTGAGCATATCCAGTGCGCTATTATCTTTGAAATAAAAAGACCTTCTCGGGTTGACAATTTATGTGGAGCTCGAATTGTGAAAACAATTAGAGCGACCAACATTTTGGCGCCGTTGCTGGGGAAGGTAATTATAGATTTCAAAAGCATTCATCTTTTCTTTTTAATGTGCAGATTGTATGAGAGGACGAGGAAACCAGAAGAAAAATAATCGCACAGGTGGCAAGGGCTGGGGAGGACGAAAAACTTTTATTGACGAGATTGTATCGAAGGCTGAATCATCACAAAGATTAAGTTCTCGGAAATCAAAATTCCAGCGTTCTCCTCAGTCAGATTACAGAACAGAGGAAGTTGTGGGTCCTGAAAATACAAAAGAACCAGCAGCCAGCGCTGAAGAGTCAGAGGGAAGTATTAGCAGATCAGTAGAACACATTGAGGAAATAGTAGAAAGCGTTGGACGACCGGTAGAAAACATTGAAGAACCAATAGAGGATTCTGACGATCGAGAAAGTGCAGTAGGAAGGCCAGCGATGGAAGATAACAATGATGCATTCCTCTTTGGAGGAGGACGTGCAGGTCCTGAAGAAGAAAGAAGGGATGAAAATTCCCTTTCTACCTTAGGATTTCCCATCAGTGATCTTCCTGCAGGAACAATGAAAAATATCCCATTGTTTGCTCTACCTAACTTTCATGGTTTATCCACTGAGGATCCTGACGAATTTCTTTTTGAATTTGATATTTTATGCAGAAGTTATGATTATGTTACTAATGCTCAAAAATTGAAACTGTTTCCAGCCACCTTAAAAGGGAATGCTTTAAGGTGGTTCATGAGCCTTGGAAGTCAGGTAATCACAACATGGGAACAAATGAAACAAAAGTTTCTGCTTAAATATCAAGACTACTGCCGGACGAGAGAGAAGAAGGATGAACTATTCAATATGGCACAAAAATCGGATGAAAGTCTGGAGGACTACATAGAAAGGCTGCAATACAACATACAGAGATCCGATCATCCGGATATAAGTAAGGAAATTCGTAAAACAATATTACTTAGAGGTTTAAGGGATGATTGTTTAAATATGTTAAATATGCTTGCTAAGGGAGATATATCCAAAGAATCATATGATGAGATTTGTGAACTTGCTAAAAGGTGCTCTAGGGGAGCTGCAAGAAACAGAATAAGAGACTCCACCTATTCAAGGGTGCAAAAATCGGCCAATGGAGGAGCAACAAGAGCAGAAATAGGTAATTTACTTGAAGAATTTAAAACCGAAATGTTAAGTTCTTTTGCTTCGCAGATTGACACTTTGCAGGTTAAGAAGAAGCAGGCCGAAGCAGAAGCAACTCTGGCTGTCTTTTGCCCGAAATGTAGAGACAAGCATCCACTAAGGGAATGCCCAAGAGATAAAGTACCAGTTTGCACCCTTTGTGAGAAAGATCATGAGACAGAACAGTGTCCATCTCTACCAGGAATAAAAGCAGCGTTGCAGCCAACGGAAGAAGAAGCTGAGGCAGTTTACCTGCTAACTCAAAGAAGACAATGGCAACCTAAAGGGCAAGGTACGAACTCTGGTATGCCATTTAATCGTTGGAACAATTATTCTGCTTTTGGCCAAACAAGTTACCCCCCCTTCAACCAAATGCAATATCCACTTTTCAATCAAATGAATTTCCCACCCATGCAAATGCAAAACCCTCCCTTTGTTGATCCTTCAATGTGGACTCCTTGGCCTCCACAGCAACCACCTCCTTTCAATCCTTGGAACCCAAATTGGAATAGTCAATCACTCCCGTACCCAAATCAAATGCCTCAATTCCAACAATCACTCTCTCTGCCATCAAATGCTCCGCCAAACAACCAAATGAGACCCCAACTACCTGTGCAACCAAATCCTAACCCCAATAATAAAGTTGTGCAAGTCATTGATATTCAGAATCAGTCTATATTCCCTACTATGCAATGTAATGATATTCATCTGAGATCTGGAAGAATAGTAGAGCCTATTATTGATGACATAACTGATTCAGATAAAAATGAAACCGAGAAACAAAAAGAAGCTCAACCACCTCCTAACAAAAATGTTGAATTAATAGAAGCACCATTCCCCGAGTGTTTGGTTTTAACCAAAACAACTGAAACACCTGCTTTTAATTTTATGGGGGAATTGCAAAATTTGTATATTAAAATTCCACTTTTACAAGCATTAAGAGATGTACCAATTTATGCCAAAACATTAAGGGATATTTGTGTTAAGAAACCTGGTAGGAAAACCAAGGATCCCCTTACAGTACATGTGATGGGAGACTTGTCTGCATTAATGTCCGGAAAAGCCCCTCCTGTAAAATATGGTGATCCTGGCCATCCTACTGTCACAGTTCAGATTGGTAAAGCAATGATTCCCCGAGTTCTGGTAGACTTAGGTGCAGCAATTAATATAATGACTCTAGAAACTTCACAATTGTTACAGCTGAATAACACAATCAGAGATACACCCACCATCTTAGAGTTAGCTGACCGTTCCACAATTAAGCCAGAAGGGATTGTTGAAGACCTACTCATTTTAGTTGAATCCTGGAAATATCCAGCTGATTTTGTTGTATTGCAAACTAAAACAAAGCTGGGGGGACATCCCTTAATTCTAGGAAGGCCATGGTTGGCCACAGCTGATGCATTTATTAGTTGCAGATCTGGTTCAATGACAATTTCTAATGGTTATGAAACAAAACAATTAACTCTTTATCCTCACACTACGCCAGTAGTCAATAATGAAGATTCTATATGGATGGATTATGATGATAATGCTGTTCAGCCGATTCTAACTATAGGACAAGCTTTAACTCTTAAAGACAATACAGAAGATGAGATAATCAATAATTTTATTTGTGAGCCTTCTTCTGTCATTGCTGAAACACACAATCAATTAACTGCAATTTTTGAAACTGATGCACAAGAAAAGATTGAACCTGAAGATTCATCTCAAACTTTGACCACGATCTCATCTAAAAGCATAACAGTTGAAATTGAACCCGGTAAGACATTAAACATAAATCCTGATCTAACAGATGCTGAAACACAGCAGCTAATGAAGTTATTACACGAATATAAGGAGGCATTTGCCTGGGATTATACGGACATGAAAGGCATTTCTTCTGAATTATGTACTCACAGAATCTACATTAAAGAGGGATGCCGACCTGTTTGTCAACCCCAAAGACGAATGAATCCTAATTTACGAGAAATTGTTAAAGAAGAACTTCAAAAACTGCTTAACGCAGGATTTATATACCCCATATCTGACAGTGAATGGGTTTCCCCATTAGTAATTGTTCCTAAGAAAAACGGGAAATGGAGGGTATGTGTCGACTATAGAGCTTTAAACAAAGCTACTCAAAAGGATCACTTTCCCTTACCTTTCATTGATCAGGTGTTGGACAGTCTTGCAGGGAAGAAATTCTTTTCTTTTCTAGATGGATTCAGTGGGTATAATCAGATAAGAATTGCACCCCAAGATCAAGACAAGACCACTTTCACCAGCCCCTGGGGAACTTTCGCCTATAGAGTTCTTCCATTTGGGTTGTGCAATGCACCAGCAACTTTTCAAAGAGCTGTTATAGGAATTTTTTCCGATATGCTGAATGATTGTATGGAAATATTTATGGATGATTTTACCCCCTATGGTGTGTCTTTTGAAGAGGCATTACAAAACCTTGAGAAAGTACTTAAAAGATGTATTCAAGCTCACCTCTCCCTAAGTACCGAAAAATGCCATATGATGATGAGTGAGGGAATAGTGCTTGGACATTTCATTTCATCTCAAGGTATTCAGGTAGATCCATCTAAAATATTGGTCATTCAGAATCTTTCTGTTCCTAAAACTCAAACTGATGTGAGAAGTTTTCTAGGACATGCTGGTTATTACAGGAGATTTATTAAAGATTTCTCTAAAATAACTTCTCCATTATTTGTATTGCTTATGAAAAATGCTGAATTCAAGTGGACTAATTCTTGTCAGAAAGCTTTTGAAGAACTGAAGCATCAGTTGTCTACTGCTCCTATTTTGAGGGGGCCCGACTGGAATCTTCCGTTTCACATATCTTCTGATGCTTTAGACATTGCTATTGGAGCGGTTTTGGGACAAGAGGAAAATCATCTTCCTTATGCTATATACTTTATCAGTAAGAATATGACCTCTGCTGAGCTTAACTATACAGTTACCGAGAAAGAGTTCCTTGCAGTAATCTACGCCATTAATAAATTCCGACACTATATTACTGGTTATCCTACTTTTGTGCACACTGATCATTCAGCTATTAAATACTTAATGAACAAATCTGTCACAAATGCTAGAGTTACCAGATGACTATTACTATTGCAGGAATTTGATATTACAATTGTAGATCGGCCTGGTAAAGAAAATGTGGTGGCTGATTTTCTTTCACGGTTAAAAACTGACAATGATATTCCAGTAGATGATAGTTTTCCTGACGAATATTTGTTTGCAGTCTCTGCTCATTCTCCATGGTATGCAGATATTGCTAATTACTTGGTTGCAGGAAAACTACCAGCACACCTGTCATATAGAGAAAAGAGAAGAATTGTTCAACAAAGTGCCAGGTACAGCTGGATAAGCGGGTGTCTCTTCTATACTGGGCTTGATCAGGAGATCCGAAGATGCATTAGAGAAGATGAAGTGTATGACATATTGAAAGCTTGTCATGATGGCCCTTGTGGAGGCCATTTTG
The DNA here is from genome assembly GCA_031772625.1 of Pinus tabuliformis. Lineage (NCBI taxonomy): Eukaryota > Viridiplantae > Streptophyta > Pinopsida > Pinales > Pinaceae > Pinus > Pinus tabuliformis. Next base: position 794,174,255 of record CM062804.1, read on the forward strand.
CTGATAAAAGAACAGCGCATAAAATTATGAGGATGGGTTACTATTGGCCCTCATTATTTAAGGATGCAAAGAAGTATGTAAGGGCTTGTGACAGCTGCCAAAGAATGGGTCAACCCAATCATAGAGACCAAATGCCATTAAATCCCCAGGTAGTTTCTGAACCATTTGAAAGATGGGCCTTGGACTTCATAGGACCCATTAATCCTCCATCCAATCAAAGAACCTATATATTAGTCTGCACAGACTATATGACTAAGTGGGTGGAGGCCAAAGCACTTATTAGAGCCAATGAAGAGGTTGTTCTAGCCTTCTTGTTTGAAGAAATTTTCACTAGATTTGGAATTCCCAGAGAGCTAGTTACTGATGGAGGACCTCCATTCAATTCTCATGGTTTTAAATCTACCCTTCACAAATATCATATTCAACATAGAATGACTACACCATACCACCCCCAGGCCAATGGGTAGGTGGAAAGCACAAACAAAGTTTTAGAGGCCATTCTAACTAAAACAGTGAAGGACAACCGAAAGGATTGGTCCCAAAGGCTCCCTGAGGCATTATGGGCTTACAGGACTACTTGGAGAAACACTACAGGTTTTTCCCCCTATGAATTGGTTTATGGTAAAAATGTTGTTTTTCCTGTGGAATTTGAAATTAAAACTTTAAGGACTGCTTTAGCTGTTAATCTTGATTTGAATGATGTGCAGACAGCTAGATTGCAGCAGCTTTTGGAGTTGGATGAAAAGAGATTAGATGCCATTCATCAAACAAACATGATTCAGCAACAAAGGATGAGGTGGCATGACAAAATTATCAAACACAAGCAGTTCCAAAAAGGTAATTGGGCCTTGTTGTATGACTCTCGGTTTGAAAATTTTCAGGGAAAGCTACGTACACGTTGGCTTGGACCATATGAAGTAGATGATGTCTTTCCAAACGGAACGGTAAGGCTTGTAACAATTGATGATGCTAAAACACCTCTACTAGTCAATGGCCATAGGCTCCGTCTATATAAGCGCCCTGTTTCTAAAGAGGATTTCAAGACTGCTTGCATGACTGATATTCATTATCTTTTTCTAGGGGAGTCTTCTGCTCCTCACAGTACTTAATTTTCTGCACTATATTTTTAGTATTAGATTAGATTTAGCACTAATAATCCCTGTCAAGGATTGGCATATTACAATTGAATTTTGCAGATTCTGGAAAAAGCAATAAGGAGGACAGATTCATCATGAGAAGATCTGAAGCTTTAAATCAAGAAGCTTCTTCCCATCATTTTACCCTCTTTCCTAAAGCAATATCCCTCCATACCCACATTACTTCTATTATTCCCACTCCCACCACCCTTGAAATATCACTCCTTCAGTCAGTATTTCCCACCCCTTACTGCCGAAATAATCCCTTATCATTCACGGACCTAAGTCAGTTATCCCATTTATCTGATTTTCCCGTTGCTGAAACACCTGTTTCAGCAACGTATCATTGATTTTTCCCGTTGCTGAAACACCTGTTTCAGCAACGTATCATTGATTTCCCCCGTTGCTGAAACACCTGTTTCAGCAATGTATTATCGATTTCTCCCGTTGCTGAAACACCTGTTTCAGCAACGTATCGTTCATTTTTCAGTTGCTCAAACACCAGTCTCAGCAACTTGTTATCATCAAAGCAGTATCTCTCTTTGCTGTCATATGAGCTTTCTGGTTCTCCACGATTATACTTCAGATCCTTTTGGTGAAAACTATTCAGCATGTACCAGATTCAATTACACCTCCGTTCTAAAAATCTACAAATTCTTCCATGTACATTAAAGCTATTTTGAAGCAACCGACACTTCGAATTATTAAATCAAAGGTAAAATGTAAGGTATAAGGTTTTAATGTAATTCGGTTAAATCATATTAAAGAGAGGATTTCATTTCATAATGATTGCATATCTTTACACGTCCAATCATTATTACACCATACGTAGGGGGGGGAATTCCGAAAATAGAATAATCATTTCGCATGAACCAAGCAGCCGCCCGTTGTCATATCTATTTCTGCCGTCATTTAGACTATGCAGCCTCTGTTGCAACAACTAGCGCGATCAGGGTCTGTGTTTACTGTGTCTGTGCCTCTGCGGAAAACTCAAAGCTACAGCCATGGGAGGGTCGGCCGTTAGACATGAGCCCGGCTCCATAAGTCTTCTTCAATTGTTTCCTGAAGTCTATCAGATCTTCCAACAAGCGGGATGGACAGTATATTTCGAAAGGTTGGGGGAATTTAACGAGGAACAAGTCTTAGAATTTGCACAAAACCTTGAAGACAATTTTTCAGTGGTCCAAGGGGTTCGCATTTCAGTAACAGAGGATGACATAGTGCAAGTATCAGGGTTGCCAGCTGAGGGCACTCGCTGGTTTAGCAGGAAGCAGGTCGTTCTTAACGCACAGCAAGAATTTCTGCACCCGGACGAGCAAGTGGAACCCAGAGGCCGCGGGGTTAGTCTGCACTCACTTCCTCAACCATGGCCATCAGTGGCAGAGTTCATCAAACACTACTTAACATGTGAGGGGCGTTATCAGGTAGTGTACAATCATGATTTTGTTTTGATGAATCACTTGAGGAATGGACGACTGATTAATATCCCCTATTATCTGCTTGGTTGTATTAAAAACATGTCTTATTATTGTAAACGAGCCAAATCTCCAATGTCATCCCTTACCCATCACCGTTTATGCCAGTTGCTGATACAGAGGGGTTTTGCTCAGCAAAATCCCCCTCTGCACGCCCCACCTGAAATTCCCCAGCCACCCGAAATTCCTCAACAAGTACCTGAAATTCCCCAGCCACCCGAAATTCCTCAACAAGTACCTGAAATTCCCCAGCCGCCCGAAATCCCTCAACAAACCCCAATATCCCAACCACCCGAAAATTCTCAGGATATTCCGGAAATTCCTCAGCAGGACCAAATGCCTCAACCATCTGAAAGTCCTCATGACATTCCAGAGATTCCTCATGAAGAACAACAGGAAGAAATTCCGCATTCTCCAGTTGGCCCAACCCCGAACTCGCCTCATCTAGCAGAGCCAACTGCCCCCACTATTCCAGTCCCTAGTGACGATTCTCTAACACCCCCTTCTTCACCCGTTAAGAAAAAGAAGAAAACCTCAGCAGTCGCAGGCTCCAGACCACGGACAAGGTCCACATCTCAAATTCTTACTCCTCCGGAAAACCCTGTCCCCAGAAAAAAGCCCTCCCTTTCAAAGAAAAGGAAGGGCAGCAATTTTGCTGCCTTCCTACCAAAAAGAAAAAGGAAAACGACTGTTGAGACAAAATCCACCTCCATTTTCCCTGACTTTGCCACTATTCTATTAAAATCTTTATCCCCATTCCAAACTTCCCAACCCGGCTCGTCCGAAGGCACTGCCACACAAGAACCAGTGCCCCGGGATAATATGACATTGTTTATGGGCCAAGAAGTGACTGCTCCACAAGAACCAGTCACTTGCCCAGTGACTGAAACACAAGAACCAGTCACTGAGGCACAAAAATACACCAAGCAGGACGATAGTGGGAAATCACCAGTGACTGAAACACAAGAACCAGCCACTGGAGCACAAGAATCCATTTCTCGCCCAGTGGATGAAACACAAGAACCACCCACTGTGGTACAAGAACCAGCTACGACTGTGCATCAACAAAATATTCCAACAGAGCCACTCAGCACACAGGGTTCACATACTATGACATCTCTACTGGAGGAAAATGAGTTCCTGAAGTCTGAATTAGAAGCTTACAAAACTGAACTAACCATGGCTCGAGAGGCTTTTGAAAGAGAACTGAATCTCCATACATTAGCACACGTAGCCTCAATGCAAAATAAGGAGCCATGTATGGAATATATGTGCAAGGAGTGTGGCAGCATTTACCAGGATGCAGGCTACAAATTAGTTAAGATTCAGCTCCCTGAAACATCTACGACAGGTGGAATAAAAGAGGAATGCCCTACTGCTCCACAAGAACCAGTAGGACCCTCTATAAAGCAAGAAGAAGAAGAAATCAAACCACAGATATCCCATCCTTTGCAGGCGGATGCAGCCATCCCGACAGAGGAAACAATGCCCCAACGCATTACCTCTGAGGCAGCCATCCAGACAGAGGAAACAATGCCCCAACGCATTACCTCTGAGGCAGCCATCCAGACAGAGGAAACAGTGTCCCAACCCACTACTTCTGTCAAAAAGACACAGACTCTGCCATGGAATCCATTGGAACAGATGAACAGTTGGAAGAAGCAATATGCTGAAGAACAAGATATAATATTACGACAGCATAAGTTGGAATGGCAGAACCATATATATGCTAACTGGGATAGCTGGGACCAAATACTGCAAGAGCACAGGGAGTATAAGAAGGAAGCCAGACAGTCTAAGGCACGGATAGCCTTGATGTTCTCATTAGTGCGGAAATTGATGGTTACACGTAAACCCTCTGTAAATTACTCTCTCTTTCTTTCTGAACGATTAGTTTATTTTCAATTAAAAGCAATAGCAAATGGCAGACCATATGAATTAATGACTTCAGAGAAATTTGTTGAGACCTTTAAGGAGGCCCCTGAAAGTGACCAGCATCTGCTGTGCGAACTCTACCTTCATAATGAGGCCATTCCCGAAGATAGGAGAGTTAATCTTATCCCAATTGCAGGCGACATACAAATCAGGGCATTTGCTTCATTTTTGTCTAACCAGCTCACTTGGCAGACTGCGTTCACTGCAAGCAGTCATAATGAGGAGAATAAACTCCTGTGGATTAGACCAGAGCCTGTAGGCCCAGCCACGTTTATAGCACAATATTATGAATTCTTGCAGAAGCCAGGAATGAAGGAGCACATACAGCAATTACAGGCTTCAATACTTTTTAAGTGTCAAGAGCACATTAGAATGAAGGGTACTGCTGCATTGAAGGCCAATGATATCTTTTGGCAGCAGTCATGTAAGGAAAGACAGGATTATCATCCTTTTAACCCTCTCAATCTTCAAGCTGCATTATCCAGGGTCCCTAAGTACATTGATTGCATTCAACATTGTGGAGTAAACTGGATCGGGTATCATTTCCGTTTTCCAATTTTATGGCTGCCTTCAGACGAATATCAATGTCATTACCAGTTGACTGACAGAGAGGAAGCCTTGGCATGGCAACATTTGCAGACCAACAGTGGATTCCGAGCTCCTACAGATGCCACCTTCTCCAGCTACTGCTTGAGTAATTTGCATGCTCAGTCCCAGTACTCAGACTCTGATTCAGACTAGGGGTTGCCTGAGGACATGCAACATTTTTAGCTGGGGGGGATGTTAGGACTCCACTATGTACCATTTTTGCTATATATTTTGACACCACTCTACTCTTAAACTATGAACTTCAATGTCTTTTTCATCCACTTTATCCCAAGGTATATAGAAACCTCTTCTTTATTATATGATTAATCTGTCTTACATTTAATTCCGCAATACTCTTATATTTCATCATTAATTGAAGTGCATTGTTGCTAACACAAGTCAAAGATCGCAGATAAGTTATATGCCTTGTTGGGAACAAGCGGCCGTTGCTGAAACAACTGACCCCGTTGCTGAAACAGCTGACCCCGTTGCTGAAACAGCTAACTCAGTTGCTGAAACAGCCGTATTGCACGCAAATCCCGTTATGCGTAATTTGCGATTCTGGAAGAACTTTTTGTGGAATAGTAGCAGCAGCCCGAAGATACGGTTACCTGGATTATCCTGAAGATAGCACCTCTGTTGTCTCGGTTGTAACAGTATCTCTTTTTAAAAGAACAGAATAGTCCTGTTTTGGAGAAGAAAACAGAATCGAGATATTCGCTCTCATGTAAATTGTAAATGATGTCTCCTCTTTAAAAAGAGGAGACATCATCATTAGAGGGGGATTGAATTGTAAGTTACAGGACAGTATTGTGGAGAACTGGAGCTAGTCTCCTTCTGTAATGTATCAGTTACTTTGACAGATGAATAAAAACTTCTTTTGAGCGTTCCAATTTAATTCTTTCTCCTGGGGAATCTTGTGAGAAGGAAAGGGCCCGCCTTCCTCACAAGATTCACTCTTTTGGTTCCTGTAGTTTGTTTATCTCTTTATGTGTTTGCACTTCCCTTAATTCTGTTGTTGAAACACTAGTTACATGGTTTGCAATACTCTGTTTCTTAGCGCTACACGTATTGAGTGCACGAGTGAATGATGTTGAGAGCATGTGCTGAAGATCCCTGCATAAAGGGATAGGGTCTTGCTCCCATTGATTGCTTTCCTTTGCCTGCAGTGTGATTAGAAACAAGAGGACAAGTGCTGAAGGTTCCTGTTCCTGGGAATAGGGTCTTGATCTCTTGAAGTTACTTTTCTTACAGTGTGATTAAGTGCCAGGCAGCAGGTGCTGAAGTTCCTCACCAGGGAATAGGGTCCTGTTCCTGCTATGGTTGAATGATTTCTTTCCTTATAGATTGATTTTCCTTTGCTATAACTGAGAAATCGTTTCTGCTATTGACTTCAGCTTTAATTAAGTAGAGTGTGAATTAGTAGATTAATGAATTCAACAGGTGTGTGTCTTTCTTTCACTACAACATCGATCCCGCTTTTGAAATTGAGCATATCCAGTGCGCTATTATCTTTGAAATAAAAAGACCTTCTCGGGTTGACAATTTATGTGGAGCTCGAATTGTGAAAACAATTAGAGCGACCAACAATAGAGTCAGGTCTAAGTTGCCTAAACTAGATCCTAACATTTCCTTCTAAGGATTGCATAAATAATCTCATATAAACATTTTCATGTTCTATGTTCATATTATCAGCAAAATCTAGGAAAGTAGCTACATGATTTTCTGCTGAAGGACCAATTTCATCATTGAATATTGGTAAATGCTTTAGATATCCATTAGGAAAATTTGCACATACCATTAGAAGCTTTTGGAATTGGCCTTCATTGAGAAGGGATACATTGTATCCATTTCAAGAACAAAGATCTTTGTACATGACAAAAAAAAAAGATCATAAGTTAATTTCCATAGAGAATCCATGATGGCAAAGCGGGTGGGCTATAAGAATCTCATTTATAAATTAGTTTAAGGAAAAATCTATACTTTTGAATTAATGAGACCCCTAAATCAAGAACAAAACAAGCATGACAAGCACTTTCCCATTGATCCAAATTTGTGTTTTTTAAGTATTTTGATAACTATAATAAGTTGTATGTTGAATTTAATGGCAGATTGAGATAGATGCTCTTTTTATGTTTGAGAGTGGGTCATTTTCCTTTGTTTAAGGTTTTTCCCACTATAAATACACATATTTACTATTTAAGGCTAAAATTTTAGCTTACAAATATTTGATATGCATTTATTTTAGATTAATTTATACTATTATTATAATAAAATTACCCCTCTCTCTCTCTCTCTCTCTCTCTCTATATATATATATATATATATATATATGAAATTCCTTTGGCTAAATACTTGAGAAGTCGTTAATACAAGTTGTAAAAAAAGAAATTGCATATTGAATTAACTGTAAGGATTTCATCCAATATCTATTATGAAAGAAAATGAATGTAAATTGTGTATAAAATGCATGTATAGGGAATCCAATGTATCAACAATTAAAAGGAAGGAACATAAGTGTCTTGTACCAAAAATCATATGCAACAAATCTTACATAACTTATCTAATGTGAATCAATAAAGTGAAGTGAAAAGTTACTAAGTAATTCTCAAGTTTGCAATTACTCCCATGAAACATGGATGAATTTGGAAATCGTAACATGAAAGTCACCATACATGAAGGAGATGTTTTTACGTTAAGATAGATACTCATATTAATGGCTTGAAAGAGATGTTTTAATGTTAAGATAGATACTCATATTAGTGGCTTGAATTATTAGTGTTGTTTTATTATTATAATTTATTGCCAATTCTAAATTAATCTAAAACACTAAATGTTGCTACATCAAGTTAAGACACCTACCTATATTTCCTTTGAATTACCTTAGAATTAAGAACAAAACAACAAGAATTTCATCCAAGTATTTCGTATTCATGATTTGCAAAAGTCATTACCAAAATTTATTTTGAAGTGAAAATAAAAAGATTAAACCATGATTCCAATTTGAGTGAATCTGATTTATCTCCTAATGAAAATTTCCACTACTTGGCATACATAAAGGTATAACAACTACTTTGAAAAAGGAAAAATGTATAACATCCATGAAATAATGATGGGTACGTTAGATTTTAGAGGTACTAGCAAACATTTTAATCTAATGAACATAAAGTATGATTAAAAAAAAATTTAGGTTAGGCATGCCAAAATCCAACACTACTTTATATAATGTGTAGCTACATAATCATATACAGTTTCACTTATTGTTATTGATGAATGAATCTAAAAACTACATGCTGCTACATTAAGTTAAGGCACCCGCCAATATTTCATTTGAATTACCTTAGAATTAAGAACAAATCAACAAGAGTTTCATCCAAGTGTTTCTTATTCATCAATCGCAAAATTCATTACCAAAATTTATTGGAAAGTGAAAATAAAAGAATTAAACCATAATTCAAATTTGAGTAAATCTAATTTATCTCCTAATGAAAATCTCCACTACTTGGCATACATAAAGGTATGACACACTACTTTGGAAAAGGAAAAATGTATAACATCCATGAAATAATGAAGGGTATGTTAGACTTTAGAGGTACCAGCAAACATTCCAATCTATTGAACATAAAATATGATAAAAAATATTATAGGCCAGGCATGTCAAAATCCAACACCACTTTATATAATGTGCAGTTACATAATTATATATAGTTTCACTTATTGTTATTGATGAAAGCTCTAGGTCACAATGGTCTTGTGGCTAACCTTTAATTGCAATATCCACATGTCACAATGGACTTGTTCGTGACATTTCAAATCATGATCCATCCCATTGCAAAGCTAACCGCTCCATCCCTTTCGTTGTCTTACACAATTTGACATTTTTATATATACATTGTAATTACAATAAATTGAAACCTCCTCACCCCTAACTTGATATACAAGGCTTTAAGAATTGAGAGATGATTACAATTTAGATGTGATATACTCCATGTATTTGTCACATTGAATTTTTTGCAATATTATTATAAACTAATAAAAACAATTATGGATATGTACAATTTAGAGGTGATATATTCCATATATATGTCACATTGAAAATTCATAAAAAACCTGCAATGTTTATAATTTCAGGTCCATATAAAATAAAACATATAATTACACCTAAATATCAGACTTATACATATTTCAAAACATAAATTTATTTATCCAATCTAATACCATTGTTTTCAATACCATCTACAAATATTCCACATGTTTATACTAAACCTTATATCTATTTGTTAGATTTTCACAATATTCATTGTACATATTCAAACACGGGGGAGTTATGCACTTTTTGTGTTTTCATGTTGCCATGTTAAAATAGCTATTTTATAAGGATAAATTTAAAAATAATAATAATGATGATGATTTATAAATGTTTGATATTTAATTTATGAATTTGTAATAAATATCTTGTCTTGATAATAAAACAAAATATATTGACACATTACACTATTATGTATGAAAATTAAAAGAAATTAAGCAATTCACTTTTCACAGTTGTTTTTAGAACATTTTTTTGTGGAGAAATGTTCACTGCAATTTGTAGCTGTTTTCATAAGTTATTAAAAGAGTAATTAGAGAATCTGATAATTGAATTAATTGATTTGGATAGATCCAATATGTAATGCCAGAGCTTCATTCATATTATAATTTATGCCAGTGAAGTGTATATATTGTAGATTCATTAAAGGAAAATACAGAACAAGCTGAACTTTTAGCTATTTGATTCAATGCGAAATTGTAATTCAGAACCCTAAGCACCAAAATAACAATAGAGTTTTGAAAGTAAAACTATTTTCAGAAAACCTGTATCTAAACACTTGGATTTATATCCACAGACAAGCATTGCCCTTTCGCAAAAATTATCAAAAGCTTTGAAGTAATGGAGGTGGCTGATCAACATTTTTCCTGTATCTCGATATTCCCAATGCCTTGAACATTAATCCCATAAAGACTTCAATTTAAGAAGCTGAAGGGTGGAAAATTTTCCTTTTGATTGGTGGCATTGAAAAATGCCATTGGAAGATTATGGGGGCAGACATTAATGAAAATGCAGTTGGACGATTATGGGGCAAACATCTATAGATATTGATTATCAATGCCCAAAGGGAAGAGGGAGGAGCTACAATGAGTCAATTGTCAGTAAATAATGCAATACAATAAAATAAAATTACAAGACAATTCATACGACGAAAGATAATAAAGATGAAGCACATATAGTATCAACTAGAAACACTTATTAATTTAGTTGTGCTGGAAAATTGTAGTGCAACTAGCTAAGTACAGAACCAATAACAAAAGAGTGCACCTTAGGATCTTGACATTAAAACAATTGAGGAACCATGCTGCTCTTCTTTGTATGATTCTTCTTCAGAGAGTTGAACCCATCCTCGAACGTCTTAGAATGCTAGCAAGATCCCATGTTCCTTAAAGGCACCTTGAACGATCTTTTGTAACATGTGTAGTTAAGAGAAGCAATTCATCGTTTTAGACAAATTTATGGCAGTGCTAAGTGTAGCAATGCATAACAAATTAAACAGTATCCTGCAAACTCAAAATGTCTCTCATTTAATAAATTCTGCTACATTAGATTGAAATACTTGACAACGTGTCATTTAACCTTCTAAGCTAGAGGAAAACCTAGAATTTTATCTTAATTATTCCCCCTGATTCTTCACAGACTTCATTTGCAGATTACATCTCATTTATCCAATTTTAATTGTTGACTAAATGGATGAAGATTTGTTTGCTAGACATCTGGTAATTGGTAATATTGAGTATCAATCAGCCATATATAATAAATTATAAATCATCTGCAAATTCTCAATAAATCTGACAAACTGAATGCTGCCAGTATACCTGTCAGTAATTCCTTTAAATTACCTTGGAAGGTAAGTTAAGAACAGGCAAAGACACAGTTTCTCTGATTTTTTCTCTGATTCATCATTAACTGAATTCATTAACAAAATTCACTGGGGAAGTGAAAATAAAAAAATGAAACCATGATTGAACTTTCAACTTAATTTAATTTATGTGGCAGTGGTAACCTGTATTATCCGGTAAGAAAGGTATTGCAAAACACATTTGGAAAAAGAAAAAATTAAAAATGAGAACATCCATGAAATAGTAGAGATGGGTATGTTTAAATCAGAGGTAACTGCAAACACTCTAATTAGCTGGACGTAGAGTATGAAAAAATTTGTGTTATGCATGCCAACATATGGCAAGAATCCAGCGGAACCCAGATGGAGGAGTCGCAACGACTCCAAAAACCATCAAAGTTTCATAGAAAAATACAGGCACGGGATGGCTATCGGACAAAGCAAAAATGCCAGAACTTGAACCGATTTCAGATGCAAAGGAATACAGCCCAATAATAGATGCCAGTAATCATAGGCAAGATATAATGACCAGATAGGACCAATGAGCGTGAACAATTTCGACAAACATTCAAGCTGTGTTTGGCGACATAGGGCAATCATGATTGATCAGGAAGACAGTTCCATGAGAGCAGAGGAATACAGAATGTAATGGCTCGTCAGTCAAACAGCCCAACAACAGATACCAGTAACTGGAGGAAAGAGATTATTACTGGATACAAGAAGCAGAAACAATTTCCACAAAAATTCAAGATTTGTTTGGAGACACAGGACAAGGATTATTGACATGGATTATTGTTTAAAATCCATGGACATGACCTCGCAACAGGTATACAACACAAGATGTTCATATTGCCTGTCCTGGCAGGACATGAGAAGCTCTCAATTTAGTGTCTGCTTATTTAAGAATTTAGTCAGTTCAGTGCAGTCAATATTTTTTAATGTTAGAATTGTAGCCACATGAGTCGGAGTAGTACTTATATTGCCTGTCCTGGCAGGACATGAGAAGCTCTCAATTTAGTGTCTGCTTATTTAAGAATTTAGTCAGTTCAGTGCAGTCAATATTTTTTAATGTTAGAATTGTAGCCACATGAGTCAGAGTAGTACTTATGTATGTGATTAGTTACTCTGATTAATATCAATATCCTATCAGAATGCACATGTGACAAGAATTGCATGATGGGATAGTGTACCATATTACAGAAATAAAATATACAGGAGATAAAAATATAGATATAAGTTCCTTACAGCTAATGAACAAGATAAATAATTCAAGCATTACTTGCAACATTGAGCATCCCCTCATCATCATTCCATGTGTAGAAGCATGGAGGCCTTTTTATAGATGTGAATCAGATACTTGCTAACAGCCATAAAGTATCATTTTTGGAACCGTCTTTGAAGCTCCAAAGACTTGCCAAAACCACTTTAAAGCTTATCACGCAGCTGAAGAAATGGATCATTGTCTCACAAAGCTGTTGCAACATTGTTCCATCAGGGTCCACAATAGATAAAATACACAATTCATGCTATGAGTACAGAACTATAGAGCGCCTGCAAAAGAGCTTTGCAAGCAGAAAATAAAACATCTAATTACTACCTTGAGTTGAACATCCATTCTGATTCCATGAATCTGGACAAATACTTAGCGGATGTGAGCATGAAACTGGAACGTACTACATGAAAATGCAACAGAACTATAGAGTGCCTGCAAAAGAGCTTTGTAAACAGAAAAAAGAACATCTAATTACTACCTTCAGTTGAACATCCATCCTGATTCCATGAATTTGGACAGATACTTCTTAGCGGATGTGAGTAAGAAACATGTTGAAAGCCCCTTTTGCATCTTTAATCTTAGTCTTCTTTGAGGCATGGAGAGCCCCAAAAACTTGCCAAAACCTGAGTGTTTCATCTGCTGCAGCTGATGCAACTATGTACCCATCAGGACTCTGAAGAAGTAAATCAATGGTAGGGGTCGTTAGGACAAATTTAAAGGGAAAACATGGATGCATGCACAAGTACTCATAAAAAGCATGAATTTTCATACCTGTGCCATATGAAGAACTCTAGCAGTATGCCCTGTAAGTTCAGTAATTTTCACCATGGATGGGTATTTCCATAAGGTTAACTGGTTCTGATTTGGCCCATGTGAACTCAATAACTCACGCTCATGTCTATTCCACAGCAATGAACAGACTTGGGAATGTGTGTCGACGGTATTCAGGCAGGCACCTGTTTGAGTGTTCCAAAACTTTATAGAACCGTCTGAACTCCCTCCACCAGATGCCAAAAGATTGTTCTGGAAAGGGCACCATGCCAAGGCCTTGACAGCCGCACAATGTTCATCTAATTGGTGGAAGTATTGAGAGGAAGGATTATGGGATGCCTTGCTCTTGTCCCAAATGTAGAGTAGATTGTCATTTCCCCCACTTGCAAGTTGTTGGCCAGAAGGAGACCATTTCAATCCACAAACCTCCTGGGTATGTCCTCTGTATGTTTGAACAATGTGGTCACGGATGCGAACATCATGATTGATTATAATCCCATCCAGCCCTCATGTGGTGAGAATAAGACCATTCCAAGCAAGTGCACCAACACGTTCATGATGACCTTTCAAGGCTCTTAGCTGCAATTGTATCATGTCAAATTTAGCGATTGCCATTATATTAGAATGAGAAAACCTTGGAAGAGATAAACAGGTTTTATTTACCCTTTTATTAGATTGCGAGTACCATAACTGTACAACAGAATTATTCAACCCAACGGCAATTTGCGTCCCATCGAGTGCCCAACTAATGCTGGTAACGGGACCCTTTTCTTCATCTGCATTCAGAAGCTCAGATATAGAGCTATCAGCAGCATGCCACAAGCATACAGTGTTGTTCAGGGCTATGGACAAAACATTGGTGGAACTCCAATCCAATAGATTCAAGTAATAATCATCCAGAAGGTCGGGCGCATCCAGCGTTCTATCTGCAGACTGCAATCAACATGGATAAGTTAAATTACTAGGTTAAATCACAATGGTCCTCACATAGACATATCCAGTGTACTAACAACAAAAACCTCAAATACTATGCCAGTGTACTAATAACAAAAACCTCAAATACTATGTAGTTTCTCTGGTGTCCGAAGAGTATATCAATGATTTAAAAAAAAGAAATGTGATCATGGCTTTGTTTGCAAAGGTGTACTTTTCCTGTACTCAAATGATTTCTAACATCATTCTGTTATAAAAAAAATTAAGAAATTGGAATGGGTATGGTAGCAATTTCAGCGTTACAAATGAAAAAGAAAAAAAATCTGTGTAACACATTCCTCCATATGGGATAATACTGCAACTGAAAATAGGATCAAGGGCTTTGATTCAATAACGAGTAAACATCAATGGTATTCAAGATTTGAGTATGGAATATCTAGTGAAATTGACTGTAAAAAAATATGAAATCCTGGCCTACCTGAGGAATATATCTGCGTGCTCTTCTAGAAATAGGGAGATTAGCCAGCACATTTTCTTGTGAAGCCTGGGAAACAGTCTATGATTTTCCATTGAAAGAAAGAATTCTGTAATTGTTGTCAACAGCACCGTCATTCTTCAATAAAGTGGCTGTCATCTCCTTCTTGTATGCTTTTCTGGAAGGGGAGGGGGAAGCGGAGAGGGCATGGGTATCGTCAATGTCCTTTTGCTTCTGCGTGATCATGAATCTAGCTACCTCCAAATCGATGGATCCTCTTGTCGGGATAAATCTGTCGCTCTGTGTTAGCAAAAACAATAAAACCAAATCCTGATTCACGCTTCCAACTGAACGTACCAAAAATGGGTATCCACTTAGAAATTGTTCGATGGTTAAGCAGGGAGGATGATAAACTGTTGCCCCCTAGCCACATTTCACTGTAATAAACCCAATTGGGGGAATGACATGTTTGCAGCATGTAACGCTGTGTTTATTCATTGAAGCACCCTGTTTCTGCAGAGGACGGAGACATCGCTTCCCCGTGGAAGGACTGCTGGAATTCATTGAACTGCAAGACGATTCCATTACTCCTACTCTAGCAAAATAACCAGACAAAACACAATGTATGAGGATGTCTTGTTCTGCAAATCGTTAAAAAACATGAGGATGTCTTGTTCTGCAAATAGTTAAAAAAAAAGCAGTAGTTTCAGATGAATTCCAAGAAGTCTGGTTAACGTCAGCGAGCGAGCCAAGTATCAGAAGCCCATGGTATCTCTTGGCGTTCTCCTTGCCCCAGAGCAAAGCTATATACACAATCAGACAAACCAGGATAATTGATGCTGGCAGGAGGATGAGAGCAACTTTGAATCGATAGTAGCTAGTTTTAGGCCAGTGGTCATATAGCCAAACTAGATGTGGCATCTTGTGTTTCTTCTTCCCAGGATTTGCATTATTTGCGCTTCACAAGCCAAAAATCTGTTGGGAAAAACTGTTTTTTCCAATAACATTTCTTCATGTTATTTGTGCCAGTGACATCCAGATACTCCTCGCGTAAAAAAGCTGCAAGAAAAAAGGCTTCACAACGCTGATTAGCGGCAGGGCGAGTGCTGTACGCTGCCAAACATAATATTTAATAATAATTTTCTAGGGTAATTATGGTAATATTCCTTTGGAAAAAACTGTTTTCTGTGTGGGATTTCTTCCACAAATTTCACGATGTCAATGTATGTTTTTATTAAAGATTTTTATTATTAATTTAGGTTTAATATTAAATTTATTGAAAATAATTTTTATATTAAAAAGATTGAATTAAGTTGGTATGGGAGTAAAATATAAAATTGTTTTTTATCATATTTTTTTTCAAGACGGAAGAAATTAAATAAAAGTGTAAGTTTGACCCATTAAATTATTAATTTTTTAAAAACATTTTTTTTTTTTTTTAAATAATTCATATTTGCTGATGACTATTCTCATTGCATATGAAAACTATAATTACGATACATTTGACTATTTTAAAAATAATATAAATAATATTTATTTAATTATAATTTATTAAAATCTTATATTAACATATAATATATCGTGGATATATATAAAGAGATAGGATGATGTTTAGGGTATGGGCAATAAGGTAAGGGTTTTGTGGTCTTGAGTTTGAGGTCATTGGTATGGAATGATTATTGTTACAAGTTTAAGCATAGCTTGAGAAAGGTTACCTCAATCATCTCTCTCTATCTCTCTCTAATCCAAATGAGAGCAAACACGTTAAGAAACATTTTAGGAGGACTTTCTAACAAGATTTATCTACCATGATTCTCGTATTTGGATTTTTTTTTATAATTTTATTGTGACAAGCTTTTTTGGAGGCTAGCCGTCATGGAAGAACACATTGTGGACTATGGGGTTGATAGCCCTTATCGAGTCCAAATATTTTGACCAGAGTCAAATTATGACTCCACAATTTTCCACTCTAAGTCTTGAGGGACACTTGCCAATCTCAAGTCTAATCTAGACGAGAATGTTAATAACCCTATTAATTCTAGGAAAAATACTGAGGTGGTGACCCCTTTGTTCTATACTGAGACGACATATCTCCAAATAGACCATGTAGTACATACATCATTTTTAAGCTTTGAATGCCTTTCTCTACTGCCCTAGGAAATTGAATATCTAGATCATTCGGAGTAGAATAGGAAGAAGTTCTCCTAAGAGGGCATTCAAAGAGTGGAATCCAAGCAATGGAGTAAAAGGTTCATTTGTGCTAAAACAACAAAGGTGAAAATGGTGTTAGGGTTAAATGTGTGGATTGAGGAGGTCTTAGACATCTTAGGAAAGACTATAGTGGAGCATTTTTATGGTAAGATTATTTGGCTAGAACCCCTTAAAATATGGATTGAGGATAATTGGGTTTCTTTGATGGATATGCTTTGGTGGCCCATGTTTTAACTAGAGGATGGGTGTATTTTCTTCTACATTTAGACTAAGTTAGGTGCAGATCACCTTTCAGGTAAAATTCAAAGTTGGGGGTCATTAGGTCTTGTGGTACAAAGATGAAGCATAGACTTTGACTCCTCGAGGGAAAATTGACCAATTTTCCACACAAACAATATGGAAGATTTTGTTGGGGCTCCCTCTAGTTTCTTGGTGAAAATAAATCTTGAGTTCAATAGGAAATAAGATCAACAAATTTATGGAGTTAGAGCCAAATTGGGACTCAAAAAATGATAGAATATGGGCATGGACTTAGGTTGAGGTGGACCTGCAAGATGGTATGTTGGAAGAAATAGAATTGGTATGTGGATGTAACACCCCCAAGATGATCCCTTGTATATGCTTCTAGATACTTTTATTAGGTAGGTGAACTAGGTTGTGTTGACCCTATGTGTCCACGTATATGCATGTGAATATTTGTTTTTCGAGTCCGTGTGCCTATGTTTATACGTCTTGAAGCTAGAATGCTTGTGTGATAAAGGCCAAAGAGATTTTATGTTAAAATGCTAGTGAGCCTAGCTATGAATGTATGTAATCACACCCATGTTATAAGAAAATACACCATGGCTGCAAAACACCAGAAGAAAAGAGTATTGTGGGGGGGGGGGGGACTCCATAGTAATAAAGGTGAGGGTGTGGAACTAAGACATGGTTCGTAGGCCATGAAAATAATATTATATTCCAAAAGTGACTTTATGGACATAACCAAAAGTATATAAAAAAGGCACGTATAAGCCTAAGTCATACCTTGATTTTCTATACTAAGTCCAAAAGTTAATGGACAAATAAGGCTACATGTCAGTTCCCATGTGGTGAGGGTGATCTCCTTAGTGACATTTGGAAAAAATACTTCATGCATATTTAAGTCATGTTTTCCATGATTGTGGGTTTCATTCCATAGTTTTGGTAATCATTCAACCATCATCCAAACAACCATTCTCCTTGGTACTTCTGATCCAGGGTGCATATTGGTGGCCACCCGCCTATTCCACTTGGACCCCCACCATTGTTTCTTTCAGTTTTTCAGTTTCCTTATTTGTAGCACAATTTACTATTTTTCGCAATTTTTTGGGTCCTAAACTTCCAGAGCCATTTTGTGGCCCTAAACGATGTTTTTGGGAAAACCGAGAGCAACATGGGCCATAGATGCAAGTTGCTCACTCAAAAGTTGGAGTCTTCGGATAGATATTTCTAACAAGGTATTGTGCATGTCAAACGAAGATTGTATGCTAAAGTTATGACCTGAGGAAGTTGATGTACCAATTTACCGAAACGAGGCCCAGAGTTTGGTGCTTCATCTCCTAGGGTTAGGTTTTTGGATGTTTAGGGTTTTCCATTGTTTCTCAATAATAAATAAGCATTCAAGACTCCTTGTAACACAGTTCAGAGGCATGTGGCTACCACATCTCTTCTCAGAGATAAGCTACTATCACCCGAGCTAGTTTATTTCCATTTCTGTTTGTAAGCATATTTCAGTATTTTACATTAATGAAATGAAGTATCATTTCTGCTACATCTCTGTATTTATGGTTATATATGTAATTTGTTGCATTCCTGTTTAAATCCAAATCAACTTCCCTAGTTTTACCGAGACTAGTTGAGATATGAGCTTAGATAT
Source organism: Pinus tabuliformis (assembly GCA_031772625.1). Taxonomy (NCBI): domain Eukaryota; kingdom Viridiplantae; phylum Streptophyta; class Pinopsida; order Pinales; family Pinaceae; genus Pinus; species Pinus tabuliformis. Next base: position 794,192,876 of record CM062804.1, read on the forward strand.
CCATTGAAGCTTATGACCTGTGTAAACTATTGGAAGTTACTCATTGGAATTATGAGGGAAATTCTCTTTCCTCATCTTGGGAAAGGATGGAGCTTGAAGGGGGAACTTGTTGGGTAAGTGTTGGGAATGGGATCCCTCAAGGACAGTGTTGGGGCTAAAAGCCCATATTTTGGGTCGAATTGTGTAATAGACTTGTAAAGACTCCACATTTTGTGGTTGCGGAGCGCGAAAGTGTCATGAGTCATAAAGGGTTATCCGCCCTTACTTTTGTAAAGTAAAGTTTGTTTTAAAAGATCTACCCATGGTTTGCGGGCCATGGGATTGTATAAAAAGAGCTAAGTAAGCGCTAAGTAGTTGAATAGTAGCTAAGCTAGTCATAGCTCTGAAGTAAGAAGTCTAAATCTCGGGTCGTAGCATAGGCATAGGCTCTACAGCTGAGTACACAGAGGCCTAGGGTAGAAGTCCGCAGCTGAGTGCACGAACCCCTGCAGTTGTGTGTTGCAGAGCGGATAAGTCTGTAATCATCTGAAGATATCAATAAAGAGAAGCTTTCTACTAATTTTAAGTCTTTGTTCCTGTTAATGCATCTTGACATGTTATATATGAATTTAATTTATAATGCTTATATGATGCGCGAATGTATGTAATTACGTTGGTTAAGTGAACGCAAGTAAGAACATTTATTTACGTGGTGCTAACTATGATTGTTTGATAAGATAAGTAAGACGCTTATACTAGTTTGGGAATTTGCATGGTACGCTGCCCTAGCTACGTGAAAGTACCTAAGCCATAGGTTAGGGTTACGCGAAGGTCAATTGTACCTTTTCGCGGAGGTACTAAAGGGCAGAATAGAGGGCTAGTCTGGCAAAGTGACCTGCGCGAAGGCAAGAATAGAAGGAATAAACCAACATCACAACCATCTCAGGGTGCGGAAACTTGGTTCCAGCATCCCCCCATACTGCTTCGGGTGAGACTTCGGTCCGCGCTCCGTGAGCTGATGCGGAGAGGGCCAGTAGTGTAGGGATTTGTTTGGCTAACTAACGTTGAACCCGGGTCAGGCCCCCACAAGCCAACAAATGGTTCTGTTGCCGGACCAAAATCTTCATAAGAGATGTGTGATGTCGTATCACTGGAATCCAACTAAGAAGGAGATCAGAGACTGGTTGGATAGGAAGATCCACGAATTCATAGCACAGGAGAACAGAAACCCGCGACTGACAAAGGAATAGTGGTTGGACAAGTACCTATATACAAAGATACACTAGATCTTTTTTTGTTCCTTTTCGGTTGAGCTATATGAGTGGATCGCGAAGCTAGTAGATAGCCAAGGAAGGTGAAGACTTGACGGTCCTATTGTTTGGACCCCAGAGCTAGTACAGAGATTGGAAGCATCTGAGGATAAGATTGCCCGCGCTGTCGATCATTGGCTCGATCGCGTCATAGGAGGATTTGTAACTGACTTCGCGTTCGACACCTTAATCAGCTATAACGAAGTGGAGTGACATTTTTTCAAAGGACCGCAAGGTAAGTACTTGAAATCTTTGAATACTTGGATTAAAATGTTATTGTGCGAAAAGCGGGTTATGAAACTACCTTGATGTTCAAGGCTACGTGAAGCGAAATAACTTACAGGAACAAAGGGAGAAAGGATCTTGAATATAGTCCATTAATTTGTGATGAAGAGGGAGTAGCACAAGCTTCTCCGTGAAGTGCTATTCAGTTAATAAGAAAAGGATTCTCGTGACTGCCACCTCCACCCAGTACACCACCCCCAACTTCACCACCATTGCCTGGGAATTCACCCGTACCACCTCCACCTCCACCACAGTTTAGTATGGCAAATTCAGTAAAGCTTCCTTTATTCAAAGGCTTGGGAAATGAGGACCCGAACCAGTTTTGGTTCGTCATGAAAGTTGTATGGGAAGCTCAAGGCGTTACAAATGATCACATGAAGAAGGCAACGCTGGTTAGTTCTTTGTAGGATTGCGCGCTAACCTGGTACATCAAGTACTCTAAGATAACCCAAATGCTGTAGTGGCAGACATCTAGACCGCGCTGAAAAAAGAATTCCGTAGGCCTAAATCTGAGGCACAATCGAGTGTGGAGTTCAAGGAAATCGCGATGCAACTAGGCGAGACCCCTTGGGAACTAGATTAGAGGTTGAAGCGTAAAATTCAGGAAGCTAATATGAACCTAACAGACGGACAGCACTGTGAATGGTTCATGGCTTCTCTCCTACCACACCTAAGGGTTGCACTGTCACAACAGAAGATAACAACTCAGGCAGAGGCCTTGGATATTGCAATGAGACTACATGAAACACCGATGTAAGATCTGAATCTAGGGGTTCAGTAGATCCATGTGCAGTTGAAATTTTTTTGCCTTGAGATGAAAAGTTTGAAGCAGGATAGAACAATCCGACCAGAGGTGCACGAAGACATATGGTGCCTAAAATGTAAGGGTCAAGGGCATGACAAAGACCATTTCTCAATCTTTGCGAACTATATTGCAAGAGGAGGACCGGTGCCTTTGAGGCCAGAAGCTCAGGCAGGACCAAGCGCAGGGCCTGCATTGTGGTGCACTATATGTCAAGTAGCAGGAAAACATGCCACGGATAACTGTCATTTGCTTCAAAAGTTTGTACTGACTCCATAACAATTTTTCTACAACTTTTGTAGGTTAGTAGGGCATGATGAGCGTAATTGCAGAAGCTATGAACTAATGATGGATAGAACTCCCGCCTATAGGGTTCAGTTAAAAACGTGGCCCCTGACCAGAGCACGGGGATGGCGTGGATAGGATTTCAAGGGTGCGGACGAGGCCGAGGCGAAGGAGGACCTGGTAGAGGTCGGGGATAGTTGATCTGCTACAATTGCGGAGGACCAAGACACTATGCCTGCGATTGCACTAACCCTACGTGTCCGTCGTGCAAGTATTGCACTCTGTTTGATCATGAAACAAAAGACTATTCAATGCTGATAACAAGGATACATGACAAAGGGGCGCTACCACCCCAGCTAACTTAGAACCTGTAAATGATGAGGTTTGAGCCACGCGAAGAGGAACCGAACGTAAACATAGTGCTCCGAAGTGGAATCACAACAGGAGATGATAAGGGGAAACAACTCGAGGACAATACATGGGTTCATAAAGCTCCGACGAAGGAGACTAATTTCGATTTGGAGCGTGCACATGAAACATTCATGGAGGCGAAGAAGAGCTTCGCTGAGGCCTCCACCTCAGGGAGCAAGGATAAGCCTGATCAGAAGATGGACCCTTCTATGCTTACAACCTTCCTGGAGACCTGCATGAAATTACTACATGATAGAAAGGCTGTGAAGGGGCTACAGGAGCTTATAAACAGATGCGCCGAAAACACTCCGGGTGAGCCACATGTAGTACGAAATATAGGTAAGCATAAAAAAAGGATGGGAGAGGAGATGAGGTTGACCACATAGATAGGAGAGTATGAAATGGATCAGGTTATTTTGGACGTGGGGTCAGATGCGAACGTCCTACTGAAGTAGACTTGGGAATGGATGAGGAGACCCGCGCTACACTAGTCTCTGATTCAACTAAGGATGGCGAATCAACAGAAGATCATCCCCATGGGGCGGCTGCAAGGGGTGATTGTAGATATTGAAGGTGCGAGCTCACTGGCTGACTTTGAAGTAAGAGAAATTGTGGATGACAACAACCCCTATCCTGCGCTCTTTGGAATTGATTGGGCTATTGATATGAATGGGGTAATCAACCTAAAGAAGCGAAAGATGATATTTGAGAAGAAATCACTCTGCGTGATGGTACCCCTAGATCCTGCTGAGGGATCACACTATACTGAACCAGTCTACGATTATGAGAGTGATGACGATCTGGACTATATCTATAACATAACGGTGCGAGACCAAGATTGGGTGAATCCAACAGGGGATGGACGAATTATATGGGATCACGAGAGTTCATGCACCTCAAACTCTGATGAAGAATTAGAGCGCTGGCAGAATCAGTTACATGAGGTAACTACAATGAGTTGTAACATGATGACCTGGTCACTGCGCTGTGTTTCATCAGAGGTAAGAAATCTACCCACTTATGATGGCATGAATGATGTAGATATATTTTTGGATGCATTTGAAAGGGAGGTACCAGAAAAGTAGCGCGTCCAGGTGTTGGACTGGGCACTGTGCACTACGCCCGCAATATGGTGGGGTATGCACAAGGGAAGCTTTGATGACTGGCGTGAATGTAGGAGGATGATGAGGACATGCTTTGGGAGGACGAAGGTGCGAATAACAGACAAATATGATGGGCAGGATGATCCGCACATGCACTTGGCCAAATGGGCTCAGGCTTATGGAGAGAAGCCCCAACCTGAATGGGTGCACTTGTTCTGTCACACCCTGGATGTCGTCCTGATGAACTGGTACGTAGAAATAGAGCTCCGCCATGGTACAAGTGAATGGGATATTCTGCGCGAAGGATTCATAATGACATTCAGCTTTGAAGACGAGTTTGAATGTATTGATGAGGCGCTACAAGAGGTGAAAGCAACAATCTTTAGGATACCGCAGGGTCTTTTGGACCTGATTCAGCCTGAGTGGGCTACTCAGCTGAGTCATGTTAGAAAATTATATATTACAGAGCAATGGATATTATAGAAATATAAACACAAAAAACACATAAAACAAGAGAGACACAGATATATGTGGTTCACATCGTTTGGGCTACGTCCACGGAGAAACAGCCAGTCCTTCTTTTATTATATTATCCAACAAACTGAAGAGATACAACCTACAACAGATCCACTGTAACTCCATCTTCACTCTCAATCTCCTCTCTTTTCCTCACTCAGAATACATATATCCATAGACGCAATACAATTCCCTCATATATAGCGAGGGGTTTCCTTCTAGGGCAAAAAACCCTAAACTAAACATAACTTCTACTGTCAGATCATTCGCCTAATGAACGACCCTGATTGACTAGAAATTACCATATTTTTACAAGGCAATTTTACATCTGTTTTTAGCTTCCGGGGCGTTGCCCCTGATCACCCCCGCACCCCCCCACGTGGAGTGGTGTATAATCTTCCTGGGGTATACATCCAGCTGAAACCTTTGAATACAGAAGATAATCAGGCTCCACACCCAACAAGTCACACGCTAGAATGTTATAACGTAATCGTTGAAGAAGAGGATGAGGATCTATGATATATTAACATCCCTGAAACAAAAGGTCACCGCAAGGTTGAAGGATCGCAGGTTGAGAATCCTGATATAACCACGCCCCTAAAAACGAAACAGGTAAACATTGGTACAGAGGCAAAGCCCAAATTTGCAAATATTGGAGATTACTGGGACGATGCAACAGTGGATAAGGTCGCTGAATTGCTCCACGAATACTAGGATTTGTTCCCTACCAAGTTTATAGATCTAAAAGGGATAATCAGGGACCTAGGTGCTATGAAGATCACGTTGAAGCGCGACGCGAAGCAAGTTAAGCAAAGACCTTACCGTCTCAATCCAAAGTATAAGGAGAAGGTCCGCTTAGAGCTAGACAAGATGCTCATGGCAGGCATCATTGAGCCTATGGAAGAATCTGACTGGGTAAGCCCAATGGTGTTACATGCGAAGAAGCAGAAAGATGAAATAAGAATATGGATCCTTTCCCGACTCCGTGCATTGATGAAGTGTTGGACAATGTAGGTGGCCTGGAAGCATATTCCTTCACTAATGGGTTATCGAGGTACCACCAGATCAAGATTGCGATGGAGGATAGGACCAAGACGATCTTTGCGACTTAGTAGGGGTGTTTTCAGTACACTGTAATGCCATTTGGATTGAAGAATTCATCTACGTTTTTCTCGCGCATAGTCATTACTGTGTTCAAGGAGTTTATTCATAAGTTCCTAGAAGTATACTTTGATGATTGGACTATGTTTGGGCTGGTGAAACGCCATGTAGAAAGCTTGCGCCTGATGCTAGATACCTGTCAAAGATACTAGATCACGCTCAATCTAAAGAAATGCATGTTCTATGTTCCTTTTGGGACCCTGCTAGGTCATGTGGTTTGCAGGCAGGGATTGAAGGTAGATCCCGCGAAGATCACGGTGATACTAAATTCGGAAGCGACGAGGAGTGTGAAATAGTTGCGCGCTACCCTAGGACATACAGGATATTACAGAAAGTTTATGAAAGGCTATGCCTAAATCACCGCGCCTATGGAGAAATTGTTAAAGAAGGATGTCACATTCTGCTGGAACGAGGACTGTAAGAAAAGCTTGGATGTATTAAAAGAAAATATGGTCACCGCACTGATTCTAGTCTTCTCAGATTGGAAGAAGGAGTTTCATGTACATGTCAACACGTCATGTATAGCACTGGGAGTAGTACTGACACAGGTTGGTAGAGGAGACTTGAACCATCCTATCGCATTTGCAAGCAAAAGGTTATCCAAGGTGGAGAAGAACTATTCCACCATCAAGCGCGAAGGGTTAGCTATGGTAGATGTGCTCCAAAAGTTTAGACACTACTTGTTGGGAGGCCATTTTAAGATGTATATGGACCTCTCCACGCTGAAGTACTTGGTCAATAAGCCTGTGTTGAGGGGGAGAATCTGCAGGTGTTTGTTATTGTTCCAGGAATATGATTTTGAAGTTATTGTGAAGCCTGGACGATTGAACGCGGGACCAGACCATCTGTCGCGCATCGAAACAGGGGAAGAGCCCACTAATTTGGAAGAAGGATTGCCTGACGTGCAACGATTTTCAATGTGCATCACAAATGGTCATTTTGAGGATATAATACACTTCCTGATGACAGGAACTGCCCCAGAGGGATACACCGTCCAAGAGGAGTTAGTGGTGTGTGCGGCAGATTTTTCTGTCATTACTAGGCATCTGTACAAAATGGGGTCTGATGAGATATTGCGACGATATGCACCTGAGTTTGAAAGAAGAACCATCCTCGCGGACGCTCATGGGGACGCCGCAAGAGGGAATTATGTAGGGAGAGCAATCACACAGAAAATTCTACGCACAGGGTTGTGGTGGCCAACCCTCCATCAGGATTCAAAAGCTTACTGTAGGCCATCGCGTAAGGATGAGATGCCTCTGAATCCACATATGACGTTACAACCCTTTGAGAAATGGGCAATAGATTTTGTGGGACCTATTCATCCCCAAGGAAATATGGGAGCGAGGTACATTATCCCCGCGACAGAGTATTTGACTCGTTGGGCAGAGGCACAGCCTGTGAAGGATTGGACATGCACGACTACTGCGAAGTTCCTCTTTGAGTGTGTATTGACGTGATTTGGTTGTCCAAAGATTTTGATAAGTGATCGCGGTACACACTTTTTGAATGAGACGATCAGTGCGCTAAAAGAGGAATTTCAGGTATATCACCAGAAGAGCACACCTTATCACCCGCAAGCTAATGGGATGGTGGAAGCATTCAATAAAGTGTTAGAGAATGCGCTGACCAAGGTTTACAATGCCCAGTGAAGTGATTGGGACCTACACATACCTGTAGTACTATGGGCCTATCAGACAACATGTAAAAAGTTGACTGGACAAACACCCTTTCGGCTTGTCTATGGTATTGAAGCAGTAATGCCCATGGAATACATCGTGCCTAGTCTGCACATAGCGGCACTCATGGGTACGATGGATAGCGGAGCCCTAGAGGAGAGGCTCGCACAGCTAGATGAACTTGAGGAAGAGAGATTTCTAACTGGATTTCATGAATAGGTTCAAAAGCAGCACGAAAAAGAATGGCATGATCGACACATTAATTTGCGCACCTTTAAGGTAAATGATTTGGTTTTGTTATACGATAGTAAGTTTGATAAATTTGCAGGGAAGTTTAGGATGCACTAGTTAGGGCCCTATGTCATTAAGGAGATTAGCGATGGAGGAGCGGATCAGTTGGTCAAATTGAATGGAGATCCCTTCCCAAGAAAGGTGAATGGCAGTTGCTTGAAGCCATACATCAGTAGTTCGGCCATGTGACTAGATAAAGGTAGCACGTGTCCAGGCAGCTGAAAGGAGGTGTGGGACTATAAACTACACTGCCCGGGTTCGGGAGCTGTGCGATTGGAGGATTGTGTGAAGCAAGGAAGTGTCACAGGGTTCACAGTAGTGCAAAGGGAGTTGCGCTACCAAGGGAGAAATCGCACAGGTCAGTTGGAAAGTGACCGTTAAAGTCACTGTTCATGATTTGATAGTAGAAATGCGGCCAAATTTAGCGGGCAACCAGCATTTAAGACGAAATCTATGGCTCAGATCTTTGAAAATCTGCTGCCAAGCTGACATTAATGAACCAAATCTGGGGGGAACAGTTGGATTTGAATTCAAAATGCCCTATAAATTACAAGTGGTTGTCCAACAAAAAACACTTGGCATTTTGAGAATTGAGTTGTTGAGATCTCAGGCACACATGAACCGAGAATTCTTCGAGGCTATGAAAGTGACTCCAACATTTGCAAACTTACCAAAGACGTCACGAGCATGGTTGGAAAGAATTATGTCGACACCCATACAAGCCATAGATACTGAAGTAGAGGAGTCGGTGCTAGAAGTTGAGATGGAGGCAGAAGTAACTGCTCCAGAGGTTGCTGAGGTATTAGCCAAAGTCCCTAAATCACCGAGATCAAAGCCCACCCCAACCAAGGAGATTGTGAAGGACAAAAAGGGCAAGAAGCTTGCAATACCTGTGCGCGCATCACCAAGGAGAAACCCACCAAAGCCCACCACATAGGAGAAGGAAAAAGCCATAAATTTGGAGCAGGAAGTGGAAGAAATCGAAGACATCCCGATGGATGATGAGGATGTGGGAGTTGAAGTGGAGGAGGTTGAAGCCTAGGGTGTTGACCCTATCACTCGGTTGCCTGAGTATGTCCCTCCGTGCAAGGGCAAGACCAAGGTTCCGAAAGACATTGATGAGAGAAAGACCCCCTTGCAAATCCCTCTGTTGTCGGATGAGATCATTTTCAAAGGACCGCGCTTGGGGCGGTTTCCTCTATTGAAACTTGAGGACTGGGACATGGCAGATCACAAGAAGTTCCCACACCTGGCGACCGAGTAGCTGATGCACCACATCATTAATACAAACACTGGAATGACCACATTGGAGCCGCGGAGGTGGCTCAAAGGAGTAGACAAGGCAGGGTTGCTCAACCTGCTTTGGGTGTTGCACTACAACCGCACTTGATTACAGTATTGGTCATCAAGCAACAGCTTTTCTTGGTGCATGATGGGTGCCTGTGGCTGGAGGAGCCAATACCCATCAAAGAAAGGTTGATCCACTAGATCACATGATTGCCTTATATAGGAGAGAATCCGACCATGATATTTGGCGGAAAAGGTGGTGAAAAAGCCCTCGCGGAATCCATGAAAGAAAAGTTTAAGCTAGTGAAGAAGCTGTGCGGATATGCCATATCCAACATCTACGACCCTGCTGTAAAGGTAGCTACGCATATTTTAGTAGGGAAAGTGATGAGGAAGTGTTTCGCTGATGAGGTGTTTGTGCCTGTTGTCACGCTAGCAGCCCAGTGTACTGAAGGAGTCCAGTTCAACTAGTCGAACTACCTTCGCGGAAAGTTCCTAGCAAACTTCTGCGAAATTCAGGAGCTCAGCAAGATGTTCCACTACGCATGGCTTTTACTGTCAATTTTTTTGGTAGTGTGGGAGCTGCTAGAGGACAATGAATTCCCTTCGATCACACCAGACCTACCAGAAGTATCGAAGTACACTTTGCTATGGGCAACCAAGGACGCGCAACGAATCAAGGACAACAAGATCTTCTAGATCTTGATAGAAATGAACATCCACATGGCCATCAATCGCAAGCCGCGATTGTCTCCTATGGTGTATGCCAACCTATAGGGCTACGCAAAATTTAAAGCTGATTTTCATCATGTATCCATTAGGGTGTGGAAGGACCCTGTGCAGAAATGGTACGACTTGCCTTACCTAGCAACAGATGATTCCATTGATGCAGTACTTGATCAATGGACGATAGAGTGGTGTGCTACAACAGACTTGGCGATGGAAGGAAGCAAGTCCGCCGCACAAAAAAATAAGGAGGAGGCCAAGCTAAAGATGACTCAGCTAGTCGAAAGGAGAAAGAAGGAGGTCGCTAATAAGGCCCAAGTGGAGCACAAGGCTGCAAAATAGACAGAAAAGTAGATAGGTGGGACAGAGTGAGGCTCTGACAAAGGCACGCGGTCGCCATCACCTGAGACAGAGGAGGAGACAGACAAGCAGCACGGCGCAAACCCACAGGAGATGTCCGCCCGCATCAAGCGCCAAAGGGAGCAAGAGAAAGGAGGGTCCAGGAAGAAATCAAAGGCTACCAAAACATCATCGGAACCTATCATAGTAACAAAGGGTGATCTACATGACATCAGTGACACGGTGCGGGATGTCACCGCGGAGGCCCTCCAACAGTTTAAGCAACAGCAACAGATAATCTTTGGGGCTATCTAGATAGGTTTACATGAACTACAGACTTGTGTGTCTTAGGCTGGCACGGTGTCCACCAGCCTTGCTATTGGCACTTCAAAGGCTATCAAGATGCTACACCTGAAGGCCTCCAGTGCGATAGTGTTGCCTGATGGAGCAATTACCAAAGAGAACAAAGCTAACAGACCCATTGTCAGCACCCTAAAGGGAGTAGGCTTGAATTTGGCAGTGCTCTCGGGTGAAGCACTCCACCTCTTGCAGGATGGAGTAATTGCAGAACTGAGGGCTCATGAGCACCGCGCCCTCCAGGTTATCAGTGAGCAATGGATCAACAACGAGCAGATGGCACTAGAAAAAGACTCTGCCATCGCCGTTGTGACCGAGGTGACCAATCAGAACAAGCGCATTGTGCAGGTCGTCGAGGAGGCATGCCGAATGGTCGCAGAGTTGGCCATTTCTGAGGAGGAGCTAGCCGAGGTGCGCATCCGCAAGCTAGATACAGGGGTGCACAATACTCATATTGAGATGGAGAAGGTTCAGCTGGAATTGAAACTGCAAATCACGGAATTACAGTTGAAGGCCCAGCCTTCAACTCCACCAGAACTAAAGGAGCAGCGGGCGACCGCTATCACAGAAGCAATAGTGGTGGTGGACAGTGTAGTAGCAGACTGCACACAACCTTTTGAGTAGTCGTTTGAGGTCCTGACAAGCTTGCAGGAGGACCCCAATGTACAGCAACTAGAGACGGAAGCGCGCGAGCTACAACAACGCTATGATGAGGTCAAGGGCACAACATGAACTGTCACACTGACACAAAGACTAGCAAAATTACAAGAGGCCAAGCAACTGAAAGAACAAGTGGATGCAGCATTGCACAAGGAAGCAATGTTGAAGGCAAGGCTGAAGCCTTGGCTGGATGAATCTTACACGGTGACGGGCTCTATTGAAGGAAATCTTGCGACTCTGCAAGCAACACAGCAAAATATTTAGGCCAACAGTTCAGGAGCAGTGACCGAGCAGATGGTTGAAGACGCAAAGTAGGTGGTCGCACAGTGCACGAATGAGGTTGTGGTCATACGAGTTAAGTTGGATGGGATTCACGAAAAGATCTTCGTGCCTATCGAGTGACTCGAGGGCGAGTCACAATGTTTTTGTTGGGGGCCTCTTGGGAACGGGATCCCCCAAGGATAGTTTTGGGGCTAAAAGCCCATATTTTGGGTTGAATTTTGTATTAAACTTGTAAATACTTCACATTTTGTGGTTGCAGAGTGTGAAGATGTCATGAGTCATAAAGGGTTGTCCGCTCTTATTTTAATAAAATAAATTCGGCTATAAAAGATCTACCCATGGTCCACAGACCATGGGATTGTATAAAAAGAGCTAAGTAAGTAAGCTCTAAGTAGTTTAATAGCTGCTAATCTAGTCATAGCTCTGAAGTAAGAAGTCTAAATCTCGAGTTGTAGTGTAGGTAGAGGCTCTACAGCTGATTGCGCAGAGGCCTAGGATAGAAGTCTGCAACTGAGTGCACGGACCCCTGCAACTGTGTGCGCAGGGCGGATAGAGTCTGTAATCATCTAAAGATATCAATAAAGAGAAGATTTCTACTAATTCCGAGTCTTTGTTCCTGTTACATGTTATGTATGAATTTCATTTATAATGCTTATATGATGTGCGAATGTATGTAATTACATTGGTTAAGTGAACGCAAGTAAGAACATATGTTTACGCGGTGCTAACTATGATTGTTTGATAAGATAAGTAAGACGCTTAGAATAGTTTGGGAATTTGCACGGTATGTTGCCCTAGCTGCACAAAAGTACCTGAGCCGCAGGTTAAGGCTGCACAAAGGTCAACCGTACCTTTTTGCGAAGGTAAGGGGTTTGGCAAAGTGACTTGGGAGAAGGCAGGAATAGAAGGAATAAAACAACATCACAACCATCTCAGCGTGCAGAAACTTGGTTCTAGCATCCCCCCATACTGCTTTGGGTGAGACTTCGGTCCGCACTCCGTGGGCTGATGCCGAAAGGGCCAGTAGTGTAGGGATTTGTTTAGCTAACTAACGTTGAACTCGGGTCAGGCCCCCACAAGCCAACAGTAAGACTTCCTAGTGTGAGGCCTGGGGGGTTCCTAGAAGATCCTTGAGGGTAGATGGAACTCCTAGAGTTACAGTTCTTTGAGACTTCCCTGATGGACTATGTTAGAACCCCAAAAAGTGTAATGGCATAGCCTAAAGAATTACAGTGATAGATAAGTGGGTGCCTTACCTTGGGTAGTTTAAGCTAGGGGATGTAGGGATGTAGTTAGGGAGGTTGTTGGAGTTGGTACTTGGCATAGTTCTTGTTTGGTACAAACTATGTGTCCATTGTTGGCTCTAGGTGAGATTTTTTCCTTTGGTAATCATAGCCCAACTCGGAGGTGGCCCACTACTAAAAGATTTACAACAATGTGGTCTATGGTTAGGTGGAATATCTGAGGTTTTTAGCCACTTAGTTGATATTTACAAAGACAAGTTTTCATGTGTCCTATGTGATATTTAATTGGTGTAATTATCTTATTAATTCTTGTTGTTAATGTGTTCCTAAGTCATTTGCATGATATTTCATATTGTTATACTTGCACATTTATATCATTTATGGGGCATTATTACCTACATCTGTGGGGCATTATTACCTACATCATTTATATTTATGTAGTTGATAGATAATGTATCAAGTATGCAGCTGAAAATAGTTTGATGGTTGGAGGAATCCACATTTATCATTGACAAGTAGTCATTGGGAAGTAGATCCCTTAGTACAATCAATGACAAGTCAACCATATATTTAATTAGTTGACTCAATTGATAATTCATAAGTGTTTGATGAGTGATGAATTCTCATGTCTGGTCGACTAGATAGTTATCCTCGTCATTCATTAGGTTAAGACAACTTTTGGAGACAAATACTAGAGGGGAGAATTAGTATCATAATGCAAATATGCAGATAACATTGTTAATTGAGGTGCCTTATGTAGCCGATGGTGGATAGAAGGTTTTAGGTGTACCATAAAGTGATAGAAAAGTGTCAATTTTAGCATTGAGCCTGCATCAACTAGAGAAAAAGCACAAAGGAAATTCTTAGAATCATATTTGGTTGAAAATGTGTAGAAGCCTAAAATTAGCCAAGTTTTAGATTACCAAGACGACCATAGAGAGTTGGAGGAAAAATATGGTCAACTATATCAACTACCTAGTCAATTTGTGCATTATAGTGATTGAATAGCATTATGGTGGTAACTGTTAGCCCTGAGATGCAGTGCTGACTTTTTGAAGGATGAAGGAAAGGCTCAGCCTGCTTCGCTGTTCTTAAAAGGGTCCCACATGGGCCATCATTCCCCTTCTTCTTTTACCCCGCTCACACTTTACCCGTCCCATTTCCTAAATTAACCTTCATACCCCGATAAAACCCTCTTTAATCTTAGCCCCAAGTGAATTAGCCAAAAACCCCCATAAAACCTTACCCATTTGCCATACGCGCCGTCAACATAGTTCCCGAGGGCGCCTTGTCATTCCACCTCCCTCCGTCGTTGATCTTTTCCCGCTGATCCAACAGCCCACATTCCTCCCGGTCAATGAATCATGCCCAATCATTCTCCATCGTTAGATCAACCCCGCCAGATCTAACGGTCAGTGCCCATATCGCACGGACAACAAGCGCGAAAAGTACCCACCCAATGAGGGTGGTTTTTCTCTTTCCTCGCCGCTACGTGTCATCCATTGAATGGCATCAGGCGAGTTCTGACAGTTTCCGCTTACCGCCCGATAAGAGTTTTTTCCACTTAAACTAAACCACCCTGCGTGTTACCACTCGTGCATCTTCGCCGCCCGATAATCGTCGGATCTGCCGACCGAAAGATCCAACAGCCCAAACATGTTCCACTCTGTTACACTAAAAAATGTCACCATGGCTGTTTACAGTTAGTATGGCTCTATCAACAGTCATGCTATCCTCCTGGGCAAGTCTTATGCCTCTGCTCTCCATGTCAAACTCCAAAAAGAGAGAAAGTCTTTATAAATGTATTTATCTCTGGGTACGCAGGTTCTCTCAACCTTACCTGCGGGTACGCACCCAATGTTCACAAAAGCTGCGTCCTTGGACGCTCTATATGTAAAGGGGCAGGTGCGTCCCCCTGTAAAGGTCAAAATGCACAAGTTTCATCTTTAAAAAGTTACTTGTGGTCATTTCTAGAGCATTCTAGAAGGTTGTTCGACGTGTATTGAGCGCCTCCAGATGGTTCATGTACCCCTACCAAAGAGGAACTTATCCCATCAATGAGGGAGCTATCCCATCCAAAGAGGGGATTATCCCATTGATGGTGGACCTGATTAACTTCCTCTTGAGCACTATAAATACAGGCATTGGGCCAGAAGGAGGAGAGGTTGGAAGCTAAACATTTCTAAGGGTAGATGCTGCAGGAATTAGGACTCCCATTTAGAAGCTTGTGAGGAGAGATTGCCATCTTTGCTTGTTCTATTTGGAAGTGGGCGAGCTTTGTCAAAGTAAAGGAGAACTCTTGATGGACCCTGGGAGGGACTTGCACAACACCAAGGCTCAGGTTGTATTTGTTCCTTTTGTTACCTATTAATGCAAATGAGTCCATTCTTCTCAATAACTTGTTATTTATGAGTTGTTTCATGTACTCCTTGGTCTATGTGTTAAATATGTTTTATTCTATGAGATTATCAAGTGCTATTTAATCGTTTGATTGTTAGTGGATGCAGGTTTCAAAGTGAAGGAGGAGCTCATCCGGATCAGCGGAGCTGGACTGCTACAACAGCGTTGGACTACAGGTAGGATCTAAACACTTGATTTCTTATATAGTAAATGCATGTTTAGAAAAGGATTGTTCTTGTTTGTCTTGTTTGTCACTAGAGAGTCTTAGGCTCCTAGGGAGGTTGGTTGTGTCCGCACAATCGACTCTTTCCGCCTGACAAATTGGCGACTCCGCTGGGGACTCCATTGATGTGAAAGTCTTTTCCTTTGTATGCAACTTTGATCTGAGAAAAGTCATTTATTTTCTGGTTTTTGGCTCTGTGACTTTGTTTTTGGGTGGGTTAGCTTAGGGTTAGATTCAATTTAGTTTTTCTTGAATTTTCCAGTAGGACGCACCCTCTGAGTATTACACAGTGCGTCCTGGCACGCACTGTCGTTGTGTGCACAGAGCGGGCTCGCACCTGGCTTAACCAGTTGCCTGCGTCCCCTGCTAAAATTTAAGAAAATTCCATTTTTTGCATTTTTTCTCTTAGATTTTGCTTTTTCTTAGTTTTTACTGCCCAGATCCATTAGTCTCTTGTCAAAGATCTTCACCTGAACTTGTTTCGATAGCATTGAGTGTTTTAGTGGATTTCATAGAAGTTTAAGCCCTAGGGTTTGATTTTTGAGTAGGTCTTGTAGTGACTTTGGCGGTAGAAGTTGTCAAGCCTTAGATCTCTCTGGTTTTGTCAGCATTCTTAGAAGTCAGACCTGTCATAAAGTCTACCTGTGAGAGCAACTTACCTTTGAGTTGTCTCTTTGGAAAATTTCGAAGTGCTTGTTGATTGAGTATTGAATTCCATTTTACAAAAAGAACAAAAAGATTTGAGTTTTGTTTTGACTGGTCTTTTGATTCTGCATTAGATGGTCCTTGACTTGATTGTGGTCAAGTAAAACAACCTAGAATCATCTTTGTAGGCTCTTGCCTCGTTAGGTTTGCTTAGTGTAAATTTCTTTTTGATTTGCTTGTGAGTCAAGTTTTCATAGATTTTATAGCTTTTGAGATTGATTTTCGTTAAAATAGATTTATATGCTTTATTAAATAAGAGAAAATACAAAAACATCTCCTTTGAAAAGTTTTGTTTTAAGTAGCTTTGAGGCATTTTGAAAGAAAAAGAGTTTTTCGTGCACGTAAGGAGTGGTCATGTTTGTATGCTTCAAAAGATAAAGAGAATTGTTTCTTTGATTGTCTTTACTAAGAAAGTTGTTTTCTATAAAATTTGCATTTCTCAACTCTCTTAGTTAGGAACTTCATTGAAAGAAAAAATAGCGTAAATCATCTTAGGTGCATCTTTGTAGTGGTTTGAGTCGAGTCTACACACCATTGGTTTCACTTCCGCTACCTTTTGTCTTTAAGAAAAACCATAAAATTAACGCTTAAAGTAAAATCAACGTAGTAACTTTTATTTACTAGGGCTCTGAAACACCAATTTAGATCAGGCTAGTGTCTTGGAGTAGGTGAGTAATTAACTCTCCAAGACAACAAAACCAAACAAGTAGCTTATCTTGTGATAGAATAAATCCAATTGTCTCATTTGTACTCTGGGAAAGCTCCTCTTAAAGGAGAAGCACGAGCTCGTGTCCGAACCAGTGAGGGGATCAATCCCCCCTCGTTGGGAACGATGCCAGACACGCACGTATTACAAACGGTAAACCTCGGATTAACCATTGTCGAGGAGCCAGGGGTCACTTGTCGGTAAACCTTGGATTATTGTCAAGGAACCGGCAAGGGGATTGAGCTTGATACTCTGCCCTTGCGTGCTGTCGGAGTGTAGACTGTTCCCCCAGGTGCATTTGTTGCGGTTGGTAACCTTAGTGACCATTATCTTTAGGATTCTACCGAGGTGACGGTGGAGGGAAGATCCCACTGTACCTGGAGCAGACGTCGGCTAGACTCACTTGGATTTTCCGGGGGGTTCACTTCACTCGAGACGGTTAAAGTGGAGGAACTTGTGCCGGTCTATTCATTAAGCAGGTTGCCGGGGTAACTGTTCCACCCGCCACTTCTGTACTGAATCCGGCGATGTTGGGTTTCATCTCCAACTAGCGTTTTCGGTCTGGAAGGCTACTGTTTGTGCTTGGTTTGATGCCCTAGATTCTTTAGGCGTGTGATTCAAATTTGTTTGGTTCTTTAGAGACTTTAGGTGGTTTGATTTGAAATTTTATTTTGTTTTCGTGTGTAGTAGTTAAAAGTTTTAGCTGTGGCGGAATTACCGAGACAGTCCCGTAGACTTCGGGGCCAGTCTCCTGAAGTTGTTTCTGTGGTCGAATTGTTGAGAAGATCCCGTAGACTTCGGGGTGAACCTCCTCGAGACGACCCCAGTAATTTAGAAGGTTTAAAGGTCCTTGTAACTCCTCCTAGTGGCAGTAGAGTAGGTTCACCTGAAGAAGGAGAATCTTCCTTGGTAGTCCATTCAGATTACCAAGGTTTAGAGACAGGTTATAATCCCGAAGCTGTTACAGTTTCTGAACTTGTTGGTAGTTTTTCGTCTGCTAGTGATACAGGCGAAGAACCTGAAATATCTGAACCTGTTACTCCGACTTCTAGTGTTCCAGATTCACCAAGAATAGAACGAGTTATCACCAAAAATCTTCCTACTGGTCTGATTGCTATTGAAGAACTTGCTCCAGAGGAAGAAATAGGCGTCTCTAACCTTGAAGATCAACTTACTATTGATCTAAGGGAGCGTGAATCTATCTTTTACAGTCCTCCTAGAAGTACTACTTGGTACCTTTCGTTAACCAATTATTTAGACAACTCAGGGGTAGGTTTTTCTACACCTCGTACTCCTTTTCCACCTGGAGGTATTTATGCTCCTGTAAATATGTCTGGTCAGTCGTCCGTGTTTACTCAAAGTCCTGAATCTTTCTTACACGGCGGTCCTTCTGTTCCCACCGGGTATCAATCACTTTCTGGTACCTTTGCGGGGGCATCTCCTCAACCCATTGATCATGGGTTATTTGCTGGAAACAATGGTAATATACCATTGGGTGTAGGAGACATTTACATGATGTCAGGTTCAGTTCCCGTTTCCCAACCTCAAGGTGGCCAATTACCGCCTGGGGTGCAACCTCAGTTAACGCCTGGGGGGCAACCTCAAGGTACACAAATCGTGTCTGGGGGACAACCTCAAGGTCAGTATGTACCTATGGTGCAATACATGCCTCAAGGTCAACCCCAGCCTCAATATGTACCCCAGGGTCAACCTCAGTATCAATATCAACCTCAAGGATGGCAACCTCAAGGGTATCAACCCCAAGGGTATCAACCTCAAGGGTATCAACCTCAAGGTCAAGGTCAAACCCAGTATCCGTATTTACCTCAAGGTTATCAACCTCAAGGTCAATACTCGAGTCAAGGTTATCAACCACCTCAAGGTCAGTCATATGTTCCAGGTATGGGAACTGCACCTTTCAATTATCAATCCTATCCTCAATCCGGTTATGGATCTCAGTATCCTCAACCTGTTACGGGTCAATACCCCGGAATGTTAGTGTGGGATCCATCACAGGGTCAACAGGTGTTGTAGCCAAGTTTACAGTTGGTACCTCAAGCTGGACAACCCGTAGTTTCTGGTCCACCCCAGCAACCGCAACCTGTCCAGTCAAATGTTCAAACTTCTGTAACTTCGGTAGTTACTCAGCCGCCAATTGCACCTAGTACTCCATCTCAAACGGCTGCTGCAACTACTGCTACATCTGCCGCACTTACTTCTGGAGTATCGACAGCTCCGGTTTCTACTGTCTCTGTAACCACTCCTCAGACATCTTTACCGTTGTCCGGATCTACGATTCAAACCACGGTCCAGATGCCTACAGGTCAGCCTGGTATAAGTACGGTTGTCACTACTCAACCTCAATTTGTTCAACAACCGTACCAGGGACAGTACCAACCTGGGCAAGCTGTCCAACAGCCAGTTTACCAATATCAACCGTATCCTGGGTACACTTATCAACAACCTCAACAACCCCAGTACGGTCCGGTTAATCCTGGTTTTCCAGGAGGATATAATATCCCAAATGCGACTCCTGTTCCTAGTTATCCTGGATATCCTCCTCCTGGGACTGGTCTTGTGACCCAGAGTTTTAGAGATCCTAACCGGCAGTTACCGTTTATCGCAACTTTGGATTTACCAGACTTGACGCGCCTAACGAACGATCCAATTCAATATCTTCCGTTTTGGCCACCAATACCAAATAAGTTGCCCAGTGATATACCCAAGTTCGAAGGTAAGTCTGGAGAGGATCCGTCCAATCATGTGATGACTTACCACCTCTGGTGTGCTTCAAATTCTATCTCGGATGATTCGATCCGCTTACGTCTTTTCCAGCGTACACTCATTGGTCTCGCGGCCAAGTGGTACATTGAGTTACCACGGGCCTCTTTTTACAATTTTAGCCAGTTAGCTACCTCGTTCTTAACTCACTTTCAGTTGCCGGTCAGATACGATAACGGCACGGAGTTATTAACTTCACTAAAACAATCGACGTCCACGTATATTTCTGATCACATTCATGAGTGGAGACGTCGAAGAAGGCTAGTGAAAGTTTTTATCCCGGACCAAATCTTAGCTGAATGGTTTGTTAAATCATTATTACCGAAGATTACTGAAGATGTAGCTAAGGCCGGAGTAGTTACTGAGGAGCAAGTCATTGCTCAGGCGCAGTACCTTGACTTAGTTTACACTCAGTCGGGTACGTTACACGAGAAGATTCCAGATCTTCCAAAGTCGAATCAAATCGCTGCTGCTCCTTCGGGATCTCATGCCGCTGATGGTATGATTGGTATCGTGAATACAAAGAGCAAGAAGAAGTCTTCCAAGGCTTCAACTACTCCTATTATCACTTTGCCTGATTCCCCGACAGGAGAGTCTTCTCCCGAACTTTCCGCCGATATTCATGTTGTAGAGTCATCTACGCCAAATCAAAAAACGGTGGAAAGAAGAAAGGAAAGAAGAAGGCTAAAGCAGACAAGGCTCCGAAGGAGAAAACGAAAAAGTCGGAAACCAATGACGAAAAGCGCAAACCTCGATATCCTTGTCTTATTTGTGAAGAAGATCATTTTACGAGAGATTGCCCTCATCGGGACGAGGTTGTGAAAATAGTCAACGGTTCTCCCACTCCTGCTGTGTTAAAAGATCCATTTCCAAAGCAGGAAAGTAAGATGATAGGTTCTTCTTCGACTGCCAGTGAAGAACCCATTTTGATGATGTCTCATGTGAGGATTGCGACTCGATCGCAAGATTACGGTAGTAAGAATCCTGTTGATGGTAAAGAAGCAGAATCTTCTCACTCTAACCCATCAACCTCAGCTCCTGGTTCCGATCCACTACAGATCAAGAAACCTAACCCGGACCTAGTAATTAAACCGCCCACCAAGGGTGTACTTCGAAGGTCTGCTTTCAATCCACATGCGAGAGCGGCCCAGAATTACAACATTGTTGAGGACTTAGCTGTTTCACCCTCAGCAATGTCGGCTTTAGAAGTGCTGCAATCATGCCCAGCACAACGAAAATTACTTTTGTCGGCTATCGGAGCTGTTGATGTTCAGGACCCGAACCTGATAATCTTCGATCTAGAAAATAGTACACCGCGTCTCCCCCATCAAATGGCTTTCCAAATTCCAGTGATAGTCAAAAACAGGCCTATTCATCGGACTGTGATTGATGAGGGAGCTTCTACGTGTATTATGTCGATTCAATGTTGGAGATTGCTTGGTTCTCCTTCGTTGAACCAATCCCCGACCATCCTTAAGGCCTTCGATGGCCGTGGGTTCCGTCCGTTTGGTATTCTACAGGAATTTCCTATAGGGGTAGAAGGTAAAACCGTTAGTCTGGATGTGGAGGTGGTTGATGCCCCTCTAGACTACAACCTTCTTTTGGGTCGAAGTTGGTCATATGCTATGACAGCAGTCGTTTCATCGGTCTTCAGAGTAATAAAGTTTCCATATAACGGTAAGATCGTGACCATTGATCAGCTGTCATACTTTTCATCCGACCCAGCCTCTTCAGAGAGTATCCAACATGTCGGTAAGACGACAATCCCTTATAGGGACGTTGGCGTAGGTTTAGTTAAAGATTCCGGTTTACTGGGAACTTTTCCTTTCCCTCCAATCAACGCATACCCTTCATTTGCATCAATTCATATGATTACATCAGACAATATTATTTATGATGATCCTTGGATTGTCCCATTTGAATCTGAGATAGACTCATTCGGTGATGCTATGCCTTTGAGTCCATATGAAATTGCTTATGAAGCTGTCATGTCTTTTACCGACTCGCGTTCAACCCAAATCGACCAAATGAATGTGGTCAGTGAAGAATCACTTTTCACCTCAACCTTAGAATGGATAGCGTTTCCCGAAGTCGTGTCATCTGACGAGCAACTTCGCGAAATCCTAAGTGTAGACGATCTACCATGGGAAGATCTCCATCACAGATCTTCGTTTTTACCTAAGGATGATGCTTTTGAAAATGATTTTTCATCTATCTTTACCGCTGAATATGTCAAAGACGCTCAGAATCCAACGAAACATTCTGATTCAGAGTTGAATTTAGGGAATATTTCTCGCACTATTCCCGTTGATATTTCAGTGAAGCCCGGAATCGAGGAAAACATTCATATAGGTGCCTCATGTACAGAAGATGAAATCCAAACTTACAAGGCCCTATTCCAAGAATTCCGCGATGTGTTTGCCTGGTCTTACGAGGAAATGCCGGGAATCGACCCTGCCATTGTTTTTCATGAAATAAAGACCTACCCGGACGCTAAACCCGTCCGGCAACGGTTGCGTCAAATTCACCCTCAGAAAGCAGCTGCAATTAAAGCAGAAGTCGAAAAGCTGTTGAAAGCAGGTTTCATTTATCCAATCCCGTTAACGGATTGGGTATCGAATATTGTTCCGGTCAACAAGAAACAAGGAACAATAAGAATCTGTATCGACTATAGGGATATAAATCGAGCTTGTCCAAAAGACAACTATCCTACGCCTTATATCGATCAAATTATTGATGATTGTGCCGGAAGTGAAATGTTTTCCTTCATGGATGGTTTTTCGGGCTATAATCAAATCAATATTCTACCTGCCGACCAACCAAAAACGGCATTCATTTGTCCATGGGGGACATTTGCTTATTGCAAATTACCTTTTGGGCTTAAGAATGCCGGAGCCACTTTTCAACGGGCGATGTCTTACGCATTTCATGACATCAAGCACATTGTGCAACCGTACCTCGATGATTTGCCTGCTCATTCTTTACATCGAGCTGATCACCTTGTCCACTTACGAGCAATCTTTATGAGGTGTAGGCATTATCGAATTCGGTTGAATCCCCACAAGTGTGTGTTCTGTATAGAGACGGGTCGATTGCTGGGATTTGTTGTTTCAAAAGCCGGCATTCGCGTCGATCCCTCGAAGGTCGAAGCTATCATCAAATTGCCTCCTCCTTCGAGTTTGCGCCAACTCCAAAGTTTGCAAGGGAAAGCGAACTTTTTACGCCGATTCATTCCAAACTACGCCGAGGTCACTAAAGGTTTTACACGGTTGTTGAAACAGAACGCTCAATTCTTTTGGGACGAGATTGCCCAACAATATTTTGATGCACTTAAACACGCGTTGACCCATGCACCGTTGTTGCATCCTCCCAACTACAACCAGGACTACTTCTTATACCTCGCAGCTTCGCATTCCACCATTGGAATGGTGTTAGTTCAAGAAGATGAATCCGGAGCGGAACATGTGATATATTATCTTAGTAGGACCTTAAATCCCACTGAGCTAAAATATTCGCATGTGGAGAATTTGGCCCTGGCAGCCGTTCAAGCTGTCCAGCGTTTTCGTCACTACATTCTTCTCCGTAAAACTACAGTCATTTCGGATTGCAACCCTATGATTTATATTTTGACAAAACAACTGCTAGGGGGAAAGTACTCTAAATGGATCGTTATCCTGCAAGAGTTCGACTTGGAGTTTGAGAAGTCCAAGTCTAAGAAATCCTTAGTTTTTGCGGAATTGATGTGTGATTTCCCGCGTGCTGACACAGAGACTGTGGCAGAGGAGTCCATTGCAGATGAATCTTTGTTTCTTATCAGTACTTTAGATCCGTGGTACGGGGATATAATCATCTATCTCCAAACCCAAACCTTTCGGCCTGAAGCTTCAAAGTCGAAACGTCGAAAAATTCGGTTTCAATCCCAGCAATACAAGATTATTGGAGATACACTTTATCGCCGGGGGGCAGACTTAGTTTTTCGACGTTGTTTAACTCACGAAGAGGCTGAGAGGGTTTTGAATGATTGTCACTCTGGAGCATGTGGCGGTCATATGTCTGGGTATGCCACAGCTCAGAAGGTGTTGCGCGCTGGCTATTTCTGGCCGTCTATGTTTAAAGATTGTATCATTGCAGTCCGGAAGTGCCACAACTGTCAAATGTTTGATCACAAGATGCGTGCACCACCTGCTCCTCTCCACCCTATAATTGCCGTTGGTCCATTCGCCAAATGGGGTATCAATTTTATTACTTGTAACCCTCACTCAGCCGGGGGGCATGCGTATATCATCCTCGCAGTTGATTATTTTACTAAATGGGCCGAGGCGATGCCTACATTCGACGCAAGCGGCAAAACAGCTGCAGTTTTCGTATTCAATCATATTATAACTAGGTTTGGTGTCCCACAAGCAATCATCACTGACCATGGGAGCCATTTTCGAAACATCATGATGACTGAGCTTACAAGCCAGCTTGGTTTGCGCCACGATAGCTCTACTCCTTATTATCCGCAAGCCAACGGTTTGGTTGAGTCTATCAACAAAGTTCTGGTTATCATGATTCGACGAACCATTGGTATTCATCGGTCGAATTGGCATAACATGTTATTTTCAGCGCTATGGGCATACCGAACCTCAGTGAAAACCTCAACAGGGTTCACTCCTTTCCAACTAGTTTATGGCTTGGAAGCTGTGTTACCCATTGAATGCGAAATCCCATCACTTCAAATGGCTGTCGAATTACTTCCAGCTACTTCCGAAGAGGAGAAGCATTTGTTATACTTAGCTAAATTAGATGAGACTCGACGTGACGCTGCATTGGCAATCGAGACTCACGCGAAGCGAATGAAAGTTCAGTATGACAGAAATGTGACCCCTCGAAGTTTTTCGGAGGGAGACCTAGTACTATTATATGATCAAGCTAACGATAAGCTAGGTGCTGGAAAATTCGTTCCTATGTGGCATGGACCCTACATTGTAAAGCGAAAGCTAGCAAAAGGGGCCTATGAGCTGGTAGATTTTGATGGGGACTCTTTGGGTAAACCCAGAAATGGACTTTACCTAAAGAGGTATTATGCTTAAATGGTGGGTATGGAGAATTTTTAGTTAGGTTAGGTTTTCTTTCTAGCTAGTATGTTTGTTAGTTTAGTTAGTGTGCTTAGCTTAGAGAGTGTGTTTTTCGTCGTTATTCTGGCTTATCTTGGTTTTACTCTTGATATTGCAGATGTCGACACCTCTCCAAACATACATTGGATTTGTTGATGGTGCTTGTCGTAGTACATGGAATATCTCTTCCGCAGCTTGGGTTATCTATTCACCCTCTGACGAGTCAGTTTCTATGCATGGGGTAAGCCTCGGTCAAACAACGAACAACATTGCAGAATACAGTGCAGTGGTTGAATTATTATCCGAATCTATTTCATTTGGAACTCGACGTTTGATAGTGAGGTTAGATTCTGAACTTGTTGCATTACAGCTTAATAGAGTATATGCCATTAGAAATCCTGTGTTACTTAGGTTGTTTTTGAGAGTGCGTCTCTTGGAACGTGAATTTGATTACATTGAATATCAACATATTCCGAGGTCTTTAAATACATTAGCAGATGCAATTGCTTCTCGAATGTTGGACAGACATTTACGATAATCATGCAAGTAAATTTAAAAACATTTCATCACATATGTTAAACAAGATAAGCCGGTAATAATGATATATATATAGATAGGAGTGTGTCAAAAAATATACATCGTCTTCGATCATAGGTTGAAAAACACCTTATGATCGACAAAAATGATAAGTACAAAAAGCCAAAAATGTCATATGTGTCTACAAAAGTGACTAGCCAATCACTGGTGGTGCTCTCTATACGAAACCACTGCCCGCGCTACACTACACAAGAACGTCCTGAAAGGTCCTGGGACTGCGACCACATAGCACTGAAGTCGAATGGGAATGTCATCTATGGTGGTCTCTGGTATATCCGCCGTCAGACGCTCTAGATCCTGTTCCAGCTCGGCTAAGGTCTCTGCGGCCGCATCCTGTGGGGGTGGTGCTGGTACAGCTGGATGTCTCCTCTCAAAAGGCCGGAGGTTGGCTGGGCGCTGTGGACCAACATCTGCATTTTGAAAAAAAAATTACTGTCAGTTTTGAGACGATATATATAAAAAACAAAAAAAAAATATATAATTTGAAAACATGTGAAAAATAAAGTACCTCTGTCGTCCCATTGTTCTCCCTGTGGAAGAACCATGTCTGGATCACCTCGAAAATCTACTCCGGCATACGGAAAGTCCTGGATCGAAAAAACCTGGTCCTCTAACCAGTGAAAATAACTATCAGGGAATCGAACAACCGCCGCACCCTCGTCAGGATGCCGGGCCATCACCGTAACCCATCGTATCAGCTTTGGCTCCCGAGGACCCAAGATATCAACAGTGAGTTGCTGAGGGATCAGCATCGGAACTCTCTCTAAGGCAAAGCTCACAACTAGAGGCCCATATCCAAAGGTCTTCAGTTGTCCATTCTTTGCCCTAGTCAGTTGGCCCTTCATATTGGCCGACACAGCATCACACCAGTTGAAAATGGTGCCTTGGAAACAGTCAATCGCCATCCGCATTTGGGACCCGGTGGCAATATGTAAAGCGGCTGCACCGCAAATTCTGGTAACCGTGAAAGCTATAACCTTGAGTTCACGCCGAGAGATGTGTTTGATTTCTACGCCTTTCGCATGCTGTTGATTGGGTATGCACCAGTCTGCCCGGAGACTAACAAGGGATTGGCCACCCGGCCTAGTCCCGGCTAGATTGAGTTGCTCGCCCCTATTTGGCAAGCCAGTGAGAAAGTATATGTCAGAGGGCTCTATCTCGAGCTGGTGCCCTCCGATGTAAAAGCATTGCTCATGAATGTTCCATCTCTCAACCAGCCACTCCAAGAATCTCACCTGAGCCCTCATGCCAGGTATGGCCCAGTATTTATATAGTCCGCATGCTTTTAGGGCATCAATGAAAGGTTGATGATTAATTGCGGCTAAATCAACGTCCTCGTGCTCTCTTTCTCTCCAATCCAACATGGTGAGTGCCCTACACACCAAGAAATAAAGATTAGAATTTATTTGGGAAATTTTAAATGGTTTTTTTGGGGTTTGGGGTTTTCAAATTCCGCCTTTCGCGGGGGACGCACCCCGCGTTTAGGACACAGAGCGCCGGGACGCAGCTGGCCTGAAGGTGGGCTGCGTCCCCCGACCTTTTTCCTGTGTAGGAAAAGGTCGGGGGACGCAGGTCACCCTTAGGGCACCTGCGTCCCCCGCAGAGCGAATTTTAAAACCTAAAACCCCCCAAAAAACCAAAACTAAAACCTAAAACACAATTTTAATCGGATGAAATTGAAGAGGAGGATGTTGTGAAATACCTAGAAGAGACGGCATTCGATTCTGACGGTCGGATTCTCCGCAACGACCACGGGAAGTTTCTTTCCAAAAGCCCTTTTTTCAACCCCAACAGTAAAATGGTAAAAATGACATGGTAAAAAGTCTTTTTATAGGTTTTTTGGATGAATGAATGCTAGGTTTGTTTATTTTTCACCATGGAAGGATATTTTTCAATGTATTTTTGCCTATCTTAAACAGGTATGAGTAATGTGTCGTTTTTGTGCAGGACAAAGGGATTTAGAGGGAAAATTGTCATTTTTCACGAGCCAAAATATCAGAGTCATCTTTTAAGCCCTTTTCTGACTCCTAAAATATGAAAAGATTGCCGAGCGTTTCTTTTACACTCGTTAAAATGGAATTAAAAGACGGTCCCCTTATAGCCCTTTTCTGACCGTAAAATCAGGAAAAGATTGCTGGGTTTTTGTCGTTTCAAACTCGATGCGGAAATAAAACGACGTGTCTTTGATCGCTTTTTACTTTTCAGGTCAGTGGCACTAATTATGAAAGTACTCCTTGGTCGCAAGATCAAGCGGTTCCCCCAGGTATTATTTTATACTTTTTCGGGCTTGAGGGACACAAATCTACGAAAAAGTTCAACTTGGAGTCTTCTTAAGTTTTTCAGACTCTCTAAAATTGAAAAACGCCGAGTTTCTCCTATACTGGGCTCGTTAAACATTTCACAGTAAAGGACCTGTTCAATTACAAACAGGAATGAACCACTCCTTCCTAGGGTTTGAATCAAAACTAGGTTGGACTCATCCGAAGAATGAGCTTATAATCAAGCATATGTTATCCTCCTCAAGCTTGTTAAAAATAAAGAGGTACTTGCCAGAAATGGTGGGGGAAAAGAGAGAAGAATGAGCCTATTTGTTATCTTTTGTCTCAGAAGAAACTTTATTACCACTCTTGAACACGACACTTTTCATTCACCTGGGTTGGGAAATCCTTTACATCACAGTTGATCAAACCACTTTGAAATTCTTCAGCCGGGTTCCGGGGATTAACTTTGAGTCATTTATCACCAAGCCATCTGTCGTGTCGTTATGTGTTCAAGAGGTTTGCAAGCAAAACTTTCATCTGCAAAATACTTGTCATCCATTTGACCATCCCTGAGTCAGTCCTTACAGCAACATTTCTTCAACTTGAACAAATGATTTCGTGTTGTGGGCTTGCCTGCAACGGGTCGCTTTCTATCGACATCAGCACATTATCTAGAGAGATGACTTAGAAATCGTCAGTACCTTGAAGTCTGCATGCATCAATGGCAGGTTTCTCGCCTTTGACGTCAGTTTACATAATTGACTCTCGATCGAAGGATTCCGTGAAATGTTCGACATCAACTCATTCATTCACATCTCATGGATTGTACTGTGTACTTTGAGAACCATTGACATTACTGGTGGTCTCTCTCACACTTGTTAACAGTTTACATCATCGACTGGTAATCAAGTGGTTTCTACCATGTTCGACATCAACTCATTTATTCGCATGGCTAGAATCGTACCAATTCGGGAAGTAGAAATGAAGACCCTGGATCTAGTTTCCACCATCCAGGCTGCGAGGAGTTTTGTATTCATTATCTAAGTAGACTAATCATAAACAGATGGTTGCGCCCATACTGTGTCTACAAAAGTCTATGATTATGATGTACTGCAAGATCATTCCTGTATCAGAGTAGTTAGTCTGTTAGTTAAAGTTTTGATCTGAGTATGGGAATGCCTACCTCAGTGATGATATAATCTTATACATGTATTTTGTGTTGAAAATTGCAGGTTCTGACCAGGCTCTCCACGAGATAATCCTTGAAATGATAAAACACTTCACCCTTCCTAGATAATACAAAACCCTAATCTATTACAGGCTTCGCACTTTAGGGGGCAATCTGTTACACTAAAAAATGTCACCATGGCTGTTTACAGTTAGTATGGCTCTATCAACAGTCATGCTATCCTCCTGGGCAAGTCTTATGCCTCTGCTCTCCATGTCAAACTCCAAAAAGAGAGAAAGTCTTTATAAATGTATTTATCTCTGGGTACGCAGGTTCTCTCAACCTTACCTGCGGGTACGCACCCAATGTTCACAAAAGCTGCGTCCTTGGACGCTCTGTATGTAAAGGGGCAGGTGCGTCCCCCTGTAAAGGTCAAAATGCGCAAGTTTCATCTTTAAAAAGTTACTTGTGGTCATTTCTAGAGCATTCTAGAAGGTTGTTCGACGTGTATTGAGCGCCTCCAGATGGTTCATGTACCCCTACCAAAGAGGAACTTATCCCATCAATGAGGGAGCTATCCCATCCAAAGAGGGGATTATCCCATTGATGGTGGACCTGATTAACTTCCTCTTGAGCACTATAAATACAGGCATTGGGCCAGAAGGAGGAGAGGTTGGAAGCTAAACATTTCTAAGGGTAGATGCTGCAGGAATTAGGACTCCCATTTAGAAGCTTGTGAGGAGATATTGCCATCTTTGCTTGTTCTATTTGGAAGTGGGTGAGCTTTGTCAAAGTAAAGGAGAACTCTTGATGGACCCTGGGAGGGACTTGCACAACACCAAGGCTCAGGTTGTATTTGTTCCTTTTGTTACCTATTAATGCAAATGAGTCCATTCTTCTCAATAACTTGTTATTTATGAGTTGTTTCATGTACTCCTTGGTCTATGTGTTAAATATGTTTTATTCTATGAGATTATCAAGTGCTATTTAATCGTTTGATTGTTAGTGGATGCAGGTTTCAAAGTGAAGGAGGAGCTCATCCGGATCAGCGGAGCTGGACTGCTACAACAGCGTTGGACTACAGGTAGGATCTAAACACTTGATTTCTTATATAGTAAATGCATGTTTAGAAAAGGATTGTTCTTGTTTGTCTTGTTTGTCACTAGAGAGTCTTAGGCTCCTAGGGAGGTTGGTTGTGTCCGCACAATCGACTCTTTCCGCCTGACACACTCCTGCCACAACCGCTAGCCTCCAAAAAGTGATCCCCACCACACTTCTCCCTTGATCCAACAGCCACCATTCACGATCAATCACAACCGTTCATCTGCCCATGCACTCCATACCCCACGTCCTGTCTGTTGCTCAAAGAAGAAGATGGCCGACTCTGTTAGTCTAGCGACAGTCTGACCATGAAACTGAATTAAAAGAAGAGCATGGTCAGAGGAGAAAAGGACACAACACGACTCAGCAACCGAATTAAACAGTCATGGAACTCCACTGCCATGATCAATCCAATGGCCTAGAGGACAACATGGTACCAGAACTGATCAAGTTTTCGTAGTGGAGAAAGCAATTATGTTCAAAGACGCTATCAGACAGTTAATGGTAGTTGGTGATCAATAAAGACCCCTCCATCCCTAAACGGCTAAGGGCCATTGTAATGATGGATTATAAATAGCCAGAAGAGAGATGTAATCAGGGTTTGTAATTTTGTTTCGGTTCAACTTCTGGAGACTGTAGATATTCTGTAACTTGCACCGTCTCATATTCATTTTCAGCAATGCAAGCGTCTTTTGTTGTTAATTTCTCAATGCCCATTTCTCCTTTGTTCTAAGCTTGTGCCTGAAGTGTTGTATTCATGATTTCTTCTACATCTAATGTTAGATAACTGTAATCTTATCTCTGGATTAGACAATTGAACAGTGAGTAGGTCACTCAGGTTTCTTCTGTATCTAATGCAAGATAACTGTCATCTTATCTCTGCATTGACAGATTAGATTTGCAAGTTTCTTTACTAGTTACAGCTGGCCATCACACATTCTATATGCATCTGCTGGTGTGGTTAATATTCTTTGTCTATTCACGTAATTCCAAAATTGTCGAGCATTGGTGGTCTAAAGCCTTGTAGTCTGAGGGTGTTCATCCATGTCTGGAGTGAAAACGAAGTAGAAGTGGTTATCTAGCTTGAACCAAACCATCATCCATCCCAATAAGTTCCTAGAACCATATTGAATATTATATGTTACCAGGCATCTTCGAGCTACAACCTAGGAGAGTTTCCTGGAGCCCTAACATAATTGGTGTCGTTTCTGGGGAGAGGAGATTGAAGCTCAGCTTCCCTGGGAGATGACACAGATCTAGCTTTGATGATAGACAAAGTCTGGACACATTTTTGGTTGTAATCATCTATCTGGTGACTCTACTGGAGGCTGAACCTCTTGACGACTCCACATCACAGTTCTGGTTCAGTTTGTGAGGCACACTCGGAGAAATCCTCAGAAATCACTAGCTGACCCAGTACCTAACCTTGAGAAGATTATCAAGGAACAAAAGACATCACAAAAGGGAGCATGAGGATCAGGTAAACCTAAACAATCTTATGCATCTCTGCAATAAAGGCTTGTAACAGAGCACATACATATTGAGAATATAGCCTCTAGCACTAGCAGTGAAGAGAAATTTTCAGAGATTCATAAAGCTCCTTATTCTTTAGGTCCTCCTTTGGGTTTCAGCCCAAAGGAAACCTCCCCTCCTATCCATCATATTCCTTTAACCCTGTCAGGCATTTCTCAACTCACTACCTTTCAGACTGCTAGCACTTTTTCATCTACCTTGGTCAAGGTAGGCCCACAAGCACCCTCCAAAATGGAAAGAATCATAGCTGCTAGGTATGGACCCTTGGTATTGCCTACTCCTTTGAATGCCATGCCTGTAGGAGAATATCAGAAGTACATGCCTAAGTTCACTAGGACAGAAGGAGTTACAGCTGAAGAACGTCTCGAGTCCTTTTATAGCTATGTTGATAATCTAGACATTAGTGAAGATGATGTGTGGATGAGAGTTTTTGTACAAATCCTAGATAGAGAGGCAATAAAATGGTTCAAATAATTGACCCCTAGATCTATAACAGATATTGAGGCCTTAGATGATGTATTCCTAAAGCATTGGGGGGATAAGAAAGATCTTCTCTACTATCATACTGAGTTTGGCGACCTAAAAAAGGAAAATGGGGAGTCATTGTTCGATTTCAATAAAAGGTTCAACTGCATGTACAACAAGATACCAGCTGAAGTGAAACCTACTCCCACCTCTGCCAAGCTCACCTATGCCAATGCCTTTGATTCCGACTTCTGCCTGCTATTGGGAGAAAGGAGATGTGCTTCTCTGGCTGAGATGCAGGATGCAACCTTGGAGGTAGAATCTAATATCATGGCTGTAGAGAAACTCAAAGGACATGCTGATCGAAGGAGACAAAGGGGTGAATCTTCTTCATCTTCAGACCCCAAGATAGACAAAATGACCAAGATGATAGAGTCATTGGCCTCTGAAATCTCCAAGCTGAAGGTTGAGCAGCATTCGGGGAAAGGAAGGGGTCCTAATACATTTGCTCCTAGAAACCCAAATCCGTATAGGAGAGAAAATGAACAATTGCAGATCATGCAAAGGGGCAAAGAGGCCAGTGAAGAAAAGAAGGTGAAGACTCCTTTCCAAAACGCAGTCATGGAGGAGGAGCAGTTCGATGAGGAGGATGAGATCCACTGCATGGAAGACAAAGGCAGTGCTTCCTTTTTGACATTAGCTGCCTATGAGGAGTCATTACTCAAGGACCAGCCCAGCCAAGAGTGAGACAGAAAAGTTGTTCTGCAAACTGAAGATCAGAGGTATAACCTGAGGTCAAGGATGAGTAATGGCAAAGAAAGCCATGTCCAAAGAGCTGTTGTCCCCACAAAGCAGCAGATTAGCAAGCAGAAGTGACCAACAATTGATCCCAACATCCTCAAAGCACCAAATCAAGAGGTAAGAGGTCCTAACAAGTCCCCTTCCCCTTTCAGTTTTGAATCAGAAGTCCAGAAGTTGAAAATATCTGTACCTCTAATAGAACTAGTAAAGAATGAGGTCTTTAAGAAACCCATCCTTGATGCCCTTGAGCTCAAAGCCACACAAGCATCAAATGACTGTGTCAATTTGCAAGATGATAGACCTCCAGTTGTTCTTAGTACCATGACTGAACCTATTGATGACAATTCCCCATCATTTTATGTCTCCTTGACCATTCATGACAAAATCCTTCACAATTGCCTACTGGACATAGGCGCCAGTCATAATCTAATGCCCAAGGCTGTCATGGATGAGTTAGGCCTTGATATCACCAGACCTTATCATGACTTGTTCTCTTTCGATTCCAGAAAAGTGAAATGTCTAGGGTTGATCAAAGACTTGGCCATCACTTTATCTCAGCTGCCCATGAAGAGCATGATGATGGATATTGTAGTAGCAGATGTCCCCCCAAAGTTTGGCATGCTACTTTCCAGAGGATGGATTAAGAGGTTGGGTGGGACATTGCAAAATGACCTGTCCTATGCCACTATCCCGGTTTTTGGGGGAGAAAGCAGAAGGTTATACAAGGAAGCCCAGTTGGCATATATCATCAGTGATGAAAATAATCCCACTAATCATCCCATTTATGCTGTGGACACTGATTTTGGAGCATGTATTCTCCAAATTGAAGAATCCCAGCTGGCCTCAGTGCAGCTCAAGAAACCAGTATGCCAGGTCATGGAGAAGGGCCATAGATTTGGGATATGTTCTTTGATGGAGCTTGCTCTAGGGAAGCTGTAGGAGCAGGTGTAGTGATGGTATTCCCAACACAGGAATGCATACATCTGTCTTTCAAGCTAACTTTTCAAGTCACCAAAAATATAGTCGAGTATGAGGCTTTGATATTGGTCTTAAATGTTGCTAAAGAAATGGGAATTAGAGACATAAACATGTTTGGAGATGATGATCTCATCATTCAACAAGTAAACAAAACGTTCCAAGCAAAGCACCCTAAGCTGAAAGCATACAGAGATGAGGTATGGAGGCTCAAAGAATCTTTTAGTAGCTTTTGTATCTCGTATATTCCCAGAGTCAAAAATCAGCTTGCTGACTACCTTGTTGTGTCTGCTAGCATGTTCATCCCTCCCATGCCTCCTAAATTGGCTTATAAATTTCAGGTAAAGTATGGACCATCTCTGCCTGATAATGTCAAATACTGGAAAGTTTTTGAGGATGATGAAGAAGTCAATAGGTTTCTACAAGTCATTGGTGAATTCTCTAAAATGCAAATTGATCAAGAGAATGAAGCCATGGAGGAATGTCACCAGTCTTAGCTAAGAAACAAAATTGGCCAAGACAACATTGTACAATTTCCTAGTAACCATATACCTAAAGGGTTGGTGCCTCTAGAGAAGTTGTTTGACCATAATGATGTACCCTACAAGACTACCCAAAAAGAAAATAAGTCTACAGTCCATAGGCATAACATAGGGAGCCCAGATCATCCAAAGTATATAAATCTGTCCACCCACTTGTCTACTACCCAAAGTTCTAAATACTGCACCCTAATGAAGCAATTTGCCGATGTCTTTGCCTGGGAATACAATGACCTTAAGACTTATGACAAAAACATCATTCAGCATAAGATCCCACTGGAGAAAGACACCATCCCTTTCAAGAAGAAGCTGAGACCCATAAGCCCTCTGCTACTCCCTTTGGTTGAAAAGGAAATTAAGAAATTGTTGGCTGCCAAGATCATAGTTCCCCTAAGGTATTCAAAATGGATAGCTAACTTGGTGGTAGTAAGAAAGAAAAATGGGGAAATCAGGCTTTGTGTTGACTTCAGAAATCTGAACAAGTGCTCTAAGAAAGACAACTACCCTCTACCCAAGATGGAACATTTGCTGCAAAAAGTTTCAGGGGCTAAAGTCATGTCTTTCTTAGATGGATTTTTAGGTTACAATCAAGTTGCTGTACATCCAGAGGACCAAGAAAAGACTGCCTTCACTACTCCTTGGGGCACTTTCATGTACTCCAAGATGCCTTTTGGACTGATGAATGTCGGGGCTACCTTTCAGAGGGCCATGGATATAGCTTTTGTGGGAGAGAAGGACAAGTTTGTCCTAATTTACCTTGATGATATAACAGTTTTTTCCAGCAGTCATTGGGATCATTTACAGCATTTGGAGAAGGTGTTTCTTAAGTGCAGAAAGTTTTGGATTTTAGTAAATCCTAAGAAGTCACAGTTTGCTCTATAAGAAGTTAATCTTTTAGGACATATCATTTCTGTTGCAGGTGTCAAGATTGATCCAGAAAGGGTTCAAGCAATACAGACATTGTCCATCCCAAGATCGAAAAAGGACATTCAATCTTTTCTGGGAAAGATTAACTTTGTGAGGAGCTCCATTCCAAATTTTGAAAAACTAGTGAAGCACATCACCTCCATGTTAAAGAAGGGGTAAGAGATGAAATGGACAGAGGCTGCAAGGAGATATTTTGAAGCCATCAAAAAAGCTATCATGGAATCTCCCACCTTAATCAGTCCATACTACACCAAGGATTTTTATATTTTCTCTTTTTCTTCTTATGATACACTTGCAGCAGTCTTGTTGCAAAAAAATAATGAAGGCATAGAACACCCAGTGGCCTTCTTCAACAATACTTTGAGAGATGTCAAATTAAGGTATGACCTCATTGAAAAGCAAGCATATGCTCTCATAAAGTCTCTAAAGGCATTCCGAATTTACATTCTGCACTCCAAGGTAGTTGCCTATGTACATTCAGCTTTAGTAAAGGATATTTTAATGCAGCCAGATGTTGATGGAAGAAGGGCCAAATGGATTGCAAAACTCATAGAGTTCAGCATAGAGGTAAAGCCCACCAAGCTTACCAAATGCCAAGGCCTAGCTAAGCTTATGGCTGAAGAAAATTGCAGAATATTGGATACAAATTGCATAGGTACAAATAAAAATGTTGGACAGACAGGGGAAGCAATAGTGGAAAAAGGGCAGAACCAGTCTTTGGCTGAAAATCTAGCTTCTTGCGAATGGTATTATACAATAGCCCACTTCTTGTTGAAGCTAGAAGTTCCTCCGGGCCTTAGTTCAAGCCAAGCCAGGACCATTAAGCTCAAAGCAGCCAAGCTTTGCATCAATAATAACTTCCTTTATTGGAAGGACCCATCCAGAATCCTCTTAAGATGTCTAGACAAAGAGCAATCTCTAGAAGTCATGCACCAGTTCCATTATAGAATCTGTGGAGGACATCATTATTGGAAAACCACAGCCCACAAGGTCCTGAGAGCTGGGTATTATTGGCCCACTCTATTCTCTAATGTATTTTCATTTGTGAAGTCTCGTGACAAATGCTAGAGGTTTGCAGGAAAACAGCAGCTGAAATCTTTGCCCCTGAAACCAATACACACTAATGGCCCTTTCCAGCAATGGGGTTTGGATTTCATATGGGAGACTAATTCACATTCCAGTGGCCAGCATAGATGGATTTTAGTAGCCACTGATTATTTTACCAAATGGATTGAGGCCATCCCGACTAAGAAAGTTGATCACCAGGTTGTCATGAAATTCTTGACAAAAAACATTTTCACTAGGTTTGGTTACACACAATGCAGCAGCTTTCAGGGCAAAGGAGTTGGTGGACATGTGTGAGTCAATGGGCATTAAATTAGTACATTCCACCTCATATTATCCTTAAGGTAATGGCCTAGCAGAATCATCCAATAAAAGCATAGTAAGGATAATAAAAAAGATGCAGGAAGACAACAAGCGGAGCTGGGATTCCAAACTGAAGTTTGCATTGTGGGCTGACAGTGTTACCACCAAGAAGTCCACAGGGAATTCTCCATTCAATTTGGTATATGGCACTGAGGCTATTTTCCCAATCCAATTGATCCTCCCTGTGGCCAAATTCTTGCAAGAAGAGCAAAACGAGGAAAGTGACATAGCAAGGAGGATGAGTGACTTGGTTGAAGTTCATTAGATCAGAGATCAACTAATTGAGAGGTCTGCAATACATCAAAGGAAAATTAAGGAAGCTTTTGACAGAAAGGAAAAAATGGACAATTTTCAGGTGGGAGACTGGGTTCTCAAATGGGATGCACTAAAGGAAAAGAAAGGCAATCATGGTAAATTTGATGCTCTATGGGCAGGACCATTTGTCATCTCTCAGGTCCGAGGAAACAATACTTTCATGCTACAAAGTTTGGAGGGAGAAACTATTTTTGATGGCCCAGTCAATGGGCAGTTTTTGAAAGTTTATTTTGTTTAAGGCGTTCAGGCCTCAGTATTGTAAATATATTATTTTTCAAAGTTTTAGTGTAGGCTTGGATAGACTCCATGCCCAATGGAATACTAGGTAATATTTCTGATCTTGTTTCTTATGTAAAAGGTAGTGGTCTACGGTTCTTGAAACCTCACAGGGATGATTTCATCCCCAAAAGGAGCCAGTGTTAGCCCTGAGATGTAATGCTGACTTTTTGAAGGATGAAGGAAAGGCTCAGTTTGCTTTGTTGTTCTTAAAGGGGTCCCACATGGGCCATCATTCCCCTTCTTCTTTTACCCCGCTCACACTCTACCCGTCCCATTTCCTAAATTAACCTTCATACCTGACAAAACCCTCTTTAACCTTAGCCCCAAGCGAATTAGCCAAAAACCCCCATAAAACCTTACCCATTCGCCATACGCGTCGTCAACACAGTTCCTGAGGGCACCTCGTAATTCTACCTCCCCCCACCGTTGATCTTTTCCCGCTGATCCAACGACCCACATTCCTCTCGATCAATGCATCATGCCCAATCGTTCTCCACCATTAGATCAACCCCACCAGATCTAACGGTCAGCGCCCATATCGCGCAGACAATAAGCGTGAAAAGTACTCGCCCGATGAGGGCAGTTTTTCTCTTTCCCCGTCACCACATGTCATCCATTGAATGGCATCGAGCAAGTTCTGACAGTTTCCGCTTATCGACCGATGCCTGCCCAATAAGAGTTGTTTCCACTTAAGCTAAACCACCCCGCGTGTTACCGTCTGCGCATCTCTACCACCCAATAACCGTCCGATCTACTGGCCGGAAGATCCAACGGCCCAGACATGTTCCGCTCCCGCCACGATTGCTAGCCTCCAAAAAGTGATCCCCACCACACATCTCCCTTGATCCAACATCCACCATTCATGATCGCTCACAACCATTCATTTGCCCATGCACTCCATACCCCACGTCCTATCTGTTACTCGAGGAAGAAGATGGCTGACTCTGTTAGTCTAACAACAGTCTGACCATGAAACTGAATTAAAAGAAGAGCATGGCCGGAGGAGAAAAGGACACAGCATGACTCAACAACCAAATTAAATAGTCGTGGAACTCCACTGCAAATCTGATCACCTGGAGGACAACACGGTACCAAAACTGATCAGGTTTTTGTAGTGGAGAAAGAAACTATGTTCAAAGACACTATTAGACAGTTAATGGTAGTTGGTGATCAATAAAGACCCCTCCATCCCTAAACAGCTAAGGGCCATTGTAATGATAGATTATAAATATCCGGAAGAGAGATGTAATCAGGGTTGCCAATTTTGTTTCAGTTCAACTTCTGGAGACTGTAGATATTCTGTAACTTGCAATGTCTCATCTTCATTTTCAGCAATGCAAGCTTCTTTTGTTGTTAATTGCTCAATGCCCATTTTCCTCTACTCTAAGCTTGTGCCTGAAGTGTTGTATTCATTATTTATTCTACATCTAATGCTAGATAATTGTCATCTTATCTCTGGATTAGACAATTGAATGTATTAGTGACTAGGTCACTCAGGTTTCTTCTGTATCTAGTGCAAGATAACTGTCATCTTATCTCTACATTAACCGATTAGATTTGCAAGTTTCTTTACTAGTTGCAGCTGGCCATCACACATTCTATATGCATCTGCTGGTGTGGTTAGTATTCTTCGTCTATTCACCTAATTCCAAAATTGTTGAGCATTGGTGGTCTAAAGCCTTGTAGTCTGAGGGTGTTTGTGCATGTCTGGAATGAAAACGGAGTAGAAGTGGTTATTTGGCTTGAACCAAACCATCACCCATCCCAATAAGTTCCTAGAACCATATTGAAGATTAGATGTTACCAGGGATCTTAGAGCTAAAACCTAGTAGAGTTTCCTGGAGCCCTAACAGTAACTTCCATCAAAATTCGACTAATTCAACTATCAACTCAAGTCATATTTATATTGGAATATCATAGTCTATTAGTTAGTTCAATCAGATAATAAATTTGTTAGTTAGCTCAACTGATAGTTGAATGATGACCGACTAGTTTGTTAACTCAATCAATGGTTGACTTGTTAGTCATCCTCACTAATGGTTGACTAGTTAGTTAGCCTAACCAACAGTCGATTTGTTAGTTACTCAACCAATGATTGACTAGTTCATTAACCTAACCAATGGTTTACTAGAATATTACATTGGTTGAGTTTACCACGATGGTTAAATAACTCAACCATTTGGTCAAATCATGTTTGTAGTTTGTAATATTCTTGGCTTAATCCCCAAATTGTAATGAATATATACAAGTGACACTCAAGCCGATGATCCAATACATGATATCTAGGCTAGTGAGTCAGTTTATGTTGAGGCCAAAGTGTCCATGTGTATAAGTGTGTTAGGCCTATGAGCTAATATATAGATGTGATTCTAAGACCAGAGTGCCTATTTGATTAGGCTAGAGAGCATGTGTGTTAACAGGCCAATGAGTCTAGTACATGTAATATGTAAAAAAATTGATATTAATAAAATAACACCATAGTTACAGATCGTGGGATAAGAAGAATATGAAGGGCTAGGACTCCAAAAGAGGGAAAAGTAGGGGTGTGAAACTAAGACATGGTTCCTAATCCAAATAACTATTACCAATATAATGTTCTGTTGATGCCCCGAAAATCATTGTATCAACATTGGGGGATAACCACCCGGTCCGGACCTTAATACAACTCCTTCTCCATTTGGAATGGTGGCTCCGACTGGGTATAATGGGACCAGTTTCCCAATAATGAATAAAAGGGGTGGATGAACGATTGATTATCTAATCTAACGATAGGTGAATAACTTAATCTATCAGCAAAAATAAAAGAACTACTACTAATCCCGGGAACTATTATTCTTTGAAATGTAGCGCTTGATGATCTTTGTCTATTGACAGGAATATAGATGACTCTATCTAATAAACATAGACATTTATTCATTCAATGATTACTTTGTTTAAATAGTTAAACAAAGTGATTAACACAATATTGCTACACTTATCATTTATATTATCGATACATATATGATCAAAAGAAAAGCATACTGTAAACATCCAATAGTGGAAGGAATAAAGAATGTTGTTAAAAACACATGCATATATCCGATAATAGCAAAAGCGATCAAATGACAATTCATATAAAAAGAATGAACTCAGACATAGATAATAGTACCATATGAGCTGCTAATCACTCCCAATATCAATCGCTATTTGAAATTCTTCTTTCAACTCAGAAATACTTTCAAACAAAGACAGTAGTGAACATTCGCATAAAATCTTCTTTGTCAAAATGAGAATGATTGGCCCAGTTTTATAAAAGAATATGCCTGAAGTACAGTAGTGTAACTTCAGGTTTTCAGTCATATACAAAACTTACGACCTTTTCTAAATACATGAAAGGGTCTATAAAAACTTAATTAATCTAACTACCTATGAAATTGAAATCCTACTTAATTGGTATCATTTGATTCTGAATATCTCCTTCACGGAAATCTAGCAGTCGGCGGCATGAATCATCATTTAGGTTGTTTGCCTTTAAACCTGAGCTGGCATATCGCAAGCATTGGCTCCACTTCTGGTGGTCTATTGAGACGAGAATTGAGTTGGGCAACATAGGTGGCATCCTGTATATCGGGAATGATATACCCGATTGCATCTGTGAGGCATTTGAGGGCGGCTCTCTGGCTGTATGGTTTGACTAAGAAGAACCAATAGGTGTCCCATGTCAAACTGTTAATTCCTGCAATTAATTTCCCATTTTTCTCTAGTTCCGGATAACATGACTGCTCCAATGTTTTAGCCGTTGTCAATTTACCTGGAGTACATTGAGAAATCATGTTAGACAAGTAGAGAGTATTATTAACCAATTCAACCAAATTACTTGTGGTTAATTTGCATCTTGAAATTGCTCTCTCCGCTTTCATTAACTGGGACTGCCATTCCGTATATAATATCTCCTTATGTGATTCCAGGATTTTTGGTAAATTAGCCGCCTGTCCCTGATCGGTGTCTTGCCACTCAAGAAAATTAGTTAGTGTTTCATCGGCTTGATCCAAGTCTGTTCTAGCTTTTTCCGATTTTTCACTTATTGATGTCGTCAAATCGCATAATGGTTCCGCATGGGCGATTTGTTGACATAAAAGCTTTATTTGTGTTATCAATGCCTTGTTTATCTGTAATGCCTCTGCTCCTCTTCCTGCAATTGTTTAGTCAATTGATTATTTATTTGTTGTTGTGTAAACAATTGCCGTTCTGCTTGCTCCGCCTTCTGTTGTGCCTCCGATAGTTGTGCTTGTAGTGAAAAGATCTCCTGGTCTTTTGCTTTTAATAAATTACTCACCTCTGATGCCTTGTCTATTGTCGCTGCCGAATAGGCTCTAGCATATTGGGATAGTTTTGTTAGGTCATCAGAGGGGTCAAATTCCTCTTTCCAAACCACGTTGCCCGTCACTATTTGTTCTGGGAATAGGGAAGGTTGATCAGTCCTTCTCCTTTTCCGCTGTCATTTTACCACAGCCTTGTGTCTTGGGCTATAGAAGACATCTAAGGGAGGAATTTCTTCTACTTGCAAAATAATGTGATCGGAGGGATCCTTTGGGATTATCTCTACTTATTTAGAACTGGGTAGGCCGCTGGTTCCACTTGGAACCTGTTTTGAAGTTGTCTCCTGTGTGTCAGCCGCTTTTGATGTCTCGGCTTCCTTAGAGCACTCAAGATTGCTGATGATTGAGTCGAATTGCTGCCATTCCTAGAGCAATTTCAGGTCAATCTGAGCATCTACATTCACCTCTATGCTGCTCTGTTCCTACTCTTTCGTCTGGGTTTCCTCTTGTTTTCTCATATGCACTTCCTCCTGTTCTTTTGATGTAACAAGAGGTTCCTTAGTGAGTCACTGCTCAGGCTCACCTGATTCTATCGTTGGGGTTGTTGCTAACAGATCTAGAGGCAGAGTTTGCAACCTTTGTTCTCTAAGTCTGTTGAATTCAACTAACCCGTCATCTTTGTATTCCATTCTGGCCAGCGATTTAACTTGGGACATTGACTCGACTGAGGAGAACAGGTCATCGAACTTATCTTCTTTATGATCAAACTTTGTCAATTTGGCCTGTTCAAGTGCATTATAGGCGACTTTGTTTGGATCAAATCGCCTATTAGGGAGAGTTGCTAGACTTAATGCCTTCATCTTTTCAGCTTCTTACTTTGCATGTTTAAAATCATGCAAAGTGTAGACACCGCATCTCAGAGGAAAAGAGGGCCAAACCTGCTTCTTATTTTTCTTTAGAGTTTGTATAACTCCTTCGGACATAATCTGATAGGCTATCTCCCTAGCCAACAATTTATCAGGTATGTACAAAGGGAGGACATGAGGTTTAGCTTGGCTGCAGAAAATTCTTATATAAGTAAATTTTTTCTCTCCGAACCATCTTCCTATGGATGTCAAATCAACCCCTGCTTGGTAGGAAATCTTAGGAGCAGGTTTATCAAAAATAGAGTAGTGAATGGGTAACATAAAGCCATTGCAGACTTGATATAAATGGTGCTTATAGTAAGTTTTCCACAACGTCTGATGGTATATGTGAATGGGCATGGGGTCTTATGGAGTCCACCTCCATCCAAGCACGGGAAATTCAGAATTAAAACACAGGGTGTCCAGGATATAAGTGCTGTAGTAGAATGGGGGAATAAGCCTTTCAGTGACGCGGGTTTTGCTTCTAAAATCAAGAACTGCGGTTGCTAGCTTATCTGACAGTATAGTTGCCCAATCCATTATTTCACTATTACATGCCGCCTCCATCAAAGGAA
Source organism: Pinus tabuliformis (assembly GCA_031772625.1). Taxonomy (NCBI): domain Eukaryota; kingdom Viridiplantae; phylum Streptophyta; class Pinopsida; order Pinales; family Pinaceae; genus Pinus; species Pinus tabuliformis. The sequence goes on from CM062804.1 coordinate 794,235,674, forward strand.
CCATTTCTATAGTGAAATTTGCATAATCGTGTAACCCCCACAATCTACACATCATTATCCCAGCATAACAATAAGGAGAACATAGAGAATCAACAGAGTACTTGCTCGAAGATTCATGCTTGTGTTTTGCCGGATTTTGCCTCCAATCCCAAATGGGTTCGGATTCAATTTCGTTCTCTTCTCTGAATTTCTCTAGGAATGCCTTGTTGTACTTCTTCTCTAGTACAGGCAAATGATACATTTGCCTCAAATCATTAGGTTGAAATGAACCGAAGATTCTCCCATCTCTGGTGCAAAAGGTTATGTCTGTGATTGGGATTTCCTCAATTGCCCACCTCACTACATCCGTATATGGGAGAATTTGTTCCCGAGCTGCTATCCGATGAAGGAAAGAGTCGGCTAAATCCTTTAGAGTAGCATTAGATTTTCGAGTCGTATCTACTGTGGCTTGTACTACTGTCACCTCGGGTTCTTCGGCCTCAATCAAATTATAGGTACTTTGCCAAGTAGTTTTGCCGAGTCCTAGACATGTAGTGTCAGATATCAATCCTTTTCTTTTAGTTCCTGGATCAGCGATGAGTTTTCCTGTGGCTGGCGAAGCGGAGGCTATTGCAGTTTTCTTAGACTTATTCCCCATTCTGCTTAAATCTACTGCTTCGGAAGAGTTCTGCACAGTAGTGAAAATGAACGTAATACAGAGAATTGGTAGCGCAAACCAAATATGAGTGAGATATATTAATCAATGCATGATGAAGGATTAACTTAAAGTGGCCGCGGATACAATCTGTGAAAAGATTTTTTTAGCCTTACTATTTCATTAAATGGCCATTAAAACCTTTCAATCCTTTAAATGCCCATCATATCGTTTATTGGCCGAATGATTTGTTTAAGCGTGCCTTGGATGTTTTGGCGGCTGAGCGCAGGTGAATCGCTGTTGGGAAGATAAGGCCTTTAATACGAATTAATCGTAATATCCTTGCTTTATCAATTCTTTGAAATTCGCGCTTTTATCTTTATCGCAATCGGCCGTCAGGGAAAACTTAAATCGTTATATCGGTTCCTTTTGGAATCCCCGATTGCTGATAGCGACATCGCATCGCATCAGGAGTATTAACTGAGAACTTTGAAAAGCATGCATGGTACATCTCTGATCGCCAATAGCGATATCGCATTGCATCGGAGCGAAAGGGACTTTATCGCATCGCATTGGAGCGAAAGGGACTTTTGTTATGATAACTCGTTATTGCCGATATCCGATAGCCTTTTGCGTGTTGTCGCGTCGGAGAAAACCAATGGGTCTTTAAGTTATGCCTCCTTTGTCATTGCGACATGCGATCTGGCGATTGCTTTATCGCAATGATAAAAGATTACTCATTTATATATTATAAGACCAATTAATTGGTTTATCAAAAAGGTTTTGTAATGTTTTCGTTTTGTCTTTGGATCTTTTTGAATAATACTAAGTTGATACCAATTAAAAATAAAAAGGGGCCCATTCATATTATAGTTTTGAGAATAAAAATGATATGAAATGGGGGGTTGTTGTAGAGCACAACAATTGGCGATTCGCTGGAAGAAACAGTTATCTCTGAAAAGTACGGAAATACTTAAACTTTTTCAAAATAGGAATCTCATCAAAGGGGAAAATTCTAATATAACTAGGTATATATGCATTCCAAATAAAATGAAACTATCTTTGCTATTTTCCTCTCTTGTTTAAAATTAGATACATTCTAAGTTTTAAATTGGTCTCTATTGGTTGATAATGATAAAACAGAAAACCTTTCCAAATCAGCTTTTAGAATTGACTCCTTTGTCATAGGTAGAGCCTCTGCTGCCAGCAAACGTCCATAGTTTCGCCAGGGATACCTTTTAACCATTTTATTGTCCATTGTCCCATCCATTTCAGAGTATGATTAACAAAATGAATTCAAAACATGCTTTTCACATTTTGCATTTCTTTTCTATTTTTCTGTTATTTTGTAAGATAAAAAGCCATTGTCCTGGTTTGGTGACCAGCTGAGTGACAATGCCATTCACTAGTAGTAATTTAACCGAACAAGCTGGCTCGTGATGAGACCCCTTGTCTTATAATTCTAAGTCATTACCCTATTTTGGTATGCAGTATTGGTAATGTCGGTTAAACTATTTCCCTATGATCATGGTAAGCAGGTTTGTAATAAGACCTCTTATCTTTTATATCAAATATTTTAGAATTACACTCTGAGTAATCATAAGCTTTGGTGAGTGGGATGGACAATTTTCTCCTTAAGAGTAAAAATGGATGACAAGGTAAGAGTTAAAGATGCTGAAGTTGGATTAGTTCCTATTTTGATATCGATAACCTTTTTGTGACCAATTTGAAAACATAAAATGATTTACAATACTTCTAAACTTTGAGAAGCGTTCACAAAAATTGAAGTGTGGTTTCAGAATGCAATTATACCTAGTTTCCTAGAAATTATCCCTTTTGTTTAAGACTTCTATTATTTTAAAAGCAAATATCAACACTACTTCCTTTGAACAACTTTTAAATACAGCAAAGGTCAATGGAAGATACCTTACAACTTTATTTTCTAATGGTCCTACAAACTACAAAATTCTACTAAACTAAAAAGGAGAAGGGGTTACCTCCTCAATTGAAGAATTTTTTTAAGATAAGGCCATTAACAGGGAGAGAATCTCTCAAACCTGATAAATCTTGTAATATGAAGGTCGAATGGCCTATCTTCTCACAGATCTGAAATGGACCAAGCCACATCTTCTGGAACTTGGTGTGTTTTCCCTTATCTTCATGGGCTTTGTCCCATTTCAGAACTAAATCACCGACTTGAAATTGTTTTGAACTGGATGAGGCTGAATCAAAGGATGACTTGATAATTTGCTGATGTTTTGCATGAATAACCTTGGCTTTTTCTCTTTCCTCTTCTAATTTTAGAATTTGGTCATGTCTAAGTTGAATAGAAGAAGAAGGGCTTTCCTCAATAAACTGAACTAGGGCTAGAGAAGGAAGGACAAGATTTGTTGGTAGCACTGCTTCTTTTCCATACACGAGATTGAACGGAGACGAACCTATTGAGCCTTCTGCGTTATCCTATCAGCCCATAGTGCAAATATTAAGGATTTGTGCCATTTTTTATGATTCTGTTCGATAGTCCGCTTAATAATTTTAATCAGATTTTTATTTGTGGATTCTGCTAAACCATTACCCTGGGGATAGTAATTAGCAGAATATTTCAATTTAAATCCTCTTTTAATAGCGAAATCAAACATAACATTGCCTGAGAAGTAAGATGCATTATCAAAAACAAGAGCATTTGGGACACCAAACTTGGTAATGATGAATTGATCTATGAATTCTATAATTACCTCAGAATTTTTTGTCTTTAAAGGAATTGCTTCAACCCACTTAGTAAAATAATCAGTAGCGGTAAGGATATACTTATGCTGTTTGGAAGAATGTGGAGTAATTTCTCCAATGATGTCCAATCCCCATTGCTCAAATGGTTGTTCAATGTTGACTGGTTGCAAAGGGAAAGCTGACTTTCTTTGTCTTCCACTAGAAGTTTGACAATTTCGGCATTTCCTTACATATTCATGAGCATCTCTAAACAGAGTGGGCCAATAATATCCAGCATGAATGATTTTGTGGGCTGTTGTGTCAGCTCCAAAATGTCCTCCTGCTGGTCCATCATGTAATTCCTGCAAAACCTTTTGTGCTTCAGGTTTTTCTAAGCATCTTAATAAGATTGAATCATAATTTTTCCTAAAAAGCACATCATCAATAATTGTCAAATTTTTTGCTTTTAATCTAATGGCCCTTTTGTTTTTGTAAGACAGGTTAGGAGGTGCATATCCATTTTTCAAATAAAAAATTAAGTCAGCATATTGTGATTCAGAATCAGTAATACTTATCTGGTTGATCCCTTCGGTTTGATCTGTATCACCTGATTCTTGAATGTTGGATGCTCCTGCCAATAACCTACAAAAACCTTGGCCTCTAACAATCTTTGCTAGTTTAATTTCCAAGTCATATTCTTGAAGTGTTGTAACCCAATTTGCCCTTTTTTCACCTAATTCCGTTTGGATTAATAGTTGCCTTACCGCAGGGAAAGGAACTATAACTTTTGTATGGGCTTTTAAAAGGAAGGGTCTGTAATGTTTGACAGCTTTATATACAACAAAGGCTTGTTTTTCTACTTCGGAGTAATTCAATTCAGCACCCTGAAGATTTGAACTATAGAATGAAATGGGTGCTTCTAAGTTGTGATTTTTAATCTGTGTGAGTACTGCTGCATAAGACAAATTGGATGCGATAGTATACAATGTGAAATGATTAGAAAAATTAGGAGTATTTAAAGTGGGGGAATTGATTATTGATTGTTTGATTAAATCAAACACTTCCTTTTCTACTGATCCCCATCTAAAGACTGAATTTTTCTTAATCATAGTTTGAAGTGGCAAAATGATTTGAGAAAAGTCTGGAACGAATCTTTTGACAAAATTGATTTGGCCTAGAAATGACTGCATGGATTTTTTATTACGAGGGAAAGGGATTTCAGAAATTTCTTTAATCCTATCCGGATCAATATAAATGCCATCTTTAGAAACAATAAAGCCTAAGAGCTTTCCTTGGTCAAGAGCGAAGAAAGATTTTTTGGGATTAAGTGAAATACCGTACCTTTTGCAGTGTTGAAAGATTTGATTTAAATCGTGCAAATGATTGGATTTCGTTTTAGAAAATACAGTAATATCGTCTAAGTAGACAACTACTGTTTTGCTAATTAATCCTTTGAAAGCTATATCCATCGCTCTTTGGAACATGGCTCCTGCATTAATAAGTCCGAAAGGCATTTTCTGATAAGCATAAGTTCCCCATTTTGTTCTGAATGTGGTTTTGAGTCGGTCATCAGGATGGACCAAAACTTGGTTATATCCTGAAAAACTGTCTAAAAAGGAGATCAACTCAGAGCCTGCCACTGATTGGAGTATCTACTCCATAGTAGGTAATGGGAAATTATCTTTTAGGCTCGCCTTATTCAAATTTCTGAAATCTATACAAATCCTGATGTCGCCATTTTTCTTTCTGACAGGCACCATATTGGAGACCTAGTTTGAGTGCCGAACGGGAAAAATAATCTTAGCTTTCAAGAGTTTATTGAGTTCCGATTTTATTTGACTCTCTAAGTTTGGATGTATTTTTCTCAATTTCTGTTGAATTGGTTTCTGTTCGAGAAGCATTGGAATGGTATGCTGGATGATGGATGTATCGTATGTCTTTAAATCGTCATATTTCCAAGCAAAAACATGTTTATTTTTCCGTAACAGTCTAATGAATGCTTCCTTTTCTTCCACGGAAAGTCCTAATCCTAAATTAATGTTTTGAGGACTTTGCTCAGTGCCAAGGTTTATCAATTCAAACCTTAAGGTGGAACTTTGGAGCTTTGTATTGGTCACAGGTTTAAACCTGTCTTTAATATCATAAAGATCCTCAAGCTTCACCACAGGCTTTGGGATTGAATTTTCCTCGTGTTTTCCTCTCATTTGAAGGTCATGCTCGTTTTCCTCAATGATTTGATCATCATAGGACCTTTCGGAAGTTAAAAATTGTAAAATGTCTTCATCATGATTGAATACTCTCCAATTAGTGACATTGTCAGGAATGGATGGCCTAAAAAGTAAATCTACTGAAAATCTATCTGGGCTATAATCTTCGAAAGGAAGGAGCTTGGAAGCAACATTGGCTAGCAAGTCGGTTGCTGAATTTTGAGACCTGGGGATGGAAGAAATATTGAATGCCGAAAAGTGGGAGGTGAGTTCCTATACCAACGACTGATAATGTTTGAGATGGCTAGAAAGACAATGAATTGTATTCCTTACCTGTTTAATAATAATTTCGGAATCTCCAAACACTTTCAAATATTGAACCTTGAGGCCAATCGCTTTATATAGTCCTTGGACTAAAGCTTCATACTCATCTGTATTATTCGTGCATTCAAACTCCAGCCTACAGGACAGCATTGTTTTTTCTCCCTGAGGGCTAACCAAAATACATCCTGCTCCCGAACCCTCGCTAGACTTAGACCCATCGAAATATAGTGACCAAAACAAAGAAGTATTAACAATTTTATTTACAGTTTCCTCAGTATCATTAAAACATCTTGACCTATCAGTTTGTGAATAATTTTCGATCTGAGATGTAGAATTGTTTACTGAGAAAGGAGATGATTGGGCAGTGAAGTTTCCAAAGAATGACTCAGATGAATAATTCCCCAAAATGTTGTTATTAAATGCTATTGGTTGGTTTTCTTGTTCAAATTCTGTAACTGTATGGGTCATGTGTTTCTCCCGATCGATTTTTATTTGATTTGGCTTTCCCTTATAGGGAAGCCACATATGGGACCAATCGGTAGAAATATACCCATGGATTTTTTCAGACCAATCCCTACTTAAGATCAAACCATAAAATTCAGGTATATCGGCGATTAAGATATCAATTCTTTGAACTACTCTAGGATCAGCTGATAGCCTGATAGTTACTGAGTTGATTTCCCCTAAAACCTGGACTTTAGTCCTGTCTAACTGCACAATATGAATAACAGACTTTTGGGGTTCAATGTTCAGTTTGGAACAAACTGAAGCTGGCATTATATTAGAGGATGCCCCTGAGTCAATCAAACAGTTGTGCAGGTTTCTATTGTAGATCTCATAGGTTAGAAGGAAAGGTGGAGGATGTGGATGAAAGTTCTTCACTGTCAGATCCTTTAGTGTTTTTCTTCACCTTTTTCCTTTTGGGTAAAGGGAACTCAGTAGGTTCAATACCGAGCTTTCCACTCTGAAGTCTGGTGAGAGGGTGAGGTAAATTGAATTGCGAAGTCACACTGCTTTGAGATACCTCAGATTTCTGTGGTGATATCGAGAAGCTCTGAAGTTTATGGATGAGAGACTGAACTTCAGGAGATTCAAGACTTAATTGTTCTGGAGTATTGTGGGTTTGAGCAGTGGTAGTTGATTCCTCTTCTTCTTGTTTGGATACTGGAGAACCAGCATGCAATTGGGAAGTACGAGGAGATGTGGAGGGAGAATTACTCTTAGAATGGTCTGTAGATTTGGGTTTGCTTGCCATTCACAGTTGAGGGCCCTCCTTCTAGCGCCAAAAATGTTGATGCCCTGAAAATCATTGTATCAACATTGGGGGATAACCGCCCGGTCCAGACATTAATACAGCTCCTTCTCCGTTTGGAATGGTGGCTCCGACTGGGTATAATGGTACCAGTTTCCCAATAATGAATAAAAGGGGTGGATGAACGATTGATTATCTAATCTAACGATAGGTGAATAACTTAATCTATCAGCAAAAATAAAAGAACTACTACTAATCCAGGGAACTATTATTCTTTGAAATGTAGCGCTTGATGATCTTTGTCTATTGACAGGCATATAGATGACTCTATCTAATAAACATAGACATTTATTCATTCAATGATTACTTTGTTTAAATAGTTAAACAAAGTGATTAACATAATATTGCTACACTTATCATTTATATTATCGATACATATATGATCAAAAGAAAAGCAGACTGTAAACATCCAATAGTGGAAGGAATAAAGAATGTTGTTAAAAACACATGCATATATCCGATAATAGCAAAAGCGATCAAATGAAAATTCATATAAAAAGAATGAACTCAGACATAGATAATAGTACCATATGAGCTACTAATCACTCCCAATATCAATCGCTATTTGAAATTCTTCTTCCAACACAAAAATACTTTCAAACAAAGACAGTAGTGCACATTCGCATAAAAGCTTCTTTGTCAAAATCAAAATGATTGGCCCAGTTTTATAAAAGAATATGCCTGAAGTACAGTAGTGTAATTTCAGGTTTTCAGTCATATACAAAACTTACGACCTTTTATAAATACATGAAAGGGTCTATAAATACTTAATTAATCTAACTACCTATGAAACTGAAATCCTACTTAATTGGTATCATTTGATTCTGAATATCTCCTTCACGGCAATCTGGCAGTCGGCGGCATGAATCATCATTTAGGCTGTTTGCCTTTAAACCTGAGCTGGCATATCGCAAGCATTGGCTCCACTTCTGGTGGTCTGTTGAGACGAGAATTGAGTTGGGCAGCATAGGTGGCATCCTGTATATCGGGAATGATATACCCGATTGCATCTGTGAGGCATTTGAGGGCGGCTCTCTGGCTGTATGGTTTGACTAAGAAGAACCAATAGGTGTCCCATGTCAAACTGTTAATTCCTGCGATTAATCTCCCATTTTTCTCTAGTTCTGGATAACATGATTGCTCCAATGTTTTAGCCGCTGTCAATTTACCTGGAGTACATTGAGAAATCATGTTAGACAAGTAGAGAGTATTATTAACCAATTCAACCAAATTACTTGTGGTTAATTTGCATCTTGAAATTGCTCTCTCTGCTTTCATTAACTGGGACTGCCATTCCATAAATAATATCTCCTTATGTGATTCCAGGATTTTTGGTAAATTAGCTGCCTGTCCCTGATCGGTGTCTTGCCACTCAAGAAAATTAGTTAGTGTTTCATCGGCTTGATCCAAGTCTGTTCTAGCTTTTTCCGATTTTTCACTTATTGATGTCGTTAAATCACATAATGGTTCCGCCTGGGCGATTTGTTGACATAAAAGCTTTATCTGTGTTATCAATGCCTTATTTATCTGTAATGCCTCTGCTCCTCTTCCTGCAATTGTTTAGTCAATTGATTATTTATTTGCTGTTGTGTAAACAATTGCCGTTCTGCTTGCTCCGCCTTCTGTTATGCCTCCGATAGTTGTGCTTGTAGTGAAAAGATCTCCTGGTCTTTTGCTTTTAATAAATTACTCACCTCTGATGCCTTGTCTATTGTCGCTGCCGAATAGGCTCCAACATATTGGGATAGTTTTGTTAGGTCATCAGAGGGGTCAAATTCCTCTTTCCAAACCACGTTGCCCGTCACTGTTTGTTCTGGGAATAGGGAAGGTTGATCAGTCCTTCTCCTTTTCCGCTGTCGTTTTACCACAGCCTTGTGTCTTGGGCTATAGAAGACATCTAAGGGAGGAATTTCTTCTACTTGCAAAATAATCTGATCGGAGGGATCCTTTGGGATTATCTCTACTTCTTTAGAACTGGGTAGGCCGCTGGTTCCACTTGGAACCTGTTTTGAAGTTGTCTCCTGTGTGTCAGCCGCTTTTGATGTCTCAGCTTCCTTAGAGCACTCAAGATTGCTGATGATTGAGTCGAATTGTTGCCATTCCTGGAGAAATTTCGGGTCAATCTAAGCATCTACATTCACCTCTATGCTGCTATGTTCCTGCTCTTTCGTCTGGGTTTCCTCTTGTTTTCTCATATTCACTTCCTCCTGTTCTTTTGATGTAACAGGAGGTTCCTTAGTGAGTCGTTGCTCAGGCTCGCCTGATTCTGTCGTTGGGGTTGTTGCTAACAGATCTAAAAATATGAGTGAGATATATTAATCAATGCATGATGAAGGATTAACTTAAAGTGGCCAGGGATACAATCTGTGAAAAGATTTTTTTAGACTTACTATTTCATTAAATGGCTGTTAAAACCTGTCAATCCTTTAAATGCCCATCATATCGTTTATTGGCCGAATGATTTGTTTAAGCGTGCCTTGGATGTTTTGGCGGTTGAGCGCAGGTGAATTGCTGTTGGGAAGATAAGGCCTTTAATACGAATTAATCGTAATATCCCTGCTTTATCAATTCTTTGAAATTCGCGCTTTTAGCTTTATCGCAATCAGCCGTCGGGGAAAACTTAAATCGTTATATTGGTTCCTTTTGGAATCCCCGATTGCCGATAGCGATATCGCATCGCATCGGGAGTATTAACTAAGAACTTTGAAAAGCATGCATGGTACATCTCCGATCGCCGATAGCGATATCGCATCGCATCGAAGCGAAAGGGACTTTATCGCATCGCATCGGAGTGAAAGGGACTTTTGTTATGATAAATCATTATTGCCGATATCCAATAGCCTTTTGCGTGTTGTCGCGTCGGAGAAAACCAATGGGTCTTTAAGTTATGCCTCCTTTGTCATTGCGACATGCGATCTGGCGATTGCTTTATCGCAATGATAAAATATTACTCATTTATATATTATATGATCAATTAATTGGTTTATCAAAAAGGTTTTGTAATGTTTTCATTTTGTCTTCGGATCTTTTTGAATAATACTAAGTTGATACCAATTAAAAAAAAAAGGGGCCCATTTCATATTATAGTTTTGAGAATAAAAATGATATGAAATGGGTGGTTGTTGTAGAGCACAACATGTTCCTAAGTAACTTTATGGATGATGTTAAAATATATAGTAACATTATAATATATTTTAATGTAATATTAGTTATCCTAATCTATCAATAAAAGGTAAATAAGGCATTGCACATTATCAATGCTACTAATGAGACTATTGTGTCTTCTCTAAGGAAATCCATACAAAGATTAGCTACTATAACCTAAGGATATTTGGTGTATCTAGGTACAAGTGCACTTCTCCTTGGGTTGCTTTGGGGAGGAGATAGCCCTAAAGAGAGAAGTGTAAGTATATGTGTCCTTGTGTAGGGCTTGGAGGGTACCCAGAAGCCCCTAAGGGCAGCGAAAACTCCTAGCAACCATAAGACTTGGAGATCCCCTAACTATTCTAAGTTGGAATCCCTAGAAGGATAGTGGCATATCTATATGGATTGTGGGTGCAACAAATGGGGTGAACTACCTTGGATTCAGTAGATTGATGGAGGATGAGAGACTATAGGTTGAATATCATTGAGGTTTTTCACCTTGACCTGGAATATTGTTAGGGTTTTTCACCTTGGCCTTTATTCTGTTTCGTAATTGTTGTGTACCATAGCTAACTTTATGAAATCCTTGTCTTGGTGTTGTCGCGACCCTGTCTTAGCGTTGAACCACTATTGAGAGAGTAGGGGCAGCAGAGTGTAAGGCAAGGAGGAATGTATAAGGTATACAACCAGTTGGTGTTCATTAAATGATAAGTGTTTTTAGATATGCATTATTTTCCCTACATGTTATGTATACTTTGATAATATATATATATATATATATATATGATATAACCATAATAAAAATAGGTATATATATATATATATATATATATATATATATAGATATATATATATATATATATATATATATATATATATATATATATATATTATTTTATGGTTTATATCTCTTATACCTATTTTTATTATGTTTATATCATATATGGTTATGGCATATAGACAAATCTCAACTATAATGTCCCTTAATTGGGTGGCTGGTTGTGTTACAAAGTGGTAAGAGAGCCCAACTTTCAACATTGGGCTTGCATGGGACAAAAATAGAGCATAAAGGTGAAAGTGTTAATATGTTTACAAACTATCTTTTAAAATCACTTAGTGATGTGTATCTCCTTGGAACATATAGATTGCAAGACTTGTTAAAAATGGGTTTATCAATGATGCCCTAAAACTCTCCATGGAAAACCCTTCAAGGGAATGTCATTTTTTGAAATTTTGACCTCACAAAGTTATATTAACAATGGTGAAAGTAATAAATCCTTACATTTTTTCACAAAATAGAGTTTGAGTGAAACCATACTTGATTATAGTTTTCAGTACTCTTTCCTCCTTTGTCGGCTTAAGGGCTCTTTGAATGAGTAAGGGTAGTCTCTCCAAGTGTTTGACAAATTGTTCCAATTATATGTGGTGGTCTGGGCAGTCATGATTACTAGGAATGCACAAAATGGATAGAGAATGGAGACCTTGAGGTCATTTTTACAAATGAAGGAAGATTCTTCATCATCAACAAGAAAACTTAATATGAAAACCCACATTATTAACACCTCTGTTATCACTTAGAACCATAGTTCATGTATGTAATGTTGTCCACAAGGTTCATATAAAGGTTTTCAGTTTTGTGAATAGGTTTATATGTGTGTGTCACTTTGAAATGTGAATTTCAAAAGGTATTGATGTAAGTTCGTGTAAGAAAAAATCGTTAGATACCCTCCATCATTGTCAGTTAAGACATGTCATGTCATTAGTACTTTGCGCAGTTTCGCAGCGCATGTTTGTTTGGTCCATTTAGCTGCGCAATGATGATTCCGTTTTTCGCAGCGTACTGTTTATCAGCCATTTCGTAGCGCGTTTTGTTAAATTTGAACTGTCCGCGCTACGAAATCGGGGTTTCAGGGTTTTTGTAGCGCTTGTTCTTGGAATGTCAAATCCGGGAGGGGTGAGTCATAGGTCCGTTCATGTTTGTCAGTTGATGTCATCTCCCGGTCATGATAAATCATCATTCCGCCATAAGGTCCAGAGTCATGCATATGAATGTCAACTTAAGGGATTTTACGAGGTATGGTTATGTCATAATGTGTTTTCATAATGTGTAAACATGTTTGCTGTATGAGAAGCCCAAGTTCTCATTTAAAGGGATCATTGCAAGCGAGCCTGCACTCCAAAGTCGAGATTGTTTTCGCGCTGTAGCTGCCATTAGTTTCCTGTGCGAAAATATCCGAAGCAAGATGGAAAAGAGGGAACATCGATCCGGTAAGTGTTTGAGGACAGAGCCGGAGGGGTTAGATGTTACTCTCGGGGATGAAGGTGTAGCAAGAGCCTTTCGAAATGCTGGTTGCTGGAGGTTCTGCGAGAAATTGAAGGGAGGACATGCAGAGGTAACGAAGGCTTTCGCATTGAATTTTACTGGACTGAATTCAAAGGTGTCAATGTTAGAGTTTCCTGTGTCTCCTGAAGCTATTTCCACTGTCACTGAAATTCCGAGGGGTGGTCAAGAATGGTTCAAAAACTTTAAGTTCGACATGAGTCCCTGTAAAGAGTTTTTGAAGGAACCTTATGTAAATGAGGACCTCACCAAAGCGGTGCCAAGGAGTTACATAAAAGAACATTATGCTATGCTCCTCACATGCATCCAGAAATACCTGACATGCGAGGGAAGGTACAATAAAGTTTACTCCTACCACTTCAAACTTTTGTTGCATTTCACAGGTAAGGTTTCAATAGACATACCTTTCTATTTGTTCAGAAGCATTAGTAAAATGTGTGATAAAATCCAGTTAAAGAAAGATGGTTGTGAAACATCCCTGTTTCATCATGGTTTAGTAAAGTTGCTGGTGTTGGATGCTTTACAAAATATTGGCAGAGATTGGGATTCATTTGTGTTTATGGCCGGCTTCCCAAGCAAAACAGGCCTCACTCCATTGCCTGTGAGGGAAAGGGAAGAAAGGAGTGAAGAACCCACTCTGGCTGAGCTTAGAAAAGAGGTGACTGACCAAAAGAAGCCTAAAACCAAGTTAAGGAAATCAGAGAAGTCTGTGGCAGCAAAAGAGACACCTAAATCATCAGCGAAGGAAACTCCTAAGCCATCATCTAAAGAGACACCTAAATCATCAGCAAAGGAAACTCCTAAGCCATCATCTAAGGAGACATCTCAGTCATCAAAGCAGAAGATCCAGAAAAAGAAGGATGAAGCTAAACCAAGTGAAGTTGAAAAGATTTCAAGGGTGAAAACCAGAGGTCAACTAAACAAGGAAAAGGGTAAGTCAATTACTGTGGAAGAAATCCCTATTTCAAAAGGCAATTTAAATGACTTACTTGAAGCTATTGAACTTGAGCAAGATCAGCCAATACAGATTGAACCAATAGAGTTTGAGCAAGATCACCCAGTGCAGCCAATGCATATTGACCTCACTCAATCTTCACCCGAAAGTACAAAAAAACCAAGAGCTTCAAAAAGATTGAAATTTGAAGAGCCTAGTAAAGAATATGCTTTCAAGCCACGTAGACCAGTCACAAGAAGACAAATGAAAGAAGTGGAGAAAGCGCAGAAAGAGAAGGCACCTTTAGAAGTGCCTAGTACAGATGTACTTGAGGTTTTGACCAGAACAGTTCAAGCAGCCAAAAGTAAAAATAAGGGTAATAGGGTTATCATCAGTCAAGGTGGAAATGTCATTGCTATCAAGCAACAAGCAGGAACAACACAAGAAGAAATACCTCAGATTAAAAATGTTTCTAAGGAAAGGGCAGTAAGATATGCAAATTATAAAAAGGCTGTAATAAAAGGCAGAACAAGTCTAATGAGCCAAACTGACTCAGTGTCTGATGCATATTTGTGGACGGTGCCAGCTCTGAAGCAGGCAAAAATCATGAAACAAATGAACACAAGCTTAAGAGCAGAAAACAAGGCTTTAAAGGAAGAAGTTAGCAGTTTAAAGAGGAAGCTAGGCAAACTAGCTGATTAATCCAAGGGGAAATTTGCTTTTCAAGTTTTAATAAATTTTGGCTGTCATCATTTTGAAACTTTTTGGAGCCTTTACACCTGTACAAAATAGCTGAAGAGATCACGGAGTTAAGTCATCAGTGCTTTAAGACTCATATGCTTTGTTTTGATTACCTACAGCAGTTTCGTAGCGCGCTACGAAACTGCTGTAGATGACTGTTTATGTGAAAAAAATGAAATTGATGCTGAGGTCAGCAAATCTTAAAAGGGATGACTCGAGGCCAGCATGGAGATTATACAATTCTATATAAGCATTCAAAAGGTGACAGGTGTGAGTATGTAAGGAAAAGGTGAAATTTTTGTCTTTGGTTGAAGTCTTCCTAAAGTTACTTTATAGCCGAAATATTAGGGTTCTGGTAGGGTTACCGAAATTTTGAGTGGTACACCTGTTCAGTTCACAAAGTGTCCAGATCATAAGGCATATTGAATTATGCGTGGTTATTAGAAGAATTAAATGGCTTGGAGCATAGTCTTTTAATGCATGAAGACTAATGGGAGGCAGAGACCGTGAACATAGGACACAGATCCTCATCAGTTGATGAGTCATCCACATATCAAGTATCCGAAGCTGCTCATTCAGTGAATGTTCCTCCAGCATGTCTTGGCTATTACTGAAGTGATACAGGTGTCAAATTTCAAGAAAGCATCAATGCACACGAGGAGATAGACTTAGAGTTTCAATGGGAATGGGACTCTATGTTTTCACAGCGCAATACCTTTGTAATTAATTAGTTTGTTTAAATATGGATAAGGCAATTAATTATAGGATTTCGAGCTCCCTTCATGCTTGTTGAGGAGTCTCAAGTAGTTGTACTTTTGGTTTTCCTATATATAGAAATGACTCTGATGTAAAAAAGGTTGGACATTTTATACAAAAACAGAGTTATTTGGGCCAATGTAAAGACTTGTTACAGTAATAGTAAAACAGTGGTTGTTTCTTCTCAAGATTCTCAATGGATTATTTTGTTCAAATATGATGGTGGTGTTTTCTCTTATATGTTCTTTTACAGCCTTGTTATAACATAATCACTCAGAATTCATTTCTAATGCTCTGACTTCCTGTATGTTTGGCAAGCTGTGGTTTGTGTGAGATATGTTTGAACATCTAATGCAAAGAGCCTTGACTTCCATGAAATGACTGTGCTTTTGTTTATTAAATGTGTAAGACTCCATAGCCCAATGAAGACCAATTTGATATGTGTTCAACCAGCTTTGTTTTCATGAATTTGTAAAGAGTTAGCCATCTGTTGTTGTGATTGATTTTTATCAAAAGTCTGTGAGAGAGCCCTCTCTGATCAAGGAGGCTAATCCTTGGTCTAAAGTCTGGTTGAAAGAGTTACATGAAATCTTGCTTGGCTGCAGCCCTTAGTACTGATTTTGTGATAACAACCTCAATAAAATCCTCAGTGAAGGCAAAAAAATATGCAGAGGAACTGAAAAGTTCATGTATATATTGTTGATTGAAAGAGGCATTTCATATTCTACAAGCCATGGATGGAAAATATCTATAGAATACGCTTTGTCAAATGTATTCAAGATGTGGAAGTATGATAGGTTCCTGTAGAGTTTTCAATTCGATGCATATGAGACATGCGCTTTCATATGATATTCATATTATAGTTTGGGCCAAACATGGTGTTAGGAAGGAGGCTTTAGCACTAATTTATCAAATTAAGAAAATGGGAATTAAAGACAATCATTCCATTTTTACTAGCACTTTTCTAGTTTGCATTAACATGACAACTATAGAACATAGTGCAGAGGTCCATGAAGAGATACTTAGACAAGGTTTTATTATGATATGTTTATGAAAAGTAAGCTTGTTGGTATATATGCCCAATGTGGTTGTATAGATTTTGCATGCAACGTGTTTAATGAAATGTTCAAATGGAATGTGGTTACATGGACTCCTCTCTTGGTTTTTTTTTTTGTATTACAATGTAATGTGATTTTAGATAATTATTTGATATGATTTGATTTATAAGAGGATTTAATGTTTGTCGATATAGATCATTTGAATTAATTTGGTTACAATATTTAGTATTGATCCCTTTTCAAATATAGATAATAATACAATCTAAATTTGCTTTGCTTCCAACGATGACAACTCTTCTCGGAAGGATTTGAATAGGGATAAACAACCCAACCATGTTATCTATATCATTCCACAACCAAGAAACCTTAGAGATGTCTTATTCCTCAACATCTTGTGCCCATTCTATCACAAACATTTTCCTTGCTAAAATCAAATTCCTTTGGGTTGTAATGAACAATCTCAAGCTTAGAAAATCTAGTAGCCTTTGCGTGTGCTTTTTCCATATACAAAAATGTGACATATTTTGTTCTAGATACACCATAGACTTGATTACTTCCTTTATTGTTACCAAGAATCATAAAAAACAACCCAGTTAAATATTTCACATGGCTAGGTTGAGTCATTTAAAGGCCAGAATTGGTAATCAGAATTGGTTGACCTAGCCATTCTTCCATTGTATTATAGTTGATAGGTCCATAGTTAGAGACTAGTTATAAAGATATCTAATTGATTCCTCTTCACTTAATAAGAAGATTCCTAGTGTCAAGCTTTCCCTGGCACCTACTTCCAAGATCAATTGTATCAATCTCAAAATGTGGTGGCATTTTTAAATAAACCATACCAAAAGTACAATATATGTGTTACATAATGGTTGGCAAGGACAAGAAGATGGGTTTGGATTCAAACAATAATAGATTGTGGTTCTATGCTATTAACTATACATTTTCAAAAATCCCTTTTGTTTACATCCCAAATATGAATCCAACACAAAGACCATAAGTATCATAAATGGGAGAGCCATCTGAATGTAGAGTATATGATCTAGGACTTCTTTGCTCAAACTATAAATTAATGATTCCATAATCTACGAAGAAAGTGGGTAAAAACACACTTTTTTAACCTTATTGGATTTTTTTCAATGCAATGATATCACCCTCTAGGAAATAAAAAATATCATGATCATTGTTTCCTCTAAAACTAGCACTAACTAATCTTCTAGCGAAATGAAAACAAACTAGCTCTCTTCCACTTATAATAAGTTCTTTATGTAGGCTACAAAGTTGGTAGAAAGTTAATCTTTTGTGTTAGAAGTAGCTTTATCTTTGTCACCATAATACATTGTTTTATTATACAAGGCAACAAGGCTTGTATCCCCAAGGCATTTCCAATCTATGTAGTCCTCATCATGCCAACAATTTTTTCTCAAATTTTTGTTGATATCTGAAGTACATACCTGGTGTTTTGTAGAAATCACAAAGTTTTCATTCTTCAAGCATTGTATTTCCACCTTTACACTAATCTATTTCAACTATGAAGGGTTCATGATTTTTATTTGTTGCAATATCATGGGCTATGGAAAGAAGAAAATTGGGACCTTTCTTTGCTTGTAATATGTTTTTCTTACTATGTCTACATTTTAGATAGAGCGAGGCTCAAAATCTTGGATGCAATTTTTCCCTTGTTGGGGATCTTGCTTCTCGCTAACCAGTGATGATTAAGTATTATTGAGGTGAGCTTAAGAGAGTGGATTTGTTGTTGAGGTGAACACATTGGCAGAAGCATCCAATGTCTTATCAAAGGGATCGCACATGCATGGTTTGAAAATGGTTCTTGATTTTCTTTTAGGCATCCATTGCACTTATTTTTAAGATGGCTAAATTGGGATGACTTTAAAGGCTATGTCTTACGAGTTTAGAACCAATTTTTAAGGATTTGTTTTGTAATATTTCAGCAAATGTGTAAATTCATATGGCCTAGATTTTATAAAATATACTATTATTGTCAAAAATATATTGTCTCCATATGATTTCTTCCTGCCATCTATACAAAAGGCACATCATATAATCATTAGAACTACAAATTTTGTTAGTGAACATGGAGTACAGTAAGAAATTGTTTTGAGGATGAGCAGGGAAGTAATCCAATTTTTGGGTTCCTAATACCTTATCACCATCTTCATCTATACCTTAGGTTTTTGGTTGATCATATTGAGCTTTTGGATAAATGTATGGTAATGGAATCACACCTCTATGAATCACATGTGTTATTTTCTACAATAGGTATAGGATTGAAAGCATAATATAACTTGAGGAAAATCTCACTAGGTGCATTAATTTGACACAACATTAACATTATATGGATCGTAAAGAAGGCACTAAACAAAGTCGGATATTTTTGTCTATCATGAAGTTTTCTTGCCAATAGGGCAATCAAAGTAGACATGTAATAGTCTATTGTCAAATATTTTCCTACACAGTGCAAATATATAAGCTTCATTAGACTTAAAGGCTATTGTTAATTGAAAAATAGAAGTCAAAGCCTACTCAAGTATTATGCAAATAATTAGCATATGGTTCTATTGACATATTTTTGTGCACCATCACCATCACCCTATAATATATGCCATATCCAACAATTTTGTACTTAGTCATTTTTTCTATGAATATCATGTGCATAAACACATCATTGCCCCATTTTCTGCACATCTTCACTCTCCACACATTTCCTTTTCTACACACTACTCCATGCACCCTTGTACACGTCCATTTTTGTGTTTGGAAGAATTGCATAACCCAACCTTCCACACATTCATTTGTTATGCACAATTTCATACTTTTCACAATTTGAACTTTTGTATATCCATTTCTCGTCATAAATAACTTTTACACATATCAAATCTATTCACACGATATGCCATAAAATCCATCTCCCTACTCATATTCCATACTAGTGGAAATTTGTCATTTGCTACTGCTGAGGCTAATTGAAAGCCCATTTAAGAAATTCCAGTCCTAGAGATATTTGTGCAGAAACATATCATTTCCCCACTTTCCGCACATCTTCGCTCTCCACACATATCCCTTTCTACACACTACTCCCCACACCCTTATACACATCCCTTTTTATGTGTCTAGAAGAACTAATAACCCAACCTTCCACACATTCATTTGTTATACAAAATTTCATCCTTTATACAACTCATCCTTTTGTATATCCATTTCTCATCATAAATAACTTTCTGCAGATATTAAATCTATGCACATGATATACCATAAAATCCATCTCCCTACTCATTCCATACATAGTGGAAATTTGTTGTTTTCTACTTTTGAGACTAATTGAAAACTCATTTAAGAAATTCCAATCCTTGAGATAAAAATAAGGGCTTGATATTTTACTTCATGAAATACCTTCCAAGACACCTCTTAAATACTTTCCATAATTTATTAACTTCCCATTATCATTCTTGCATGACCTACTGAAGGTGGTACCTAAAGAAGTAACATCCTACTAAATGGTACTTTAAAATGAGGATTTAATAACTACAAGCTCCACCAAAGCGTCATTTATCTATCATGTATACCTAATTACATCAAACAAATAAGAAACATGGTGATGAAAAGGAAGAAGGAGCTAATTTGTGGGTGGGGAAACATCCAACTCACTGGATCATCACAAAAAAAAAAAATCCATTGGTTAGTTTCATATAAATGGTATTTAAATTTGGATCCATAAGAGAAGAAGAATAACAAGATTTGGCAAAAAATTTGCAAAGGAGGCCCGAAGACCTCAGTGGGGTTTGACCCTCAACTTGTCAGGCATCAACTCCATGCCTTACCTATAGACCATGCACAAGTTCTTAATATGCATAGACGCCAAGTTGTATTTGAGTTTTATACGTGGCACATATGGGGGAGAGGGGTTGGGCGTTAGCCCCAACCCCTGGTCACAAATTTTGGCATAGGATTGTGTGCAGTAGTGGAAGAGTGCCAGTTGGAAGGGGGCAGGGATTCAGCCCAAGCCCCCGGTGATATGGGTGCCATAGGACCAAGCAAAGAGCCAAGTCTGACGGGGGTGGAAATTAAGGCCTAGTCCCCCAGTGATGCGGCATGATGCATAACCAAGTTCTTAATATGCATAGGCACCAAGTTATATTTAAGTTTTATACATGGCGCATAGTGGGGAGAGGGATCGAGCGTTAGCCTTAACCCCTGGTCACAAACCACCCACACCACCTTGCCGGAGGAACAACATTGGAGGGGGTGGGGACCAACCCTAGTCCCTCGTCACAAAGTTTGGCATAGGAATGTGTGTGATAACAAAAGAGTGAAAATTGGAAGGGGGTAGGGATTCAACGCTAGCCCCTTGTGCTATGGGCATCACAAGACCAGGTAGAGAGCCAAGTTCGACGAGGCAGGAAGTTAAGGCCTAGCCCCCCAGTCAAGTGGCCCACCTTGTAACTAAAAACCTGAATTTTGGGGGCTAGCCGGTGGGGGACGATAAGATAGCCCAACCCCCAGCCACATGGGCACCATGTGATGACAGACAAGGAAGAAAATTCAGAGCTTATGTGTCATTGTGCAATTTAATGAGGCAACACATTTCCCATTTTGCGACAAGAATCTTGTCGGTCCTAGGCAAAATTGTTGCTCGACAGACTGAGAAAAGGGCGAAATTGTCTCGCAGTTAACACTTTTTGTCAATTTGCAGGAAAAATAGCAGAGCTTGGCTTGTAGAAGCATATATTGTTCAATTTTTAACCTTTTTGAACTCAAGAAGAGCCTAGATGGGGGTTTCTGAGCATCTTGGTCTCAATGCCATCCTCAGTTTTCTGATTTGAAAACTTTATGATGGACTTTTTCCAGAATCAAATCTCTTAGTGCTAGAGGTAGAGTCAATTTTGAATTTGTTTGGAGGTATATTTGAGCATGGAGAGAGCTTGGTTAGAGGTTTCCAACCTTCTAGTTTAATCTGGAATAGTTGTTAATTCTGTAGACTAGCTCTTTTAAGTATTTTCTCAATGTGTTAAAGAGAGAAGCATTTTTAACTCTTCATTGTGGAGGAGTTGCATGTTTATGCTCTTGCTTTATGATGGAGTACAAGGACATATTGTGTGAGAGTCATTTTTATGTTGACATTTTATGGACTTGCTATAGGGAGACATTTTTCTGAGTGAGAATTCTTTGTAGGAGAAACAAGCCACTGTACTATCAACAAGTTGTATGCACTCATTTTCCATTGAAATCAATATATTTGTTTGGATGTTGGATCAGGCCCAAAGATGTAGCCCAAGAGGGGTGAACTATGTCATCAAATGTTGGTTTCTATTCTTCATGTTCAACATTTTGAGATGCATGTGAATTTTTTTCTCTTTTAAAATCATGTGAAAAAATATTAACTCATATTTTGAAGAGGTTATGAGACTTGTTTATCTTTAAAAACCCATTTTGTTAACTTGCAAAGTGTTAGAGGACGGTCGATTTTTGAGAGGAGGAGTTCTCCACTTTCAAATTAACTAGCTAGCTGAAGTTTGCCTCACATTGGGCTTAAAGAGCCCTTGGAAGGCTATATAAATTAGAAATTTGACCTCCTTTGAGAGACATCACACATGCACTTCATTTCAGAGCAACTCTGCAGATAAGAAGAAATGTGAAGTACAAAAGAAGAAGAGATGAGTTTAGTTGAGGAGAAATCTGCCCTAGAAGACATTGAAGGTTTGTAACATGCAAAGTTTTTATTGAAAGTTGTAACTAGTATTGGTATTCATAATTGTATTTGGCTCATGACATGATGTATCTCTTATGTAATTATCAAAAGAAAAAGAATTATTGTAAAAGAAAATTTATTTATTAAAGCATGGGTTTCATGCTAAAAATTTTTGTTCCTAGGTTTAAGCACCGATTAAATGCTCTAGGTTTTTTGTCTTGAGTCAAATTTTATGTCATGATGTAATATACCTAATTGGCCTCTTGTATCAAGAGAGAAAATATTATTTTGTTTTGTTTAGAAAAGTCTTACATTAATAATAACGACTAATGTGTTCTTGCTCTTTTCATCGCCGCATATCCCATCACACATCTTTGTTCAGTACATTTTGACTCATGTGCTTACAAATTAATTCCTTGACACATGACCCACATAAGAAGTGCTCGACATATATATTACAAAAAAAATCCATCTAATTTCTCAGGGCCAAAGAGGTGACCTTGAGAAAGACTCTTTCTTTTAAAAATATAATAAGCATTGGTAAGGACCGGTGATTGAAAATTATTTCTTATTAAATGGTTGGTTAATTCCCAAAGGATTCAGGGCCTTCATTGGTATGGAGGGCTTTAAATGCATAATAATCACTTTACCCTAAGTTATTATTAGTTATTGATCAATGATTTTGTTTAGACATTATGTGTGAAAGTGATCGTTATTTATTATGATATTGTTGACTTATAATTTATAATGGATATTGTTTATATATTGTTTAAGGAGAATCAGTTATAGAAAGGGGAATAAATAATGATCTATGTCACACCTCTACTTTTAAAATAACTATTAATGTTTCATGTTAATTATGTGAAAGTAATCGTAGTTTATTTTGATATTGTTTACCTATCATATAGAATGGATATTGTTTACATATTCATTATTAATATGGAAATGGTCATAGAATGTGGAATACATTAGTATGCATATCAATGAGTCATGGATGAAAACATCACTAAAAAGTGACATGCCATATTCTAACTCATGACTAAAATATGTAATGATAAAAATGATATTTGAAGGAGAACTATGCTCGATGCATAGATATTAATGATTAATATTGGATTAGTATTGGCATATATGTGTACGTGTGTGTGTGTGTTAAGAGCATGAGACTTATAATATCAATCAAACTAAGAAACTAGAGAATATGAATAACCTACAAGAGTCCATACCTATGAAAAATGTTTACAAGATATTCTGAATATGTATTGAGGACAAAAGTATCTTCATTAAACATATACTAATTAACCTAAACTTAGTGTACCACTTGAAGCTAGAGAGTTGTGCAAATAGTGGAAGGTTGCAAACCTTATAAATTGCCAAAATTTGAATAGAACCTCAGAGAAATATTATGGCATTCAACGATTATTGGGATAAAGCATGAAACAAGTTGATACACCATCCCATGAAGCATCAAGATTAGTCTCATATAGAGACTTGTGCCATGGTGAGTGAGGCCACTCACACACCGTGAAGGGGAAATTAGGGCTTGTGAGTGAGCATAGGTTGATTGATTATTTGAGCACTAGGAAGGGGGAAATTGTGCCACAGATGAAGAAATATCACAGGAATAAAATTGATGATTTATTAACTTTGTTTACATTAATAGACATTGTTCCACAATCATCTTAAATGGTTAATCTTGATTTTCATACATTATATAAGTATTGGTGTCAAATTGATACATCAAGATTGTTATTGCAATGAGGTCATTGTCTTAAGGATAAGTGTATTTCTATTATCATTATATAGATACATAGGTGTGTAAATTCATGGATTTACATATTGATTACTGCATTAAAGACCATACTACATGCATAGGATTGACTGTTTATGTCACTGTCATGATGACAATGACATAGACCTCTTTCTCACTTTCTTGATGATCACTATAATATGTCTATAATATCATCAACTGCAAACCCCAAGGTTACTGATATAGGGTTTCTTAGGGTCACTATTCATATCTCCTTTAGAGATGCCATCATTTCATATGAGTCATAGAAGAGACCTGAACTAAAATTCCAAGAATCCTTAGGGTTTCACTTTAGGGTTGATGATAAAGGCATCTCAACATACATATATATTAGAAAGAATGTGATATTGAGAAAATACAAGGTATTGATTCCATCAACCAAATCATAAATTAAAGACTTCCATATTGTAAGTCGATGCCATTCCAAATAAACTTTATATTGAGGTCATATGTTTTTGGTATAGAAGCCAAAATTCTTAGAGAAGACATACCATACGATCTTTGTAGTAGCGATGGAGATATAACATCATTGATAAACATAACATGAGATATACACATCTCGTGTGAAAAGGAATCATTAATCCATTCATCATAAATGGACTTACCCGAAGGGAGAGGCGCCAAAAGGCTGCGCGACCGAAGGGAGTCAATCATCTCTGCCTTCACAAACCCAGCTTGACCTAAATATACAATGAAATTCCCCTGGCTCTATCAACTTGGGAAAGGCCAAGGATAGTCCTTATTTCTCTATCAGACTGGTGGGAAGGGATTATCGATTCCAAGAGTGTATTCAAACTTCCATCATAGAGCCAAACCAAACTTTATATTGAGGTCATATGTATTTGGTATAGAAGCCATAATTCTTAGAGAAGACATACCATACGAAATGTATACATAATCAATGCCAAAACTATATGCAAACTTCCATCACAAATCCAAAACAAACTTTATATTGAGGTCATATGTATTTGGTATAGAATCCATAATTCTCAGAGAAGACATACCATACGAACTGCATAAATAATAAATGCTAAGACTATATGCAAACTTCCATCACAGAGCCAAAACAAACTTTATATTGAGGTCATATGGAACTATATAAATAATCGATGCCAAGACTATATGAAAACTTCCATCATAGAGCCAAAACAATCTTTATATTGAGGTCTTATGTATTTGGTATAGAAGCCATAATTCTTAGAGAAGACATACCATACGAACTGTGTTGGGCTTATTATTTGTCAGATTAATTGCCTCTCATTAATTTGTCAACTAGATATCGTAACCTTTGAGTTACAAAACAATCCGGTCGAGGTATTGTTCTATGAGCCTAGGAAATCTTAAAAACCTGAACTATTGGCTTTAAGAAATTCAACCCCTATCTTTAACTTAATATCTTACAGGCATTCGGTACTAGAAGTCACAAATTTAACTCAGTACTGCTTATCTTATTCTAAGACTAAAATTCAAGAAAATATTTATAACTAAATTCTTGATCAAATGTTTAATAAAAAATCCTAATTATGCTCTAACTACCAATCTAGTTATATTAAATTCTTTGTTCAAAGCAGATACTAATAAATCATTTCTACTCAAAGAATAATCAAATTATTAAGTACAAAACCATAATGCTCTCTTTCAAACCCAAAGACTATGAATCAAATATTTAACTAAAAAAGGCTATAAGTTAAAATACCTTAACCACATGGTTGTCCTTTGAGATAACTCTAGGTCAATTAGTTATGCCAAAGCATCTATAATGTTTTGTTATTATAAATGATTAAATGACCAGTGAACAATTTTATAAACAAGTGTTTCAAACTTAGTAGATTTCCAAGTAAAATAAGAAGCTAATCTTTAACTACACATAGTTAATTTGATTTTAATGGGGTGGAAAAGTAGAGAATGAAGAAGTATAATTGATTTAATATTCAAATTGAATACTTAACCAGTTATAAGAAGAAATTAAGAAAACAATGTTTACTTAATCAACAAAATATAATTAAATTGTTACAAAGATCTGATGTAATTTTTATTTAAAGAGGAACTTACAATAACAAATAGTTTTGTAATTATTATTCTCTTATTTAAAATCACAACTTCGGAGAGGATTCAAAATTAGACTGAAACTCAGTTAAATTTTGAATCGGTTAAGTGAAAAAGAATTAATTTATATGAAGAAAACATAATGAATAAACAAGATGAAATACAATTCACTTAGAAACAGACTATATGAGGTAAATGCAGAATCTTTTATTATTCCAAAAAAATGCTCCATCTTAGTACAAATCTGCTTGATATGTTGTTCAAGGGTTCAACCCATAATAACTCAAAGAAGGAGTTATTTATACAAAATTTGCAAAAGATCTACAATCTGTTTGGAATAGCATACCAAAATAGTACAAAATTACAAAAATAGAACAATATAATAGGAACCGAGAAACTGTTGAAGAGGTGGCTCTATCCTTTGGGAATCTGTTGATGATCTAGCCTAAAAATACTGATGAGTTGTCATGCTGTTAGAATCAGAAATTACTAAATTGTTTCACGCAATTCATCCCATCTTTCTTCACTTGAGATTTTCAAATTCACCATTTTTCTAAATGTTTCATCCACTTCTGTGTACCTCTTGAAATTTGGCTTGGCAAGAAATAAATGTTTAATTTCATGCATGATGGTTAAATCAAACTCCAAGGCCTCTAGAAAGGCCTTCCCTGTTATTTGCCCTTTGATTCCTGCAAATTTAGTTGTACACTACAATAGCACGCAATTCCTTGCAATAATCTTCTAATTTGATCAATTTATCATTCAGACCTACCAATCCTGGTAGTCCTTTATGATTCAAGACATTAAACTTTGAATGAAATCTTTTGACAATAATATCCAGAGTTTGACATTTTGTTTCTAATTGGTTGATCAAATTATTCTTTTGTAATACCTTTTTAATATCTAAGATAGTAGTTGTTCTATCAGAGATATTTATTTCTTCTAATTCTTCTCTGTTTCTTTTAATTTAACACTTTGATCATGTTTGTGGCTTCTGTTGGCGTGGTCTTCAAGGTTTCTTTCTATTCTTCTATCACTTCTCTACATCTGGTGATGAGTTCTTTCTGCTAAAAAATAATCTGTATGGATGGCCATACATCTGTCATGGATTGGTTGATTTTTGTCTAGATATTTTCCTTGGCATGGGCCAAAGTATCTACCATTAGGGACTCACTCTCCAACTTATAATCTTAAGTTCCAATTTGTGGGACTTCTGCATCTCCTGCACATACAAGTATCCTGTTTTACTTTATGCAATTCTAAATTTTGGAATTTTTGTAGTAAATTCTCATTTTCCTGTTTTTGTGTGGCCAATTCTTGTGATAATCTAGCTGGATCAGCTGTTGTTGAAGTAGAATCAATGGATGTTGATGATGAGCTAGGATTTGTACCTGCAACTTCTATTGGGACTGTTGTGACTGGAACCATAGCAAGCTGTGTTGCTTCCTTCTCCTTTAGTAACTCTTCAATCTACTCTTCCATTTTCTTCAGCTGTATATTTTGCTCAATGATAAGCTTGAGCATGTCCTCCTTTTGTTGTTCATTCTCTGCTATATCATTTGTTAGAGGATCCTCTGTAGAAAGTAGCTTTAGCTGTTTCTTCAATGTAGCAATGTCTGCATCTTTCTTTTTTAGGAGTAGCTCTGTAACTTTTACATCTTTGGGATCATATCCCACTTTAATTACAAAGTCCTCCAATGCTTTTATTATGTTATCTTTAGCTAAGGAAGAAATATTTTCTAACTTACGCTGAAACTGAACATTGGATAGGGCAGTCCTAAGTTTAGAAAGGGACATAATTATAGTAGTCATAGTGGAAAATAACATCTCACCAGTATGTCTGTGCATATCCATGTGGTCAATTGGATGAATTTGACTAGTATCAAATGAAAAGACAGTCTTTTTATAATCTGATGGAGACTTAGGAAATGGAATTTGGGCTTGTAAGAAATCCATTTTCATTTTGCCTTTCTCACTGTCAAAAGCAGAAAGAAGCCTATACTGGGAAGTTGAAGTTTGTTTCCAGAATTGGCTGTACACATTGGACTTTAAAGTCTCATTCTTTTGTTTAATCTCAAGGAACCTTGAAAAGATATTTTGATCATTTGAAGAATTGGTTCCTGTGGACTGAATGATTTCTAGAGGCTCTCTAGAAGGTGAAGTTGTAGGAGGAGTGTTTGGAACACTGGTTGTGGGAGGAGTGGTTGAAACACTAACTCCTATTGATGTAGAAACTTTTGAATCTCTGAGATCAAATATTACTAGTGGATTTTCTTCTGTTGATGTGACTAAGCCAACCTTTGGCTTCTTTTGTTGAAAAGTAAATCCTTTCATAATCTCCTTAGTAGATGAAGTCTCCTCTCTTACCCGTTTCCGTTGCTTTTCTGAGGAACTGGAGTCTACTCAATGGGGCTGGATACAACCTATTCATCTACCTCTTGAAGTGTCCCATCAACCCATTGCTCTTGATTCATGAATTTTTCTATTTCTGGTCTTGGAATATTATTGTAAGGTGTCATTTTTAAATCAACTCACAAAGCAGAAATAATGCAAAAATGGATCATAGGACTAGGTGAATCTGGGCTGGAAATTCATCTTCTTTAACAATATATCTGCCTCAACACCAACTGATCTGGTGTTTCGAATGAATGATCCAATCTGTGCTTTAATCTTGAATTGAGATTTCCTTTTGCCTGACACAAAGTGCAGGTCATCCATGTTGATCATCTACCTAACATATTCCAGAGAAAAGATTCTCATAGGAACATATTTGGGTAGCTTATATGGTGCAAGCTCACAACCATATACCTTTATCTCTGTGTAATTCTGGTATAAATACTAGTCACCAGTTTTAGTCTTCTCACTTAAGTGTAAAATCCTTTTAATTTCATCTCCAATCCTTGGCTCTGTCTGACTGTTGAGGAGTTGTGCCACTGGATGTATGAATGTATCTACAAATTTTGAAAATGAGGAGGTGGTAGAAGTTGTCCTGACTATTTCTGTCCAGTGAATCACTGATTGATTCACTCCTTGTTCATCTTGCTTGTTGAGCTTGATAGGCAAAAGATCACCCCGCTAAAAAAGAAACAGGTGGACAATTACAGAGCTATAACTGAACACTCCCTGTATAGTAAAATTCATGAATTGTTCATGTATATTATTAGCCAAGAATTGGCTATAATTATACATAAACACTAGTTGCTGATCTTTGTTAAAGACAGAAAGGAAACCAAGGATAGTCTCATCAACAAACTGGTCATCTGGATATCCTAATAAGTAGGAAAGGAGAGAAATTCAATGTCTAGAGGCTTCAGGAAACATGGAAGATGAGTAGGGAGGATTTCTTTTTGGTAATTCCACATCCTCAGGTAAAAAGATTTCAAAAATTTGAGCTCTCTGTGGAAAGTTTAACTTATGGTATATATCCATAAGTGCTGCTGGTGAAAAATGGTTGAGAGAGTCTAATTGAGGGATTAGGAGCATCTGATTTATGGTTTCAGCAGAGATGGTGATCAAAATGTCTCCATTCTGAGCCACCACTGCTCTTTTTACAAGGTCATATTTGGCTTGACACCAGGTAATGAGGTTAGGGAACTCATGTGTTTTTGGGAAACTAAAGAAAGGTAATAGAGATTCCCAAAATCTGATTGGGTCTTGCTTGTCTAGGTAATTTTGTTTGAGCCATAAGTGCAGTTCATAGAAATCGAACTCACACTTGGCTTCTGCAATTTTAAACAGTGAGTCTACAAGAGGAACATGGTCAAGGTCGAGCTGGGTTGGAGTAGCAGTGCTTTCCTCTACACTCTTCTTTTTAGCTTTCCCTTTTGGGGCCATGCTGGTAGGTAGGAGGAAGAGCGATTCTGATAACAGATCGATGGAATAGGAAAAGGTCCTGCAGAAATTGTTTACCTGCAAATAACAAAAAAGAGTTAGTGGAGTTTGATAAAGAGGTAGGTATGGGTTTATTTATAACATGCCAGGAAGGGCTAACGGTTTTATTCATGACCGTAGTGGTTTTAGTGCACAGGAGTGGAGCTAAAACGGGTATAACAACAGTGAAATGAGCTCGTGAGATGGCAACGGATAGCATGAGTGGGAAACGGGTATGTGACACGGTGGCATGGGATTGGTTGGGGGATAACGGTTGAGGTGTGGGATGAAAGACTATTGGCAGAATGAAACCACGAGTGGTTTGCGGGGGGGTAGCGAGTGGTTTACCGTTTTTTGCAGGGGGGTAGCGAGTGGTTTACCATTTTTAGCAGGGGGTGCGGTGCAATAAGGTGGTGACATGTAGGGTTGGGGCATCCGCCATTGAAACCACTTTGTGGACCCCCCCCCCCTCCGCCCCCCCCCCACCCCCATCGCGTTAATGAGAAACAATCGAGGGGGGTGTGAAGCCTCTCCCTGCCCGTGATCCGGGCGGGGAGTAGATTGGTCATTGAATAATGTGCTCTATTTATTTAAAGTTGACAAGACATTTTGTGTGTTAGCGACTTTGGCCCAAACAATATATATGCGCTATATAACATAAATTTTAATGTCAAAGGTTTATAACAAAAAATTAATCCCAATTAAGGAACTTAATCATTAATTAACAAAATTTAACATTTTTCTAATGTGGCACATTTAAACGAGCAACCCTTGCATTTATTCTTTTTATTTGAAATTGAAGCCTTTATTTTCTTTTTGCTTCCCTGACATTTTTATTTTCTTTTTGCTTCCCTAACATTTTTATTTTATTTTTCCTTCTTTCTTTAGGGAAACTAACTCCTAACATTTTATTGATATGGATGCCTATAAAATATAAAATTGTCCTAACATTTTTTAATTTTCTTTCTTTTCCATCCATATCCTAACTTAACATTTTGAATTTATTTTTTACTAATATACTAACTTATCAAAACCAAATAATGTTACAACATCGACTCCAATTGGGGACTGCTTCCCCCTGTGGGATGCAGAGAACAAGCAGATCCAAGTGCCTTCTCCTCGGGCTATGGAGTCTTTGCTGAAATAACTACACACTTACAATTTTCTCAAAATAAAATGAACTCTTCGGATATTTATAGATGATGAATGGATGGATGAAAACCTAATACTAGATATAATGTTTCAAGTATTTCCCATTGACTGGAAATGAGGAATACTCTCCTTCCAAATTCTGTAGGATAAATATATTATTCCCTTTGACTTATGCAATGCTAAATGGACCAAACCAGAGGTTATCAAATTTTGCATGCTTGCCTTTATCCTCCCTCCTTGTATCCCATCTAAGCACCAGGTCTCCTTTCTCAACATTTCTTTCTCTGGCCTTTCTGTCAAACAATTCCTTCATCTTGTTTTGATATTTCCTTAGCTTGTACTAAATTTCATGTCTGTGCTCATTTAACTCAATGATTTGATTAATCCTTCTTGAGAAATCATCTATTTCTTCATAAAATTCGTGAAGGAACCTCATAATTGATAAAGCCAAATGAGTAGGAAAAATTGCTTCCTTACCATAAACTAATTGGAAAGGAGACTTCCCTGTGGATCTCTTAGGAGAAACTCTGTTTGCCCAAATTGCATGGATGAGGTGATTGTCCCAACTCTTTTTATGGTCTTCAAGAGTCTTCTTAATGACCTTACCTAATATTTTGTTGGAGGACACTTCTAGCACATTACACTGTGGATAGTATGGTGTAGAATGATGTAACATAATTGAATACTTTTGACATAACTCAATCATTTTAACACTACTAAAAGCTGCTTCATTGCCTGTAACAATTTGTTGAGGACATCCAAATCCTGACAAAATATTTTCCTCAAGGAATTTAATTATAACAGTATCAGTTGCATTTTTAACAGGGTTTGCCTCTACCCATTTGGTAAAATAGTCTGTAGCAGTTAGAATCCCTCTATGTTGATTACTTGATTATGGATGAATCTCTCATATGAAGTCCAACCCCCATTGTCGAAAAGGTGCCTGAACCAATACTGGAACAAGAGGGAGTGCTAACAGCTTCTCCTTCCCAGCAAATATTTAACATTGTGTGCAACTTCTAACTCTTGCTCCAACTTTTTTAAACATTGTGGGCCAACAGAAACCTACCTTTAAAATTTTGTAAGCTGTTGCTCTCCAGGCATAGTGTCCACCACAAAACCCTACATGGAATTGATCTATAATTCCCTCTGTTTCATTTTCAGTCAAACAAAGAAGAAGGAAATTGAGAGGATCCTTCGAGTATAGATTACCATTGATAATACAGTATTTCATTGCTTTAAGCTTCATGGCTTTACACTTATTCAAGTCAAGTTCAGCTGGACATTGAAAATCTCTAAGAAACTGCACAATATCATAATACCAATCAAAGAGTAGATATTCCTGATCTATTTGAATGAGAATGGTTTGTTCTGAAGAAGGAAGTTCTTGTGGATTCTCTTCTAAATTTTGAGAAGGTTCTTGTGCATTCTCCCCTTCTGCATTTAATGAAAGTTCTTGTGGATTCTCCCTTTGTGCAATTTGAGAAGGTTCTTGTGGATTCTTCTCGGATGACAATTCAGAAATGAAATTTATCCACAATACTTTGCAATTAGATTCAACTAGCAATTTGGCCAAACCTTGACCTTTCTCTAGCTTTGTGGTCTTGATCTCAAGATCAAATTCAATAATTTTGGCAATCCATATTCCCCTTCTTCCATCAGTATCAGGTTGGGTCAAAACAGTTTTGACAACATGATTAGGGACATAGGTTGTAATGTGTGAATGCAAGACATAGGTTCTAAAGGCTTTGAGGGCTTGGATTAAGGCATAAGCTTGTTTTTCAATAATGTCATACCTAAGCTCAACATCCCTCATGACTTTAGAAAAGAAGGCTATGGACAGGTCATCACCATTTATATTCTTCTGTAAAAGTACACTGGCTAAGGTTGTCTCTGATGCAAAAGAAAATATGCTAAAAGGAGAGGAGTGATCAGGACTGGCTAATGTAGGGACCTCAGATATAGCCTTTTTCATCTGATCAAAAGCATATCTCACAGAAACTTTCCATTTCACTTCATCGTTCTTCTTTAACATATCAATTATATCACCCGGATGCGGGTGACATGAATACACATTAATGGTTGATCGACAGAATGGCGGTGATGGGAAGGGCCACTTGTCCGATGGCGCCCTCCCCCATATCACCCTGAGACGCCCTCATAACTATCTGCAGGTAGCATTCAATACAGGGTCTTTTCGGCAAAAAGCTAGTCAGTGTTGGAATATGGAGATACCTCGCTTCAGTTCTTTCCTGTCTCCTTTGCTCTACAACATCTGTCCGCCCCAGGGCTTTGAGCCCTGCCTCCGCACTGCTACAGGTTGGCGATGCTGGATTGTGTGCAGTGCAGATTTTGATAACAGCTATCACCATTCGAATTCGACTCTCTTCTTTTCATTCTCTGCACAGACTAGCCCCATTTCACCTCTCATCCCCTCTGCTATTACTCCCTCTGTCTTCATCCCTTTGGTCTCTGCCCCATTTGAGCGCCCAGTTAGCGAATTCATAATGGTTAGGCATCGCATGCATAGTCGCAGGGGAGGAACTAGGGGAGGAAGCTCTCGTCCTTCGGTAGAGTGCTCCACCTCCTCTCCTTCCCCTAAATTTTTTCATCCTCAAGCTCTCGGAGAAAGTAGACATCCCAATTCTAGGCGTGGAAGAGGTCAGGCTCGCTCTTCTGGAGTTGTCTTTGATGAATTTGCTGTCCATTCTGACAACTCTCCTCTGCCCCTTCATCCCGCTCCTCTCTCTGCTCAATTCAGGTTCTGTAGCTCCCTGAATAGACCCGTCATTACAACTTCTATCTCCATCTCCTTCTCTGAAGGAATCGCTCACTCAGCCTCTTAGGTTGATATCTCCACCTCGCCGCAGGAAGGTGCTCTCAGATGCAACAACTGCAGGGATTCTGGTAACAATGTGATGGTTGACAGTCTCCTCACCGCCCCTGGTCCGAACATGGGTGGAACTCTGCATGGTGAAGGGGGTTGCTTAGCAGCCACACGCCCCTTTGGTGGTTCGTGTCACGACAATTCTGCTATCCAGGATGCTTCAGGCGACAGGAGCGAGCCTCACGGTGGTGGTGGAGGGCTACAAGGCAGTGCTTCCATGGACGTGGCGGATAACTGGGCTTGCCCAATCATCGAGGAACCCATCCCCGATGACGACAACTAAGATTACGTGGCCTCCGGGCAGTCGAAGGTGGCAGACAGAGTCTCGGCAGAGGCGGACTGAGGTTTGTTCTTGGCCGGCTATGGCTGCCTTGACGACTTATATCTAGTTCTTTTTTGGATTTTGATAATCTTAAGGTGGATGTTGGTCTCCTTTCTAGACCAAATGTCAGGGTTGTTTTGTCTTATTGTGTTTTTTTTGTGGGGTTTGGTCTCAAAACTATTATCATTTTCAAATGCTATGGGCTTGCTAGACTGGTTTCCCCAATGTTGGGGTAGTCTATTTTTTGATGTAACCACGATAAACTGGCTCAAGGCTCTGTCCTCTTTGTATATTTTTGTACATATTAATAGATTACTTTTACTTAGAAAAAAAAAAAAACATATCAATTATATCTTTTACTATGTATGCATAATTAGGGAAAACTCTTCTAAGAAAATCAATTTTCCCAAGGAAGGTTTGTATCTCCTTCTTGTTTCTAGGTAGAGATAGAGTTTGAATAGCTGGAACTCTCTTTGGATCAATAATAACTCCCTCCTTGGAGATAATATGCCCTAGTAACTTCCCTTCCTTTACAGCAAATAGAGACTTCTTTGGATTTATGGATATGCCATCTTTTCTGCACATGTCAAAAACCTTACTCAATTGTTTTAAATGTTTTTCATCAGAATTAAAGAAAATAGTTAAATCATCTAGATAAATGATAGTAAATTCACATGTCTTACCAACAAATGTTAGATCCATGTCTCTTTGGAAAGTGGCTCTAGCGTTTGTCAATCCAAATGGCATCCTGGCATACATGAATGTACCCTAGGGAGTAGTAAAAGCAGTTTTGTCTTGGTCAGCTTGACTTACCATAATCTGGTTGTAACCATAAAATCCATCTAGCATAGAAATCCTATTTGCACCTCAAACTTTATGAAGTAGATAGTCTATTTTGGGCAATGGGTAGTTATCCTTTAAAGATGATTTGTTTAGATTTCAAAATCTACACATAGCCTAATTTCACCATTTTTTTTTCCTGACATGAACTAGGTTAGCTACCCAGTCATAATACCTCAAAGGGACTATGATATGAGCATCAAGCAGTTTTTTAAGTTCTTTCTCAATAGTTGGAAGAAGTATTGGATTGATTCTTCTTAATTTTTGTTGGAAGGGTTTTGCTTCTAGTTTCAAAGAAATATTATGCTCAATTAAAGATGTATCAAAAGTTTTTAATTCATTATAAGACTAGGCAAAAACATCTTTGTAATTTTTAAGAAGATACAAGTATTTGTTTTTAACATCCAAAGGCAAAGATGATGATAATTTAACATTTCTAACTTCATCTAGAGTTCCAATATTGCATTCTTCAATTTCTTCTTCAGGTGAATTAGACAAGGGGTTTTTGGAGACATCATTATTATCAAATAGTTTTTCCAGTGGAACTAGTCCTTTGGGAATAAAATTATTAGATAATTCATTGATATCATGATCAAGAATTTTAGCACTGAATGAAGTTTCTCGGCTTTGTTGATTTGATTCTTGGACATCTTTTTTATCTTCTTCAATTTTCATATTTGAGAATTCATCAATGACTTGAAGAAAAGATTTTAATCGCTGATCATCCTAAAAAATTTGCCAATGTTTAAGGTTATCAGAAATTGACGGTCTGTACTTGACTTGAATACGATATTCCAACAATACTAGCTCAGGGGTTTTGAAAGAGCTCACTAAAACAATAACTGAATCAGCATGGATATTCTCATCCCTGGGTTTAACAGTTATGTTAAATCCTTGAAAGAATTTTTCAATGGTATCCCAAACTTCATTTCTATAATATCTGTGTCTTGGGTTCCTTGTTTGGCACAGTTCCTAACCTGCTTAACTATTAGCTCAGAATCAGAAAGACACTCAACTTTTGAGACTTTAAACTCTTAGCTAGTTCAAGACCAAGAAGAAAAGCTTCATACTTAGCCACATTATTGGTGACTTCAAATTCAATTTTACATGACTGAGTAACATTTTCTTTATTTGGTGAGATTAAAACAATGCCTACTCCTGCTCTTTCCTTTGAGCAAGAGCCATCCAAATAAAGTTTCCAGATGTTTGATTTTACAATTTTATGTTTGGAAACTGTATTTTCGATAGTAAGTTGATAAATAATTCAAGCATTACCTGCAACATTGAGCATCCCCTCATCATCATTCCATGTGTAGAAGCATGGAGCCCATTTTATAGATGTGAATCAGATACTTGCTAACAGCCATAAAGAATCATTTTTGGAACCGTCTTTGAAGCTCCAAAGACTTGCCAAAACCACTTTAAAGCTTATCACGCAGCTGAAGACATGGATCACAAAGCTGTTGCAACATTGTTCCGTCAGGGTCCACAATAGATAAAATACACAATTCATGCTATGAGTGCAGAACTATAGAGTGCCTGCAAAAGAGCTTTGCAAGCAGAAAATAAAACATCTAATTACTACCTTGTGTTGAACATCCACTATGATTCCATGAATCTGGACAAATACTTATCGGATGTGAGCATGAAACTGGAATGTACTACATGAAAATCCAACAGAACTATAGAGTTCCTGGAAAAGAGCCTTGTAAACAGAAAAAAGAACATCTAATTACTACCTTCAGTTGAACATCCATCCTGATTTCGTGAATTTGGACAGATACTTCTTAGGGGATGTGAGTATGAAACATGTTGAAAGCCCCTTTTGCATCTTTAGTCTTAGTCTTCTTTGAGGCATCGGGAGCCCCAAAAACTTGCCAAAACCTGAGTGTTTCATTTGCTGCAGCTGATGCAACTGTGTACACATCAGGACTCTGAAGAAGTAAATCAATGGTAAGGGTCGTTAGGACAAATTTAAAGGGAAAACATGGATGCATGCACAAGTACTCATAAAAAGCATGAATTTTAATACCTGTGCCATATGAAGAACTCTAGCAGTATGCCCTTTCAGTAATTTTCACCATGGATGGGTATTTCCATAAGGTTAACTAGTTCTGATTTGGCCCATGCGAACTCAATAACTCACGCTCATGTCTATTCCACAGCAATGAACAGACTTGGGAATGGGTGTCGACGGTATTCAGGCAGGCACCTGTTTGAGTGTTCCAAAACTTTATAGAACCGTCTGAACTCCCTCCACCAGATGCCAAAAGATTGTTCTGGAAGGGGCACCATGCCAAGGCCTTGACTGCCGCACAATGTTCATCTAATTGGTGTAAGTATTGAGAGGAAGGATTATGGGATGCCATGCTCTTGTACCAAATGTAGAGTAGATTGTCATTTCCCCCACTTGCAAGTTGTCAAAACTCCTGGGTATGTCCTCTGTATGTTTGAACAATGTGGTCATGGATGCGAACATCATGATTGATTATAATCCCATCCAGCCCTCCTCTGGTGAGAATAGGACCATTCCAAGCAAGTGCACCAACACGTTCATGATGACCTTTCAAGGCTCTTAGCTGCAATTGTATCATGTCAAATTTAGCGATTGCCATTATATTAGAATGAGAAAACCTTGGAAGAGATAAACAAGTTTTATTTACCCTTTTATTAGATTGCGAGTCCCATAACTGTACAACAGAATTATTCAACCCAACGGCAATTTGCGTCCTATCGAGTGCCCAACTAACGCTGGTAACGGTACCCTCTTCTTCATCTGCATTCAGAAGCTCAGATATAGAGCTATCAGAAGCATGCCACAAGTATACAGTGTTGTTCAGGGCTATGGACAAAACATTGGTGGAACTCCAATCCAATAGATTCAAGTAATAATCATCCAGAAGGTCGGGCGCATCCAGGGTTCTATCTGCAGACTGCAATCAACATGGATAAGTTAAATTACTAGGTTAAATTACAAAGGTCCAGTGTACTAATAACAAAAACATCAAATACTATGTAGTTTCTCTGGTGTCGGAAATGTGATCATGGCTTTGTTTAAAAGAAAGCAGTAGTTCCAGATGAATTCCAAGACATCTGGTTAACGTCAGCAAGCGAGCCAAGTATCAGAAGCCCATGGTATCCTCTTGGCGTTCTTCTTGCCCCAGAGCAAAGCTATCTGCACAATCAAACAAACCAGGACAATTGATGCTAGCAGGAGGATGAGAGCAACTGTGAATTGATAGTAGCTAGTTTTAGGCCAGTGGTCATATAGCCAAACTAGATGTGGCATCGTGTGTTTCTTCTTCCCAGGATTTGCATTATTTGCGCTTCACAAGCCAAACATTAATATTTGTTTAGGGTAATTATTGTTGGGAAAAACTGTTACATCAAGATACTCCTCGCGTAAAAAAGCTGCAAGAAAAAAGGCTTCACAACGCTGCCTAGAGGCAGAGTACTTCCTTAAGTGGCTTAGTGAGTGCAGTAGGCTGCCTAGAGGCAGGGTACTTGCATTTCACAAAGCCAAACATTAATATTTAATAATAATTTTCTAGTGTGATTATTGTTGGAAACCTTAATGTGTGAGGGTAATATTCCTTTGGAAAAAACTAGACGAGAATGTTAATCTCAAGTCAAGTCTTGAGGGACACTTGCCAATCTCAAGTCTAAACTAGATGAGAATGTTAATAACCCTATTAATTCTAGGAAAAATATTGAGGTGGTGACCCCTTTGTTCTACAATGAGAGTCTAAGGCATATCTCCAAATAGACCATGTAGTACATACATCATTTTTAAGCTTTGAATGCCTTTCTCCATTGCCCTAGGAAATTGAATATCTAGATCCTTCAGAGTAGAATAGGAAGAAGTTCTCCTAGGAGGTCATTCAAAGAGTGGAATCCAAGCAATGGAGCAAAAGGTTCCTTTGTGCTAAAACAACAAAGGTGAAAATGGTGTTAGGGTTTGAATGTGTGGATTGAGGAGGTCTTAGACATCTTAGGAAAGACTATAGTGGAGCATTTTTATGGTAAGATTATCTGGCTAGAATCCCTTAAAATATGGATTGAGGATAATTGGGTTTCTTTGATGGATATGCTTTGGTGGCCCATGTTTTAACTAGATGATGGGTGTATTTTCTTCTACATTTAGACTTAGGTGCAGATAACCTTTCAGGTAAAAGTCAAAGTTGGGGGTCATTAGGTCTTGTGGTACAAAGATGAAGCATAGACTTTGACTCCTCGAGGGAACCAATTTTCCACACAAACAGTATGGAAGATTTTTTTGGGGCTCCCTCTAGTTTCTTGGTGAAAAAAAATCTTGAGTTCAATAGGAAATAAGATCAACAAATTTATGGAGTTAGAGCCAAATTGGGACTCAAAAAATGATAGAGTATGGGCATGGACTTAGGTTGAGGTGGACCTACAGGAGGGTATGTTGGAAGAAATAGAATTGGTTTGTGGATGTAACACCCCCAAGATGATCACTTGTATACGCTTCTAGATACTTTTATTAGGTAGGTGAACTAGGTTGTGTTGACCCTACGTGTCCATGTATATG
This sequence comes from Pinus tabuliformis, assembly GCA_031772625.1. NCBI lineage: Eukaryota > Viridiplantae > Streptophyta > Pinopsida > Pinales > Pinaceae > Pinus > Pinus tabuliformis. The sequence continues at coordinate 794,275,017 of CM062804.1, forward strand.
CATGTGCATATTTGTTTTTCAGGTCCATGTGCCTATGTTTATACGTCTTGAAGCTATAATGCTTGTGTGATTAAGGCCAAAGAGATTTTATGTTAAAATGCTAGTGAGCCTAGCAATGAATATATGTAATCACACCCATGTTATAAGAAAATACACCATGGCTGCAAAACACCAGATGAAAAGAGTATGGGGGGGGGTATGACTCCATAGTAAGAAAGGTGAGGGTGTGGAACTAAGAAATGGTTCGAAGGCCATGAAAATAATATTATATTCCAAAAGTGACTTTATGGACATGACCAAAAGTATAAAAAAAGGCATGTATAAGCCTAAGTCATACCTCGATTTTCTATCCTAAGTCCAAAAGTTAATGGAAAAATAAGGCTATGTCAGTTCCCATGTGGTGAGGGTGATCTCCTTGGTGACATTTGGAAAAAATACTTCATGCATACTTAAGTCATGTTTTCCATGATTGTGGGGTTTCATTCCATAATTTTGGTAATCATTCAACCATCATTCAAACAACCATTCTCCTTGGTACTTCTAATCTAGGGTAGATATTGGTGGCCACTCGCCTATTCCACTTGGACCCCCACCATTGTTTCTTTCAGTTTTTCAGTTTCCTTATTTGTAAATCAATTTACTATTTTTGGCAGTTTTTCGGGTCCTGAACTTCCGGAGTCATTTTGAGGACCTAAACGACGTTTTTTGGGAAAATAAAGAGCAAAATGATTTATCGTTCTATGTTGCTCACTCAAAAGTTGTAGTCCTCAAATATATCTTTCTAACGAGGTATTGTGCGTGTTAAACGGAGATCATATGCTAAAGTTATGACCTCGGGAAGTTGATGTACCGACTTACCGAAACGGGCCCATAGTTTGGTGCTTCATCTCCTAGGGTTAGGTTTTTGGATTTTTAGGGTTTTCCATTGTTTCTCAATAATAAATAAGCCTTGCAGCCTCCTTGTAACACAGTTCAGAGGCATGTAGCTGCCACATCTCTTCTCAAAGATAAGCTACCATTGCCCTCGCTAGTTTATTTCCATTTCTATTTGTAAGGATATTTCAGTATTTTACATTAATAAAATGAAGTATTATTTTTGCTTCATCTCTATATTTATGGTTATATATGTAATTTGTTGCGTTTGTGTTTAAATCCAGATCAACTTCCCTAATTTTATCGAGACTAGTTGAGATATGAGCCTAGCTATCCATTGAAGCTTATGACCTGTGTAAACTATTGGAAGTTACTCATTGGAATTATGAGGGGAATTCTCTTTTCTCATCTTGGGAAAGGATGGAGCTTGAAGGGAGAACTTGTTGGGTAAGATTTCCCAGTGTGAGGCCTGGGGGGTTCCTAGAATATCCTTGAGGGTAGATGGAACTCCTATATTTACAGTTATTTCAGACTTTCCTGATGGACTATGCTAGAAGCCCAAAAAGTGTAATGGCATAGCCTAAAGGATTACAATGATAGAGAAGTGGGTGCCTTACCTTGGGTAGTTTAAGCTAGGGGATGCAGGGATGTAGTTAGGGAGGTTATTGGAGTCAGTGCTTGTTTGGTACAAACTATGTGTCCATTGTTGGCTCTAGGTGAGATTTTTTCCTTTGGTAATCATAGCCCAACTCGGAGGTGGCCCACTACTAAAATATTTACAACAATGTGGTCTATGGCTAGGTGGAATATCTGAGGTTTGTAGCCACGTAGTCGATATTTACAAAGACAAGTGCTCATGTGTCTTGTGTGATATTTAATTGGTGTAATTATCTTATTAATTATTGTTGTTAACTTATCAACAAGTTGCACTTGATTTATGTGTTCCTAAGGCATTTGCATGATATTTCATATTGTTATACTTACACATTTATATCATTTATGGTGCATTATTACCTACATCATTTATATTTATGTAGTTGATAGATAATATATCAAGTATGCAACTAAAAAAAGTTTGATTGTTTGAGGAATCCACATTTATCATTGACAAGTAGTCATTGGGAAGTAGATCCCTTAGTACAATCAATGACAAGTCAACCATATATTTAATTAGTTGACTCAATTGATAACTCATAAGTGTTTGGTGAGTGATGAATTCTCATGTTTGTTCGACTAGTTAGTAATCCTCGTCATTCATTAGGTTAAGCCAACTTTTGGAGACAAATAATAGAGGGGAGAATTAGTATCATAATGAAAATATTCAGATAACATTGTTTATTGAGGTGCCTTATGTAGCCAATGGTGGATAGAAGGTTTTAGGTGTACCATAAAGTGATAGCAAAGTGTCAATTTTAGCATTGAGCCTACATCAACTAGAGAAAAATCACAAAGGAAATTCTTAGAATCATATTTGGTTGAAAATGTGTAGAAGCCTAAAATTAGCTAAGTTTTATATTACCAAGATGACCATGGAGAATTGAAGGAAAAATATGGTCAACTATATCAACTACCTAGTCAATTTGTGCATTATAGTGATCGACTAGCATTATGGTGGTAACTTCTATCAAAATTCGACTAATTCAACTATCAAGTCAAGTCATATTTATATTGGAATTACATAGTCTATCAGTTAGTTCAATCAAATAATAAATTTGTTAGTCAGCTCAACTGATAGTTGATTGGTTACTTGATTCGAATGATCGCCGACTAGTTTGTTAACTCAATCAATGGTTGACTAGTTAGTCGTCCTGACTAATGGTTGACTGTTTAGTTAGCCCAACCAACAGTCGATTTGTTAGTTACTCAACCAACGATTGACTAGTTCATTAACCTAACCAATGGTTTACTAGAATATTACATTGGTTGAGTTTAACATGATGGTTAAATAACTCGACCATTTGGTCAACTCATGTTTGCAGTTTGTAATACCCCTGGCTTAATCCCCAAATTGTAATGTATATATACAAGTGACACTCAAGCCAATGAGCCAATACATGATATCTAGGCTAGTGAGTCGGTTTATGTTGAGGCCAAAGTGTCTATGTGTATAAGTGTGTTAGGCCTATGGGCTAATGTATAGATGTGATTTTAAGACCAGAGTGCCTATTTGATTAAGCTAGAGAGCATGTGTGTTAAAAGGCCAATGAGTCTAGTAGATGTAATATGTAAAAAAATTGATATTAATAAAATAAAACCATAGTTGCAGATCATGGGATAAGAAGAATATGAAGGGCTAGGGCTCCACAAGAGGGAAAAGTGGGGGTGTGAAACTAAGACATGGTTCCTAAGCCAAATAACTATTACCAATGTAATATTCCTAAAGTAACTTTATGGATGATGTTAAAATATATAGTAATATTATAATATATTTTAATGTAATATTAGTTGTCCTAAGCTATCAATAAAAGGTAAATAAGGCATTGCACATTATCAATGCTACTGATGAGACTATTGTGTCTTCTCTAAGCAAATCCATACAAGTACTAGCTACTATACCCTAAGGATATTTGGTGGATCTAGGTACAAGTGCACTTCTCCTTGGGTTGCTTTGGGGAAGGAGAGAGCCCTAAAGAGATAAGTGTAAGTATAGGTGTCCTTGTGTGGGGCTTGGACGGTACCCGGAAGCCTCTGAGGGCAGCTAAAACTCCTAGCAACCATAAGACTTGGAGATCCCCTAACTATCCTAAGTTGGAATCCCTCGAAGGACAATGGCATATCTTGATGGACTGTGGGTGCAAAAAATGGGGTGCACTACCTTGGATTCAGTAGATTGATGGGGGATGAGAGACTATAGGTTGGAATATCATTGAGGTTTTTCACCTTGACCTAGAATATTGTTAGGATTTTTCACCTTGGCCTTTCTTGTGTTTGGTAATTGTTGTGTACCATAGATAGCTTTATGAAATCCTTATCTTGGTGGTGTCGCACCCTTGCTTGGCGTTGACCTGCTATTGAGAGAGTAGGGGCAGTAGAGTGTATGGCAAGGAGGAATGTATAAGGTCTACAACCAGTTGGTGCTCATTAAATGATAAGTGTTTTTAGTTATGCATTATTTTCCCTGCATGCTATGTATACTTTGATATATATATATATATATATATATATATATATATATATATATATATATATATATATATATAGATAGATAGATAGATAGATAGATATATGTTTATATTTATATACTATTTTATGGTTTATATCTTTTATACCTATTTTTATTATGTTTATATCATATATGGTTATGGCATAGAGACGAATTTCAACTATAATGTCCCTTAATTGGGTGGTTGGCTGTGTTACAAAGTGGTAAAAGAGCCCAAGTTTCAACATTGGGATTGCATGGGACAAAAATAGAGCATAAAGGTGAAAGTGTTAGTATGTTTACAAACTTTTTTTTTAAATCACTTAGTGATGTGTATCTCCTTGGAAGATATAGATTGCAAGACTTGTTAAAAATGGGTTTACCAATGAGGCCCTAAAACTCTCCATGGAAAATCCTTCAAAGGAATGTCATTTTTTGAAATTTTGGCCTCACAAAGTTATATTCACAATGGTGAAAGTAATAAATCCTTACATTTGTTCACAAAATAGAGTTTGAGTGAAACCATACTTGATTATAGTTTTCGGTACTCTTTCCTCCTTTGTCGGCTTAAGGGCTCTTTGAATGAGTAAGGGTAGTCTCTCCAAGTGTTTGACAAATTGTTCCAATTAGATGTGGTGGTATGGGCAATTATGATTACTAGGAATGCACAAAATGGATAGAGAGTGGAGACCTTAAGGTAATTTTTACAAATGAAGGAAGATGCTTCATCATCGACAAGAAAACTTAATATGAAAACCCACATTATCAATGCCTCAATAAAATCCTTAGTGAACCCAAAAAAATATGCAGAGGAATTGAAAACTTCATTTATATATGGTTGATTGAAAGAGGCATTTCATAATCTACAAGCCATGGATGGCAAATATCTATAGAATATGCTTTGTCAAATGTATTCAAGATGTGGAAGTATGATAGGTTCCTGTAGAGTTTTCAATTAGATGCATATGAGACATATGCTTACATATGATATGCATATTATAATTTGGGCCAAACATGGTGTTGGGAAGGAGGCTTTAGCACTAATTTATCAAATGAATAAAATGGGAATTAAACACAATCATTCCATTTTTACTAGCGCTTTTCTAGTTTGCATTAACATGACAAGTATAGAACATAGTGCAGAGGTTCATGACGAGATACTTAGACAAGGTTTTATTATGATATGTTTATGAAAAGTAAGCTTGTTGGTATATATGCCCAATGTGGTTCTATGGATTTTGCATGCAACATGTTTGATGAAATGTTCATATGGAAGGTGGTTGCATGGACTCCTCTCTTGGTTTTGTTTTTTGTATTACAATGTAATGTGATTTTAGATAATTATTTGATATGATTTGATTGATAAGAGGATTTAATGTTTTTCGATATAGATCATCTGGATTAGTTTGGTTACAATATTTAGTATTGATCCTCTTTCAAATATAGACAATGATACAATCTAAATTTGCTTCACTACCAACGATGACAACTCTTCTTTAAAGGATTTGAACAGGGATCAACAACCCAACCATGTTATCTATATCATTCCACAACCAAGAAACATTAGAGATGTCGTATTCCTCAACATCTTATGCCCATTCTATCACAAACATTTTCCTTCCTAAAATCAAATTCCTTTGTGTTGCAATGAATAATCTCAAGCTTATAAAATCTAGTATCCTTTGTGTGTGATTTTTCCATATACGAAAATGTGACATTTTTTGTTCTAGATACACCATAGACTTGATTACTTCCTTTCTTGTTACCAAGAATCATAAAAAATAACCCAACTAAATATTTCACATGACTAGGTTGAGTCATTTAAAGGCCATAATTGGTAATCATAATTGGTTGACCTAGCCATTCTTCCATTGTATTATATTTTATAGGTCCATAATTAGAGACTAGCTATAAATGTATCTAATTGATTCCTCTTCACTTAATAAGAATATTCCTAGTGTCAAGTTTTCCCTGGCACCTACTTTCTAGGTCAATTGTATTAATCTCAAAATGTGGTGGCATATTTAAATAAACCATACCAAAAATACAATATATATGTTAATTAATGGTTGGCAAGGACAAGAAGATGGGTTTGGATTCAAACAATAATAGATTGTGGTTCTATGCTATTAATTATACATTTTCAACAATCCCTTTTGTTTACATCCCAAATATGAATATCCACCAACACAAAGACCATAAGTATCATAAATGGGAGAGCCATCTGAATGTAGATTATATGATTTAGGACTTCTTTGCTCAAACTATAAATTAATGATTCCATAATCTACGAAGCAAGTGGGTAAAAACACACATGTTTAACCTTATTGGATTTTTTTCAACGCAATGATATCACCCTCTAGAAAATAAAAAATATCATGATAATTGTTTCCTCTACAGCTAGCACTAACTAATCTTCTAGCGAAATGAAAACAAACTAGCTCTCTTCCACTTATAATAAGTTCTTTATGTAGGCTACAAAGTTGGTAGAATGCTACTCTTTTGTGTTAGAAGTAGCTTTATCTTTGTCACCCTAATCCATTGTTTTATTATACAAGGGAACAAGGCTTGTATCAACAAATGTGTAAATTCATATGGCCTAGATTTTACAAAATATACTATTATTGACAAAAATATATTGTCTCCATATGCTTTCTTCCTGCCATCTATACAAAAGACACATCATATAATCATTAGAACTGCAAAGTTTGTTAGTGAACATGGAGTATAGTAAGAAATTGTTTTGAGGATGAGCATGGAAGTAATCCAATTTTTGGGTTCCTAATAGCTTATCACCATCTTCATCTATACCTTAGGTTTTTACGTGATCTTGAGCTTTTGGATAAATGTATGGTAATGGAATCACACCTCTATGAATCACATGTGTTATTTTCAACAATAGGTATAGGATAGAAAGCATACTATAACTTGAGGAAAATCTCACTAGGTGCATTAATTTGACACAACATCAACATTGGATGGATCGTAAAGAAGGTACTAAACAAAGTAGGATAGTTTTGTCTATCATGAAGTTTTCTTGCCAATGGGGCAATCAAAGTAGACACGTAATAGTCTATTGTCAAATATTTTCCTACACAGTGTAAATATATAAGCTTCATTAGATTTAAAGGCTATTGTTAATTGAAAATCAGAAGTCAAAGCCTACTCAAGTATTATGCGAATAATTAGCATATGGTTCTATTGACTTATTTTTGTGCACCATCACCATCACCCTATAATATATGCCATATCCAACTATTTTGTACTTAGTCATTTTTTCTATGAATATAATGTACATAAACACATCATTGCCACACTTTATGCACATCTTCGCTCTCCACACATTTCCTGTTCTACACACTACTCCTTGCACCCTTGTACACATCCATTTTTGTGTTTGGAAGAACTGCGTAACCCAACCTTCCACACATTCATTTGTTATCCACAATTTCATCCTTTACACAATTTGAACTTTTGTATATCCATTTCTCGTCATAAATAACTTCCTGTGCATATCAAATCTATTCACAGGATATGCCATAAAATCCATCTCCCTTCTCATATTCCATACTTAGTATAAATTTGGCGTTTGTTGTTGTTGAGGCTAATTGAAAGCTCATTTAAGAAATTCCAATCCTATAGATATCATGTGTAGAAACATATCATTTCCCCACTTTTCGCACATCTTCGCTCTCCACACATATCCCTTTCTACACACTACTCCTCACACCCTTATACACATCCCTTTTTATATGTCTGGAAGAACTACATAACCCAACCTTCCACACATTCATTTTTTATACAAAATTTCATCCTTCATACAATTCATCCTTTTGTATAACCATTTCTCATCATAAATAACTTTATGTAGATATTAAATCTATGCACACGATATGGCATAAAACCTATCTCCCTAATCATTCCATACTTAGTGGAAATTTGTTGTTTTCTACTTTTGAGAATAATTGAAAACTCATTTAAGAAATTCCAATCCTTGAGATAAAAATAAGTGTTGAAAATGGCAACAAGAATGGCTAAAAATAGAAGTGCTAAAAATAGCAGTTTGAGTACCAGTGCTGGATTAGGCAACAGGGAATGAAAAATGGAAGTGCCAAAAATAGCATTCTATTTTTAACAGTTCAGGATGGATTCCTATTTTAGTCAGTCCCTAGACTAAAAATAGGAAGTAAAATTCGAATTTGATATTAACAACAGTTTGAAAATTAATTAATTAATTCATCTTGAGTTAATTAGTTAAGGAAAATCAAACTTGAAGTCTATGTGAGGACATGCAACAGTTTATCTATTAATTGAGGAATTTATCCATCAGTTAAAGAGATAAGGATGAGTTGTAATATTGAGTTCTAATTAGTTGGCTCAGTTAACTGATTGGGGTCCCCCCAATTAGATAGATTTTGAGTTGATTCTTTTTGTAATACTGGCTATATTTCCACTTGTATGATAATACAGAGTTGGGGTTTTAGGCTGAGGCTTTCCATGGGTAAATTCTTCTGTGTTATGTGTGATTGATTCCTTATTATCAGTTTTATGTGTTCTTATTGATTTTGCTCATGTTCGATTAAGCTTCCGCTAAATTGTTTGTAGAAGTAGATCAAGTGTTTTGCTTTAGTACATTGCATTATCCGGTGATCTACAATGGTAATTTCTACATGGTATCGGAGCATAGGTGATCAAGGAAAAACAATATACAAGAAGGGAGAAGTTGAAGTTTGTGGTTTCTGAATATTGAATTGAGTTCTTATCACATCTATTTCACCGATGGCGTTCAGTGGTTTGAGACTCGAATATGCCCTTGATGGCAGTTCGAATTATATAGCCTGGAAGGGTCTCATGGAGGTAGTATTAGAAGATAATGGTCTAAAGGACTTCATTGATCAAGAAGTCCAGAAGCTGATTGATGCTACTCAACTAGCAGAATTGAAAAAGTGTGTGGCTAGAGCAAGGAGAATCCTCTTGGAGGGAGTTTGAGATCACATTGTCTCAAGCCTCCATGGGAAGGAGACTCCATTTTCAATGTGGAAAACATTGAAAGATATTTATCAGAGTAGCAATGATTAGAGGAAGTTGGCACTGAAGGACAAACTTCGAAATATCAAGTGTGAAAAGGGTGACACGATCTCTATGTATCTGAACAAGCTCACCTCATGTAGGGATGAGCTTGGAAGTGTAGGGATCGTGATAGCTGATGATGACATAGTGAGTCATGCACTCCTCGGTCTTCCTAAGAGCTGGCATAGCTACCAGGACTCAGTTAATGGAAGAGAGAAACTGCCAGATTGGGAACGAATTTGGTAGGATTTGATGCAGGAGGAGATAAGAAGAAGCACCAGAGATGGTTCTTCATCCATGGAGGATGAAGAAAATTGTGCCTTAGCGAGTAAGACAAAGAAGGGGAAGGAGAAGGTTTCTCTTTCTGAATCCAGTTCTTCCCATGGTGGGAAGAAGTTTGACAAATCAAAAGTGTGATGCTTTCGTTTTCATGAGGTGGGCCATTTTGCTACAAATTTTCCACTGAGGAAATCCAAGAAGGGATTCGGGGAAGGATCTGAAGGTGAAGCTTTGGCCTCATAGTTCGAGTTGGATTTCACACTCTTCGCATGCATGGTTTCATCCATGGTGGGAAGTGGTTGGTTTCTTGACAGTGGAGCTTCTTTCCACATGACCGGCGACAAGAGTTTGTTTAGTACTTTGGAGAAGAAAGATCTTCAGATACTCATAGTAATGGGTAATAATGAAAAGTATAGTGTCTTAGGTGTAGGCACGGTTATTTTTCAGAGGGAGCATGGAGCTCGCCTTACCTTGACTGATGTCAAGTATGTACCAGGAGTGAATAGAAACTTGGTGTCGATCGCGATGCTGGAAGATAGAGGCTATGATGTAGTCTTCAGTAAGGGAAAGGTTTTCCTTAGACACATCATCACTAGACAGGTGAAGCAGATCGGTTCACGGGTCAAGAACCTGTATGCTCTTGAGGTTCAATATGCATGCAAAGCCTTGAGTAGCAAGGCAACTTATGGAGACTTGGTGGTTGAGAGGGAGAGTATATTACCTCTCAACATGCAGCGCCAGAAGAAGTCTCATACGATTGTGGAGGAGCCACGATTGGTGCAGTAGCTTCAGGAGGTTGTGGAGAAGCCACAACAGGGGAAGCTGAGAGGAGATCGAGTAGAGACGTCTACTCATACAGAGACCTCCAATAGGGGGAAACTTCGAGCCAGGTGGGCTGAGGTTCCAGGTAGGAGGTGGGGCGATGTGGAGTGATCGTCCCAAGGATGAGGGGTAGGATCCTTGAGGTAACCAACCTCTTTGATTCGACTTTGCTATAGGAGCCCCGATGAGGAGTAGTAGGACTGACTGATTGGGTAGAGACAAATGCGAATGGAGCAGCAGAGAGAGCTACAATGCAGGAATCCCAAGATAGCGCAGAGCTAGCATGCTGCAACAATGTGAGAGGCACAAGTGTGTTGCACCAGTGCAGGATGGCATAGAGTGGTGTGCAACGGTGCGAGATGCATGGATATGTTGTAGTGGCGCAGAGGTCAGAGAGGGAGCACTTGTCAATAGCAAGTAGAGCTTCACCATTAGAGTATGTTTCTAGCCCAACAGAGAGGTCAGTTGGGAGTTTTTTTATTCCAAGAGTTGTTGGAGCAACCACACTTGGTAGAAGTGTTGCATGTAGAACATTCCGAAGGTACAGGATCGGGTTCGAGAGGAAGCCTTTCTTGTTGAGAGGGAGTGTTGAAAATGGCAACAAGAATGGCTAAAAATAGAAGTGCTAAAAATAGCACTGCTAAAAATAACAATTTGAGTACCAGTGCTAAAAAATAACATTTTATTTTTAGGAGTTCAGGATGGATTCCTATTTTAGTCAGTCCCTAGACTAAAAATAGGAAGTAAAATTCGAATTTGATATTAACAGCAGTTTGAAAATTAATTAATTAATTTATCTTGAGTTAATTAGTTAAGGAAAATCAAACTTGAAGTCTATGTGAGGACATGCAATAGTTTATCTATTAATTGAGGAATTTATCCATCAATTAAAGAGATAAGGATGAGTTGTAATATTGAGTTGTAATTAGTTGGCTCAGTTAACTAAGTCAAGTCTAGTTAGATTAATTTAACGGTTTGTTAAATTAATGAGAGTTTAGTTAGTTAATGCTTGCATGCATGTAACTACTGTATTTCAAATTACTGAGTATTCACTCATGGATAACTCATGCATGTCAGTTCAGATAGAGACCCAGTTGAGATCAGAGAAGGGATAGTGTACTATCAGTTGGATGAATATTTTTCCTATAAAGGAAGCTCATCCATGATGAGGATTTATCTCTTTCGGGACTGCGTAGTTGGATCAGAGGTTAGTGAGTGTGTGAAGAGGCCAATTCACACAAGAGGATGCGCTGGACCCCAGTCAGAATTGCACAAAGAAATAGGAGGCTTAGTGGGTAGAGGAGAAGGTTTGAGAGAGGCCTTTGACTGTCTATGAGTAGTAGAGGTATTGCAGAGAGAGCAAGATATCTTTTGAGCTAATTCTTTTTGTAATACTGGCTATATTTCCACTTGTATGATAATACAGAGTTGGGGTTTTAGGCTGAGGCTTTCCCCGGGTAATTTCTTCTGTGTTATGTGGGATTGATTCCTTCTTATCATTTATATGTGTTCTTATTGATGTTGCTCATGTTCGATTAAGCTTCCGCTAAATTGTTTGTAGAAGTAGATCAAATGTTTTTTTTTTAGTACATTGCATTACCAGGTGATCTATAGTGGGAATTTCTACAATAAGGGCTTGATATTTTATTACGTGAACTACCTTCCAAGACACCTCTTAAATACTTTCCATAATTTATTAACTTCCCATTATCATTCTCGCATGACCTAATGAAGGTGGTACCTAAAGAAGTAACATCCTACTAAATGCTACTTTAAACTGAGGATTTAATAACTACAAGTTCCACCAAAGCCTCATTTATCTATCATGTATTCCTAATTACATCAAACAAATAATAAACATGGTGATGAAAAGGAAGAAGGAGCCAATTTGTGGGTGGGGATACATCCAACTCACTAGATCATCACGAAAAAAACATCCACTAGTTAGTTTCATATAAGTGGTATTTAAATTTGGATCCATAAGAGAAGAAGAATAATAATATTTGGCAAAAAATTTGCAAAGTAGGCTCGAAGACCTCATTGGCTTTGACCCCTCGACTTGCCAGGCATCAACTCCATGCCTTACCAATAGACCATGCACAAGTTCTTAATATGCATAGGTGCCAAGTTATATTTAAGTTTTACGCATGACACATATGGGGGAGAGGGGTTAGCCGTTAGCCCTAGCCCTTGGTCACAAACCACCCACACGACCCTAGTGGACCAGCCCTAGCCCCTGGTCACAAATTTTGGCCTAGGACTATGCACAGCAGTAGAAGAGTGCCAATTGGAAGGGGGCAGGGATTTAGCCCCAGCCCCCGGTGATTTGGGTGCCATAGGACCAGGAAAAGAGCCAAGTTTGACGGGGGTGGCATTTATGGCCTGGTCCCCTAGTCATGCGGCATGATGCGTAACCAAAGTCCCAAATTTTGAGGGCTAGCCTGGCAGGACCGAGTAGTTACCCCAACCCCTAGCCACATGGGCACCATGCGACCACCAATAGGGTGGAAACTTCAGAGCTTATGCGCCATTGTGAAATTTAATGAGGCAACAAATTTCCCATTTTTGCAACAGGAATCTCATTGATCTCGAGTGAAATTGTCACTCAACGGACTGAGTAAAAGGTGAAATTGTTGCGTAGTTAACAGGTTTTGTCAATTTGCAGGACAGAGAGCAAAGCTTGGCTTGGAGAAGCATTGCTCAAATTTTAACCGTTTTTGCTCAAGAAGAGCCTAGATGGGGGTTTTTGAGCATCCTGGACTCAATGGCAGCCTTAATTTTATGATTTGAGTACTTTACGATGGATTTTTGCAGAATCAATTCTTTTAGTGCTAGAGGTAAAGTTTGTTTTAACGTTGTTTGGAGGCATATTTGAGCATGGCGGGAGTCTGGTTAGAGGTTTTCCAGCCTTCTAGTTTCAACTATAGTAGTTATTACTTCTATAGAGTAGCTCTTTTAAGTCATTTATCAATGTGTTAAAGATAGAAAAATTTTAACTCTTCATTGTGGAGGAGTTGCATATTTATGCTCTTGATTTTTGATGGAGTATAAGGATATATTGTGTGAGAATCCTTTTTATGTTGACATTTCATGACTTGATGTAGGAAGTCATTTTTCTGAATGAGAATTCTTTGTAGCAGAAACAAACCACTATATTGTCAACAAGTTGTATGTACTCATTTGCTGTTGAAATCAATATATCAGTGTGGATGTTGGAGCATGCCCGGAGATGTAGCTCGGGAGGGGTGAACTCCGTCATCAAATGATGGTTACTACTCTTCATTTTTGTAATTTTGAGATGCATGTGAATTTGTTTCTCTTTTAAAATCATGTGAAAAACACTTAAATCGCATTTTGAAGAGGTTATGAAACTTGTTTATCTTTAAAAACCCATTTTGTTAACTTCCAAAGTGTTAGAGGATGGTCGTTTTTTGAGAGGATAAGTTCTCCTCCACTTTTAGGTCGAGGGGTATCAAAGCAAGTTATGACCAAGTTGCAAGTATGGGAAATAAATTGAAGCGTGAAAGACTCCAAGAGTTGGAGGAGATTAATTTGTCTCTTTGAATGGAGAATGTTGAGCTAAGGCGATTGCTTGAAATTGCAGAGGTGGAGAAAAGGCAAATGCGCTTACAATTGCAACATGTAGTGGATGAACAAACTAGTGAGATTTCCATCCCGGAAGCAACAAAGAATCCATCCAAGATGAAGCCAATTTTTGGAGATGGTTCGTGTATAGGATATGGACCCTATGTTAAGAATGATGTTTGTGAATTTTGTTAGCATCTGAAAGATTCTCCTTATGCGCCAGTTAGTAAAAGTGGTTGGCTTGTGTCATCATCCACTTCTTCATCAACATATGAAACAAAAAATATGGATGACAAGTCAAAGGAGGTAATTAGCATTTCTAGTTCTACTTCTTAATCTATTATTGATAACACACCTTTTGTAGCCTTTGAAAGGATGACCATGGTATGAAGGATTGGGTTACGGTCATGGAGAAATTGGAGAGTGCTCTAAGTTTTTTGAGACAAAGAAATGATCAAGTGATGATATGTCACACCATGATGGTAGTGATGATGGAAATTTGTCTTTAAAAAAAGATGAATGGTCCAAGGGACATGCAAATTCTAGTCCTCATCGTCAAAGTCACAACCCAAAGAACATGTATAAGTGCCATGGGAATTTTAGAAATGTTGGTGATTTTGATTATTTATGGGAAAAGTTTCTTTACACATTTTGTGATACAATTGACCATTGTGTCACTGATTGTGGGCAACAAAAGATGATGGTCAAAAGAATTAATCAGATCCTTGAGACAAAGCATGAGGAATATCTCCTTACTATGAAGACTTCCTTGTCGATGGGAAAGCGAAATTTTTTTTGTACCCATTGTTGAGTCTTGAAAATGTCATTCATTTCCATTACACTTTCACTATTATGTCCATTATATCACCTCCATTTCACCTCCATTTCACTACTATGTCACCACATTCATCCCACTTTCATTATCATTGGGCCACATTTATGTTTTTCCAATCTTTATTAATTCTAAGCCTTTTAAGTGAATTTGTGGTTAAAAATTAGAAAATAATGTGCATATGCTTATACCTCACAAATGGTTTGAGATTGTTGACATGTGTAGGTTGAAAGGAGGCTTCTAGAAGACCCTTATGTGGCACTCTAAGGCCAAATTCGAATTTGAGTGGAAAAAATCATGGGATCATGAGGTTATGTGTCACATCTCCTAACTGTATTGTAACTCTAAGAAGACATGTGTCTTATCAGTTCTTATTTTGATTACGACTTTAGAGGTAGAGGGAGAGATTCATGGACTCTCATTAATGAGATGGCTTCTCATCTTTTTGTATAAATAGGAGATCTCTCTCCTTCATTTGTTAGCTTGTGAGTTCTTTAGCTTGGAGTTTGTAGTTCTTCCTTGATGGCTTTTGAAAGCTTTGGAGAACTTTGTTGTACTTTCTAATTTTGAATAATTTGAATAAAGCTTTGATGTTCTCAACATGGAAGGACATGTGAAGTAGATGTCATGGAGCATATTAGAATGTAAGGTAGAGTAGATTTCATTTTGTAAATTTTGCTTTGATTTTATTATGTCATTTGATTGCTTTCAAGTTTGATATATTAGATTTTTCATTCATGCAATTTTAATTCATGCAAGTGTGTTCAACCGGTTGATTGTAGATTAGTAATGCACATAGCTTTTTAATGACTAATGACAAGATGGAATCATCTTGTCCTTCTGCTAATTTATTTTCTGAGTTCTAATTCCAGCATTGTTATTTCTTTCAGTTTTTTTTTGCTCATTTACTTTCATGCAAATTTAGATATCATATTACTCCATTTGTTTATGATTACCTTCCTATAGCCAAGCGACTCAAATAGTGAGGAATCAGAATATTATTTGATGTAATATGATTTAGTTTACTTTTCTGCAAGTTAGTGATTAGATTACTCATGTCATTTTCGGTTACCTCCTATAGCCAGAGCGAGTCGAAAGGTGAGGGATTGAAGTATGAATGCGTAGCTTGATCTTAGTTTCCATTTTATGCAATTTAGATATCAAATTACTCAATTTGTTTATGATTGCCTCCTATAGCCAGAGCGAGTCGAAAGGTGAGGGGTGAGAATATGGGTTGATGTAATATGATTTAGTTTACTTTTCTTACAGTTTTTGAATTGCTTTAAGTTCAGTTTTCTTTTTTATACATCAGCAAGGATACTGGGTTTCATAGTCACTAACTCATTGATTGGTTGTTGCATTCTATTTTGATTAAAGTAGCTGCATATTTACACTTTTGTTTAAGTACTAATTCGATAAATAACATGTTTTGAGATCTTTTGAAGTGCTAAGTTTTGGAAGTTACCATTAGGGACATAGGCCTTATCTTGAAATCTCTATCCATACTTGTCCTTTAAAAGTATTCTTAAGACCTTAGAATAGGATTTACATTTGCATTAGACACGTTAGGAAACCAACAAAAACAAAACCCCAAAACAAAATAAAATCTATAAAACAACGAAGTAAGAAAAAGGTTAACTAAGCACATATGGTGCACCACACTTCATCAGTTTACGATACCCGGAATGATAATTTATGTAGAGCAATTTAAGACATTAAATTGACTAGACACCCATTGTAACATGAATGGGCACCAGATTGAAAAGTGTTGGAAACTTTATCTGGAATTTCGTCACAAGAAGGACAAAGAGGTCATGCAATCCCTTGCAAGAAAAGCAACAAGTGATAACATGGAAACTGATGTAGTTTCTAAAGCATCCCTCAAAGAAAAGCGAGTGCAGAAAGAGAACCCATAAGCCTAGGATAAGAAAAGGATGGGTAGACTATTTTGTACAATTTCTTTGCTTTGTAAAATTGTAATTACTTGTTGCATATTCCCGTTTGGGTTCTTTGTAAAGTGAAGTCATATGCAATCACTTATCCGCAACAAGTGTATTTTCTTTGACATGTCATTTTATCTTGGCTTAATGATGAGTTCATTTATTTGAGGACTTTTTGGATGAGCATTTGTATTTCACCTAGTATGTCTACAATTGTGTCAAGCACTACTTATACAAGTGTTTCAAAATGAAGCTTGTCTGTGAATTTACTATTGGAAAAAGATTATGTAGAAGATGAACATAATTAGGTGAACAAAGCTAAGCATTTCATTGAAAAAATATAGCCAATGCATCTAAGAGTACAAGTGCAACTTGAGGACAACAAAGAAAAGTAAAAATCAGTGCATGGCAAGCATTGAGTTGATTATGATTTCTAGGTAGAAAATCAAGTTTGGGTTAAGCTAGGAAGGGCGTCGTATGAAGAAGTTATGACGTTCTGAATTTTTTGGCCAATAGTTCAAAAGTCATCAACATGGTTGACTAGGCTACTGATTTGGTAGACCGTACATTGACATCAGCAGCTGACAGGGCATGCACAGTAGGCTATACGACCCAATTCGAGCTTTACACGTGGAGGGGACGTACTAAGGCAGTTGGCGAATTGTTATTATTTCGTTGGTGTGAAGTGGCCCAATTAGAGGTTGCCATGTGGCCCAATGAGAAGGCGCCAAATGGAACCCTGTGGTTGGCCAAAAAATTGCAAAGGTGGCTCGAAGGCCTCAACGAGGTTCTAACCCTTGACCTTCTAAGCATCAACTCTATGCCTTACCACTAGACCATGCACAAGTTCTTAATATGCATAGGCACCAAGTTATATTTAAGTATTATACATGGAGCATATGTGGGAGAGGGGTCGAGCGCTAGCCTTAACCCCTGGTTACAAACCACCCGCACAACCCTGCTAGAGGAACAACATTGGAGGGGGTAGGGACCAACCCTAGTCCCTAGTCACAAAGTTTGGCATAGGAATGTGCGCAATAAAAAAAGAGTGAAAATTGGAAGGGAGTAGGGATTCAACGCCAGCCCCTCGAGCTATGGGCATCACGGGACCAGGTAGGGAGCCAAGTTCGATGGGGGAGGAAGTTAAGGCCTAGCCCCCCAGTGACGTGGCCCAAAATGTAACTAACGACCTGACTTTTTGGGGCTAGATGATGATGAGCCTCATCATTGAGTAATTTTATGGGCCTTAATTCACCTCCTAGCTTAGTCAAGCCAACTATTCTCACAAATTATTGCATACTTTTGATTATATTTTTTTTATGAAATGAGTTAGAGTTGGATATTTGGCTTTGTGGTCTAATGTGCACGTAATGCAGGAATAAAGGATAAAAGAAAGGAAAAATGTAGGTATAAAGGATAAAAGCAAGGAAGTATGGCAAAGACCTTGGTAAAACCAGAACGGGACAAGGGAGAGTAATTATAGGAGGTAAATCCTCCTCATTTACTACCCCTCCATTCGAATATTCCTTCACTAGTTCAGAGTGCAAACAACCATCACTTTGAAGACTAGAAGACAGCCGAGCAAGTGAAAAGGATAGATACTAGTTTTTCTTGAATTAGAGGCCAAGCCTCCCTAATGGGAAGAAAGTCGTTAGAGGCTTCACATGTATAAGTAGAGAGATTTAGGACCTCAATAGGATTCAAACTTCTATTGTAAAACTCTGTTTTATTTCTGAGTTGCAAAGACTTGTGATAGTTTACTCTATAATCCATGGTTTTCACAATGAGAATGAGTTATGTTTAAGCCAGCTCTGAGTTAACTCTAAGGGTTGAAGCTCTTGGGTTAGGGCTTGACCCAAGCAGACAAAGCTCATCTTTATTGTACATGTATGCAAGCATAGTTTCCTAGTTTTCATTGTTCATTTGATTAAATAGCTTCCTGGTTATGTTTATTTGTTTAAATATATTTCTAGTTCTATTCAGTTGCTTAATTAGGATTCATGGTTTTTCTGGTTATTGCTTAGGTAGCTGCATTTTCATTATAGTAGTGTAGAGTAGATCAGTTGTGTTGTAGTTTACTTCCATTTGTGCCTTCTTTCAGTTTACATGTTATCTAGGCATAAAAGATCACTAGTAGGTTGTGCGCAGGTGTCTTGGCATCATCTCCTCCCTTTGGGACCATGACTTGAGGAAGATAACCTTCAGCAGCCCCAAAAACACAGGTCTCTGGTTCTCACATGGGCTATGGAGTTCATTGTTTAATGCAGTTATTTGTTCACCTGAACTGGTTTTCTCTGTCATTTTCATTTGAAACCTTCTCCAACACGTTTCTCATGCATCACTTCCTCATCGTCTAATCACCAAAAAACCTTCACAATCATCGTCTGATTCACTATTTTCTCCAGCTACTGCCTTGTGTGGAGTCCACCACTTACTTTATGAACTTTAAACCCCCATTGTCGATCTGCCTTGCCTGATCCAACAACTTTCACTTCACCTGATCGCCAACTAGCTTGGATGATCTCCACCGTTGATCAGCCTCACCTGATTGAATGGCTATCGCGCAATCTCGCATGGATTAATGCACAAACATTATCCACCTGAGAGCACGCGAGAAAAGTGGTTTTCTCGTGCTACGTGTCGCGTTGTTGGGTCCCTATAATACTAGCGATTACCCCATTACTATTGTAGTTATACCCCTTATTTATATTGTTGTGCCCCTATTACCCCCATATTGTTATTTCTGTGCCCCATAGAATCCCTCTATTGTTATTTTTGTGGCTTTATATTATTATTGTTAGGTCGGCTGGATTATATTGTGACTCCTTAGACTCCTATATATAGAAAGGAGGTTTTATCATTTGTATCATCCAAGAATTGTTCATTTATGTAATGTAAAGGAGGTTTCCCCCTCGAAGAGGCTGAATTCTAAGGCGTGGATCTCTCTTTTCTATCTTTTTGTGAGCTGGTTTCATAACATTTGGTATCAGAGCTTTGGATTCTAGGGTTTCGCTGCTCCAAACAGATCATCGTGGAATTTTCGCTATAAATTTTTTTCTGTGACGTTTCAGAAGTCACAAAAAAAACCCATTTGAGAAGAAATCGCGCTGAACCTTGGGTCCGAATTTCAGAGCTTTTTGCACGATATTTGTAGAGATATGATCTGAGGAAGTTGGTCTTTTTGTAGACTCCTGAATTACATTCAAAACAGGTGACCTGGGGAAAATCGTCATAACTTTCTCTATGGGGATCGGATTGAAATTTCGTAAGAAGGTACAGAAAGAGAACAGACTGTAGTTTCTTTTGTGTGTGTTTCAGATTCAAAGGTTGAAACAGTGACTCGTGGCACGTCATACAAGTTCGCTCTACTGAACCAGTCTAAAAGCAAGTCACTGTGGGAGATTTCACATAACTCTTCCTTGGAGAATCCAATTTGGCTCAGACTTGTGGCATTGGAAAGAGGACGCAGAAGGCTACTACAGGTAGCAATTTCAGAACTGGATGATCCGAAATTACAGAGATACATCAGATTCAATATCAGGCTTCTATAAAGTGAAAAAAGGTGTGTAGTTTTTTTTTTAATTTTTGTGTAAGCTTGGTTTAACGGAATTCAAAGGGCATAGTAAAGCATTATTATCGGTAACTGATGCCCTGAGGAAAGAAAATGCAAACACCTAGTAAGGAACCTGAAAGCTCTAGCATGACTCATGAAGAAGAGGAAGAAATGCTACATGATATATCAAAATTACAAGACCAAGTGCAACAAATGTCACGCTCACAAAAGCTAACAGAAGCTAAGATAAGTGGCGTGGAATCTAAGATAAATGGCATGGAATCTAAGATAAAGGGCATGGAAGCTAAGATGGAGGATTCGATGGCAGATTTGAAGATAGATTTGAAGACAGACATGGAAGAATTGAAGAAGTTGCTACAAGAAAGGGTCACTAATGGTGAAAAGGTAGTAAAGGAAACTCATGATGAGAACAAAAGAAATGTTAATCATGATTCCATAGACGCTAATGTTGGATCGAAGAATCACCATATTCCAAAAATTGATATGAGGAAGTTTGATGGCAAGGATCCCGCCACATGGATATTACAGATGGAGCAATTCTTCGATCTCAATAATGTGCAAAACGCACAAAAGGTACGTATGGCAACTGTATATTTGGAACCAAATTAGTTTGTATGGTATCAATGGCTTTGCTCTCGTAAACAATTTATCACTTGGGAAATTTTTACGGAAGAATTGATAGCACATTATGAAGATACAAAAAGCAAAACTTTTTTTATCCAATTGATAAGTCTCAAACAAAAAGGTTCAGTAATGGAGCACATTGAGGAGTTCCAAAAATTGAACATAAGGGTAAAAGATATTCCAGAGGAGCATAGGATTGATGTGTTCATAGGGTCTTTAAAGGATAATATCCAACATGATGTTCGCCTTTGGGAACCTGATTCATTAGAGAAGGCATTCAGGTTAGCAAGAAAAATGGAAAGCAAAATTATGGCAACCAGGAAGCATACCACTCACAACTATAAAGACGGAAGTGTTGTTGCCCCTAGTCTTCCACAACCTATAACGTTGACACCACAAAAATTGGAAGAAAAAAGAGCAAAAGGGCTTTGTTACAGTTGTGATAGCAAATACACTAAAGGTCATAAGTGTGCTGAGAAGAAAATATTCTACATAGATTGTGAAGAGGAAGAAGAAAAGGAGCAAGAAAGGTCAAAAGAAGAAGATATACTCTAGGAACAAAGCCTAGATGAAGAACAAATAAATCCAACCATATCTTGTAATGCATTGGCGGGAATTACCACTCCTCAAACCATCAAGATAGAAGGACAAATCAAGAAGAAAAAGGTAATAGTGTTGATTGATTCAGGAAGCACCCATAATTTTATTCATTGTAGGGTAGCAAAAGAATTGAATTGCTTCCTATATCCAGCACCAGAGTGTCAAGTGATGATTGCAAATGGAGGAACAATAAATTTCTCTGGAAAGTGCCATAATATCAAGCTATCCATGGGAGAATATGTATTGACTAGCCCAATGCTTTCCATTCCAATGGGAGGTGCTGATGTTGTACTAGGAGTCCAATGGCTACAATCCTTGGGTACAATAGCTTTTAATTTTCAAGAACTTTTCATTAAATTTTCTACGGAAGGAAAGGAAGTTGAATTAAGGGGTATTGCAGGGAAACCAGGAAAGATAATCAGCTCTAATGGCATGACTAAGCTTCTTAAAAAGGAGCAAAGAGGTGTAATTGCACAATTATGTTCGCTAGATGTTTCCACATTGGAATCATCTATTTCTCCAGATCTCCAAAATGTCCTGGACAATCATTCCAAGGTATTTGAGACTCCCAAAGGTCTCCCACCTATGTGTGATCATGATCATGCTATTCATCTGATTCCAGGAAGTGTTCCTCCAAACATCAGGCCGTACAGATATCCCTATGCCCAAAAAAGTGAAATTGAACGTATGGTTGCAGAAATGCTAGAGGCTGGTATAATTCAACCAAGTCAAAGTTCTTTCTCAGCTCCAGTAGTATTGGTGCACAAGAAGGATGGATCATGGCGCATGTGTCTGGATTATAGGGAGCTCAACAAGCTCACTATTAAAGATAAGTTCCCCATTCCTGTTATTGATGAATTACTGGATGAATTGCATGGATCAATTTACTTCACCAAGTTGGATCTTCGTTCGGGATATCATCAAATCAGAATGAAGATTGAAGACATTCCAAAAACGGCATTTAGAACTCATGAGGGTCATTATGAATTTTTGGTCATGCCTTTTGGCCTTACCAATGCACCTTCAACATTTCAAGGTTTGATGAATTCAATTTTCAAACCATTCCTTAGAAAATTTGTGTTAGTATTTTTTGATGATATACTAATCTACAGCAAGTCTTGGAAGGATCATGTTGAACATGTTGACAGGGTGCTACAACTATTGGAGGAGAAACAATTATATGCAAAAAGATCCAAATGTTTCTTTGGAGTCCAAGAGGTGGAATATTTGGGTCATATTGTATCTCATGAAGGAGTTAAGGTAGACCCTAGCAAAATTAAAGTCATTAAGGAATGGAAAATCCCCACATCCATAAAGCATCTGCGAGGATTTCTTGAGTTGACAAGGTATTATTGCAAGTTTGTTAAGAATTATGGGAGAATAGCAGCACCTCTAACAACATTATTAAAGAAAGATTCATTTTCATGGACTCCGGAAGCAACAAAGGCTTTGAACATCTTAAAGAGGCAATGTGCCAAGCACCGGTCTTAGCTACGCCGGACTTCACAAAAACCTTTATTGTGGAATGTGATGCTTCAAGAAATGGAATTGGTGTTGCTCTAATGCAAGATGAAAGACCCATTTCTTTTGAAAGTCGTCCAATCAAAAGAAAGTTTTTAAGAAAAGCTATTTATGAGAAGGAAATGTTGGCAATACTCCATGCACTTAAGAAATGGCGACCCTACCTAATGGGAAGACACTTCAAGGTAAAAACGGATCATGATAGCCTTAAATACTTTTTAGAACAAAGATTATCCTCTGAAGAGAAACAAAAGTGGGTCACAAAGATGTTGGGTTATGACTTTGAAATCATCTACAAAAAAGGGAAGCAAAATGTGGTGGAAAATGCACTCTCAAGAAAGGATGAGGATGTGGAAGCATTGTTGTGTGCCATTTCTATTATCCAACCAGATTGGATAAACGAAGCAAGGGAGGAATGGAAGAACGACGAAGAAGTGTGGGCACTTATTCGAAAGCTACAACAAGATTCCAGTACTTCTGATACATTTAGCTGGCAAAATGATTCGTTATGGTACAAAGATCGCTTATACCTCTGTAAGAATTCCCAGCTAAAACAAAAGATTCTTATGGAATTGCACACTTCTCCCTTAGGAGGGCACTCAGGATTTTTAAAAACTTACCACAGGGTTAAGAAGGAATTTTTTTGGGATGGCCTTAAATCAGATATTCAAAAGTTTGTGGCGGAATGTTTGGTTTTCCAGCAAAATAAAGTTGAAACAATTAAGACACCGGGTCTATTACAACCTTTATCCATTCCAAGCCAACGTTGGGAGGAGGTCTCAATGGATTTTATCACAGGTTTACCCAAGTCTGAGGGAAAGAGTGTCATCATGGTGGTAGTTGACAGACTTACCAAGTATGCACACTTTTGTGTATTATCACATCCATGTAAATCCAGTACAGTTTCTACTGCATTTATGGAAACAGTTCAAAAGCTACATGGAAACCCAAAGATTATTGTAAGTGACAGAGATCCCATTTTCACTGGAAATTTTTGGACAGAATTATTTTCTTGTCTTGGTACTCAGTTAGCTCATAGCTCATCTTATCATCCTCAATCTGATGGGCAAACTGAGATAGTAAACAAATGTTTGGAAGGATATCTTCGTTGCTTTGTATCTGATAAACAGACACAATGGGTCAAATGGTTTCCTCTGGCTGAATGGTGGTATAATACTTCCTTCCATACAGCAACAAAAATGACCCCATTTATGGCACTTTATGGGTATCAACCACCATCCATCACATCATATTTAAGAGAAAATTCTAAGGTTCAGGCAGTGGAACATCACATCAAACATCAACAACAAGTCCTCCAACTCTTAAAGGATAACCTTGTGTTGGCACAAAATAGAATGAAACAACAGGCAGATCAACATCGCAGTGAAAGAAGTTTTGATGTAGGTGATTGGGTATTCCTACGGCTACAACCATATAAGCAAATGTCCCTAAAGCAAGCTAAGAAGGATAATAAATTATCACCAAAGTATTATGATCCGTACAAGGTGTTGCAAAAGATTGGTACTATGGCATACAAATTGGAGCTTCCTGCAGCTTCTCGATTGCACCCAGTTTTCCATGTTTCATGTTTTAAGAAGGTTATAGGTGACAAGCTCCCAATTCAAACAATATTGCCAGAACTTGACGAGGAAGGAAAAATTATATTGGAACCGGAAGCAGTCACAGAAACAAGAACTCGACAGCTACGAAATCGATCAATTTCAGAGTATCTTATCAAGTGGAAGAACTTATCCGCTGAAGATTCCACATGGGAGGATGAGAATTTTATGCAGAAGTATCCAGAACTACTCAAGCATTGAGGACAACACTTTTTTGAAGGAGAGGGGCATGTTGGGTCCCTATAATACTAGTGATTACCCCATTACTATTGTAGTTATACCCCTTATTTATATTGTTGTGCCCCTTTTACCCCCATATTGTTATTTCTGTGCCCCATAGAATCCCTCTATTGTTATTTTTGTGGCTTTATATTATTATTGTTAGGTCGGCTGGATTATATTGTGACTCCTTAGACTCCTATATATAGAAAGGAGGTTTTGTCATTTGTATCATCCAAGAATTGTTTATTTATGTAATGTAAAGGAGGTTGCCCCCTCGAAGAGGCTGAATTCTAAGGCGTGGATCTCTCTTTTCTATCTTTTTGTGAGCTGGTTTCATAACACACGCAATAAGGTTAATCATGTGAAATTTCCAAATACTACTTACAGTCGGAAGGGCGCGCGAGAAACTACTTACTGCCTTAGAAACATGCTCCCTCATTTCTGCACGTTTCTTTTCCCCGCGATATGATCTTCGTCGTCCATCTCTTGACTTCACCTGCGTGGTAAGATGTTAGCCATTCATCGCTCCTGTTAGCCTTTTCCATCCATCTCTTGACTTCACCCGCGTGATTAGATATCGGCCATTCATCTCCTGTTAACCTCGTTCATCCATCCACTCAACTAATCCCTCGTGACATGATCTTCGTTATTCATCTGCTTTGTTCCCTTGTTCATCCATCCATTCACTTACGCCTTCACGATAAGATATCCATCGTTCATCCTGTTAGTTAACCCTATTCGCCCATCTATCTACGTAACCTCTTGCAATCCAATCTTCGTCGTTCATTAGCCTTTCACTCGACTGATCCAAGGGTTCTTATGCACTATTGCTCCCTCACGTCCTCCTTTCACTAATTTCGACCTCCGATTGATTTTTGCACTTGAAACCCAACTTAGCCTAAGTTTCTTTGTTACACCTTAGTCTAGTTTTGATGCTCTTTACTTCTACAACTTTGATAATTAGCATTAGGTTAGTGTTAATTTAGCAATTCTGCTTAGCATAGTTGTTTAATTAGTTAGTTAGGTTATGGTGGAAGTTTATCATTTCATGTTGTTTTCTTTATTACTACAGTAGAGTAGCTCTCTCTTAGAATAGGTTTTCTCTCCTTCCATCAAAGAATTAAGCCTCTTCTGACCCTATAGAAGTTTGGCTTGGAACCCCTAGGGTCTCTTGCCAAACAAACAGTGACAACAGGCGGGACCTTCACTTCTACTTGTGCATATAGCATTGTCACCTCCAAGTTTGTACGAACCCTGGGTTGATAAGTAAAGCTCGTAACCCTGGGAGTTGCAACATTATTGTTGCAATACCTAGGCTAATCACTTTTTGGCATCGTCGTTGGGGAGGTGTCTAAGTAGAAGTAATTACTGCTTTTCTTCTACTTCTAGTCTTCAACTTTCTTTTCTTCTACTTCTTATCCTCAGTTTTCTTCCATTAGTTTATTTTTGCAAAAGTAATCTAGTTTATTTCTTTCTTTCATTTGTCATTATCTGCTTTCCTTTCCATTCTTCAAATACTTTCTAGCTTTAAAGAAAATCTTACAAAAACCAACCCAAAAACATTTCCTTTCATGCCTTGTATGAATAGGGACAATTTAGGTAAATTCTTGACAAATACCCCCACTGCATCCAACAGTCAACCTTCTCTCTTCTTCGGTGACTGTGAAGTGGAAGAAACTTTAGGTGAGGAACCTTACATATTTCAAGAACCTATAAGGGAAGAAGAAGAGGAAGAACCCATTCCTACTGAAACAATGGTTGGAAACCAAAATGACAGAGGAGATAAAGAGAGAATTGAGAGTGCCTTCCCCTTCACGGAAACCAATGGGGACACTAAGATGAAGAATATAAGCCCCTTTTCTCTACCTCATTTCCATGGCCTGACCATATAGGACCTTGACACTTTCCTATTTGAGTTTGTTGTTATATGCCAAACCTATGACTATACAGATTTTGAGAAAAATTTAAAACTATTCCCATCTACCCTCAAGGATGCAGTATTGCGCTGGTTCATGGGTTTACCTGGAGATAGCATCACAACTTGGGATCAGATGCAACAAACTTTTAACAACAAATATAGGGATTATTGTAGGTCAAAGGTTACTAAAGAAGAGATTTTCAGGATGACCATAGGCCAGGCCAGGTGCACACTTGACCCTGAGTCACTAAATCTGGTCCTGCTTAGAGGAGTAAGGGAAGATCTTCTGGATACCTTAAATATGATATCAGGAGGAGATGTCTACCAATTACCTTATGAGGATATTAAGACTGTATTTAGAAACCATTCCAGGGAAGCCAGGAAAAAGGGTAAGGGTAGTCAACCTATGGCCAGTACATCATCCTCCAATTTATCCATCAAGGGTGAAATTGGAAATATGCTGGAAGATTTCAAAAGTGATATGATGCAAACCCTTGCCTTTCAATTAAACACCATGAACATCAAAAGGAAGCAAGAGGAAGTAGAGAGATCTTTTGCCATCTTTTGTCCTAGATACACCGAGAAGCATCCTAGGAATGAATGTCCGTTAAACTATATTAAGATTTGCTCAGTCAGTGAAGAAAACCACTCCACAGACAAGTGCCCTTCTTTACCTAGACTCAAATTTGTATATCAAGGAGCTAAAGGGGTCACTAATCAGCTTTGCTACATCAACCAAACGAGATCTCCTGGGCCTAGACCATACCAGCAGGGTATGCAAGGGTCAGCCCATGCATATTACAACCCCAACCAAACCACAACTATACCTTCTTGGGGACCCCCTACTCATCCTTCCTGATCTACACCCCCTACTTGGTCCTATGCATTTCAGTATATCCCAGCCAACCATCCAGATAATTCAATGTTATGTTCAACCACAACATCAATGTAATACCCCACACTAGGGCTAGAGGCCCCAATTCAACAATGTTCTAGCCCTATTTCCTCCACCACATACCCAACCACAACTCCTGCACTCTGCTCCACCTAAGAAACCCCAGATGCCTGCCCAACCAAATATGGACCCAAACAATAGGCAAGCTCAACAAGCATACGATGGAGAGACGTCATACCTAGCTTATGCTGTAGAAATCCATGAGATCAACCTAAGATCTGGGAGAATTCTCCCTGATAACCAACCTCCCTCTCCACACAGGGAGGTTGAGGAGTAAAAAGAGGAAAGCAACCTTAAAGTAAATCCACCCTTTCCTGAGAGATTAGCCCAACCACTCCAGCCTACCCCAGAAGAAACTGAACTTCTGGGAGAATTAAAAATCTATGTGTAAAGACGCCCCTCATCTAAGCAATCAAAGATGTTCCCATTTACAAAAAGTTGATTAAGGAGAAGTGCTTCAAGCATCCAGGAAGAAGAAAAATGGATGCCCCTACCATTAATGTCATTGGGCAGTTGTCTGACTTAATGTTGGGGCAGGTAATATGTCCAAAATATTTAGATCTTGGAAGCCCTGTAGTAGATGTGCACATCAATGGCACCGTTGTTCATGATTGATCTTGGGGTTACCATTAATGTGATGACCAAGGACACCATGCTCAAACTCAACCTCCAAGGGTCATTGAAGAAGACCACAACAGTTATGTAACTTGCAGACTGTTCCATAGTCACCCCTGAGGGAATTGTGGAGGATGTGATGGTCTCCATTGACTCATGGGAGTACCCTGCAGATTTCCTAGTTCTCCAGCCTAAGGCTAAGCTTATTGGTTACCCTCTCATCCTTAGGAGGCCATGGTTGGCCACAACTGATGCTTACATTAGCTGCAGAGCTGGGAATATGACCATCAAGAATGGGCATATGTCCAAAAAATTAGTCGTATACCCTCCTGCTCAACCTTCTATAGAGCATGATTTACCTTTATGGTTGGATTAGGAGGAAGAAGATGAGGGTTATTCTGCCCAACTTTATACTTCGGAAGCAATCATAGGAGGAGGAAAACAAGATGAGGATGACTTAAATGAACACCTACTCCAAAGTACAACTCCTATTTCATTGCCATTAGAAGAAGAAGTAAGGGAAACCCAAAAAAATCATCCAATTGACTTATGCTTGGCCAATTCCAACCCACTCTGTGTCAAAACCATAGAATTTGGCCCGGAGAAGACTTTGAACATTAATCCATCTCTTTCTACTTTAGAAGAGGAAAAGTTATGCCACATGTTGAGAGAGAACCTAGAAGCCTTCGCTTGGAGTTATAAAGAAATGAAGGGAGTACAACCCTCAGTGTTTACTCACCACATATACATCAAAGAAGGTTGCAAGCCAGTCAGGCAACCACAAAGGAGGATGAATCCAGCTCTTAAAGACATAGTCAAAGAAGAACTGCAAAAACTGCTAGATGCAGGATTCATTTACCCTATGTCAAACAGTGAGAGGGTCTCTCCTTTAGTGTTAGTTCCCAAGAAAAATGGTAAGTGGAGGATTTGTGTTGATTATAGGAAGTTGAACAAAGCCACAAAGAAGGACCATTTCCCCCTACCCTTCATTGACCAAGTGCTAGATGGCCTGTCAGGGAAGAAGTTTTTTTCTTTCATAGATGGATTTAGTGGGTACAACCAAATCCAAATCGACCCAGAAGACCAGGATAAGACCACATTCACCTGTCCTTGGGGTACTTTTGCCTATAGGGTCCTTCCTTTTGGCCTATACAATGCTCCTGCCACTTTCCAGAGAGCAGTCTTAAGTATTTTTGCTGAATTAGTACATGATGTAGTGGAAATCTATATGGATGACTTTACACCTTATGGATGTTGTTTTCAAGAAGCTCTGACTAACCTAGGGAAAGTAATACACAAATGCATTGAAATGAATCTATCTCTCAGTCCAGAAAAATGTGAATTCTTAATGACTGAAGGGACTGTGCTAGGTCATTCAATATCTCAGCAAGGACTGCAGGTGGACCCAAACAAAATAGCAATCATCCAAAAGGTCTCACCTCCACAAAAGCAGAGATATGTCAGGAGTTTCTTAGGGTTAGCTGGATACTACCAAAGGTTCATAAAGGACTTCAACAAGTTGGCCTCTCCTTTGTCTGGATTGTTGGCCAAAGATTCTGAGTTTATATGGTCAAAAAGCTGTCAAGAGGCCTTAGACATTCTAAAGGGTAAGTTAACCACTGCACCAATCCTTAGAGGCCCAAACTGGGCCATCCCTTTTCATATTCATGTTGATGCCTCACAAAAATCCATAGGAGCAGCCTTAGGTCAAGAAGAGGAGAAATTACCCTATGGCATCTATTTTACCAAAAAGAACCTGTCAAAAGGTTGAGCTAAACTATACTATGACTAAAAAGGAACTCTTGGCTGTTGTAAATTCATTGAATAAATTTAGTCATTACATTACAGGCTATCAAACATTTGTGCATATTGATCATGCTGCAATCAAATATTTAATGAACAAACCAGATGTAAATGCTAGAATTATAAGATGGTTGCTTTTATTATAGCAATTTGATCTAACTATTGTTGATAATCCTGGTAAGGAAAATTTTGTTGCTAACTTTCTATCTAGGATGAATCTGCCTACAGGTGAAGAAGGAATGGTGGGTGACTAGTTACTAGATGAGCATTTGTTTTCTACTTCAATACTCTCCCCATGGTTTGTTGATATAACAAACTATCTGGTATCATCACAGTTCCCACCAAACTTTCCCTCCAAATAAAAGAGCAAGATAATTAGGAAAAGCACCCCTTTCACCTGGATTGGGGGCAATCTATTCAAACTTAGCCCAGATCAAATCTTGAGAAGTTGTGTAAGGGAAGAGGAAGTCTTTGACATCCTTATGACCTATCACGATGGGCCTTGTGGAGGTCACTTTGTAGCAAAGATGACAACATTCAAAGTGTTGCAAGCATGGTATTATTCGTTTACTCTTCATCAAGATGTGAAAAAGTATATTAGTCAGTGTGATCAGTGCCAGAGGATTGGAAAGCCTACTCCAAGAGATAAAATGCCCCTACAACCTCAAGTGACTTTCGAGCCATTTGACAAGTGGGGCATGGACTTCATTGGGCCTATTAACCCTACTTCAAAGAAAAAACAACACATCATTGTGTGCATTGATTTTTTGACTAAGTGGGCTGAAACCAAGGCAATTAAGGCAGCAACAGAAGAGAAGGTGGCTGAGTTCCTAAGGGAGAATATATTTTACAAATTTGGGTACCCTAGAGAGCTAGTCACATACCTAGGTAGCTGGTTTACCTCCAACATGATTGAAGAATTGCTCAACCATCACAAAATCAAGCATAGGACCTCCACTCCTTATCATCCACAAGCTAATGGGTAAGTGGAGGTGACCAATAGGGCACTGGAGAACATTTTAACCAAGGTAGTGAGCAGTAGTAGGAAGGATTGGGCAGAGAGACTAGTTGAGGCCACCTGGACCTATAATACAACATGGAAGACCACCACTGGATTTACACCCTATGAGCTGATCTATAGGAAAAAGGCTTTGTTTTCCATTGAGTTTGAATATAACACATTGAGAATGGTAGCCCAACTAGATTTGGATCTCATTCATGCACAGAAAGAAAGGTTCTTACATTTGAATGGCTTGAATGAATTCAGAATGTAGGCCCTCCTACACACAGATATAGTTCAGCTTCAGAGAAAGATTTGGCATGACAAACATATTAAGGAGAAGAAATTTCAAGAGGGAGACTTATATGATTCTAGGCTTAAAGACTTCAATGGCAAGCTAAGGACAAGATGGCTCGAACCTTATGTGGTGGAAAGATGCCATGACAATGGTTTAGTACAGATCAAAACTATTAATGAAGAAGGCATTCCATTGCTAGTTAATGGACACCGATTGAAAATGTACAAGATTCCTTTATCAAAACAAGAGTTCATTAACAATATCAATAAGACAGTGATGATGGTGGAGCAAGTTCCAGCTCCTCCCTCATCAGTTCACTGAAAAAGAGAGAAAAAAAGAATCAGGATTCAGGTGAAAACCTCCATGAGGCACCTGAGTCCCATCTTTGGGTTGAAAACCTCATGAGGCAACCCAGGGATGAGAAAAATGAAAAGGATAAGAAGATCCCTGGGTGAAAACCTTCCTTGAGGTGCCCAGGGCAGATATCTAGGGTGAAAACCTCTCTGGGGCAGCCTATGTGTAAAAAAAAAAAAAACATAATTGTTATTTGCAGGTGGGTGAAAAAAACAAGCAAGGAGCAAAGAGAAGATCCAAAGGGAACCATGCCTCACATATATTCATCTCCTCCACTCCTTACCATGCATCCCTCCATCAATTCCATTGTTTTTCACTTCATTGTTTCAATTTAGGTGAAGATTGTGTTTTCTACATAATCACCTCAACCATTACCATCATCCTTGCATCCACACACACTCCTACTCCCGTTTTCCATTCATTACAACACCCTCACAGTACCATCCAACAACATGATCAAGAAATTCTAAGGGAGATACCAAAAATTGCCAAGTGGTAATCCAGGAGCTCCACAACAATAGCAACATCAAATCCAAGAGCTCGACAGTAGCAACAACAACGTCAGATATTCAGTCACAGACACCTACAAAAGCTAATAAACCATCAGCAGACAGCAGAGGAGGAAGAAGAATGACCATCATCAGTAGCTTTGATCTTTGACAACTGCAACATGACATAATGATCTGGAATTTATCCAGGATAAATAATGAAAGGTATTACAGACTCATGTGCATGAAGGTGCCTATGTTACTTATGCAATGGATCGATAAGATTGCTAGAATACATAGACACTGAGGCAATCAGAGAAAACATAATAGTCAAACATGTAAACAAAAAAAGTTTAATAAGGAGTTCACCTAATGCTCTTGGGCTACGTCTCCTGGTCCAACCTTTTAGTGGTGGCCTCTCTATTATGTTTTCAAGTAGAGTTTTTACAACAATGAGCTCAATTCGAGTCTCACTAATAGAATGAAGTCAGTGGGAATGGAGTGCACAGACTCTCCTTACTGAACTCGACCTCTAACAGTCACAATAGTATGACAAGCCTATGCTGAGGAGCTTGCTTGAACCTCTCAAGCCTTCAATGGAGTACATAGACTCTCTGAATCTCTCTGGCTCTGTCTGGCTCGATGCTGCCTTCAAGTTAGCTCTGCTTCTACTCTCTATTCTCTGTTGTTGGCTTTCTGCGTCTCTTTGTTTTCTGCCTCTCCGTCTTTTTGCTTCTGTCAGTTCATGGCTTTCAAGCCAGTCTGCTCTTTGACTGCTCGTTTCTGCTTCCCAGCCTTCTGGTTTCCTTTCCTCTGTCTGTTTGAATTCCTCTTGTCTACGTCATCATCACTGGGTAACACCTCGCAAGGAGGTGGCCACATGTTTGCTAACGAACTGGATGTCAGATTCCCTGAATCATACTCGAATGGTCGTTAAATCTGTTTGCTTCAAGATCGCCCGCGAACATGAATCGTTTTCCAACTCATCATCCACGTCAGACGTCAAATCCCTGTCATCTTGATTTTTGACCTGTCAAATCCAGTCAGTCATCGGTACGTATCTTCGTCGTCGATCTGGACCCCCTAGATCCTACGGTCGTCCTTCATATAGGGTGGACAAGTCGCACGACGTTTACCTGTCTGATGCGGGTGGTTTTCTCTCTCTTCTGCTGGACGCGTGTCGCTCGATGTGTGGCATCGGGCGGGACTCAATCAAAACTGATTACTGCCTCAAAGCCTTCCGATATCCTACTGGTTTTGGGGAATCCGTGGTACGGAACCGAAACAGTTACTTTTGCGAGTTATATAGCATTTTTGAGTCCAATCGTTCTAGGGCTTTCCTTCACTGAGGGGGACGCCCTGCGATAATCACTAATTGCATATCAGAATCCACCTCTGTTTCTTGATCTGGCCTCCTTTTGTCAGTGAAGAGGACGCAAAACAAGAAGAAGAAGATATAGAACTAGATGAGGATGAGATGGGTGAGGAAGAAACTAATACAGAGGAACATCTTGAAAAAAGACAAGGAGGATGATGCTGAAACAAGAGGAGGAAACAAAGGAAGAAATCAATGGAGATGCGAAAGAACAACAAAAGGAAGAAGATAAGAAAAACAAAGAAGATAGCTGCAGGAAAAGAAAGACCAACTAGCATATATGGCCAACCTCTCCTTGGAGGCCATCAAGTGTAGGATGCCAGCTAAATCCTATAATCTTTACCTCAGAGAACATTGGCTGCAATTTTAGGTTAAAACACTAGCACAAAGGGGCACCATGTTATTTCAGGACTGTAGACAGTTTATTGATCTTTGTGATCAAAGTGCACTAGAAGATAGGGCCAAAATGGTTGAGTTTTACTTGCATAACATGGCCCTCACAGACATGAATATTTGGGATCCTAATGCAAAGGTAGGAGATCGACAATGAATGGCTTTTGCATCATCAATGAACCATGAGAAGTCAAGGGCTACAGAATTAAAAAGAATATTGGCCAGAGAGCAAAATGAACCTTTTTTTCATCAGATTTGAACAATCAAATCCCAATGGACCTAATTAGCACCCATAATCTAATTGCAAATGATCCTCAGATGGCACTTAGATATCTTGTTGCCCAAGAGCAAGAAATTTCACATTTTGAGGATATGTTTAGGCTGCTAAGATGATAGTATACATGCCTGCTAAAGAAGATGGAACACACTGCCACACAACTTGAAGATCAGAGAATATCACTCCCCTCAAAGGTTGAGAGAGGCACTCAACAGGACACCTATGTATGAGTAATCAATACAAAGATTGAAGGTCAATTGGATAGGCCTAAAACTCAGTCCACTAACACTCCTAGGAATGCTAGAAGGGAGAAAAGAAGAAGAGGAAAAGAGGCAATGGGAAGAAGTAGAAAGGAAAGCAGGCTTCTATGAACAAGAAGAAGAGACCACAGCAGAAGCATGGGATGTCAGAGAGGCTACCAGAACCGGACATTGATTAAGTTGCTCAGAGGATGAGCAACACTTTCAGTAGGGGGTGACGATGAGCCTCATCATTGAGTAATTATATGGGCCTTAATTGGCCTTAATTCACCTCCTAGCTTAGTCAAACCAACTATTCTCACAACTTATTGCATACTTTTGATTATATTTTGTTTATGAAATGAGTTAGAGTTGAATATTTGGATTTGTGGTCTAATGCAGGAATAAAGGATAAAAGCAAGGAACTATGGCAAAGACCTTGCTGAAACCAGAATGGGACAAGGGAGAGTAATTATAGGAGGTAAATCCTCCTCATTTACTACTCCACCATTCGAATATTCCTTCACCAGCTTGAAGTGAAAACAACCATCACTGTGAAGACTAGAATATAGCCGAGCAAGTGAAAAGGGAAGATACCAATTTTTCTTGAATTAGAGGTCCCTAATGGGAAGAAAGTCGTTAGAGACTTCACATGTATGAATAGAGAGGTTTAGGACCTCATTAGGATTCAGACTTCTATTGTAAAACTCTATTTTATTTCCGAGCTGCAAAGACTTGTGACAGTTTGCTCTGTAATCCATGGTTTTCATATTGAGAATGAGTTATGTTTAAGCCAGCTCTGAGTTAACTCCGAGGGCTAAAGCTCTTGGGTTAGGGTCCGACCCAAGCAGCCAAAGCTCCTCTTTACTATACATGTATGCTAGCATAGTCTCCTGGTTTTCATTATTCATTTGCTTAAATAGCTTCCTGGTTTTTTTTATTTGTTTAAATAGCTTTCTGGTTATGTTTAGTTGCTTAATTAGGATTCATGGTTTTTCTGGTTATTTTCTTAGGTAGTTGCATTTTCATTACAGTAGCGTAGATTAGATCGGTTGTGTTGTAGTTTACTTCCATTTGTGCCTTCTTTCAGTGTACATGTTAGCTAGGTGAAAAGATCACTAGCAGGTTGTGCATAGGTGTCTCAACCTCATCTCCTCCCTCTGGGACCATGAATTGAGGAAGATACCCTTCAACAGCCCCAAAAACACAGGTCTCTAGTTCCCACATGGGCTATGGAGTTCGTTGTTTAATGCAATTATTTTTTCACCCGCACTGGTTTTCTCTATCATTTTCATTTGAAACCGCCTCCAGTATGTTCCTCATGCATCACTTCCTCGTCATCCGATCACCAACAAACCTTCACAATCACTACCTGATTCACTATTTTCTCCAACTGCTGCCTCACGTGGAGTCCACCACTTATTTTATGAACTTTAAACCCCCACCATCGATCTTCCTTTCCTGATTCAACGGCTGCCGCTTCACCCGATCGCCAACTAGCTTGTCCAATCTCCACCGTTGATCAACCCCGCCTGATCCAACGGTTATTGTGCAATCTCGCGCGGATTAGTGCATGAATGTTATCCACCCGAGAGCACGTGAGAAAAGTGGTTTTCTCATGCTACGTGTCGCGCAGTAAGGCTAATCGCATGAAATTTCCAAATACTGCTTAGATCCTAAAGGGCGAGTGAGAAACTACTTACCGCTTTAGAAACCCGCCCCCTCATTTCTGCACGTTTCTTTTCCCCGCGATATGATCTCAGTCATCCATCTCTTGACTTCACCTGCGCTATAAGATCTTAGTCATTCATCGCTCCTGTTAGCCTTGTCCGTCCATCTCTTGACTTCACCCGCGTAATTATATCTAGTCCATTCATCTCCTGTTAACCTTGTTCATCCATCCACTCACCTAATCCCTCACAACACAATCTTCATCGTTCATCTACTTTGTTCCCTTGTTCGTCCATCCATTCACTTAAGCCTTCACGATAAGATCTCCACCGTTAATCCTATTAGTTAACCATGTTCGCCCATCTATCTATGTAACCTCCTGCAATCCAATCTCCACCGTTCATTTTCCTTTCACCCGACTAATCCAACTGTTCTTATGCATTGTTGCTCCTCCGTCCTTCTTTCACTGATTTTGACTCTCGATTGCTTTTTCCGCTTGAAACCCTATTTAGCCAAAG